>JARQOD010000002.1:60246495-60323894 GCA_033576555.1 Oophaga sylvatica
TAAAAATTTATAAACCAAAATCAAAGAAAAAGCTGGACACAAGTGGTACATATAATACCAAAACCAACCCTTTCAATGTGGGGGCGAGAGACCCAATGCGTGTTTTGCTTTTGTGCTTCCTCGGGGGGGTAACCCCCTTTCGTCCCAATAAAAATAAAACAAAAAAAAAATAAACCTACACATATTTGGAATCGCTGCATTCAGAATCCCCAAATCTATCAATAAAAAAAGGGATTAATCCGATCACTAAAGGCTAGGGGAAAAAAAAAAAAATTCAAAACCCAGAATTACGTTTTTTGGGGTCCCCCGCGACATTGCTTAAAGCGCAATAACACGATAAAAAAGAAGTATTTGCAAAAACATGGTATCAATTAAAACGGGCTTGGTGAAAAAAAAATAAGCCAGCCCCGACCCAGATCAGGAAAAAATGGAGACGCTAGGATCTCGGAAAAAAGGGCGCAATTTTTTTTTTTTTAGCAAACTTTGGAATTTTTTTTCACCACTTCGATAAAAGAGAACCTAGACATGTTTGGTGTCTATGAACTCGTAATGACCTGGAGAATCATAGTGGCAGGTCAATTTTTGAATTTAGTGAACCTAGCAAAAAAGCTAAGCAAAAAACAAGTGTGGGATTGCACTTTTTTTTTGCAATTTCACCGCACTTGGATTTTTTTTTTCCCGTTTTCGAGTACAAGATATGGTGAAACCAATGGTGTCGTTCAAAAGTACATCTCGTCCCGCAAAAAATAAGCCCTCATACGGCCATATTGACGGAAAAATAAAAAAGTTATGGCTCTGGAAAGAAGAGGAGCGAAAAAACAAAAAATCTAAAAAAGCTCCAGGAGTGAAGGGGTTAAAGGAAACCTGTCAGCCGGATTGTGCACAGTAACCTACAGTCAGTGTCAAGTCAGCGCCATTATACTGATTAAAATGACACCTGGGTGAAGAAATGCGTCTTGAAGACCCCCTTACAGGCCGCCCCGGAGCATAAGCATATCATTAACTTAAAATAAAGATTAAATAACAACCACAAGACGGATTTAATCAACCAAGGTATTTTAATCAGTATAACAGCGCTGACCTGACACTGTCAGTAGGTTACTATGCACAATCCTGCTGACAGGTTCCCTTTAAGTTTAGGTTAGAAGAACATGGACAGTCTGGGAATTGTGGTCCTTACAGGGACCCTGAAATACGCTTGTGTGAACCAGGCCTTAGGAGTGTTTAAAGTGTCCGGCTGCAAAGAAGCATAGAAAACATATGGTGTGTCTATACTTGTGTGTCGACCCGCCACCACAATTGTGGGTTACCAGGGCAATGGGGTACTCAGAGCCGAGCCCATGGAAGTCTATGGGGATTGTTGTCACAGGTAGCTGTGGCTCGGTCTGTGGCCCGGGCGGTCTGGCGTATGTTGGGGATATATTTACAGGGGATAGTTTATGTACAGCTCGTGACGCCACCTGTAGTATTCTGGTAATATGTACCAGCGCTGCTGTAGTTCTCTGAGGGGATGGTGAGGCAGCTAGATGTCGGGTCCCCTACAGGTGGGACTCTTCCCTCAGGTCGGTAGTTAGGTAGGGATTGTGCAGGCATGCAATAATAACTCAGTCTCACACAGTCAACGTCTTTCCATACCTTTACTTGCAGGATGATAAGGCAGGTCCCAGGGAGGCTGATGGGGTTGATGGAGGATGAGCTTTGAGGCAACAGCTAAGCAAGTTAGGGGCCTCCTTTACTGTCCAATGAAGCTGAGTACGACCAGCCTGAAGCGTAATCCTCTCAAATCTCCAGCTTTTCTTTAGCTGTACTTGCCCAGTCAGATTTGTGTTAGAAGCCTTCCTGCGAGGGAGCTGAATCCTTTTATTGTCGTGCACTAACTCAAAGTCTTCACACCCTCTGACTCCAGCTACGTTCTGACTATAAGGGGCTTGTCTGCCGCGACCTAGGGTCCGGTAGATTCCTGGTTTTCTCTTCACTATGCTGTACAATAGTGATCCTTCGGTCCCCAGTAACCGGTTGCAACGTGCAGGACTTTTCCAAGTCAAACGCACTTTTCCAATTATCTTCCTTCCACTTTGCCCTTCGCCTTGCTTGTCTCTTAATAGATAGTTCAGTCTTTCTTCCAGTGGGGCACAGCTCTGACTAGACTAAGGTGTATACAGACACCTACACCAGACTCCACTTTCTGAACTGATGATAGACTTAAACTGGACACGTCTACTCTGTCCAAGGACAGGAAACTGACTTCTCACTCTGAAGTCCGGACACAGACTGACTAAATCACTCCCTTCCACACCCCTGCTGGGTGTGTCAGAAGTGTACATGATGTCATGAAGAGACCTTAACTGTTACCTCTCCACTCATCCTCCTGGTATTGTGTACCAGGGCTACACATTCCCCCATGGTAAATGACAGCACTCCCGGGCTGTAAAATACAAGAAGACAGAAAATTTTGTTTATGCATAACAACAAACATTAACTTCTTCCCATCCGGGAGGTGAGAACACCTTGAACGTTACGAACAATAACATTTTACATATAGAAATACAAAAGTATCAAATAGCATTTAATAAATATATATACAAGATACTTGTGAAGGACCCGCACCAAACCTTCAACGTGGGTCCTGGGTGGGCTGCAGGACATCCAAATGCAGACCTCACTCAGTGCCACACCACACGGGTTTTTGGTTCAGAGGTGAGTCAAGGTTTCATGTGAAACCATTAAGAAGGCACTTTAGTGCAACTATTTACAGGATACAGTTTTTGGGCTGGCTCAGTCCTCAGCCTCTGAGTCCATTGTTAAACGAAGACATAATAGGGAAAAACACATTTATATATATAGACTTTTACAATGTTCACATAAATTCGTTATAATCACTGCTGATATCTAATGGGTAATTTCCCTTTTGTGATTCTCTCTGATCTACGTGGTGTAGTTTCAGGTATTACAAGTTGCGATCTGTCTGCACTGCGTAACGGCAAACTATAGAACTGCCTTAATCTTTCTATGGATCTGGCAAGCGTACTGATGGCTGGGCGGTGTGAGTCAGCTTCACCAGGGGATCCCATAGTATGGGGCGCTGCTTCAGATGATCCATCTTGAGGTTCTACAGGTTGAGGTGCTGCTGGAATGGGTAACTCCTGAACGGGTTCGACTGGCACCACAGGCACAACTGGAGGTAGAACTTCCTCTTGTGGCTGATAAAACTGCAACACTGGAATTATCACAGCATCTCCCAGTCGGGGCCAATCCGCAGGAAAATCTCCCAGATCGGTGTGTAGGACCTCTTCCTTTCTTTCTCTTTGATTGAAGACAGGGTTCTTTTCACAACTCTTTAAGTGTTCTGGACACAACTTCAAATGATCTCTGGACACAGTGGTTGTTGTTCTTCCTCCGTCTTTACTGACGACACAAACTTTTCTGTTGTCGTATTTAGAATCTTGTATGACGTAGGGTTCTTGCTCCCACTGATTATCCAGTTTGTGCATCTTTCTTTTTCTTTTTAATACTACCTCTCCAGGCATCAGAGGCTTGGCAGGAGCATTTCGGTTGTAAACATCTTCCTGTTTCTCCCGTGCCTTATTAAGACTTTCCTCCACACAGATTTGTACTCTTCTGTATTGCTCTTGCCGATTGACGTCCCAGTTCTCCACGGCATCGTCTGCCTCCGGTTCTACCACTCCAAGTTCTAAATCCATTGGTAGTTTTCCGGGCCTTGCTCTCATAAGATAGGCTGGAGTGCAGTTAGTTGAGCTTACAGGTATATGATTATACAAATCAACCAAATCAGGCAATAAATCCGGCCATCGATTCCTGTCTTCCAACGGTATGGATCTCAACAAGTCAAGGACAATATGGTTCATCTTTTCACAAAGACCGTTGGTTTGAGGGTGATATGGTGTTGTTCTTATTTTCTTGCACCCGTACATTTGACAGAATTCCTTGAATAAATCAGCTTCGAAAGCAGGTCCCTGATCGGTTAAGACTTGCTCCGGATACCCATGCGGTCTGCAGAAGCTTGCTTGAAAGGTCTTCGCGGCCGTCACTGCGGTCTGGTCTTTTACTGGAACGACTACCAGAAATCTGGAGTAATGGTCCACCATGGTCAAGGCATATGAGTATCCAGATCTACTCGGCGACAGTTTGACGTGGTCCAGGGCCACAATCTCCAGGGGACGAGTCGTCCGGATAGGTTGCAGGGGGGCCTTTTGACTACCGTAGTCCTTTCCTCTGAGACCACAGGGTCCACAGTTCCGACACCACCTCTCGACGGAGCTGCGCATCCCTACCCAGTAGAACCGGCATCTCAACAGGGTCTCCAGCTTCCTCCAGCCAAAGTGTCCTGCTTGATCGTGGTACGCTTCCAACACCATTGGGACGTCTGCCTTGGGAACCACGATTTGCCAGACCATTTCATGGGTTCTGGGGTTGACGTATCTTCTGCACAACTTCTCACGGTATAGGAACAACCTGCTTTTCTCGTTCCACAGGAGCTTGGCTGACATAGGTGCATCCTTTTCCAGAGAGGAGCCTTCCTGTCTTAACAACTCCTTGATGCGGCTGACCACTGGATCACTGTCCTGAGTCTCTTTCCAACTATGATGGGGTAAAGGATTTAATGTTGCACCATTCTGCTTTCTGTGGACTTGATGCTCGTGGACTACCCCATTTCGATGGAACGCGGGTAGCTCAATTTCTTCCAGGTCGTCCGATTCTTCTTCCGTGTCAGAGTCATGCGGCATTCGGGACAACGCATCAGCATTAGCATTCTTTCGACCTGCCCGGTACTTGATAGTAAACTGGTAATTGGACAACCGAGCCATCCATCGCTGCTCCATGGCACCCAGCTTGGCGGTTTCCAGGTGCGTTAACGGGTTGTTGTCTGTGTACGCCGTGAACTTATTGGAGGCCAGATAGTGCTTAAATCTTTCAGTAATGGCCCAGACCAGCGCCAGAAACTCCAGCTTGAAGCTGCTATAATTTTCCGGATTCCTTTCAGTTGGCCTGAGTTTTCTGCTAGCATATGCGATGACTTTTTCTTGTCCATTCTGCTTCTGACTGAGAACGGCTCCCAACCCTTCATTACTGGCGTCGGTGTACAACAGGAACGGTTGGCTGTAATCAGGATAGGTTAAGATCTCATCACCTGTAAGGATCTCTTTCATCTTTTGGAATGCTTCAGCCTGTTCTTTACCCCAATTAAAGGGAGGGTTTCTGCTCTTCAGGGATTGTCCTACTAGGAGGTCCTGTAAAGGAGCTGCCTTCTTCGTGTAATCTTTCACGAATCTCCTATAGTAACCCGTTAGTCCCAGGAACTGTCGCACTTCCTTAAGGTTCTTCGGCTCCGGCCACTTCTGGATGGCAGTGACTTTCTCTGGGTCCGGCGCTACTCTTCCGAACTGACGATGTGCCCCAAGTATTGTACCTTCTGCTTGAGTAGATGGCATTTTGAGGGTTTCAACTTCATCCCGTACCTGGACAGGGACTCAAACACTTCTGCCAGGTGCTTCAGATGGTCCTCATATGTCTTGGAATACACGATGACGTCGTCTAGGTATAGCAGCACGGTTTCAAAATTGAGATGTCCCAGACAGTTTTCCATCACTCTCTGAAATGTTCCTGGGGCACTACTGAGCCCAAACGGCATTCTGTCGAACTCACAGAGCCCCATTGGGGTGGTGAAAGCCGTTTTCTCACGATCCTCCTCAGCCACAGCCACTTGCCAGTAACCACTAGTCAGATCAAGGGTAGAAAAGTAGTTAGCCGTTTTCAGAGCAGCTAATGATTCCTCTATGCGTGGTAGCGGGTATGCATCCTTGTGTGTTATGCGGTTCACCTGCCTGTAATCCACACACATTCTCATACTACCATCTTTCTTTTTAACCAGAACTAGAGGGGCTGCCCAGGGACTACAACTATCCCTTATCACCCCAGCTTTCTTCATATCATTCAACATTTCTTTAGCCTTCTGATAATGAGCTGGAGGTATGGGCCTATACCGCTCTTTGATGGGAGGATGACTGCCAGTAGGGATATGATGTTGTACTCCCTTAATTGTCCCAAAATCAAGTGGATTTTTGCTAAACACTTGGGCGTACTCTTGCACCACCCGTAATACCCCTTGCTTCTGGTGAGCGGGAGTGGTGTCCGTCCCAACATGGAGTTGCTGACACCATTCCGCCACCTGAGTTGCTGGGTCATTGTCCTCCGCTATTTGACAGGAGTCTAAGGACTCAGCCGGGAGAATAGAATTATTATCAACAGCATGAAGTTTAGCAATGGTTGCATAACGGGGTAAATTTACCTCATCATCTCCCCAATTGAGAAGCCGTACAGGTACTCTTCCATTCACCACTTCTACTACTCCTCTAGCAGTCATAAGTGTAGGTCTATGTTCTGAATGGTGGGGTTCTACTACAGCTTGGTAATTCTGTCCTCTCAGACCTATGGCTGCCCTGCACCAAATGATCATTTCACTCATTGGGGGTATCACAATAGGAACTGAGTCAGTGACCCGTACATTACCAATTTCGCCGTCGGTAAGCTTCGCTTGCTGCTGACACACCAGGGCCCGGATCTCTCTTTGGATTACTCCTCTCTGCCTTGGTCGGGCAATCTCAGCGAGCTGTTGGAGTAAGAACACAACTTCTCCCAAACAATTACCGATAATGTTAGTACCCAAAATGATATTTAAACCGTTCTCCTCATTTACAGTCTTTACTACCAGAAGCCCTTGGTCTTTCAACTCCTCTCTGCCCACCTTTACATCTACACATTTGGTTCCGAGTACTTCTACAGGAAGACCATTCGAAGCATACACAGTAAAGTCAAGGCTCGGAGGTTTAAGACTGTCCATTGACCAGTACTTGGTATATAGAGCATCAGGTATGAGGGTCACCTGGGACCCAGTGTCTAACAATGCTGGAACAGCAATACCATCTAGAATAATAGACAGGTAGGGTCGCCCGCCCACATACCTGCGGTTCCAGTCTAGGGGGCCTGACGGGTATTCTCCTGGGTGTTGGCCCTTGGACCCAGGTTCTGCCCGTTTAAAGGACACTGTGTAGACAGATGACCTTTCCGGTTGCAGCGATAACAGATGATCTCTCGACGAGAAGGGTGTTGATCAGAGGTTGCTCCTGGGGGTGGCGTTGTCCTCCTCCGGGGGGGCGACGTCTTCTTTCTCCTCCGGTGCATCCACGGAACGTCCTCTGGGCAGTCAGCTAGCAAGATCTTCCCTTCCTCTTCTTTCCGCAGCTGTAGGGCACTCATCACAGCGGCCAGATTTTTAGTCAGCTGGCGCACCTCTGAGCGCAGACAGTCCAATTCACTAGGAGGTGTCACCTGCGTTTTGGTTTCTGCCACTAGCGGGGAACAGGGGGTTACTGCCGGGTCCAGAGTGACTTCACCCTGATGATGTTGGGTGGCCACCTCAGGTTTGCCCAGGGGCCGCAGCCCTTTTATTGCCATGTCCTTTAGGGCATCAAAGGTAGCATCCGGATGATCTAAGGACCACCAATTTACAGTTCTGCGTTCCTCTGGGGATCTCAATCCCTGTATAAATTGTTCTTTCAGCATTCTATTCTCGTCGATAGCATTTAAATGGTTAATTTGCTTGAGGGCTCTCAGGGCTCCCTGTAGTCGGCAAGCATAGTCCCGGATGCTGTCACCTGGCTGTTGTGAACAGTGATAGAAGGCCATCCGGAGATCCGTTTCTGTGCGGTCTTCAAATATGGCATGAAGCTTCAAGAAGATCGCAGGCACCGACTCCTGATCAACGGTATCCCAAGTCTCCACTTCCCTCTCAGCAGCGCCAGTTAGCTGCCCTATTAGCACAGCAGCTTTTTGTCTCTCAGGCATGGAGTACATTTCTAAGATGCTGCATAACTTCCGTTTGAAGCCTGCTAATGTGCCTGGCCCACCGCTGTATTGGGGAAGCCATTTCGCCCCAGGCATATATGGGAGCGTTAGTGGCATGATCGGGACTACCGGACTGGGTGCAGGGCCTGCGCCTCCATCTGGCGCTATAATACCAGACGGTGCGGGATTGGGGCCTCCGGCCGGGGCCGCACTGTCAGCCGGTTGTTGTGACATCTTAGCGCCCCCTTGGTTAAACGGAGCCTACCGGTTTCAGATGCTGCTACTTCACAGGCACCGCAGTGGGAACAGGACCTTCGTCGCAAGCGCTCTGATGTCAGAGCGTTCACTTCCTGTCGCAGGACCTGCAGCTCTATTTTGCGATGCAATTTGCGATGCGGATTGCAATGCAGATTGTGATGCAGTTTGCTATGCGGATTGTGATGCAGATTGCTATGCAGTTTGCGATGCGGTTTGCGATGCAGATTGCGATGCGGTTTGCGATGCGGTTTGCTATGCAGTTCGCGATGCGGTTTGCAAAGCAGATTGCTATGCAGTTTGCGATGCGGTTTGCGACGCAGATTGCTATGCAGTTTGGGGTGCAGGTTGGGGGCGTGTCCAAGACTTTGCGCGCTTTTTCAGGTCCGCCCACCTTCTTCTCCAGCGCCTAAGGGCGCGAATATGGCGGCAAAATGGCGGATTTTAGCGCCAAACAATAGCAACAGTCTTTTTCATCAAAACACTCCACAGGCACACAGGGCTCGCAATGCTGCAAGTTTCGGATCCTGTTCGTGACGCCAAATTTTTGTGTCGACCCGCCACCACAATTGTGGGTTACCAGGGCAATGGGGTACTCAGAGCCGAGCCCATGGAAGTCTATGGGGATTGTTGTCACAGGTAGCTGTGGCTCGGTCTGTGGCCCGGGCGGTCTGGCGTATGTTGGGGATATATTTACAGGGGATAGTTTATGTACAGTTCGTGACGCCACCTGTAGTATTCTGGTAATATGTACCAGCGCTGCTGTAGTTCTCTGAGGGGATGGTGAGGCAGCTAGATGTCG
Organism: Oophaga sylvatica; assembly: GCA_033576555.1. Classification (NCBI taxonomy): domain Eukaryota; kingdom Metazoa; phylum Chordata; class Amphibia; order Anura; family Dendrobatidae; genus Oophaga; species Oophaga sylvatica. Next base: position 60,255,416 of record JARQOD010000002.1, read on the forward strand.
GGTCCCCTACAGGTGGGACTCTTCCCTCAGGTCGGTAGTTAGGTAGGGATTGTGCAGGCATGCAATAATAACTCAGTCTCACACAGTCAACGTCTTTCCATACCTTTACTTGCAGGATGATAAGGCAGGTCCCAGGGAGGCTGATGGGGTTGATGGAGGATGAGCTTTGAGGCAACAGCTAAGCAAGTTAGGGGCCTCCTTTACTGTCCAATGAAGCTGAGTACGACCAGCCTGAAGCGTAATCCTCTCAAATCTCCAGCTTTTCTTTAGCTGTACTTGCCCAGTCAGATTTGTGTTAGAAGCCTTCCTGCGAGGGAGCTGAATCCTTTTATTGTCGTGCACTAACTCAAAGTCTTCACACCCTCTGACTCCAGCTACGTTCTGACTATAAGGGGCTTGTCTGCCGCGACCTAGGGTCCGGTAGATTCCTGGTTTTCTCTTCACTATGCTGTACAATAGTGATCCTTCGGTCCCCAGTAACCGGTTGCAACGTGCAGGACTTTTCCAAGTCAAACGCACTTTTCCAATTATCTTCCTTCCACTTTGCCCTTCGCCTTGCTTGTCTCTTAATAGATAGTTCAGTCTTTCTTCCAGTGGGGCACAGCTCTGACTAGACTAAGGTGTATACAGACACCTACACCAGACTCCACTTTCTGAACTGATGATAGACTTAAACTGGACACGTCTACTCTGTCCAAGGACAGGAAACTGACTTCTCACTCTGAAGTCCGGACACAGACTGACTAAATCACTCCCTTCCACACCCCTGCTGGGTGTGTCAGAAGTGTACATGATGTCATGAAGAGACCTTAACTGTTACCTCTCCACTCATCCTCCTGGTATTGTGTACCAGGGCTACACACTTGCAACCTACAAAAGTGTCATAGTTATGGTTCTAAAAAGGCTGACAAATTACCTCAATATATGTAATTAGTATATGCTGTTGCCTAGTGCTCTGTGGCTCAAAATTTCACTTTAAATCTGGTATGAAGTCCAATTTACAATGTGTGAATCTTGATAAAGGAAACCTCTTCTTAAAGGGGTTGTCTCAAGTTGTAAATGGCTGTAAAAACAAGCATCTTTGCAATTTAACCCTTATTAAAAATCTTCTCTGTCCTCAAGAATTTGGGGGAATTTTAACTCTAATATTATTTTCAGCTTGTTGCCTTGGTTATCAGCCACCCTGCAGTCCTTAGAGTGGCCAGTTACCTGGCAATGAGTGTGCACTACTGAAAGGCTCTATGCAGGTGCTACGTTGAAGCTGGATTGCTTGATCTGGCCAGGATGTACTTCTCTCATTCTGAAGAGCCAAAGGAGGGAACAGAGCTCAATTCGGACCAACCACTGGCGCAAATTATCAATCTTCAGAAATGTATCTCCATCGACAACCAGAAAACTGGAGAGCAAGGGGAGTGGTGAGCTCCTGAAGAAGATGAGACAAACCCTTTAAGATTTACTGCCTTCCTAGAGAAAACATTCTTTATTGTCATTCATCAAATCACCGTGTTTTGCTCTAAAGACATTATGTTTTAAATTGCTTAATCCCAGCTGGGCAATGTGCCATGACTGGGCTAATCAGAGTACAAAATAGATGCCGGATATATGTGGAAGAACAGTGTATTCATGCATTTCTCAGAAGTAAATGAAAGTGGTTGCAGTTTTGCTGAATTAGTGTCAGCAATTGGCAGAGGAAGTAACAACCTGACATAAAGCTTTACATCAAAGAGTTCAAAATATTAAAATTAAAGACGGTTTGTACAAACAGGACATTTAGACTTGACAAGTCAAAATTTATGAAGGTATATCTCCGATGGATACATAAAGTGTCATTAAAGGGAATCTGTCACCCCATTTTTGCTATATCAGATAAAGATATCACTGAATAGTGCATCCCATTAGTATTCTATAGGTACCTATCATATATCATTCCTGACACCCCAGTTTTCATGGCCAAATACCTTTGTAAAGTTCGTATTTCAGTATGCAAATACTTGCGGTCCGGTCCGATGGGCGGTGTTTATTCGCATCCCCCTACCGCCTCCATTCTTGCCCTACGCACTTCTTTTCTTTCCTTCACGTCGGCTTTCCGCGCTTGCGCTTTGAAAAATGCCCTCACGCGTGCGCATTGTGCTTTTCCCAACAGTGGGCAAAGCATAAAATCATTACTGCGCATGCGCGAGGGCCCTGTTTCAACGTGCAATCGCAGAAATAGTACACTGTCTGTGATATTCACAGACGAAGATACGCGAGACGAGCTGAGGAGCGGGGGGGATGCGAATAAACGCCGCCCATCGGACCGGACCGCAAGTATTTGCATACTGAAATACGAACTTTACAAAGGTATTTGGCCATGAAAACTGGGGTGTCAGGATATATGATAGGTACCTATAGAATACTAATGGGACACACTATTCAGTGATATCTTTATCTGATATAGCAAAAAAGGGGTGACAGATTCCCTTTAAAAGGTAAAATAAAACTATAATAAGCAACGTATACATATTTTTGCACAGTGGCTTTCAGTAGAAGAAAGCACAGTCTGACTCATTTTCCTATACGATTAATAAAAAAAAAAAAAATATGCCGAGCCTTCAACCCTGATGAAGGCAAAGAGGACTCTTTTGGCCTCTATCTGCTAAATAAGGATACATTTTAGCTTTTCCTGCTTTATAAGCTAAACGTAAGAGCCAAACGGTTCACAATTAAACATGTAAAGGGGTTGTCCAGCCTTAGGGTACAAGTCTGAAGTCACTCTATGTGACTGTAGACTTTTAAATCCTCAAGTGCACCCTGTGAGGATTCCCCTTCAAAGCTAAATACTAGGAAGTATAAAAACAAAGCAGCTTTATTTAAAACATGACACCAAAAAGAGCCAAAAAACGCAGTGTCAAACACACAAGTTAAAAAAGCTCATGAAAATAATTCAATAATTCTAATAGAAATGCTACAGAAAATCTGCAACATCAAACACACAGCAAATCATCAATGTGGGAACATAGACTAAAGGCGATAAGTTAAACAAAACATAGATCTTAGAGGAAGATGAAAAGAAATTCAGTAGTGACGAGATTTGGTTTGCCCCTAACAAAGCATTAGTGAAACGTGCGTCGGGTGTTTGGTGGGTGAGCCTCTTTTACCATTCAGTATTTCCTTGTGATTATCTATTATTCTTTGTGGGCTTGTTAGTTACTGGCGTCTTTGTATAGGCACATGTATATATACTAGTGAAACCAGAAATTTACATACACTATATAAAAAAAACACATATGCATGTTTTTCTCACTATCTGAAATAAAAACAGAATAAACCTTTCCTGTTTTAGGTCAATTAGGATTACCATAATTATTAATATTTACCAAATGTCAGAATAATGAGAGAGAGAATGTTTTAAGGCATTTTTATTACTTATTGCAAAGTCAAAGGTTTACATACACTAAGATTACTATGCCTTTAAACAATTCTGGACTGCCCATATGATGATGTCATGTGTTTGGAAACTTCTGATAGTTTTTTTTTCCAGTGTCTGAGTTAGAGACACACCTGTGGATGTATTTTAATGCATACCTGAAACACACTGCTTCTTTGTGTAGCATCATGGAAAAGTCTAAAGAAATCAGCCAAGATATCAGGAAGAGACTTGTGGACTTGCACAAAACTGGCTCATCCTTGGTTACAATTTCAAGATATCTGAAGGTGCCTCATTCATTTGTACAAACAATTATGCGCAAGTACAAACAAGATGGGAATGTCCAGGCATTATACTGCTCAGGAAGGAGACGGGTTCTGTGTCCCAGAGATGATTGTGCTTTGTTCCGACATGTGTAACTCAACCCAAGGGCAAAAGCAAACGACCTTGTGAAGAGGAAGGCAGAAGCTGGTAAGACTGTGTCAATATCCACAGTGAAACAAGTACTGTATCAACATGGGCTGAAAGGCCACTCTGACAGGAAGCAACCATTACTCCAAAGAAACATAAAAAAAAATCAGATTAATGTTTGCAAATGCACATATGAACAAAGACCTTAATTTTTGGAGACATGTCCTGTGGTCTGATGAAACTAAAATTGAACTTTTTGGGCATAATGACCATCATTATATTTGGAGGAAAAAGGGAGAAGCTTGGAAGCCTAAAAACACCATCCCAACTGTGAAACATGGGGGTGGCAGCATCATGTTGTGGGGTTGTTTTGCTGCAGGAGGGACTGGTGCACTTCACAAAATAGATGGCATCATGAGAAAAGAAGATTATGTGACAATACTGATGCAACATCTCAAGACATCAGCCAGGAAGTTAAAGCTTGGGCGGAAATGGGTATTCCAAATGGACAATGACCCAAAGCATACTGCCAAAATGGTAGTAACGAGGCTTAAGGATAACAAAGTCAATGTTTTGGAGTGGCCCTCACAAAGCTCTGATCTCAATCCTATTGAAAATTTATGGGCAAAGCTGAAAAGGCAGGTGCGAGCAAGGCAACCTACAAACCTGGATCAGTTTTGTCAGGAGGAATGGACCCAAATTCCAACCAACTATTGTGAGAAGCTTGTGGAAGTATATGCCAAACGTTTGACCCAAGTCACTCAGTTTAAGGGAATGGTGTTATGATTTGGTAGCTGAGGAGAGCAGGCAAAAACGGCAATACACCAGAGAGGTTGGAATCTACTGGATTGCAGTACCCTGACTAACCACCACAACTAAAGGCAGCCGTGGAGCGTTCCTACGTTGGTCCTAGACGCCTCGTCACAGGCCGAGAGGTTAACTACACCTAAAGATAGAAAGAGGAAAGCTATCTGCCCCGGAGCAGATCCCCAAAGAACATAGGAAGCCCCCAAACATGCAATGGCGGCCAGACAAGAGGAAATACAGACACAGACAGAAAATAGTATGAGCAAACGTTGGGGCCCAATCTGCCTAGACAGAAAAGGATAGGAAGGACACTTACTGCAATCCAAAAAACCCTAAAAAATACCAACGCTACTAATTGCAAAAACACCTGAGATCACACGACCTCTACCACCTAAATTAGTTCTCTGGTGTAACAAAACTAAGCCGCAGCCACTGAAAAAACTGGAAAAGGCAAAAGAACAAATAACAGTGGCTCCAGGAGAACTAAGAGGAGCCCAAGCCCCCGGGGGGGGGGGGGGGGGGGGTAACCTGGCTAACTTCACAGAAATATGCAAATGGTAGGCACAAAAACAAAAAACAGAAAATATCTTATCTGAGAGCAGGAGAAGAGGCAAGACTCAGCAAGCTTCCAAGTGAACCAGGAACCAAGTTGAGACAAGAACAATTGATCACCGGCAACCATGATGGGAGGGAACCTCCCTTATATAAGACCAGTCTGTAACTCCTGATTGCCAATCCTCATTGAATGGTTCAGTACTGTTTGTAACCACCAGAGGGAGCTTCTGCTCAGAATTCATTTCTAACAAATTCACAACAGAATGGTACCAAATACTCATGAAATGTATGTAAACTTTTGACTTTGTATTAAGTAATAAAAATGTCTTAAAACATTCTCTCATTATTCTGGCATTTGGCAAATAGTTATGGTAATCCTAATTGACCTAAAATGGGAAAGGTTTATTCTGATATCATGTCAGATACTGAGAAAAACATGCAGATGTGTCTTTTTATATAGTGAATGTAAACTTCTGGTTTCAACTGTATCTACATACTGCTGTTTTATAATTAACATAATACCCTATGTTCTACACTCATTACTCTAGGGTACCCACGGTGGCTCACCCACCAATTTTTAGCCTTTTTCTGTATTGCTAGAATTATTGCCATTTTTGCTGTTTTTAGTATTTATATTCTAATAAAGTTTGTAAGAACTCTTATTGTTAATCTGAATCTTTATATCAGTATTTGGTCAGTATTTTACATCAGTATCTGTAAGCCAAAACCAGGAGTGGATGAAAACGGCAGAAGTGGTGACGTGTTTCTATTATACTTTATCTCTGATTGTTCCTCTTCTGATTTTGGCTTACAGATACTGATGTAAAATAATGACCAAATACTCAATGTGTGAACATGGTCTTTGGCCTCATTCGCACGTCCATATTTCACATACGTGTTCTATCTGGTATTCAAGGATTGAACACTTACCCATTGTAGTCTATGGTGCTATACACATGTTCGTTTTTTACTGCCATCACATAGAGTAACAACAGAAGTCTATGGGTCTGTGAAAATCACAGACATCACACAGATGACATTAGACAGTGTGCAGTTTATATGCTGTCCGTGATTAACACTGTAAAGGATAGGAGAAGCTTTGTAATGTATTTATGCATCTATGAAAAATACTGTTGAAACACTGATTGTAAAAACTGACACACTGACCAAACACTGATGACACAAGGACCAATTGTTTGTGCATAAGAACAAACGAGGACAACTGAGTGAGGCGTAACTAAACTAATAACGCCCAAACAATTTACCTGTTCATGCCCCTTGTGGAGCACAGTGAGGAAATAGTCACAGTGGCGGGAGGAAAAGTACATGAACCCCTGTTTTTATGCCTACTCCAAGAACTAATTGGCAAAAAAGTGTTCCAATTAAAGGTTTTCTCATTTTCTGAAAAGGTTAAAAGTGCTTGTAAAAAGAAGAAACTTGAGTATACTTCTTAGGGTACGTGCACACATCTTTTAAACTTAGGTCAACCCACCAAGTTTTTCGAGCAGAAACAAGAAACTCAAGAGTTTTTTTTTTCCTAAAGTGTCTTTTAATTTTCTGTTGGTTTTGGCCATCGGTGATTTTTTTGGAGAGTTTTCCCATGATATTTATGAAGTTTTATTTTTATTGTAATTTTATGGTTAATAAAGAAACCACTGGCGTTTTTAAGCAAATACGATGGCAAAACACTCAGAAACCCTGGTTTGTCTGTAGGTGAAGCCGTTAAAAGACATTCAAAAGCCTGAACATGAGCACAGCCAGATGTTTTTACATAGAAATGTATATGATCATTCTTTTAAAAGTTTGTATCTGATCCAAATTGTCAACCAACTTGAGTGGACTTCCCAACCCCCCTTCCCCGGCACATAATAAGACAGGAAGCTGGAGAGATATATGCTCTGTAACAACGGAGATGGGACAATCCCTTTAAGGTGATGAGATTGGAAGTGTGAGTTTAAAATGTTCTTCGCCCATCAAAAGAAAGGCATACAAAGCCTTGGTACTGACAAATTAGTCTTTCTTAAGAAAGACAGTCAAGTGTGAATTATGCTTACAATTCTTAGAGGCAAAAAAGATTCAGAAAACATAACGACAAAAAAGCTTCAAAAGGCTACCAAAGCATGCCTAAAGACCTGCATGTACACCAACCCAGGGTAAGGGCCCCGTCTCACATAGCGACACACCAGCGATCCCGACAACGATATGAACTTGTCAGGATCGCTGGTGTGTCGCTACATGATCGCTGCTGAGCTGCCAAACAGGCAGCAATCAGGACAGCGACATTGTGGGTAACGTCGCTTAGTAACCCGCAGTGTACGTTGGATACCAGCCCGCTGATGCAGGGAGCTGGTAACCAAGGTACACATCGGGTTTCCAGGCGCTGCGGGGCACCTGAAAACCCGATGTGTACCTTGGTTACCAGCTCCCCTGCACCAGCGCGCTGGTATCCAACGTACACATCGGGTTTCCAGGCACCGCCCCGCACCTGGAAACCCGATGTGTACCTTGCTTACCAGCTGATAGCTGGTCTCCTGCCTGCCACACGCAGCGATGTGTGCTGGCCAGCGGGAGACCAGCGATCAAAAAAAAGTCCAGGCATTTCTGACACAACCAGCGATTCACAGCAGGGGCCTGATCGCTGGTACGTGTCAGACATAGCGAGATCGCTGCTAAGATCGCTGTTGCGTCACAAAACTTGTGACTCAGCAGCGATCTCGCTATGTGAGACGGGGCCCTAAAACTAACTGAGAAAATGTAAGACTGTTAACATACTACATGCCATGGGATTGAAGGTTTCCTTCATCATTTGTTGGTTTTATTTTGTCACTTTTCATTTTTTGTCATTCGTCATGAAGTTTGTGGAAAAATAAAAAAAAATGCTCAATTTTGTTCTGTGACCCACTTTGCTATTTTTTTAGCACAAAAAAAGTTGTAAGCTTTGTAAAATGTGCAAAGATTGTGGCAAATTATCTGACATATAAAATCACTCTGGGGGACTGGAGATCATTTGTACCTAATTTTGAGACATCTTAGAAAAGTCTCAATTGATGAATCAGTCTAAAACATCTGAAAAAGTCACAATCACCTAGAAATCAGAAAAATAACAAAACTACAAAAGACAAGTTTAAATAAGGCACAAGTTATTAGATGACTTTGTCCCAGATGTGCTCTTTGGGAGACAGGTCCGGAGACCGCTGCAGGCTATGGTAGAAAGTTTAGGTCACACAGGCTGCTCACAGTAGCACGAGTAACGTGTGGTCTGGGGTTTACATGTTGAAAAACAGCTCCTGTGACATTGTAAAAAATGGTCATTCCATTGGTTCCATCATCAAATCAAACACTGAGCTGTTAGTGTACCTGGAATGAGGACTAGAGGGGTCTGGTTACCCTACAATATCCCACCTTACACCATAATCCTGGAAGTAGTAACCAGTAGGACATTTCCACATCAAGGCCTCTTCATGGCATTGGCAACATGGTCTCCAGAACAATTTCTGGCTATTATTGCATCAAAGGCAAAAATGGAACTCATTGCTGAAGAGGATAGACCACCATAGCAGCTCGCATTGCCATCTTACTCTGCACCATGATAGCCTTTGAGAGCTGTGGTGTGAGATCAATCAAACTCCAATAGCTGGACGTCTGGCTCATAGCTCAATGCCTTGCAAACATCTTCTGAGTTTGTGTAGACATTGTTTCACACCTTAGGCATGGTATGTGAAGTCCAATGGTTGTTGCGTGCCTCACCCCTGACACCCACACTAATCACGAAAGCATGAGTCTCCCTTTCAGTCTCACAATACGCAGACACTGTGTTCAACCGCCTTTCTCACCATTAAGGAGGAGTGGGAGACTTGGGTCCCTGCTTTAGTGACTGTGGGGCTCCAAGTGCTAGGGCTACCAGGGACCACAAATATATCCTGTAGACAAGGGATAAATGTCTGTTTAAGCTGTAAAAAAAGGACAAGGATATGAGAGTCAAAAATATTTAGTTAATTTATGTATTGAATTACGTAATAGCTTCCTTTTTACAATGAATTAAAAATAAATCAAAGTTCCGCTTAATGGAAGATTATTTTTATCCCACATTTATTATTACAAACATTGAGCCTGTGTCAGTCTCCAGACTGTGGTTTCTGTAATACGCTGCAGAGACCAGGCAAAGCGACAAGCGCAGCATGAAACTATCCCCTCCTGCGATATTAAAAGGTCATAACTTTTATGCGTTCAGACTGAGGAGAGAAGATCAAAGTAAGTGTGACAATAGTAACTATCTGCTCCAAAGCTGAGTCTACAAGGTCTCATAACCCTGTATGTGTTGGAGAGAAATAGGATTATGGATCTTCACACAGACACGTTACATCAGCTCCGCTTTGTAAACTTTGCAAGTAATTAACTAACATGGTATAACGCTTATGCAATATACAAGGCTTTCATTTAATAACTGACATAAAAGTGAATTTGTGACATGTCATATACTCCTTTACTGTCTAAAAGAGCCTAAAAGAGTATTTCCCATAAAATAAAGGTTCTGGAGCATCTTTTGTTTATGTTTTGCTGTTCCTCTACTATTTCTCCTGGAAATGTAGGAATTTTGTTTGATCTTTCACTAACTCTACCACTGCTCTCACCCCTAATAAAATGGCGTTATCCTACTTTTCTGCTCTAGACCACCAATGATCTAGCCAATAACCATTTTCTGTCCCAGAGAACCATTAATGTCTTTACTAGCCTAAACCATCAAACATGGCATCATTGAATTCTTCTAAGACCTAGGTAAACAAAGATTATACAAATCACCCTTCTCTGCTCTAGAGCAACAGGGATCCAATAAATAAATCCTTTTTGCTGCAGACTACTATAGGTACACTGTACCGGGAAAACCTGGAGGGATATAACTAAGCAACCATCTGGTTCTTCACACCCTGATGGTGTGGTTAGACTTGAGTCGCAGGTGGTCGCCAGGTAACAATCCAGAACAGGTCCCAGAACAGCAGCAGCTGACCCCAAAGGAAGAGCGACGAAGGTATGGACTCGGAGTAGGCTGCTAGGGCATAAACAGGATCATTGCCAGAATGGATATTGGGACTGGCTCAGGCAGAGCGGATTCAGGACAATAGGACAGGCTCAGAGTTCAGGCAGAACAGATTAGCAGGTTCAGAAAAGATGGACTCGGGGTGCAGGTTCAGACAAGATGGACTCGGGGTACAGGTTCAGACAGGATGGACTCAGGGTACAGGTGCAGGTTCAGACAGAACAGACTTAGGAACAGGGACCTGACAACTAAGTAGCTGGTGCAAGACTGACGTTGCTCAGGCACCTCCCTACAGGGGATGGTGCCTTAAATCCCTAATGTCTCCTGGATATTGGTTGAGGACATTTCCTGGAGTGCGCTCGTTGCCCCTTCAAGAAGCGGGGAGCACGAGCGCCCTAAGAGCGCTGCCAGGAGACCTGCGTAACATACGCAGTTTATGGAAGCAGGGTGCAACGGCAGGGGAAAGAGACGCTGTCGAGTGGTCTTGGTGGTAAGCATGTCATCGTCCCTGCTGGGCGGAGGGGGAAACAGCATGCAGGGATGTCGGCGTTACATGCATAGTTGTGAACCTCTTCTCTGACTTTGACTACATGGAAGGTCCATAAACTCATTAAAAGAGGTTATCAAAGCCTCTCAAATCCGCATAGCAATGACTGAGGAGTTACTAACATGGTAGCCGCATGCTAGAATTCTTGTGGTTTTGTGTTTATGTCTCATTTTAATTAATAAGACAGATGTTAGGAGCCTGACTAGTCATCCACAAGTGTCAAGTCAGCAGTGCTTCTCACCTCCGGATAGAGACTTCAAAAAGGCCCTGGTGGTTCTTCAACTACCCTAACTTATTCTGGCAAATAATTAATTCTAGTGACCAGGTCTTTAAAGGAAACCTGTCAGTAAGTTTTTAGACCCCAAACTAATGTTATCTATGAAAAGTCCTTGTAATGGTGATTAGGTTCATACCTTTCTTTCATAATATCTTCTCTCCATTTTATAGAAATCCAAAGGAAAATTTTGATGCAAATAAGTTAACTGCAAATGCAGGGGGCTTGGTTCTGCACCCACAGCTCTCTCTCTATTTCCCTGCCCACCACCGGCCTCCTGTCCATGACTGACAGGTTACTATTCCATGTGACCAGCTCTTCTCTGGAGATCTTGCGCAAGCACTATCATTTTTAGGGGTAGCACCTGTGCAGTAAGGTCCTGAAAACATCTGCGAGCAAGTCTGTCACAAAATTGTCTTATCTTGCAGTGATTTGGGGGAAAATCAGAACATATGGACTTACACTGATCGAGCAGCCTGCTAAGAAAAGGTAAAAGAGGCTGTCTGATCATCTGGGAACCAACTACATGAAGCCTTTTGTACATTACAGCCTAAGCCACATTATACCTTCCAGAGATCACCATCTGAAGCAGATAAGGATTATATTCACATATTATGAAGTACAGTAATGTAACAGAGTGCCCATGTGCCAAAGTGGTAAACGTCCGTCTGCATAAGTAACCCAGTCTGTCAATAAATATAATGTACAAATCAAGCTGCTCTTCAATGACTCAAGATCCAGAATAGTTCATTCATTACAAACTTTTTTGTTTTTCCCACGCAAGTAAGGATAAGCATTTCCTTGCTTACAACTATTATGTCCATCCACTGGGGAACGAAATGTTACCACCCAGATAGGGTTAAGCCATCTGTGATCACTAGTCATTAATAAAGTACATTATTGCCTTAAGTTTCAATGTCATGGCATCATCACCTAATAAAACACTCAAGCACAGGACATTCTCTCAGAAACCTCGTCTTCTACAGGCCCAATTCAGCAATATATACTCCACGAGGATCTGTCAGCTGCACTCCATGAATAATAATTTATGACGTGTTGCTGAGATCTGACAGCCTTGATACTTAAAATAAACTAATAAGAAGCAGAGCCAAAGGCTTATGTGAGAGATTTAGGGATTTCCCTTTTAATTCTGCATGCCGTAGATAGACACCACTGTAAGTCTGTGTCCGTTTGTTTCCCCAGGCTCTTTCTGTCCTCTTTCTTTGTATGTTTTAGTAGCTTGAATGTAAAAAAACTGAGTTTGGCAAAGAAGAGGACAATGGCCGACTATTAAAAACACTAGTAAAAGTACTAACATGTTTGTTATTGTCACACCAATAAAACATTCTTTAGAAGTTGAACATTATTTATATATTTTGTTTCGGTCATGAAAATAAAAATCAGAAAATATATTCCACATTTTGTCACATTACACCCACAAACTTAAATGTATTTTATTACACCCACAAACTAGCAGCCTTCCCATAGTCTTCTAACCATAAATTAAATCTTAAGTGACCAGTTGCCTCCAGAAGTCACATAATTAGTAAATTGAGTCCACCTGTGTGTAATTTATTATCCGTTTAACTACAGCTGTTCTGTGAAGTCCTGAAAGGTTTGTTTGAGAACATTAACCCCTTCACCCCAAGGGTGGTTTGCACGTTAATGACCGGGCCAATTTTTACAATTCTGACCACTGTCTCTTTATGAGGTTATAACTCTGGAACGCTTCAACGGATCTTCGCGATTCTGAGATTGTTTTCTCGTGACATATTGTACTTCATGTTAGTGGTAAAATTTCTTCGATATAACTTGCGTTTATTTTTGAAAAAAACGCAAATATGGCAAAAATTTTTAAAATTTTCAATTTTCAAACTTTGAATTTTTATTCCCTTAAAACAGAGAAATATATCACACAAAATAGTTAAGAAATAACATTTCCCACATGTCTACTTTACATCAGCACAATTTTGGAACCAAAATTTTTTTTTGTTAGGAAGTTATAAGGGTTAAAAGTTGACCAGCGATTTCTCATTTTTACAGCAAAATTTACAAAGCCATTTTTTTTAGGGACCACCTCACATTTGAAGTCACTTTGAGGGGTCTATATGGCAGAAAATACCCAAAAGTGACACCATTCTAAAAACTGCACCCCTCAAGGTACTCAAAACCACATTCAAGAAGTTTATTAACCCTTCAGGTGCTTCACAGTAACTAAAGCAACGTGGAAGGAAAAAATGAATATTTTACTTTTTAGCCACAAAAATTATCTTTTACAAACTTTTTTTATTTTCACAAGGGTAAAAGGAGAAAATGGACAGATAAGGTTGTTATGCAATTTCTCCTGAGTACGCCAATACCCCATATGTGGGGGAAAACCACTGTTTGGGTACACGGCAGAGCTCGTAAGGGAAGGAGCGACGTTTGACTTTTTCAAACTAAAATTGGCTGGAATTTAGATTGGATGCCATGTCGCGTTTGGAGAGCCCCTGATTCGCCTAAACAGTGGAAACCCCCCACAAGTGACACCATTTTGGAAACTAGACCCCTAAGGTACTTATCTAGATCTGTTGTGAGCACTTTGAACCCTCAAGTGTTTCACAAAAGTTTATAAAGCCTGGGTGTGAAAAAAAAAAAAATCAATTTTCCATAAAAATGATTTTTTAGTCCCAAATTTTTGAATTTTCCCAAGGAAATTGGACCCCAAAAGTTGTTGTCCAATTTGTCCTGAGTACGCTGATACCCCATATGTGGGGGAGGGAAACTGTTTGGGCGCACGGCAGGGCTTGGAAAGGAAGTAGTAACGTTTTGGAATGCAGACGTTAATGGGGGTCATGTTCCGTTTGCAGTGCCCCAGATGAGCCTAAACAGTGGAAACTCCCCACAAGTGACCCCATTTTGGAAACTAGACCCCCTAAGGAACTTATCTAGATCTTTGGTGAGCACTTTGAACCCCCAAGTGCTTCACACAAGTTTATAATGCCCGGGCATGAAAATAAAAAATCCTATTTTTTTCCCACAAAAATTATCTTTTAGTCACTAATTTTTTATTTTCCCAAGGGTAACAGGAGAAATTGGACCACATAAGTTGTTGTACAATTTGTCCTGAGTACGCTGGTACCCCATATGTGGGGGGGGAACCACTGTTTGGGCGCACGGCAGAGCTCGGAATGGAAGGAGCACCATTTGACTTTTTCCAACCAAAATTGGCTGGAATTGAGTTTGGATGCCATGTTGCATTTGGAGAGCCCCTGATGTGCCTAAACAGTGGAAACCCCCCACAAATGACCCCATTTGGGAAACTAGACCCCCTAAGGAACTTATCTAGATTTTTGATGAGCAATTTGAACCCCCAAGTGCTTCACACAAGTTTATAACGTAGAGCCGTAAAATTTAAAAATCATATTTTTTCCACAAAAATTATCTTTTCACCCCAATTTTTATTTTTCCAAGGGTAACAAGACTCCAAAAGTTATTGTGCAATTTGTCCTGAGTGCGCTGATACCCCATATGTGGGGGTAAACCACTGTTTGGGTGCATGGCAGAGTTTGGAAGGGAAGGAGCGCCTTCTGACTTTTTCAACGCAGAATTGGCTGGACGCCATGTCGTGTTTGGAGAGCTCCTGATCTGCCTAGACAGTGGAAACCCCATAAATGACACCATTTTGGAAACTAGACCCCTCAAGGAACTTATCTAGATGTGTGGTGAGAACTTTGAACCCCCAGGTGTTTCACTAAAGTTTATAACGTACAGCCGTAAAATAAAAAAATCTTTTTTTTTTTTTACAAAAATGATTTTTTTCGCCCCCAATATTTTATTTTCACAAGGGTAACAGAAGAAATTGGAACCCCAAAGTTGTTGTCCAATTTGTCCTGAGTACACTGATACCCAATATGTGGGCGAAAACTACTGTATGGGCACACGTCGGGGCTCGGAAGGGAAGTAGTGACGTTTTGGATTGCAGACTTTGATGTAATGGTCTGGGTGCGTCATGTCGCATTTGGAGAGCCCCTGATGCGCCTAAACAGTGGAAACCCCCCACAAGTGACCCCATTTTGGAAAATAGACCCCACAAGGAACTTATCTAGATGTGTGGTGAGCACTTTGAACCCCAAAGTGCTTCACAGAAGTTTATAACGCACAGCCGTAAAAA
Organism: Oophaga sylvatica; assembly: GCA_033576555.1. Lineage (NCBI taxonomy): Eukaryota > Metazoa > Chordata > Amphibia > Anura > Dendrobatidae > Oophaga > Oophaga sylvatica. Next base: position 60,270,604 of record JARQOD010000002.1, read on the forward strand.
TAAAAAATCGTTTTTTTTTTTACAAAAATTATTTTTTCGCCCCCAATATCTTATTTTCACAAGGGTAACAGGAGAAATTGGACCCCAAAAGTTGTTGCCCAATTTGTCCTGAGTACGCTGATACCCAATATGTGGGAGAAAACTACTGTATGGGTACACGTTGGGGCTCGGAAGGGAAGTAGTGACGTTTTGGATTGCAGACTTTGATGGAATGGTCTGGGGGCGTCATGTCGCATTTGGAGAGCCCCTGATGCGCCTAAACAGTGGAAATCCCCAACAAGTGACCCCATTTTGGAAAATAGACCCCACAAGGAACTTATCTAGGTGTGTGGTGAGCGCTATGAAGCCCCAAGTGCTTCACAGAAGTTTATAATGTACAGCCGTAAAAACAAAAAAAATAATTTTTTTTGTACAAAAATGATATTTTCGCCCCAGTTTTTTATTTTCCCAAGGGTAACAGAAGAAATAGGACAAATTGCACAATAACTCTTGGGGTCCAGAGTACGCTGATACCCATATGTGGGGATAAACTACTGTTTGGACGCATGGCAGAGCTCAGAAGTGAAGGAGCACCATTTGACTTTTTCAACGCAGAATTGGCTGGAATTGAGATCAGACGCCATGTCACATTTGGAGAGCCCCTGATGTGCCTAAACAGCGGAAACCCCCCAATTCTAACTCTAACCCTAACCCCAACACACCCCTAACCCTAGTCCCAACCCTAACCACAAACCTAACTCTAACACACCCCTAATCCCAACCCTAACCCTAATCCTAACTTTAGCGCCAACCCTAACCCTAACTTTAGCCGCAACCCTAACCCTAACCCTAATGGGAAAATGGAAATAAATACATTTTTTTAATTTTATTATTTTTCCCTAACTAAGGGGGTGATAAAGGGGGTTTGATTTACTATTTATAGCGGGTTTTTATGATTGGCAGCTGTCACGCTAAAAGACGCTTTTTATTGCAAAAATAGTTTTTGCATCATCACATTTTGAGAGCTATAATTTTTGCATATTTTGGCCCACAGAGTCATGTGAGGTCTTATTTTTTGCGGTACGAGTTGACGTTTTTATTTGTACCATTTTTGAGCAGGTGACATTTTTTGATCGCTTTTTATTTCGATTTTTGGGAGGTTAGAATGAACAAAAATCAGCAATTCATGAATTTCTTTTGGGGGAGGCGTTTTTATTGTTCCGCGTGTGGTAAAATTGATAAAGCAGTTTTATTCTTCGGGTCAGTACGATTATGGCGATACCTCATTTATATCATTTTTTTATGTTTTGGCGCTTTTATAGAATAAAAACAATTTTATATAAAAAATAATTATTTTTGCATCGCTTTATTCTGCGAGCTATAACTTTTTTATTTTTTCGCTGATGATGCTGTATGGCGGCTCGTTTTTTGCGGGACAAGATGACGTTTTCAGCGGTACCATGTTTATTTATATCGGTCTTTTTGATCGTGCGTTATTCCACTTTTTGTTCGGCGGTATGATGATAAAGCATTGATTTTTTGCTTCCTTTTTTTTTTTTTTAAGGGGTTCACTAAAGGGGTTAACTAGTAGGACAGTTTTATAGGGGGGGTCGTTACGGACGCGGCGATACCAAATATGTGTACTTTTATTGTTTTGTTTTTTTTATTTACAGGAAGAAATGAATTTATTGGGGAATATTTTTTTTTTTTTTATTTATTTTGGATTTTTTTTTATAACATGTTTATTTTTATTTTTTTAACTTTTTTACTTTGTCACAGGGTGGGACATCACTGTATTTGAGCAGATCGCTGGTGTGACAGTGTGCACAGCACTCTGTCACACCAGCGATCGCTCAGGCAGTGCAGCAGGCTTCTCAGTGCCTGCTCTCAGCAGGCAGTGAGGAAGCCGCCTCCCTCCAGGACCCCGGCGCCATCTTGGATCCGGGTCCTGGGAGGGAGGAAGCCCTCAGAACAGCGCGATCACATCGCGCTGGTCTGAGGGTCTCAGGGGGGCTCCCTGCGCGATCCTCCCCTGTGCCCCCAGTACACCGCGATCATGTTTGATCGCGGTGTGCTAGGGGTTAATGTGCCGGGAGCGGTCCGTGACCGCTCCTGACACACAGTCACGGGTGTCAGCTGTGATAATCAGCTGACACCCGGCGGCGATTAGCTGCGCTCCCCTCAGGAGCGCAGCTGATCGTCTATGACGTACTATCCCGTCCATGGGCAGAATGGCACGGGTTTTATGGACGGGATAGTACGTCTAATGTCAGAGAGGGGTTAAGGATCAACCAGCGTCATGAAAATCAAGGAACACATCAGACAGGTCAGGGATGAAGTTGTGGAAAAGAGTAAACAGGGTTAGGTTCTAAAAAAATATCCTAAGTTCTGAACATATCACGGAGCACTGTTCAATCTATCATCCGAAAATAGAAGTATGTCAAAAATGCAAACCTAATAAGACATGGCTGCCCACCTAAACTGACATTCCAAGGAAGCCGAGCACTAATTAGAGAAGCAGCCAAGAGGCCCATGGTCACTCTGGAGGAGCTGCAGAGATCCACAGCTCAGGTGGAAGAATCTGTTCACGGACAGGTATTAGTCATATACTCCACAAATCTGGCCTTTATGGAAGAGTGGCAAGAAGAAAGCCAGTTTTGAAATCAAGTCATAAGAAGTCCTTTTTGCAGTCTGCAAAAAGCCATATAGAGGACACAGCCAGCATGTGGATGAATTCTGGTCAGATGAGACCGAAGTCTATCTTTATGGCCTAAAATGGCAAATTGCTATGTGTGGTTGAAAACTAACACATCACTTCAACCTGAAAACACCAACCCCACTGTCAAACATGGTGGTGGCAGCATCATGCTGTGGGGATGCTTCTTTTCAGCAGGAACAGAGAAGATGGTCAGAGTTGATATAAAGATGGATGGAGCTAAATACAGGGCAATCCTGGAGGAAAACTTGTTAATGTAAAGGCTGCAATAGACTTGAGACAGAGCATAGGTTCACTTTTTAGGACAATAATCTTAAACATACTGCCAGAGCTACAATGGAATGATTTAGATCAAAGCATATTCATGTGTGTGAATGGTCAAGTCACAGTTCAGACCTAAATCCCATTGAGAATCTGTGGCAAGACGTGAAAATTACTGTTCACAGACGCCTTCATCCAATCTCACTGTACTAGAGCTGGTATACAAAGAAGAATGGGCACAAATGTCAGCCTACTGATGTGAAAAGTTGTAGAAACATACCACAAAAGACTTGCAGTAGTAATTGTGGTGAAAAGTGGTCCTACAAAGTACTGAATCAAGGGGTTGAATACAAATTCACTTCACAATTTTCAGATTTATATTTTTAAAATGATCAGAAAACCATTATTAATTTCCTTTACATTTCACAAATACTTCTTACTTTGTGTTGGTATATTACATAAAATCCCAATAAAACACATTTAAGTTTGTGCGAGTAACGTGAAAGAAAGGGGAAAAATTTAAGAGGTATGAAGACTTTTTCAAGGCACTTTATGTCCACATGATGTCTTTTAAACTCAGGCGTACAGGCGTTTAGTTTATCAAGCAGAAAAAGTCTTTGGAAACCCTGCAGTTTTTTCCTAAAACGTCTTTTCTGTAGTTGTCAGTAATTTGCTCAGCATTTTTCCTACGTTTCCGCTACTGCATCTTTTTGATGTTTTTTCCATGATTATTGTGACTTTTTTTTTTACTGTTGTCTTCCGGCCATTTTTTTCACCCAATTGAATAATGAAGAAATCGCTAGCCTTTTGTTTAAGCAAAAACTATGGCAAAACTCTGCAAAAGACGTCCAGGCGTCTTTTGAGGTTTTCCATTAACTTGTATTGTAAAGTAGAAAGCGCCTTGAGGAGAAGATGCCAGAAAAATGGACATGTCACTTTTAGCCGCTTAGTGTTTTTAGGAATCTGAAGAGGTTACAAGACGTCCAAATTCTGAATATATGCAAAGCAAGTTATTTTTACAAAGAAAAAAAATCATTCTTTACTGTTTTCTCTAAAGTTTTTTCAAGCACTTAGCGCAGCGGAGTCTGCTTGAAAAAGACGTTGCGTGCACATGCCCTAAGAGAGGAACTATTTATCGGACAATGACGAAGCTTCTGACCTCAACTGAGAAAGTGATACAATGTTATCTGTACTGATTACTTTTTTATGTAAGAACTCACTTATTTTGTATAAATTATATGTATTTTTAATGCTACTTTTTCTTATTTCATTTGACATTTTAGGGTTCTAGAAACAATTTTCATTTACGGTCTCATGTTCCAGAATCAATCAATGTTGTAATTTGGGGCAGCACTGGATATAAAGACATTTAATATTGTAGCAATTACAATATAGGTCAACATAGCAGACATTGAAAAATAAAAATTAACTTGTACATTATTTTCTAATATGTGATTTCTGAAAGAATAAAATAGCATCTGATTGTAAAAGTAGCAGCGATCTTCTATAAAACAGTGACTGGGAAGCAGTATTTTGAGGCAGTTTTGAAAACTGATTTATTGAGTGAAGCAGGGTGATCGATTTTGCAGCTACAATAGGTAATGACTTAAATTAGTATCAATATTTAAAATGAATTATGACATTGATTTTCCTTGAGTCTTTCGACCCGTTATGGACATAAAGGGCCCTGCTAATTGATTTACAGAAAAGAAAACCATTATCTTTCAAGAGACACCTATTTTGTTATTACAAATCGGGTCCCTCCTCTTGAAAGGTCTAAGTATTCTAGTATATCAATGGTCGAAAGACTCAAGGAAAATCAATAATATAATCATAATTCATTTTAAATATTGATACTAATTTTAGTCAAAACCTATTGTAGCTGTAAAATCGATCACAGCAGCCCTTGGATACATATCAAAAACTTAAAAATAAATAATAGATTGCTAAAATATCAGGTGCTCTCAATTCTAAACTTTCAGTCATATTCCCTGCAATTCTTAATCCATTAACTGCAGCCGATTTATCAGTTGTTGACATAATTTTGGCATAAAACTATTTGAAATATTGCAACATCACTGCCCATTTGTAGTTGCACAAAATTTTGCAATGTTTTCTCATTTTCATGCCAGTCCCGGCAACACTATTCTATACAACATGTGAGGGACATATAATTGGATGGGGACATATACCTGGATGGGGATCATGATGGAAGGCCATTTACTTGGATGGGTACATATACCTGGATGGGGATCATGATGGAAGGCCATTATCTTGGATTGGGACATATACCAGGATGGAGATCATGATGAAGGGACATATATCTGAATGCAGATATATATCTGAATGGGGGACATATACCAGGATAGGGACATATATATGGATGGGGACCATATGCCAGGATGGAGGGACATATACCAGGGTGGGGATCATGATGAAGGGACATTTACTTTGACTGGAACATATACCAGGATGGGGGATATACAGTCATGGACAAAAGTTTTGAGAATGACACAAATATTAATTTTTACAAAGTCTACTGCTTCACTTTTTCTAATGGCAATTTGCATATACTCCAGAATGTTAAAAAGAGTGATCAGCTTAACAGCAATTATTTGCAAAGTCAATATTTGGCTAGAAAATGAACTTTATCCCCCAAAACACATTTCAACATCATTGCAGCCCTGCCTTAAAAGGACCAGCTAACCTCTTTTCAGTGATTGCTCCATTAACACAGGTGTGGGTGTTGATGAGGACATAGCTGGAGATCAATCTGTCATGATTAAGTAAGAATGACACCACTGGACACTTTAAAAGGAGGCTGGTGCTTGGCATTTTATTTATTTATTATTATTTATTTCTATAGCACCATTGATTCCATGGTGCTGTACATGAGAAGGGGTTACATACAAATTACAGGTATCACTTACAGTAAACAAACTAACAATGACAGACTGATACAGAGGGGAGAGGACCCTGCCCTTTCGGGCTTACATTCTACAGGATTGTGAGGCAGGAGACAGTAGGTCGGGGGGTTGCAGCAGTTCCGGTGTTGGTTGAGGCAATATCTCCGGTAGTGGTGAGGAGGTAGCAGGGTCATTGCAGGCTGTAGGCTTTCCTGAAGAGATGGGTTTTCAGGTTCCGTCTGAAGGATCCGAATGTGTTTGATAGTCGGACGTGTTGGGGCAAAGAATTCCAGAGGATGGGGGATATTCGGGAGAAGTCTTGGAGGCGGTTGGGTGAGGAGCGAATAAGTGTGGAGGAGAGAAGGATGTCTTGGGAGGATCGGAGATTACGTGAGGGAAGATATCGGGAGATTAGTTCAGAGATATAAGGAGGAGACAGATTATAGATGGCCTTGTAGGTCAGTATTAGTAATTTGAACTGGATACGCTGAGGGAATGGGAGCCAGTGAAGAGATTTGCAGAGGGGAGAAGCGGAGGAGTAGCGAGGAGAGAGGTGAATTAGTCGTGCAGCAGAGTTAAGGATGGACTGGAGAGGTGCGAGGGTGTTAGCAGGGAGGCCAGAGAAAAGGGTGTTGCAGTAGTCGAGGCGGGAGATGATGAGGGCGTGCACAATCATTTTAGTAGATTGAGGGTTGAGGAAAGGACGGATTATTGAAATATTTTTGAGCTGAAGGCGACAGGAGGTAGAAAGAGCTTGGATGTGCGGTTTGAAGGACAGGGCAGAGTCAAGGGTTACTCCGAGGCAGCGGACTTCTGGTACGGGGGAAAGCGTGATGTCGTTAATTGTGATAGATAGGTCAGGTAAGGAAGATCTGTGGGATGGGGGAAAGATTATGAGTTCAGATTTGTCCACATTGAGTTTGAGGAAGCGGGAGGAGAAGAAGGAGGATATGGCTGATAGACACTCCGGGATTCTGGATAGCAGAGAGGTGATGTCTGGGCCAGAGAGGTAGATCTGAGTGTCATCAGCGTAAAGGTGGTACTGGAATCCGTGGGACTTTATGAGTTGCCCCAGGCCAAGTGTATAGATTGAGAAGAGTAGGGGTCCTAGAACAGAGCCTAGGGGGACTCCAACAGAGAGAGGGTGGGACGAGGAGGTAGTGTGGGAGTGGGAGACGCTGAATGTGCGGTTGGAAAGGTATGAGGAGATCCAGGATAGGGCAAGGTCTTTGACGCCAAAGGAGGAAAGAATCTGTAGTAGAAGGCAGTGGTCAACTGTGTCAAAAGCAGAGGACAGGTCAAGAAGCAGGAGTATAGAGTATTGTCCATTTGCTTTGGCGGTAAGTAGGTCATTAGTAATTTTGGTCAGGGCTGTCTCAGTGGAGTGATGGGGGCGGAAACCAGATTGTAGAGTGTCAAAGAGCAAGTTAGAAGAGAAGTGGTAGGAAAGCTCTGCGTGGACATGCAGCTCCAGGAGTTTGGAAGCGAATGGGAGCGATATTGGGCGATAGCTGGACATAGCGGTTGGGTCGAGGGTTGGCTTTTTAAGGATAGGCGTGATTGTGGCATGCTTGAAAGCAGAAGGGAAGGTACCGGAAGTTAGTGATAGGTTGAAGAGGTGGGTTAGGGATGGAATAATAGTGGTGGTGAGGTTGGGGAGGAGGTGGGCTGGGATGGGGTCAAGTACACAGGTTGTGAGGTGCGATTTGGAGAGAAGACAATTAAGCTCCCCTTCAGTTATGTTGGAGAGGGAGGTTATGGGGTTGGGGTATTGGTCTGGTATAAAAAGTGGTTGAGGTGGTTGAACAATGAAGACTTGCCTTGTTTGGTCGATCTTATTTTTGCAGTGTGTGGCAAAGTCCTCAGCAGAGATGAGGGAGGCAGGAGGGGGCAGTGGTGGGCGGAGGAGGGAGTTAAAAGTTTTGAATAACTGTTTGGGGTTGTAGGATAGGGAAGATACGAGGGTTGTGAAGTAGGCCTGTTTAGCAGAGGTGAGGGCAGATTTGAAAGAGAGTGTTGCTTGTTTGAATGCAGTGAAGTCGTCTTGCGAATTTGTTTTTTTCCAACGCCGCTCTGTAATCCTGGACACTTGCCGGAGCTTTTTAGTGGTGTTATTGTGCCAGGGTTGTCTGTTGGTACGTCGCACTCAGCCATGAATGAGAGGGGCGACTGTGTCAATAGCCGATGTGAGAGTGGCATTGTAGAAAGCAGTGGCACTGTCTGTATCGTGGAGTGAGGATATTGATGCCAGTGAAAGAATAGAGTCAGAGAGTGTGTGGATGTCTAGGTGTGCAAGGTGTCTGCGGGGGTGCACGTGTTGCTGGACATGGGTGACAGGAGAGGAGGACAGGGATGAGAAAGTGAGTAGATGGTGGTCGGATAGAGGGAGAGGGGAGGTGGTGAAGTTAGATAGAGAGCAGAGGCGGGTGAAGACCAAGTCTAATGTATGACCATCCGTGTGGGTGGCTGAGGAGGACCACTGAGTAAGCCCAAAGGATGAAGTAAGGGACAGAAGTTTGGAGGCTGCTGACTGAAGGGTATCAGTGGGGATGTTGAAGTCACCCATGATGATGGTGGGGATGTCAGTGGAGAGAAAGTGAAGAAGCCAGGTAGTGAATTGGTCGATGAAGGCAGTGGTCGGGCCTGGAGGTCGGTATATGACGGCCACTTGGAGGTTGGAGGGAGAGTAGATGCGGACAGAGTGGACTTCAAAGGAAGGGAGGATTAGGGAGGGAAGAGGTGGGATTGGGTTAAAGTTGCAGTTAGAGGAAAGGAGAACACCCACTCCTCCACCATGTCTGTTTCCAGGGCGAGGAGTGTGGGTGAATTGGAGGCCACCGTAACACAGCGCAGCAGGGGAGGCGGTGTCAGAGGGTGTCAGCCATGTTTCTATGAGGGCGAGGAAACCAAGATCATTGTTTCTCTTCTGTTAACCATGGTTATCTCTAAAGAAACACGTGCAGTCATCATTGCAATGCACAAAAATGGCCTAACAGGGAAGAGTATCGCAGCTAGAAAGATTGCACCTCAGTCAACAATCTATCGCATCATTAAGAACTTCAAGGAGAGAGGTTCCATTGTTGCCAAAAAGGCTCCAGGGCGCCCAAGAAAGACCAGCAAGCGCCAGGACCGTCTCTTAAAAGTGTTTCAGCTGCGGGATCGGGCTACCAGCAGTGCAGAGCTTGCTCAGGAATGGCAGCAGGCAGGTGTGAGTGCATCTGCACGCACTGTGAGGCGGAGACTCTTGGAGCAAGGCCTGGTCTCAAGGAGGGCAGCAAAGAAGCCACTTCTCTCCAGAAAAAACATCATGGACAGACTGATATTCTGCAAAAGGTACAGGCAGTGGACTGCTGAGGACTGGGGTAAAGTTATTTTCTCTGATGAATCCCCTTTTCGATTGTTTGGGACATCAGGAAAACGCCTCATTCGGAGAAGACAAGGTGAGCGCTACCACCAGTCTTGTCTCATGCCAACTGTTAAGCATCCTGAAACCATTCATGTGTGGGGTTGCTTCTCAGCCAAGGGAATCGGCTCTCTCACAGTCTTGCCTAAAAACACAGCCATGAATAAAGAATGGTACCAGAATGTCCTCCAAGAGCAACTTCTCCCAACCCTCCAAGAGCAGTTTGGCGATCGACAATGCCTTTTCCAGCATGATGGAGCACCTTGCCATAAAGCAAAGTTGATAACTAAATGACTCAGGGAACAAAACATAGAGATTTTGGGTCCATGGCCTGGAAACTCCCCAGATCTTAATCCCATTGAGAACTTGTGGTCAATCATCAATAGACGGGTGGACAAACAAAAACCTAAAAATTCTGACACAATGAAAGCATTGATTGTGCAAGAATGGACTGCTATCAGTCAGGATTTGGTCCAGAAGTTGATTGAGAGCATGCCAGGGAGAATTGCAGAGGTCCTGAAGAAGAAGGGTCAACACTGCAAATATTGACTTGCAGCATTAACTCATTCTAACTATCAATATAAGCTTTTGTTACTCATATGTTTGCAATTATATTTATGTCTGTGATAAAAACATCTGTCAAACACACATAAAAACCAAAGGGCAGCAGATCATGTGAAAATATAATATTTGTGTCATTCTCAAAACTTTTGGCCATGACTGTACACTAGGATAGGGATCATGATGGAGGGAGTTATACCTGGATTGGGACATTTGTCAGGAATGGGATAATGACGGATGGACATTTACTTGGATTGGGACATATACCAGGATGGGAATCATGATGGAGACATATATCTAGATGGAGACATATACCAGGACGGAGGGACATATAACAGGATGGGGGGATATATAACAGGATGGGGGGATATATAACAGGATGGGGGAACATATAGCAGGATTGGGGACATATAGCAGCATGGAGACATATACCTAGATGGGGGTCATGATTAAGGGACATATACCTGGATGGGGATCATGATGAAGGGACATATACCTGGATGGGGACATATAAATGAATGGGGGACATATATCAGGATGTGGATCATTATGGAGGGACATATACCAGGATGGGGATCATCTTTATTAATGATTTAGATAAAGGAATGGAGGGAAAACTGATTAAATTTGTTGGCAGCAGAAAGCTAGGAGGGGTAGCTAATACTAGAGAAGAGAGATGATTCAAAAATATCTAAATAAACTGGAGCAGTGGGCAGCAACTAACAGAATGGTTTTTAACAGGAAGAAATGCAAAGTACTACATCAGGGCAATAAAAATGAAAAAGCATATACAGAATGGAAGGAATAGGGCTAAGCAACAGCACATGTGAAAAAGACTTGGGTATACTAATAGATCACAGACTGAACATGAGTCAACAGTGTGATGCAGCAGCAAAAAAGGCAAATGCAATTCTGGGATGTATTAACAGAAGCATACAGTCTAGATCACGTGAAGTCATTATCCCCTCTACTCCTCTTTGGTCAGACCTCATCTGGAATACTGTGTCCAGTTCTGGGCACATAAAAGACATCAACATCAACAAACTGGAGCAAGTTCAGAGAAGAGCCACCAGAATGGTGATCGGTCTGCAAACAATGTTCTATGAGGAACGGTTACAGGATTTGGGAATGTTTAGATTACAAAAAAGAAGACTGAGAGGAGACTTAATAGCTGTCTACAAATATCTCGAGGGCTGTCACATTGTAGAAGGATCATAGAATCATAGAATGGTAGAGTTGGAAGGGACCTCCTGGGCCTTCTGGTCCAACCCCCTGCTCAAAGCAGGATTCTCTAAATCATCCCAGACAGATGTCTGTCCAGCCTCTGTTTGAAGACTTCCATTGAAGGAGAACTCACCACCTCTCGTGGCACTTTACTCTCATTTGCACAAGGAAAGCCTAGAAGCAATGAGATGAAACTGAATGGGAGGAGACACAGATTAGATACTAGAAAAAAACTTTTTGACTGTTAGGGTGATCAGTGAGTGGAACAGGCTGCCACGAGAGGTGGTGAGTTCTCCTTCAATGGAAGTTTTCAAACAGAGCTGGACAGACATCTGTCTGGGATGATTTAGTGTATTCTGCTTTGAGCAGGGGGTTGGACCAGATGACCCAGGTGGCCCCTTCCACCACTACCATTCTATGATTTTATGTCAATAGATGGTTTCTATTTAGGTCATTGAGGCATAAATCTGTACAGTAGATGTTGTTATACAGAGACATTTTTACCTGGTTCCTTTTCTAACTCATTAACTTATGGCGTGCCATTATTCATTTTCTAAAAGGGCATGCCAAGTGTTTTTTTTTTTTATTTTACTGGCAGCATAATTTTCCAACTGGCAACACTTTCAGAAATTCCTGCGATTTTTATAGTCAAGTGAGAACAAGTTGGCATAACGAGCTTTCATTTAACCCCTAATCTTGTATTGACAACATTAAAACACACATTTTACTCAAAGCTTTGATGCTTTTCTGGGCTCTTTTACGTGCAATTTGTTTTTGTTTTTGCAGTGACCAAATAGATCTATAATTTATAGTGCAATGAAACATAATACATAGAAATGCTTTTTAGTTTATAGTGTATAGTGGCATTTAACTACTTATCGACGCAGCCACTTTTTCGTATGCTTTTATTTATCAAAAAAGTGATTCTGAGATTCTGACATTAACCATTATGTTAATGGAAATTTTGGTTGACACATTTAGAAAGAAAATCTAAATTTAACTGACAAATTTGACAAATTCGGATATTTCTAAATCCGAATGTTTCTGCCTTTAAAGAATGTAGCCAATAAAATTTCCAATACCATTTTTTTGGGACCAGTTAAGTTTTGAAAAGGCTTTGAGTCTCCTATACATTATCACCTTGATAAATCAGCCCATTTAGAGCTAGGATCAGAAGGGAATTAGCATTATTTGACTTTTGAATACAGTGCTTGCTCAAATTATTTTTGAAAGTGACCATGTTTTGTGAATTACAACAAACAAGTCATTTATTAAAGTGTATGGTTAGTACTTTGACCACACAGGCACTTTTCAAGAAATAAATGCACAATGGTAGGTGCAGTAAAGATGTATATCTTTGTACCGTGTTAGCCAGTAGATAGAAAAATATTTAGAGTTGAGAGTCAATGGCTAGTTAATGGCTAACTGAAAAGATGGTAACAAACTGCAAGCTTTCGAGACTACAGTCATGGCCAAAAGTTTTGAGAATGACACAAATATTATATTTTCACATGATCTGCTGCCCTCTGGTTTTTATGTGTGTTTGACAGATGTTTTTATCACAGACAGAAATATAATAATTGCAAACATATGAGTAACAAAAGCTTATATTGACAGTTAGAATGAGTTAATGCAGCAAGTCAATATTTGCAGTGTTGACCCTTCTTCTTCAGGACCTCTGCAATTCTCCCTGGCATGCTCTCAATCAACTTCTGGACCAAATCCTGACTGATAGCAGTCCATTCTTGCACAATCAATGCTTTCATTTTGTCAGAATTTTTAGGTTTTTGTTTGTCCACCCGTCTATTGATGATTGACCACAAGTTCTCAATGGGATTAAGATCTGGGGAGTTTCCAGGCCATGGACCCAAAATCTCTATGTTTTGTTCCCTGAGCCATTTAGTTATCAACTTTGCTTTATGGCAAGGTGCTCCATCATGCTGAAAAAGGCATTGTCGATCGCCAAACTGCTCTTGGAGGGTTGGGAGAAGTTGCTCTTGGAGGACATTCTGATACCATTCTTTATTCATGGCTGTGTTTTTAGGCAAGACTGTGAGAGAGCCGATTCCCTTGGCTGAGAAGCAACCCCACACATGAATGGTTTCAGGATGCTTAACAGTTGGCATGAGACAAGACTGGTGGTAGTGCTCACCTTGTCTTCTCCAAATGAGGCGTTTTCCTGATGTCCCAAACAATCGAAATAGGGATTCATCAGAGAAAATAACTTTACCCCAGTCCTCAGCAGTCCACTGCCAGTACCTTTTGCAGAATATCAGTCTGTCCATGATGTTTTTTCTGGAGAGAAGTGGCTTCTTTGCTGCCCTCCTTGAGACCAGGCCTTGCTCCAAGAGTCTCCGCCTCACAGTGCGTGCAGATGCACTCACACCTGCCTGCTGCCATTCCTGAGCAAGCTCTGCACTGCTGGTAGCCCGATCCCACAGCTGAAACACTTTTAAGAGACGGTCCTGGCGCTTGCTGATCTTTCTTGGGCGCCCTGGAGCCTTTTTGGCAACAATGTAACCTCTCTCCTTGAAGTTCTTGATGATGCGATAGATTGTTGACTGAGGTGCAATCTATCTAGCTGCAATACTCTTTCCTGTTAGGCCATTTTTGTGCATTGCAATGATGACTGCACGTGTTTCTTTAGAGATAACCATGGTTAACAGAAGAGAAACAATGATGCCAAGCACCAGCCTCCTTTTAAAGTTTCCAGTGGTGTCATTCTTACTTAATCATGACAGATTGATCTCCAGCCATGTCGTCATCAACACCCACACCTGTGTTAATGGAGCAATCACTGAAAAGAGGTTAGCTGGTCCTTTTAAGGCAGGGCTGCAATGATGTTGAAATGTGTTTTGGGGGAATAAAGTTCATTTTCTAGCCAAATATTGACTTTGCAAGTAATTGCTGTTAAGCTGATCACTCTTTAAAACATTCTGGAGTATATGCAAATTGCCATTAGAAAAAGTGAAGCAGTAGACTTTGTAAAAATTAATATTTGTGTCATTCTCAAAACTTTTGGCCATGACTGTACTCAGGTCTCTTCATCAGGCAAAGACTAATACAAAATCTGAAGAATCTGTTCCCTCTGGTCTCAATGACTCTATGTCATTAGCTACTCAAGTTGACAGACGTCTGCACGAGCGTAGAAATATGAGTGAGATTGTGATGCCTTGCGGGCCAGGCCCTGAGCCCATGCAGTGTGATAGAGTGACTTCTGGGGCACAGCGTTATGAATTTTATAAGCGTAATAAGTTGTGCTACTATTGTGGTGACTAGTGTTGAGCATTCCGATACCGCAAGTATCGGGTATCGGCCGATATTCGCTGTATCGGAATTCCGATACTTAGTTCCGATATTTTTCCAATATCGTATACCGGAATCGGAAGTTCCCATAATTCTTTGAGAGGCAATGTGATTTTAGTCAGCCAATGAGGAATCTTATGAAGTGTGGGCACATCCTGTAATGCTGCGGTCATCTTAACTAATGGCATGGCTGTGATTGGCTGCTGAAATGATGTCAGAATGCACTATAAAAGGCACCGCCGCCATTTTAGCGTCACTGTGCTGTGAACTCAGTTAGGGACAGAACGCTGCTGTGCTGACTCTGAGGGACAGTTAGAGATTGCGATTTAGTGTACTGTGCTGTAGGCAGGCTAGCACCAACCGCTGTGTAAAGCTTCCTTTTGCCTTCCAGTGTTGTTTTAACAGCTCTGTGCAAGGTGTGTGTGAGAGTGCAGGTGACGCTGCAGTTTGCTCTGCATCCACCGCTGTTTGTAGGCATCTGCACGTGTCACTCACTGACTCTTTTTTTTATTTTATTTTGTGGAATTGGTGCAGCTCCATTATATTTGAAAAAAATCTAATCTATTAGTGTGACGCGCTTCCATCCGTATACAATACATTGGTTGCAAACACTATAGAAGTACAGAAAGGAGCCTTTCACAGATAGTGAACAGTTGTGTTTCAGTGTTCACTGCAGTCTGTGAGGTTTTGATTTTTTGAGTGCAGATCACGCTCCAGTTAGTTCTTCAACCACTGCTGGTTGTAGTCTGCTGAGCGTGTGTCACTGCCTCATCCTTCACATTTTTCTCTAATTGGTGCTGCTCCATTATATTTGAAAAAAATCTAATCTATTAGTGTGACGCGCTTCCATCCGTATACAATACATTGGTTGCAAACACTATAGAAGTACACAAAGGGGCCTTTCACAGCTACTGAACAGTTGTCTGCAGTGTTCACTGTAGTCTGTGAGCTTTTCATTTTTTGAGTGCAGATTACGCTCCAGTTAGTTCTTCAACCACTGCTGGTTGTAGTCTGCTGAGCGTGTGTCACTGCCTCATCCTTCACATTTTTCTCTAATTGGTGCTGCTCCATTATATTTGAAAAAAATCTAATCTATTAGTGTGACGCGCTTCCATCCGTATACAATACATTGGTTGCAAACACTATAGAAGTACAGAAAGGAGCCTTTCACAGATAGTGAACAGTTGTGTTTCAGTGTTCACTGCAGTCTGTGAGGTTTTGATTTTTTGAGTGCAGATCACGCTCCAGTTAGTTCTTCAACCACTGCTGGTTGTAGTCTGCTGAGCGTGTGTCACTGCCTCATCCTTCACATTTTTCTCTAATTGGTGCTGCTCCATTATATTTGAAAAAAATCTAATCTATTAGTGTGACGCGCTTCCATCCGTATACAATACATTGGTTGCAAACACTATAGAAGTACACAAAGGGGCCTTTCACAGCTACTGAACAGTTGTCTGCAGTGTTCACTGTAGTCTGTGAGCTTTTCATTTTTTGAGTGCAGATTACGCTCCAGTTAGTTCTTCAACCACTGCTGGTTGTAGTCTGCTGAGCGTGTGTCACTGCCTCATCCTTCACATTTTTCTCTAATTGGTGCTGCTCCATTATATTGAAAAAAATCTAATCTATTAGTGTGACGCGCTTCCATCCGTATACAATACATTGGTTGCAAACACTATAGAAGTACACAAAGGGGCCTTTCACAGCTACTGAACAGTTGTCTGCAGTGTTCACTGCAGTCTCTGAGGAATAACCACACTTAGGCCTTATAACTTTTCTGACTTTCTTTATCAATCTACCAAGATGAAGAAGGCAGGGAGTAAGGCACGTGGTCGTGGCCGTGGAGTTTCAGCAGGGAGAGGACGTGGGGATTCTGTGGCTGCTGCCGCACCCAGTGACACAGCATCCACCAGTTTTCCCCGTGAGCGTTCCTTTATGCGCACTTTTGTAGGAGCTCAGCGTACCCCCCTGCTGCGGGAAGAACAAATTGAAGCCGTTGTTGGTTGGATGGCAGCCAATGCATCGACTTCAATTGCTTCCACCTCCTCTCAGGACCACAGCACTGTTGAACAACCATCTGTTTCTTCACCGCCTGCCAAATTGCCCAGGCAGTCAGAGAGTTCTGAACTGGAGCCAGCTGAGTCTCTGCTTCTGTTCTCAGAATCTGTTGGCTTGCAAACAGGGGCCCAGCCAAGCAGCATTCTGGAATGTGAAGAAGAGGCAGTATACAGTGATGCGCAACAGCTGTGTCTCTCTGAATGTGAAGAGGCGGGTGAGCCAGTGCCGATGGTCAGCACACCGCAGAACGCATCTGATGATGATGAGACTCAGGTGCCAGTTTCTGTTGAGCATGGTGCTGGCCAGACCACCCAACAGCAGCAGGTGTTGGAAGAGGGTAGTGGAGATGATGAGGTCCAAGACCCAACATGGCGTGAGGAACAGGAAGGTGGTGGTAGCAGCTCTGAGGAAGAGATTGCCCCAACGGTCCAAACAGTAGGGAGAGGTAGGCTGCAGACTCGGTTGCCTGTAGCCTCCAGTTTGGCACCCGTTCGTAGCAGTTCTCTTCCAACAGCCAAAACGGGCGCTCCCAGGACTTGCACTGCGTGGTCCTTTTTTGACACACTTGCAGATGATATTTGCTATGTCAAATGCAAGCTGTGTAATCAAAAAGTAAAAAGAGGTAAAAGTGTCAGTAACCTTAATACCACAAATATGTGGAAACATGTGCGGTCAAAGCACGTGGTTGAGTTACAAAGACACACTGGAGATGTAGGCCAACCTACAGCAGCACCTACATCTTCAGCTCGTGTTGGAGTCTCTTCCTCCAGCTCACACACAGCTGGTTCGGCTTCCTCACAGGATCGCCATGGAAGAACCTCTGTCACTGTTGTCCAGAGACCCAGTGTTATTCCACCCACAGCTGCAAGTTCCCTGTCATCCTCACACTCCCAGGCCACAAAACAGCCATTGGTAGCACAGGCATGGGATAAAAGACGGCCATACTCGGCAAACCATCCACGAGCACAGGCTCTGAATGCTGGCATTGCAAAACTCCTGTCCCTTGAAATGCTGTCATTCAGGCTGGTGGAGACTGACAGTTTCCGTAACTTAATGGCATTGGCAGTCCCACAATACAATGTGCCCAGCCGATTTTATTTCAGCAGGCAAGCCGTCCCTGGTCTGCAAAAGCATGTTGAGGGAAAAATTAAACATGCACTATTAAAGGCCATCAGTAGCAAGGTCCACCTGACCACCGATGCGTGGACCAGTACCCATGGCCAGGGACGATACCTTTCCCTCACTGCCCATTGGGTCAATGTTGTGGAGCCGGGTACAGATCTTGCGAGTGGCGCTGTACGTGTTCTGCCAACTCCAAGGATTGCAGGAATCAAGTCTGTCCACATTGACTCCTCCTCCTACTCCAGTTCCTCAGAATCATCGCTGCAGGAGCCG
The DNA here is from genome assembly GCA_033576555.1 of Oophaga sylvatica. NCBI lineage: Eukaryota > Metazoa > Chordata > Amphibia > Anura > Dendrobatidae > Oophaga > Oophaga sylvatica. Next base: position 60,288,410 of record JARQOD010000002.1, read on the forward strand.
TCACGGTCTACCTCCACATGGACCCGTGAACGCTTACCTGATGCGACCGACATGAGCACAGCCGTGGCCAAACGTCAACAGGCCGTCCTGAAATTAATTTCCATGGGAATCGAAGCCACACAGCGCAGGAGCTCTGGAATGCTATCAAGCAGGAGAGCGACGTGTGGTTTTTGCCAGCGAATCTCCAGCCAGGCTTGGTAGTGTGTGACATGGGCCGAAATCTGGTGGCAGCTCTGGGCCTTGGCAACCTCACTCACATACCATGTCTGGCACATGTGCTCAACTTGGTCGTGAAGAGTTTTTTGAGGGACTATCCGGATCTTGATGCACTGCTGCACAAGGTCCGCCTAGAGTGCGCTCACTTGCGACGTTCCAGCATCGCCAGATCGCGCATTGCAGCTCTGCAACGCAGATTTCGCCTTCCTGAACATCGCATCATATGTGACGTACCCACCAGGTGGAATTCCACGTTACATATGTTGGAGCGGTTGTGTGAGCAGCAGCCAGCAGTAATGGAGTATCAGCTGCATCAGGCGCAATCAACTCGCAATTTGCGCCGTTCACACTTCACCACTACTGAGTGGGCCTCTATGAAGGACATCTGCCACGTTTTGCGTGCGTTTGATGAGTCAACGCGGATGGCGAGTGCAGATGATGCACTGTCAGCCTGACTGTCCCCCTTATCTGCCTGCTTCAAAAAAACACTGCAAGCACTAAGGGATGAGGTTTTGGAAGAGGTGGAGGATGAGGAGTCACAAATTCCATCACCTTCTGGACAGTCAGCGCAACGTGGTTCCTCACAAAGGGCTGGGCAGGGCTCACTTTGTGAGGAGGATGAGGAGGAGTCAATGGAGGAGGAAGACATCGCTCCAGAGGGAGGTACACAACGCTCTAGTCAGTATGTAGAGCGAGGGTGGGGTGATGCAGAGCAGGCAGAGATGACGCCTCTTGCAGGGGACAGCGTTTCTTGGCCAGTTGGGAGTCTGCAGCACATGGTTGATTTCATGCTGCAGTGCCTGAGAAACGACCGCCGCATCGCCCACATTCTCACCACGTCTGATTATTGGGTGTACACCCTCCTAGACCCTCGCTACCGGGACAACTTACAAAGCCTCATCACACCGTTGAACCGGGAGCGTAAAATGCGGGAGTACCAAGACACACTGGTGCAATCCATAATGTTCTCCATTCCAGCCGAGAGCACTGCTGCTGCTGCTACTGCTTTACAAAGCAGCTCTGTGCGTCGAGGCATTGGAGACAGCTCTGCAACAAGAGGGAGCACAAGCAGCGCCTCTTCAAAAGGCAAGACCAGTATGTTCCAAATGTGGCGAAGTTTTGTGGCAGCGCCACAAATGTCTACACCATCCGAGACGGCTCCAGTCAGCAGGAGGCAACGTTTCCGTAAGATGGTGACAGACTACATGTCTTTCCCTCTCAGTGTACTCCCAGATGGCTCTTCCCCATTCAAGTTTTGGGTCTCTAAGCTGGATACATGGCCAGAGCTTAGCCAGTATGCATTGGAGGTGCTGGCTTGCCCTGCTGCCAGTGTATTATCGGAGCGCGTCTTTAGTGCTGCAGGTGGTGTACTAACAGACCGTCGCATGCGACTATCCTCCGATAATGTAGACCGGCTTACTTTTCTGAAAATGAACAAGGCATGGATCTCGCCAGAATTTGTCTGTCCGTTTTCAGATTAAATAACTGGTTCGCAACGTTATCCATGTCTCCTGTTATGTTCATCTTTCTACCACCTGAACTCTACTCCGTGGGCTACAACACTGCCAGTTGCTACTCAGAAGTGTCGTGTCCACAGACCAATACACAAGCTATAGTGTTAGTGGGGTTCAGTAACGCCAGCTGTTCCCCTGCTGTGTGTCCGGCAAGAAGTCTCCTGTTCCCTACACATGCACAGAAAAACCCATGTCGAACATGCTCCAAATAGGGAAGAGCCGTCACCCTGATTGTTATGCTTAAAACATGAAATTGTGAAGTTTTCCAGGCCTAGAATGATAAATTTTTATGACAAATATGGACAAATAATAATTTGTCATCACAGCGCATATCTGCACATGTCTATTAGAAATGGTAACAAAAACTAAAACATAGTGTTCACTTTTTGAAATTAATGCATAAAAGTACATTTCATACTTATCAATTAATGCTTTTTAAGGAACTTTATCTGTACCTGTAAGATAATGCAGTCAATGGATGTACAAATCATAAAATCCTCATCATCATCATCACGAGTTTTATTTATGACAGACATTATAAAATACACATACTGAAGTCAACTGTAACTTCACACACCATATATGAAATGGCCAGCATGTAAACCTGGTAATAATGTGCAATAATAAATTATTACATCTAGAAAGTGCATCATGCATACTGACAATAGGTAGTTATACCTGCAAGTGCTGTTGAAACAACCACAACAGATATAAATTAATAATGGTATATAGGTATCACAGTGCATAGTTACTCATGGACAATGTCGATGTAATACTGTACCTCAATAAAGTCAGCGTCAACCATTATGGTTGTTAGTCTTGTAGATTGTTAAAGAGGGAACGTTCTTTTTTTGTTGGTCATAGGTGGAGTATTAGACAGTGAATGATTACTGCTGTCGTATTTTTGGCGTCCCTAGGGCGCAATAACGCTGCGTAACGTCACATTTTATAGAGTCATCTAATTGACACACGCTACCCTACGCGTGACAGTAGGAAGGTAGTGTTGACGGATAAAGCCTTGCGCAACCAGACATGCTTTTACCCTCTTCAACACTGTACAAGCAAAAAATGCATGATTGCAGCCGCAGACTTTATTGACGTACAGTATAACATCGCCATTACCCATCAGAGGCTGTCCACTGTCTGATACAGACATAGAATATACCTTTGCTATCCGTAGCCTTTGTTTCACCTACACTTGCAGGCACACACTTAAATTGTGACAATGCATTATGTTTTTTTAAATGGTTATTTTTTATCGTACATTATTGTGTCATCACATTGATGAGTCCATGCTGGACATGTCATACATGCAGTACAAAGTAACGATTTTATTAACTTAAATAATTGAAATGTCTGTGACTGTCACATCTAAATTGCAATGATGATGATGATGAGTAACTATTACAAAATCCATTGTCTTCACTATGTTATGGTTTAACATAGCGTTCCTTAAGCATTATTCATAAATACAAAAATGGACTTTTATTCTTAAATTTACAACACTATATTTTGTAACCAATTTTTTGGGTGGTGTCTTGTTCCATTTCTTGTTGGCATGTGCATATATGCGTTTATATTTGCAGTGTCTTTATTTTTATTCTTGAAGTTAGGAAACATGTGTATCTTCGTACCGTGTTAGCCAGTAGATAGAAAAATATTTAGACTTGAGAGTCCGCAGTGGTTGTTACCTTTTAATGGATAACTGAAAAGATGGTAACAAATTGCAAGCTTTCGAGGCTACTCACGTCTCTTCATCAGGCAAAGACTAAAACAAAAAATGAAGCATCACATATTTCTATACACAACAGGACACAGGAATAGTGAAATAGGTAAGACAAGTAAGTGACGTGTAGCAGAACTCTCATTATCACAGAGGGATGAACATAAATATTGGAACAGTTCCTAGATAAGGATAGAAAGTTTTATTGCCCTCTGATTGGGGTCTGGTTTTGTGTTTTCATGCCCCTGGAAGGGCAGAGACGCAGATTCCTTAATTGATATAGAATGACATAAATCCGTGTGATCTATTCATTCCATCACTAACAGTGTCAAAGGTCATGATGAGCTTATATTCTGAAACCTTTGTATCTTTCTCATATTTGAAGTTATATTTTAATACCAGTAATTCCATATCCATCATGCTATGACCGGGCATACAAAATTGTTTTGCCACAGGTAAATCCATTATTTTTTCTCTTATTGTGTGGCGCTGATAATTCATCCTTGTTCTCATTTTTTGGCCGGTCTCCCCTCACTTGTCCCTCCCTCACTTGTCTTACCTATTCCTGTGTCCTGTTGTGTGTAGAAATATGTGATTCTTCATTTTTTGTTTTAGTCTTAGCCTGATGAAGAGACCTGAGTAGTCTCGAAAGCTTGGAATTTGTTACCATATTTTCAGTTAGCCATTAAACGGTATCAACCACAGAGGACTCTCAAGTATAAATATTTTTCTATTCTTGGAATTGAAATTCATCATTTTATTGTCCTAGTAAAACTTCATTTATTCTTGTTTGAAGTACATACATTTGCAATGGCCACGTAACAAGGCAATAACTCAATATTTTATGCCTACACCCTCCTTGACCCTGGGCTTCAACACCGCCAGTTGCTGCTCAGAAGTGTTAGATGCACAGATGAAAACAATCGCTGATGTGTTTGTGGGGTTCAGTAACGCCTGCTGTTCCCCTGCTGTGTGTCTGGCAAAAATTACTGCTGCTAACTACAACTTCAACTTCAAACATCTCATACTAGGCCTCTGCCTACACCCTCCTTGACCCTGGGCTTCAACACCGCCAGTTGCTGCTCAGAAGTGTTAGATGCACAGATGAAAACAATCGCTGATGTGTTTGTGGGGTTCAGTAACGCCTGCTGTTCCCCTGCTGTGTGTCTGGCAAAATTACTGCTGCTAACTACAACTTCAACTTCAAACATCTCATACTAGGCCTCTGCCTACACCCTCCTTGACCCTGGGCTTCAACACCGCCAGTTGCTGCTCAGAAGTGTTAGATGCACAGATGAAAACAATCGCTGATGTGTTTGTGAGGTTCAGTAACGCCTGCTGTTCCCCTGCTGTGTGTCCGGCAAAAATTACTGCTAGCTACCTAATCATGGTGAAAAAAACATGACATGTCAAAGTGTCTAGTGCTACACATAGATATGAGGCTACACCCTGATTTCTAAGCTGTAAACATTTGAAACGTCAACTTTAAAACCATAAAATGATTAGTCTTTGTCACAAATCTGTTACAAAATAATTGTGACATATTATTAAAGATATGCACATGTCAAAAACAAATGCAAAAACAAAAGCCTACTTATGCTATAGGATACTGATGGTCAACCTTGTCACTCCATAGCTTAGACAAATCCAACTCACATCATGACTCAAATTCTGCAATGTTGGAAGTGCATAATGTGGGTTGAACTTTGACAACTGCTGCAGTGCGAAGGTTATACTTCAGTGTTCTTGCCTTTTAAATAAAAGCATACAAGTAAATATAATAATCCAATGTTGATTAAGGGACGTGATGTACACCTGTAATATTGTGCAAACAATGCATGTAGGAATAGTCCTCTTCAACATTACTTATATTTGTGTCATTTTAAAAAATACATATTTAATTAGAAAGTTAACAGCCCATATCATAAAGGTCCTTCATGTAAACATGATAATCGCTAACAAAAATCATGCATTACCTTGGTAAAGTCAATAGTGCATAGTTACAATACCAAAATATATACCTGTAAGTGGTGCTGAAAGAACGACAACTGATAGAATAGGTGAATGATATCTATTTATCAGACTGAATAGCGACACCTGTACAATGTCGATATAATACTGTACCTTAACAAAACAGCTGTGTCACACCTCACACTCGTTTTTCTTGTAGCTTGTTATGTAATAGGGCACATGCGTGTATGTTTCATCATAGGTGCATGTTTACTGAGTAAAGCAGTCATGACAACGCCTTTGTGTTGTCGGTACGCTTGCGATGATGAACGATGCGCACCGTGAATGTTAGTCTGCGTCATAAGACGTACAGACGCTCCAATACCCAACGCGTCACAGCAGGAAGCCAGTCTGTGCGTCCAAACAAAGGCGCAACCATACATGCACGTAACCTTTTATAAAGCTATATAAAAAAAAGGATGTAGTAGTAACGCACACTTTATTGAGGTACAGTATTACATCGCCATTCACCATCTGTGGCTATGCAGTCTCATCTATATATACCTTATCTATCCGTTGTCATGCTTGCAAGTCCACAGTCAGGCATAAATATCTGTTTTCACTCTGCACTATTTAAATTTTTTGTTTGTTAATATAAATAATTGGCACATATTATCAGTATTACATGATGGAAATTTTAGATATTTTTAAAAAAATTTTAGTGATATTATTCACCAAATGTAAAGTTTTATGAATGTCAAAGATAACTTGTAATGCTGATTATGTTTTTAAGTCAGCCATTCATTGTCTACACAATAAAAATGGTGTACATACTGTTACTTAGCCATCATTAATGGATTCTGATATGTACTTGTATGCTTTTATTTTAAACCGTATAGCAGATTATTTAACCTATTTTAATTGTGGTTTGCATTGCTTTTCAACATGTTAATGTATGCGTTTATGTTTGTAAATTATTAATTTACATATATTTTTTTAAGTAAAATCATCATCTTATGGTACTAAAGGTTATATTTCTCTTGTTTGGAGTATAGACATTTTTAATTGACACGTAACAAGGAAAATACTTGATATAGTATTTAAACATCCTCCTTGACCCTGGGCTCCAACACCGCCAGTTGTTGCTCGGAAGTGCTGTTAGCACAGTGAACACTTGCTCCTGTGTTACTGGGGTTCAGTAATGTCAGCTGTTCCCCTGCTGTGTGAACGGCAAAAAGTCCTGCTGCCTCCACCATGTTCTATTCTCATCCCTGGGCTATAACACCGCCAGTTGTTGCTCGGAAGTGCTGTTAGCACAGTGAACACTTGCTCCTGTGTTACTGGGGTTCAGTAATGTCAGCTGTTCCCCTGCTGTGTGAACGGCAAAAAGTCCTGCTGCCTCAATCATGTTCTATTCTCATCCCTGGGCTACAACACCGCCAGTTGTTGCTCGGAAGTGCTGTTAGCACAGTCAACACTTGCTCCTGTGTTACTGGGGTTCAGTAATGTCAGCTGTTCCCCTGCTGTGTGAACGGCAAAAAGTCCTGCTGCCTCCACCATGTTCTATTCTCATCCCTGGGCTACAACACCGCCAGTTGTTGCTCGGAAGTGCTGTTAGCACAGTCAACACTTGCTCCTGTGTTACTGGGGTTCAGTAATGTCAGCTGTTCCCCTGCTGTGTGAACGGCAAAAAGTCCTGCTGCCTCCACCATGTTCTCTTCTCATCCCTGGGCTACAACACCGCCAGTTGTTGCTCGGAAGTGCTGTTAGCACAGTGAACACTTGCTCCTGTGTTACTGGGGTTCAGTAATGTCAGCTGTTCCCCTGCTGTGTGAACGGCAAAAAGTCCTGCTGCCTCCACCATGTTCTCTTCTCATTCCTGGGCTACAACACCGCCAGTTGTTGCTCGGAAGTGCTGTTAGCACAGTCAACACTTGCTCCTGTGTTACTGGGGTTCAGTAATGTCAGCTGTTCCCCTGCTGTGTGAACAGCAAAAAGTCCTGCTGCCTCCACCATGTTCTATTCTCATCCCTGGGCTACAACACCGCCAGTTGTTGCTCGGAAGTGCTGTTAGCACAGTCAACACTTGCTCCTGTGTTACTGGGGTTCAGTAATGTCAGCTGTTCCCCTGCTGTGTGAACGGCAAAAAGTCCTGCTGCCTCCACCATGTTCTATTCTCATCCCTGGGCTACAACACCGCCAGTTGTTGCTCGGAAGTGCTGTTAGCACAGTCAACACTTGCTCCTGTGTTACTGGGGTTCAGTAATGTCAGCTGTTCCCCTGCTGTGTGAACGGCAAAAAGTCCTGCTGCCTCCACCATGTTCTCTTCTCATCCCTGGGCTACAACACCGCCAGTTGTTGCTCGGAAGTGCTGTTAGCACAGTGAACACTTGCTCCTGTGTTACTGGGGTTCAGTAATGTCAGCTGTTCCCCTGCTGTGTGAACAGCAAAAAGTCCTGCTGCCTCCACCATGTTCTCTTCTCATTCCTGGGGTACAACACCGCCAGTTGTTGCTCGGAAGTGCTGTTAGCACAGTCAACACTTGCTCCTGTGTTACTGGGGTTCAGTAATGTCAGCTGTTTCCCTGCTGTGTGAACGGCAAAAAGTCCTGCTGCCTCCACCATGTTCTCTTCTCATCCCTGGGCTACAACACCGCCAGTTGTTGCTCGGAAGTGCTGTTAGCACAGTGAACACTTGCTCCTGTGTTACTGGGGTTCAGTAATGTCAGCTGTTCCCCTGCTGTGTGAACGGCAAAAAGTCCTGCTGCCTCCACCATGTTCTCTTCTCATTCCTGGGCTACAACACCGCCAGTTGTTGCTCGGAAGTGCTGTTAGCACAGTCAACACTTGCTCCTGTGTTACTGGGGTTCAGTAATGTCAGCTGTTCCCCTGCTGTGTGAACGGCAAAAAGTCCTGCTGCCTCCACCATGTTCTATTCTCATCCCTGGGCTACAACACCGCCAGTTGTTGCTCGGAAGTGCTGTTAGCACAGTCAACACTTGCTCCTGTGTTACTGGGGTTCAGTAATGTCAGCTGTTCCCCTGCTGTGTGAACGGCAAAAAGTCCTGCTGCCTCCACCATGTTCTCTTCTCATCCCTGGGCTACAACACCGCCAGTTGTTGCTCGGAAGTGCTGTTAGCACAGTGAACACTTGCTCCTGTGTTACTGGGGTTCAGTAATGTCAGCTGTTCCCTGCTGTGTGAACGGCAAAAAGTCCTGCTGCCTCCACCATGTTCTCTTCTCATTCCTGGGCTACAACACCGCCAGTTGTTGCTCGGAAGTGCTGTTAGCACAGTCAACACTTGCTCCTGTGTTACTGGGGTTCAGTAATGTCAGCTGTTCCCCTGCTGTGTGAACGGCAAAAAGTCCTGCTGCCTCCACCATGTTCTCTTCTCATTCCTGGGCTACAACACCGCCAGTTGTTGCTCGGAAGTGCTGTTAGCACAGTCAACACTTGCTCCTGTGTTACTGGGGTTCAGTAATGTCAGCTGTTCCCCTGCTGTGTGAACGGCAAAAAGTCCTGCTGCCTCCACCATGTTCTCTTCTCATCCCTGGGCTACAACACCGCCAGTTGTTGCTCGGAAGTGCTGTTAGCACAGTCAACACTTGCTCCTGTGTTACTGGGGTTCAGTAATGTCAGCTGTTCACCTGCTGTGTGAACGGCAAAAAGTCCTGCTGCCTCCACCATGTTCTCTTCTCATCCCTGGGCTACAACACCGCCAGTTGTTGCTCGGAAGTGCTGTTAGCACAGTGAACACTTGTTCCTGTGTTACTGGGTTCAGTAATGTCAGCTGTTCCCCTGCTGTGTGAACAGCAAAAAGTCCTGCTGCCTCCACCATGTTCTATTCTCATCCCTGGGCTACAACACCACCAGTTGTTGCTCGGAAGTGCTGTTAGCACAGTCAACACTTGCTCCTGTGTTACTTGGGTTCAGTAATGTCAGCTGTTCCCCTGCTGTGTGAACGGCAAAAAGTCCTGCTGCCTCCACCATGTTCTCTTCTCATCCCTGGGCTTCAACACCGCCAGTTGTTGCTCGGAAGTGTCATTGGCACGGGTACTCACTCCTGCCCAGACTGGTTACAGCACGCCATCTGTTTCCTGTCAGTGTAAACGTCACTTAGCCTCCAATAAGTTGTCCTGTCGTGTTGCGGTCGGGTTAGCCGACTCTATGGTGCTTGGAGTTTAGGTGCTTCCTATGTGTGCTGCGGGATATGCAAATAAAGGCTGTTTCCGTTGTGACAATAGGACAATCACCCACTGTAGTACTGTGGGATTCGGTAACTGCGGCCGGCTCGCGGCCTGTTAACTTAAATTTCCATGGGTACCTTCTGCTACCCGTCCGGGTTCCAGTACCGTCAGCTGGTTCTCCGCAGTGCCTTTGGCCTAGGTGCCTCCATCTCGGTATCCGAGTTCCAGCAACGTCTGCTCGTCCTTGGTAGTGCTTTGGAGCACAGGTACCTCCTGCTTAGTAACCGTGTCCCAGTAACGTCAGCTGGTCCTCGGTTGTGCCATTGGCTCTTTTCCTTCTGCTGCCCCTCCGGGTTCCAGCACAGTCAGCTGGTCCTCGTTACTTGCATTGGCTCTTGTACCTTCTGCTACCCGTCCGGGTTCCAGTACCGTCAGCTGGTTCTCCGAAGTGCCTTTGGCCTAGGTGCCTCCATCTCGGTATCCGAGTTCCAGCAACGTCTGCTGGTCCTTGGTAGTGCTTTGGAGCACAGGTACCTCCTGCTTAGTAACCGTGTCCCAGTAACGTCAGCTGGTCCTCGGTTGTGCCATTGGCTCTTTTCCTTCTGCTGCCCCTCCGGGTTCCAGCACAGTCAGCTGGTCTCTCGTTACTTGCATTGGCTCTTGTACCTTCTGCTACCCGTCCGGGTTCCAGTACCGTCAGCTGGTTCTCCGCAGTGCCTTTGGCCTAGGTGCCTCCATCTCGGTATCCGAGTTCCAGCAACGTCTGCTGGTCCTTGGTAGTGCTTTGGAGCACAGGTACCTCCTGCTTAGTAACCGTGTCCCAGTAACGTCAGCTGGTCCTCGGTTGTGCCATTGGCTCTTTTCCTTCTGCTGCCCCTCCGGGTTCCAGCACAGTCAGCTGGTCCTCGTTACTTGCATTGACTCTTGTACCTTCTGCTACATTTACAAATTGAAGATTTTTTCAATGCTTTTTTGGGTAATCACTCTGGATCTCCAACAATTAAGACGACGACCCTGATGACCACCCCGAAGAAGATGACGACCACAAGGACGACGAGCATCAAGCCAACCAGCCTAAACACCATCACAAAGAAGAAATAAAAGATTACCAAACAGGACTAAGAAGGTTAAGACAAACTACAAGATACAGAACAAGAGACTTAAGAACAATAAGCAGAAGATCAAAAAGCAGAAGAACATGAATTATAAGACCAAAATGAAGAGCAAAATATATGCTCTAAATTATAAGCAGAAGAAGACTAAGCAGTGTATGGGGGTGAGTCCGTTCCTCCTCGTGGTGCCCCTGGAAAATGCCTGCTGCTGCAGGCTAAACTGAACACGGACAAATACTGTTGTAATTTAAATCTTTTGTGACAGCAAGAACGGAAGGATGAAAAATTCATACTTTGACAGATTACAAGTACAGGATTCTCTGTCACAAATAAGAATATGATGAAGAAGATGAAGTACAATATGAATAAGAATAATAGTTTAATAAGAAGAATATGAGTAATGTTAACAAAAAGATGAATAGCAAGAAGTTTAAGAAGAAGATAAAGAAGGTGAAGATGAAGAATAATTTGATGAAAAAGATGATGCTGCTGAAGATTATGAAGGAGAAAGTGTGTCAAAAGTTAAAAAGGTGAAGAGCATGGAAGTTGTGAAATATACATATTTGCCAAAATAGAAAAAACGTTAACAACATTGTCAATTTCTTCGTCAATCCGAACATCTTTAAAAAAAAAAAAATATTTATGCTATTCCATTTGATTGGGTTAAACATCTATGCCTTTAATGTCTCCTCAACCTTCCCCAATACATTGTACATTACTCTTTGTTGTTTTCCTTCATGTACAATTAACCAACAAGGCAAGAATGGGGTTTTTTTAATTCCGATATTTTGTTCCCATAGACTTACATTGGATTTCCGGTATCGGTATCGGGTATCGCAGATATTTTTTGGGTATCGGCGATACCCATTCCGATACTTTTGGATATCGGAAAGTATCGCTCAACTCTAGTGGTGACACTTCTCATGCTATTTCCGTCTGCCCCAAGCGGGGAAGACGTTTTGCGCGCTCAGTTGTTTTGAGTAGTGTTCAGACTAAATTTCTGCTGACTGTTACCTTGATTTGCTCCATGTCCACATTTTCAACTCAGGCTTTTGTTGATTCAGGGGCAGCTATAAAACTGATAGCTTTTGATTTTGCCAAACGTTGTGGTTTTCCTTCCTTTGCTGGGCATTGATTCTACCCCTTTAGCAGAGAATAAACCCCAGTTTTCTACCTAGGTGATAATGCGAGTTGACCCGGACCACCAAGAGAATAGCAAATTTACATAATTTACATGACATTGTTGTACTGGGGTTTCCTTGGTAACAGACTCACAATCCTGTTTTGGATTGGAAGTCTGTGTCTGTGACCAGTTGGGGTTGTCAATGTGTTCGTACTGACACTCCTGTTTTTTCTGCCCCCCCAGTCTCAAGATGTTTTTTCTACCTCCCCCAGTCTCAAGATGTTCCTGGCTATTTGACTGATTTTTCTGATGTGTTTAGTGAGAGTAAGTTTGCATCCTTACCTCCTCATAGGAGTTATGATTGCTCTATTGACTTAGTACCCGGTTGTAAATTCCCCAAGGGTCGGCTCTTTAATTTGTCTGTACCTGAGCATGAGGTTATGCGATCTTATATCAAAGAGTCTTTAGAGAAGGGTCATATCAGACCATCCTCTTCACCCTTGGGCGCCGGCTTTTTCTTTGTGGCCAAGGATGGCTCATTGAGGCCGTGCATTGATTATCGTCTCCTGAATAAGATCACTGTTAAATATCAATATCCGTTACCCTTGATTTCTGACCTATTTTCCAGAGTGAAGGGTGCTTGTTGGTTTACCAAGCTTGACCTCAGGGGGGCGTGTTATGAATGTTTTAGAAATGAATTCTGAGCAGAAGGTCCCTCTGGTGGTTGCAAACAGTACTGAACCATTCAATGAGGATTGGCAATCAGGGATCACGGACTGGCTGGATATAAGGGAGGTTTCCCCCATCATGGTTGCCGGTGATCAATTGTTCTTGTCTCAACATTGTTTCCTGGTTCACTTGGAAGCTTGCTGAGTCTTGCCTCTTCTCCTGCTCTCAGATAAGATATTTTCTGTTTTTTTGTTTTTGTGCTTGCCATTTGTATATTTCTCTGCATTTCTGTGAGGTTGGCCAGGTTCCCTCCCCGGGGGGCTTGGTCTCCTCTCGGTTCCTCTGGAGCCATTGTTGTTTGTTCATTTGCCTTTTCCAGTTTTTTTTCTGTGGCTGTGGCTTAGTTTTGTTACACTAGAGCAGTGATTTTCAACCTTTTTTGAGCCGCGGCACACTTTTTATACTTAGAAAATCCTGGGGCACACCACCAACCAAAATAGCACAAAATTACACTAAAACAGTCATATTATACATTTAGTTAATAATATAGAACTTTCCCCACGGCACACCCGACCAACACTGGTTGAAAATCACTGCACTAGAGAACTAATTTAGGTGGTAGAGGTCGTGTGATCTCAGGTGTTTTTGCAATTAGTAGCGTTTTTTTTTTAGGGTTTTTTTGGATTGCAGTAAGTATCCTTCCTATCCTTTTCTGTCTAAGTCAGATTGGGCCCCAGCGTTTGCTCATACTATTTTCTGTCTGTGTCTGTATTTCCTCTTGTCTAACCGCCATCACATGTTTGGGGGCTTCCTATGATCTTTGGGGATCTGCTCCGGGGCAGATAGCTTTCCTCTTTCTATCTTTAGGTGTAGTTAGCCTCTCAGGCTGTGACGAGGCGTCTAGGACCAACGTAGGAATGCTCCACGGCTGCCTTTAGTTGTGGTGGTTAGTCAGGGTACTGCAATCCAGTAGATTCCAACCTCTCTGGTGTATTGCCGTTTTTGCCTGCTCTCCTCAGCTACCAAAATATAACAGTATCACCGGCCAAACTGAAAATTATATGGTACTCACAGAAGGGAAAAATAGTGTGGAGAAAAAAAAAAAAAATTGTCAGAGATTTTTTTTTTTTTTTTCTGTTTGTTGCATTTTTTTCCCGTCTTTTTCTCTGGGTGCTGAGGAGGATTTTTTTTCTCTCAATGGAGTTTGCACAGTTGTCTGGCCGAGTGGATCAGCTTGCCACTGAAGTTCGGAGTATTGCTACCTATCTTGCAGGGTTGCCGGTTGTGGAACCTAGGATCCCCATGCTAGAATTATTTTTAGGGGATCAAGCTAAATTTCTGAATTTCAAAAATAACTGTAAGTTGTTTTTTGCCTTAAAACCTAAGTCCTCAGGGAACGCAGCACAGCAGGTTCAAATTGTCATCTCTCTCCTGCGCGGCGATCCTCAGGATTGGGCTTTTTCCCTGACACCTGGGGACCCTGTTTTGAGTAATATTGATGCATTTTTTCTGGCTCTGGGGTTATTGTACGATGAACCTAATGTCACTGATCAAGCTGAAAAAACCTTGTTGGCATTAAATCAGGGGCTTGAGGACGCTGAGTTGTACTGTCAGAAATTCCGAAAGTGGGCAGTTCTGACCAAATGGAATGATGATGCTTTGGCAGCTCTTTTTCGGAAGGGTCTGTCAGAGAATGTAAAAGACGTTATGGTGGGTTTCCCTGCTCCCTCTGGTCTCAATGATTCTATGTCATTGGCGATTCAAACTGACAGACGTTTGCGTGAGCGTAGAGGTATGCGTGGAATGGTATTGCCTTGTGAACCAGCTTCTGAGCCCATGCAGTGTGATAGAGTGGCTTCTGGGGCACAGCGTCATGAGTTTCGAAAACGCAATGGGTTATGTTTCTACTGTGGTGATGCCTCTCATGCTATTTCAGTCTGCCCTAAGCGGGGAAGACGTTTTGCATGCTCAGTTGTCTTGGGTAGTGTTCAGACTAAATTTCTGTTGACTGTTACCTGATTTGCTCCCTGTCCACATTTTCTGCTCAGGTTTTTGTTGATTCGGAGCAGCTATTAACCTGATGGATTTTGATTTTGCTAAACGTTGTGGGTTTCCCTTGATACCCCTACGGAAGTCTATTCCCCTACTGGGGATTGATTCTACCCCTTTGGCTGAGAATAAACCCCAGTTCTCTACTCAGGTGATCATGAGGGTTGAACCTAATCATCAGGAGAGTTGCAAATTTTTGGTGCTGTATAATCTGCATGACATTATTGTACTAGGTTTCCCTTGGTTAGTCTCATAATCCTGTTTTGGATTGGAAATCTGTGTCTGTAAAAAGTTGTGGCTGCCAATGTGTTAATGCCAACACTCCTGTTTTTTCTGCCTCTCCCCAGGCTCAAGATGTGCCTGACTTTTTGACTGATTTTTCTGATGTGTTTAGCGAAAGTAAATCTGCATCCTTGCCCCCCATAGGAGCTATGACTGCGCTATGGAATTAGTGCCTGGTAGTAAATTCCCTAAACGTCGCCTTTTTAACTTGTCTGTACCTGAACATGACGCTATGCGGTCTTATATTAAGGAGTCATTGGAGAAGGGTCATATCAGACCATCCTCTTCACCCTTGGGTGCAGGGTTTTTCTTTGTGGCCAAAAAGGATGGTTCATTAAGGCCGTGTATTGATTATCATCTCTTGAACAATATCACTGTGAAATATCAATATCCGTTACCTTGATTTCTGACCTGTTTTCCAGGGTGAAAAGTGCTACTTGGTTACCCAAGCTTGACCTCAGGGGGGCGTATAGCCTTATTCGCATTAAGCACGGGGATGAATGGAAGACGGCGTTTAATACCCCAGAGGGGCATTTTGAGTACCTAGTGATGCCATTTGGGCTCACTAATGCTCCTTCCATCTTCCAGTCCTTCATGAATGACATTTTCAGGGATTTTGTGGATAAATTTCTGATTGTTTATTTGGATGATATCTTGATTTTTTCCAATGACTGGGACTCTCATGTGAAACATGTTCGGACTGTTTTCCAGATTTTGAGAGAGAATGCTCTGTATGTGAAGGGATCAAAGTGTCTTTTTGGCGTACAGAGGATCTCATTTCTGGGATTCATTTTGTCTCCATCTATTATTGAAATGGACCCGGTCAAGGTTCAGGTCATCTGTGATTGGGTCCAACCTACTTCATTAAAGGCTCTTCAGAGATTCTTGGGTTTTGCCAATTTGTATCGTAAATTTATTGGTAATTTCTCTGTTATTGTTAAACCATTGACTCATTTGACCAAAAAGGGTTCTGATGTGGTGAATTGGCCTCCTGAGGCAGTCTCTGCGTTTCAGGAGCTTAAGCGGAAATTCACTTCTGCTCCTGTTCTACGGCAGCCTGATGTTTCTCTTCCATTTCAGGTGGAGGTTGATGCCTCTGAAATTGGGGCAAGTGCCGTTTTGTCCCAAAGAGATCCTGAGACCTCTAAAAGTAACCCTTGTGCTTTTTTCTCTCGAAAATTTTCTCCAACTGAACGTAATTATGACGTGGGTAATCGGGAGTTATTGGCCATGAAGTGGGCTTTTGAAGAGTGGAGACATTGGCTGGAGGGAGCCAAACATCAGGTGGTGGTCCTCACGGACCATAAGAATCTGGTTTATCTGGAATCAGCCAAGCGACTTAATCCTAGACAGGCCAGGTGGGCCTTGTTTTTCACACGTTTTAATTTTGTGGTTTCCTTTCTTCCTGGCACTAAGAATATTAAGGCGGATGCCCTCTCGAGGAGTTTCCTTGCGGACTCTCCTGAGTTATCTGATCCTGCTGTTATTTTGAAAGAGGGTGTAGTTCTTTCCGCCATCTCGCCCAATTTGAGACTGGCTCTGGAAGGGTGTCAGGAGGATAAACCCGAGCGCTGTCCTGTTGGGAAATTGTTTGTCCCAGACCAGTGGAAGAAGAGTGTGATGTCTGAGATTCATTGTTCCGCGTTGGCCGGTCATCCCGGAATTTTTGGTACCAGAGACTTGGTGAGTCGGTCCTTTTGGTGGCCTACTTTGTCTCGTGACGACAGGGAGTTTGTGCAGTCCTGTGGTACTTGCTCTCGCTCCAAGCCTTGCTCTCGCTCTTGTGGTTTGTTGATGCCATTGCCTGTGCCCAAGAGACCATGGACCCATATCTCTATGGATTTTATTTCCGATCTCCCTGTTTCTCAGAGAATGACCGTTATCTGGGTGATTTGTGATAGGTTTTCCAAGATGATACATCTTGCGCCATTACCTAAGTTGCCTTCCTCCTCCGAATTGGTGCCTTTGTTCCTTCAGCACGTGGTTCAGTTGCACGGCATTCCGGAGAACATTATGTCTGACAGAGGAGTCCAGTTTGTTTCCAGATTTTGGAGGACTTTTTGTTCTAAACTTGGTGTTCAATTGTCTTTCTCCTCTGCTTTTCATCCCCAGACCAATGGACAAACTGAGAGAACAAACCAGACATTGGAGACTTATCTGAGATGCTTTGTGTCTGCTGATCAAGATGACTGGGTCTCTTTTTTGCCTTTGGCTGAGTTTGCTCTTAATAATAGGGCAAGCTCTGCCACTTTGATGTCTCCATTTTTCTGCAATTTTGGGTTTTACCCTCGATTTTCTTCGGGACAGACGGAGGTTTCTGTCTGTCCGGGCGTTGACTCTGTTGTGGAGCGTATGCAGCAGATTTGGGACCAGGTAGTGGAGAGGTTGTCCCTCTCTCAGGAGAAGGCCCAGCGGTTTGCCAACCGACATAGGACTGATGGTCCTCGGTTTAAAGTGGGGGACTTGGTCTGGTTGTCCTCAAGAAATATCCCTATGAGAGTTGCATCTCCTAAGTTTAAGCCTAGGTTTATTGGACCTTATAAGATCATGGAGATTCTTAATTCTGTTTCCTTTCGTTTACTTCTTCCAGAGACATTTAATATCCATAACGTGTTCCACAAGTCCTTATTGAAGAGGTGTGTCGAGCCAGTGATTCCTATGGCTGCGCCCCTGACCCTGTTTTGGTTGAGGACAATGTGGAGTATGTGGTTGAGAAAATATTGGATTCTCGTTTTTCTAGACGGAAACTCTAGTATTTGATTAAGTGGAGAGGTTATGGTCAGGAGGACAATTCTTGGGTGTTTGCTTCGGACATCCATGCTAGGAGACTGATCCGTGCGTATCACAGAGCTCATCCTGACCGACCTGGTTGCACTAATGAGGGTTCGGTGACCCCCCCTCGAGGTGGGGGTACTGTTATGAATGTTTTAGAAATGAATTCTGAGCAGAAGGTCACTCTGGTGGTTGCAAACAGTACTGAACCATTCAATGAGGATTGGCAATCAGGGATCACGGACTGGCTGGATATAAGGGAGGTTTCCCCCCATCATGGTTGCCGGTGATCAATTGTTCTTGTCTCAACGTTGTTTCCTGGTTCACTTGGAAGCTTGCTGAGTCTTGCCTCTTCTCCTGCTCTCAGATAAGATATTTTCTTTTTTTTGTTTTTGTGCTTGCCATTTGTATATCTCTGCATTTCTGTGAGGTTGGCCAGGTTCCCCTCCCCGGGGGCTTGGTCTCCTCTCGGTTCCTCTGGAGCCATTGTTGTTTGTTCATTTGCCTTTTCCAGTTTTTTTTCTGTGGCTGCGGCTTAGTTTTGTTACACCAGAGAACTAATTTAGGTGGTAGAGGTCGTGTGATCTCAGGTGTTTTTGCAATTAGTAGCGTTGGTTTTTTTTAGGGTTTTTTTTGGATTGCAGTAAGTATACTTCCTATCCTTTTCTGTCTCAGTCAGATTGGGCCCCAGCGTTTGCTCATACTATTTTCTGTCTGTGTCTGTATTACCTCTTGTCTAACCGCCATTACATGTTTGGGGGCTTCCTATGTTCTTTGGGGATCTGCTCCGGGGCAGATAGCGTTCCTCTTTCTATCTTTAGGTGTAGTTAGCCTCTCAGGCTGTGACGAGGTGTCTAGGACCAACGTAGGAACGCTCCACGGCTGCCATTAGTTGTGGTGGTTAGTCAGGGTACTGCAATTCAGTAGATTCCAACCTCTCTGGTGTATTGCCGTTTTTGCCTGCTCTCCTCAGCTACCAAAACATAACAGGGGCGTATAATCTTATACGTGTCAAGCACGGAGATGAATGGAAGACGGCGTTTAATACCCCAGAGGGGCATTTTGAGTACCTAGTGATGCCTTTTGAGCTCACTAATGCCCCTTCTGTCTTCCAATCCTTTATGAACGATATTTTACGGGATTTCGTGGATAAATTTCTGATCGTTTATTTGGACGATATCTTGATTTTTTCCAATGACTGGGATTCTTATGTGGAACATGTTCGGACTGTATTCCGGATTTTGAGAGAAAACGCATTGTATGTGAAGGGATCAAAATGTCTTTTTGGCGTACAGAAGGTTTCATTTCTGGGATTCATTTTGTCTCCGTCTGTTATTGAAATGGACCCGGTCAAAGTTCAGGCCATTTGTGATTGAGTTCAACCCACTACATTGAAGGCTCTTCAGAGATTTTTGGGTTTTGCTAATTTTTATCGTAAATTTATAGCTAATTTCTCTGGTATTGTGAAGCCACTGACTGATTTGACAAAGAAGGTTTCTGAAGTAGTGAATTGGTCTCCTGAGGCAATTTCTGCGCTTCAGGAGCTTAAGCGGAGATTCACTTCTGCTCCTGTTCTGCGCCAACCTGATGTTTCTCTAGCATTTCAGGTGTAGGTTGATGCCTCCGAGATTGGTGCAGGAGCCGTTCTGTCCCAAAGGGATTCGGAGACCTCTAAGATTAACCCTTGTGCCTTTTTCTCTCGAAAATTTTCCCCAGCGGAACGTAATTATGATGTGGGTAATCGGGAGTTATTGGCCATGAAGTGGGCTTTTGAGGAGTGGAGACATTGGCTGGAAGGAGCCAAGCATCAGGTGGTGGTCCTCACGGATCATAAGAACCTGCTTTATCTTGAATCAGCCAAGCGACTTAATCCTAGACAGGCCACATTTTAATTTTGTGGTCTCTTTTCTCCCGGGCACTAAGAATGTTAATGTGGATGCCCTCTCGAGGGGTTTCTTTCTGGATTTTACTGAGGTAAATGAGCCTGCTTTTATTCTGAAGGAGGGTATGGTTCTTTCCGCTATCTTGCCCAATTTGAGACTGGCTTTGGAGAAATTTCAGGAGGATAAACCTGAATGTTGCCCTGCTGGGAGATTGTTTGTCCCAGACCAGTGGAGGAAGAATGTGATGTTCGAGATTCATTGCTCCACGATGGTCGGCCATCCTGGTATTTTTGGTACCAGAGATTTGGTGAGTCGGACCTTTTGGTGGCCAACTTTGTCTAGTGATGTCAGGGACTTTGTGCAGTCCTGTGGAACTTGTTCTCGGTCCAAACCTTGCTCTCACTCTAGTGGTTTGTTAATGCCATTGCCTGTGCCCAAGAGGCCATGGACCCATATCTCTATGGATTTTATTTCCGACCTCCCTGTCTCTCAGAGAATGACCTTTATTTGGGTAATCTGTGATAGGTTTTCCAAGATGATACATCTTGTGCCACTACCTAATTTGCCATCCTCCTCCAAGTTGGTGCCCTTGTTTTTTCAACAGGTGGTTCGGCTGCACGGCGTTCCAGAGACCATTGTGTCTGACAGAGGAGTCCAGTTTGTTTCCAGATTTTGGAGGACATTTTGTTCCAAACTGGGAGTTCAGCTGTCTTTTTCCTCTGCGTTCCTCCCTCAGACTAATGGACAAACTGAGAGAACAAACCAGACCTTGGAGACTTATTTGAGATGTTTTGTGTCTGCTGATCAAGATGACTGGGTCTCTTTTTTGCCTTTGGCTGAGTTTGCTTTGAATAATAGGGCTAGTTCTGCCACCTTGATGTCTTCATTTTTCTGCAATTTCCGGTTTCATCCTCTATTTTCTTCAGGGCAGGTGGAGTCTTCTGTCTGTACTGGTGTTGACTCTATTGTGGAGAGAATGCAGCTGATTTGGGATCAAGTAGTGGATAAGCTGTCTCTCTCTCAGGAGAAGGCCCAGCGGTTTGCGAACCGGCATAGGACTGATGGTCCTCGATTTAAAGTGGGTGACTTGGTTTGGTTGTCCTCAAAAAATATCCCTATGAGGGTCGCGTCTCCAAAATTTAAGCCAAGGTTCATTGGACCTTATAAGATCGTCGAGCTTATTAATCCCATTTCCTTCCGATTGCTTCTTCCAGGAACATTCAAGATTCACAACGTATTTCACAAATCTTTATTGAAGAGATTTGTCGAGCCTGTGGTTCCGCCTCCTGATCCTGTTTTGGTTGAGGGCAATTTGGAGCATGTGGTTGAGAAGATATTGGATTCTCGTTTGGCCAGGCGGAGACTCCAGTACTTGGTGAAGTGGAAAGGCTATGGTTAGGAGGACAATGCTTGGGTGTTTGCTTCTGACATTCATGCTGAAAGACTGGTCCGTGCCTATCACCGAGCTCATCCTGATCATCCTGGTGGCACAAGTGAGGGTTCGGTGACCCCTCCTCAAGGGGGGGTACTGTTGTGAAAATTTTGGAGACGACTTCAGAGCTGAGGCTCCCTCTGGTGGTTGCTGAGGGTATTGAACCAATGTTGAATACCAAGAGCCCCACACTTGCAAATAACGAGTGGTGGTCAGGTGGTAATGACTGGCCTGATATAAGTGAGCTGGACTCCCATGATCCTCGCCGGTAATCAATTGTGCTTCCTGGTTTAGGTTGGAATTCAGCTTGCTTTCACATAAGTCTCTTTCAGTTTTTTTTTTACTGTGGTTTGAATTCCTTGCTTTTTGCTGCATTGCTTTTTGTATTCAGTCGGGTCCCCTTTGGGGGGGCTTTGGCTGGTCTCCGTTCGTTTTTTGTATTTGTTCATTTGCCCAGTTCTTGTGATATCTTGCTGCTGGGTAGCTACGTGTCCACACCAGAGATCTGATATAGGTGGTTGAGACTCTGTGGTCTCAGTATTTTTGGATTCAAAAGTGTTGGAGTTTTTCCTAGGGTTTTTCTGGGTTGCAGACAGTATTCTCTCCTGTACTATCCTATCTAGACAGTTTTGGGCCCCTGCGTTTGCTCAATCTATTTTCTGTCTGTGTTTGTGTTTTCATCTTGTCTAACCGCCATTATATGTTTGGTGGGCTTCCTACTCTTTTGGGGTCTACTCCGGGGCAGTCAGCTTTCCTTTTTCCAGCTTCAGGGATAGCTATCTCTCCGGCTGTGCCGAGGAGTCAAGGACCACCGTAGGTACGCTACACGGCTGCTTCTAGTTGTGCGGTTAGTTTAGGGGTCTGCAACCTATTAGTTTCCAACCTCTCTGGTGTCAGGCTGCCTATGCGGTTTTTTGCTCCTGCCTCCTCAGCTACCAAAACATAACAGCCTCTCTTGGTATACAAACTGCTCACCCAGTTCAGCCCTTCACAAAGCTCTGAAGCAGGAAGTCTCACACAGTTGTCAAAATGGTGTGAAGGTGGAGAACCCAACTTCAGACACTTTTTTTGCGTGGTAAGGAAGTAGATCCAGCTCTACAAACAGATTTGTCTTTATTGTTGTTTTAATAAAGAAGAATCTGTTTGTAGAGCTGGATCTCCTTCCTTACTAATATATCCAGGCTGTGGAAGGGAGAGTGTCTGAACCTCGAAAGGATTGGGTTAATATCAACGGTGAGGTGGAACCAATGTATCTTTTCTGGTTGCCTCTTCTTCTTTGACTTTCCAAGGAGTTGAAAAGTTATTTTAATATGTTAGGGCAGCATATTACAGTTACAGTTCCATATATTTGTAGTCAAAATGGCACAAAATAATTTGCCATTTGACTACTACGGTTGAGGGGAAAAAAAATCAGACACATACTTTAAGAATGTATAATTTTGTTATCTAAAGAATGATAGTATTCTTCCCTTCCCTTACATTGTCCAGCACATTAAACCAACACATCAGCTTTAGAAGGCCTTATGTCAACAATCACTCCAGGTTAACAGATTCCAGATTGCCACAGACTTTAACCCCTTAAGGGTATGCCACACTAAACAATATCGCTAACGGGATCGCTAAAAAAACGTCACTATTTAGCGATCCTGTTAGCGATGTTGTTCAGTGCGGCAGCTTCCAGCGACGAGCTTCCTGCTGTGATCTCGCTCGTCGCTGGAATCGTTCCGGACCCTATTTTCTCGTCGGCGCTGCCGCTGGGTAAGTATCTAATCGCTGTGTGGCACCTTTTCTTAGCGATTTAGCGGTACTTTTGTACCGCTAAAGTCGTTAAGAAGATCGCTAACGGCGATAGCGTCGTTAACTATATCGCTAAATGTGGCCGCATTTAGCGATATAGAAACAATCCCGCTAGCGATCGCATTAGTATGCGTCGTTATCGTGATCGCTAGCGGGATTGTTTAGTGTGGCAGTACCTTTAGTGACAGAGCCATTTTGCAGCTTAATGACAGGGCCAATTTTTACAATTCTGACCACTGTCACTTTATGAGGTTATAACTCTGGAACGCTTTAACGAATCCCGCTGATTCTGAGATTGTTTTTTCGTGACATATTGAACTTCACGTTAGTGGTAAAATTTCTTTGATATGACTTGTGTTTATTTATGAAAATTTATAACATAGAACAGTGAAAATAAAAAAAATCATATTTTTTCCACAAAAACGATCTGTTCACCCCAATTTTTATTTTCCCAAGGGTAACAAGACCCCAAAAGTTTTTGTGCAATTTGTCGTGAGCATGCTGATACCCCATATGTGGGGGTAAACCACTGTTTGGGTGCATGGCAGAGCTTGGAAGGGAAGGAGCGCCGTTTGACTTTTTCAACTCAGAATTGGCTGGACGCCAAGTCGCGTTTGTAGAGGCTCTAATGTGTCTAAACAGTGGAAACCCCCACAAGTGACACCATTTTGGAAACTAGACCCCCTAAGGAACTTATATAGATGTGTGGTGAGCACTTTGAACCCCCAAGTGCTTCACAGAAGTTTATAACTCCCGGGCATGAAAATAAAAAGTCATTTTTTCCACAAACCTGATCGTTTAGTCCCCAATTTTTTATTTTCCCAAGGGTAACAGGAGAAATTAGACCACAAAAGTTGTTGTCCAATTTGTCCTGAGTACGCTGATACCCCATATGTGGGGTGGGACCACTGTTTGGGCGCACGGCAGGGCTTGGAAGGGAAGGAGCGCCGTTTGACTTTTTCAAACCAAAATTGGCTGGAATTGAAATTGGATGCCATGTCGCGTTTGGAGAGCCCCTAATACGCTTAAACAGTCGAAACCCCCACAAATCACACCATTTTGGAAACTAGACCCCTTAAGGAACTTATCTAGATGTGTGGTGAGCACTTTGAACCCCCAAGTGCTTCACAGAAATTAATAAATGTAGAGCCGTGAAAATAAAAAATCATTTTTTTCCTCAAAAATTATTCTTTAGCCTATTTTTTTTATTTTCCCAAGGGTAACAGGAGTAATTGGACCCAAAAAGTTGTTGTGCAATTTTTCCTGTGTACGCTGATACCACATATGTGGGGTGAAACCACTGTTTGGGCGCATGGGAGTGCTTGGAAGGGAAGGAGCGCCATTTTGTAATGCAGACTTTGATGGAATGTTCTGCGGGC
This sequence comes from Oophaga sylvatica, assembly GCA_033576555.1. Taxonomy (NCBI): domain Eukaryota; kingdom Metazoa; phylum Chordata; class Amphibia; order Anura; family Dendrobatidae; genus Oophaga; species Oophaga sylvatica. The sequence goes on from JARQOD010000002.1 coordinate 60,312,498, forward strand.
GTCATGTTGTGTTTGCAGAGCCCTTGATGTACCTAAACAGTAGAAACCCCCTGCAAGTGACACCATTTTGGAAACTAGACCCCCCAAGGAGCTTATCTAGATGTGTAGTGAGCACTTTGAACCCCCAAGTGCTTCACAGAAATTTATAAACGCAGAGCCGTGAAAATGAAAAATCATTTTTTTTCTCAAAAATGATTTTTTTAGCCAGCTATTTTTTATTTTCCCAAAGGTAACAGGAGAAATTAGAACCCCAAAATTGGTGTGCAATTTGTCCTGAGTACGCTGATACCCCATATGTTGGGGTAAACCACTGTTTGGGTGCACGGTAGGGCTCGGAAGGGAGGGAGCGCCTTTTGACTTTTTGAAAGCCACATCGTGTTTGGAGACCCCCTGATGTGTCTAAACAGTGGAAACCCCCCACAAGTGACCCCATTTTGGAAACTAGACCCGTTAAGGAACTTATCTAGATGTGTGGTGAGCACTTTGAACCCCCAAGTGTTTCACAGAAATTTATAAACGCAGAGCTGTGAAAATAAAAAATCATTTTTTTTTCTCAAAAATGATTTTTTTAGCCAGCTATTTTTATTTTTCCAAGGGTAACAGGAGAAATTAGAACCCCAAAATTGGTGTGCAATTTGTCCTGAGTACGCTGATATCCCATATGTTGGGGTAAACCACTGTTTGGGCGCACGGCAGGGCTCGGAAGGGAGGGAGCGCCATTTGACTTTTTGAACGCCACGTAGTGTTTGGAGACCCCCTGATGTGCCTAAATAGTGGAAATCCCTCAATTCTAGCTCCAACCCTAATCCCAACACACCCCTAACCCTAATCCCAACCCTAATCCTAACCTAAATCCCAACCCTAATTCCAACCCTAATTGTAACCCTAACCTTAATTGTAACCCTAACTCTAATTGTAACCCTAACCCTAATTGTAACCCTAACCCTAATTCTAACCCTAATTATAACCCTAACCCTAAGGCTAGGTTCATTTTGCGTTTTACCAGCCCGTTCAACACATAGCGTTGACGGGCTGGTAACGGTAGAGCATAACGCTTATGCGTTATGCTATACCCGCTAGCGCAGAGGAATCAGCAGATGATTCATCTGCGCTAGCGGTGACGGAGCCCAAACGCTGCAGCCCGCGTCCAAGGCTCCGTCACTGAATGATGGCACGTCGCAAACGCATGCCGCTTTACGGCATGCGCCGCGATGCGCCCTCAAATGGGGGTGAATGCCAGCGTTAACGGACTGCGTTACACCGCGGTGTAACGCAGTCCGTCTAACGGACTGACATAACGCAGTATGAACCCAGCTTAACCCTAACGCTAATTATAACCCTAACCCTAATGCTAACCCTAATGCTAACCCTACCCCTAATTATAACCCTAACCCTAATTATAACCCTAACCCTAATTTTAACCCTAACCGAAAAATGAAAATAAATATAATTTCTATTTGTTATTATATGTCCCTAACTAAGGGGGTGATAAATGGGGGGGTTATGTACTGTTTTTTTTATTTTGATCACTGTGATAGTTTATCACAGTGATCAAAATGCACTTTCTGGAGAATGAATGAAAAAAAATTTGAATCTGCCGCCAAGCAGATCGGCGGGCGCACTGCGCATGCGCCCGCCATTTTTTTTCCAGGAAGAAGATTGGGAGGATCGGAGGCCAGGGGGACCTGCCAGAGGACATCGGCAGGTACAGGGGGGGTTCAGGGGGACATGAGGACCCTCATTTTCTCCCCTCTGATGCGCGATCACATCAGAGGGGAGAGAAATCATTTTTTTTTTTTTTTTTGCGATCGCGTCTATGCTTGCATAGCGGCGATCGCAACACCGGGATCGGTGAATACCGACCCGGATCATGTTCTCTGGGGTCTCGGCTACCCCCGGTAGCCGAGACCCCAGAGAATATTTGCCCATCCCCCCCAGCACATAGCGGCACATAGCGGCGGGCGCACTGAGCATGCGCCAGCCATTTTCTTCATAGCGCCGGCACCGGGGGACACCGGAGGGCCCTGGGGCCACATGCAGGGGATCGGGGGCCACATGGGGGTCCTGGGGACCCTTTTTCTCTGTCCTCTGATGTCCGATGACATCAGAGGACAGAGAAATTAAATGGCACAACTTTTTTTTTTTTTTTTTGTTGCGGTCGCCGTTATAGGGTTAATAACGGCGATCACAACATCGGTGTCGGTAAAAACCGACCCGATTCATGTTCTCTGGGGTCTCGGCTACCCCCGGTAGCCGAGACCCCGGAGAAAATGCGCCTCTGGGGGGCGCTATTCACTTTTTCCACAACGCCGTTAATTAATGGCGCTGTAGTTTAAGTACCCTTAATGACCGCCGTTAGAAGGCGTATCGGCGGTCGTTAAGGGGTTAAACCTCTGGGCAGTCTCGCTCCTACTCTGCAGTGACATTTTAAAATAACATCTCACTGCATAGTAGCACATCTACATGCGATTAAGTGGTTGCGCGAGCAGTGAACAAGCTGTCAGAGTCTCTATAGAAGACAACATACAGTTTTGTGCAAATTAATTGGTACAAAGCAAAAAAACACATTTTTGAATATTTAATAATAAAATGTTATAATGCAGTTGCATACTAATTTTAATAAGAAATATGTCCTCCTTTAGCAGATATGAAATTTTCAATATGTTTTGGCATTGCTTCTACCAAGTTTTTGCATAAATTCTTCAATTCTTCATCATGGAACCACACTTGTATGGCACTGTTTATCATGCGTTCTTTTGTTGTACAGTCCATTTTGACAAGACGTCTCTTCACAATGCTCCACAAATTTTCTATAGGATTTAAGTCTGGTGAATTGCCAGGCCAGTCCAGCACTTTTATTTTTATTTTCTTCCAGGAATTTCTTCACACACTTGGAATTGTGGCATGGAGCCAAATCTTGGAGATGTCAGAAGTTGCTTCTTTACTGGCTTTGCTGCCCTCCGACCAACGTCCAGAAGCCTGCGCCGTACAGACGAATCGCTAATATCAATACCTTCAGCGAACAAGTGGTTTTTGGAGGTCTTTACTTGTTTTTCTTGCATTAATTTAACTATTTCTGATAAGTGTTTTATCAGTTCTTGGTGTCGTTTTCCTTTTTCTTCCACATTTCCCTTTTCGTTTTGGAGAAAACTATCCAGTTTCATTGTGTCTGCAAATTATTCTTGAAACGGTAGATTTTCCAATACCAACGGTGGAAGCGATTTCTCTTACAGTCAGACTTGTATGTTCATTAAGAGTAATAATTCTAGACCTCTTCCGTGGAGTAACATCCATTTTTACAGGCACGAATCACACAGAGAAAAAGTACACTAAACCACTCCTCACAGAAACAAGCTAACTGAAGCTGACGGGGCAGCTGTTTTTTCTGACTAAAACCACTCAAACCACATTTTGTTACTCAAGGTTGTACACTCACACTTGTTCAAAGCAGTTAAAACTGGTTTGAATCACTGAGTGGTAACCAACTTACGATTTTACTTAAAAAATGTTTTGTCCCAATTCATTTGCACAGCACTGTAGATACTTTATGTATTCAATAATATGAAGTGCTGACGGTACTTCCTCTTCCATACACAGTGGTCAAGTGATCGCTATAAATATAGAGTGAGCGGGAGATGGAGGCCTTCAGTGTTTAGTATACTCGTCAAAGCAAAACTGAAACCTTCTCAGTGGCTCAGCAGTTAGTAGCGTTTCTTTGTAGCGCTGGGGTCCTGAGTACAAATTCGACCAAGGACAACATCAGCAAGGATTTTGTATGTTCTCCTCATGTTTGCGTGGGTTTCCCCTGGGTTCTCCGGTTTCCTCTTACACCCTAAAGACAAACTGATAGGGAGTTTAGATTGTTCCTCGTTGAGGACATTGATGATAATGTCTGTAAAGTACTGCAGAATATGATGGTGCTATATCAGCAAATACATAAATAAAATTAATTAGTTAATTAATTAATGCCTGCTGCCACCAAATCTTGCTGCAAGCCTTTTGCAGTCCCTTGTGGTAGCCGGTGATGGCTTCTTTCTGCAACTTCCAAGTGGAATAATCAATGAGTCAGTGGTGCTTTAATTAGAATTTTTGACCTTCAGCTTCCAACTTTACCTATAGGAACATTTAATGCCCTTGCTATCTTTTTGTATTCTTTTACTTGTTTGTTCAAGAAAATTATCTTATTTTTGGACCACTCTCTTGAGACCCAAGATTATTACTGTAGTAGAAGCCATCATACAAGACGAATGGGCTAAGATTCCTCAAAAATGCTGCTGGAAGCCGGTGTCTGGTTATGCATCACGTTTGCAGCAGGTTATATTAGCTAAAATGTTGCTCTACTAAGTATTAAAGATGCTTGTACAGACATGGTGGAAAAAAATTGAGAATGTAGTACTCATTAAAACTGGCATTTTGCGCTGAATTTGAATAAACTACTTGTTATATTAGTTGTGTTGAACTATTTAAATTGTTTTTATATAATTGGTTAATCTAAAGTAGCTGAAAGTTTGTTAATTATGCTAATAAACAAAGATTGCAATAAGGGTTGAATAATTTCGATTACAGCAATAACTGTACAAGTTAAAAGTCTCTGATCTACAACAATTAGGCGATATATGCTGGTTATTAGCTTTATGCAAGTTGCATAATCCAGTTTAATAGAGGCAGAGTGGATAGAGACTTCAATTATTGCAGCATTTTACCGCCTCCCTGCTAAGAAAGTTTAATAAAATACCCTGAATATTTCTCCTAAAATGGAAATTTCAATAATTTTTTTTTATAAAAAGAGGGAACTTGCTGATAAAGTTATTGGATCACAGCGGAATCAGCACTTACTATTTCTCTCTTTTTGTAGAGGCATGGGTAATGTGAGGACAAGAGTGAAGGTTGTTTCAAGCACAAAGGCCCCGTCATCAAGAGTGGCGTGAACATTGTTGGCCTTAATGAAGCGGTGTTTTGTATTCAAACACCTCTGATTCATAAGAGGTGCATTCCTCTAAAAGGGAACTTGCCAGGTCCCCCATGCCCTCCAATACAGCAGCATTCACTTATGTATTAGTAAATTCCCTGTCTAATCATCCATGTGTAACATTTTTTGGTAAAAATGAGGTTAAAAAAAGCATTCATATTGTCCCCATTTCCTATGCTATTGAGGGCTTTGACTCGTCGATGGGGCGTTAGTTTCCACAGACTGGTCCGCCCTCCTTTCATATTATCATGCCCCTGTGGGTGTGATAACATAATTTGCAGGAGCTGGCGTCATCGCGAGCCACACATTTTGGCAGCGTCACTACACCTTTGTAGCCAGGTGTATGCTTCCTGGCTTCAGAAGAGCAGTGTGCATTATCGAAAGTTCAGAAGTGTCACTGCCAATCTGCAGCTGGGAGTGCGCATGACCGGAACTTTAGAAGATGGCTTCTGAACTTTCGGTCATGTGCACTGCATCTCTGAAGCCAGGAAGCGTACACTCCGCTATAATAGCAGAGTGATGTTACCGAAATGTGCGGTGCACAAGAGTTAGATTTGCAGAAGTTGGTGATGACGTCAGCTCCTGCAAATTAGGTTATCATGCCCATCGGTCTGTGAAAACATGGAAAGAGGGCTGACTAGTCTAGGGAAACTAACACCCCATCGACTAGTCAAAGCCCTAATTAGCATAAGAAACGGGGACACTATAAATGCGTTTTTAAACCTAATTTTTACCGAAAAACGTTATACAGGGCTCGCTGAGAATTTACTCATACATTAGTGAATGCTGCTGAGTTGGAGGGCATGGGGGACCTGAAAGGTTCCCTTTAAGGAGTCAAGAAAAATGTGTCAGGTGGGGTGCGCCTCAACTTGTGCCTTATCACAAATTTTATTCCACTTAATGACTGGTGTAAAATTTCTGGGGGTTAGGACGGTTGGAACTTATCACATATTAGACAAGCTGTGGTGTTGTTGGTATTAATAGCACTGAATCTACAATTTGACAATATTCGGATTAGTCCAGAGGTCAGTGATCAAAGACACTACAACATCAATGAGACAGTCTACATAGGGTTCATGACATGAGGACTGATGAACACCTTTTTGTTCATTGTTAGCCATGTAAACAACTCCTTTGGTGTAAGCATATGCATCCATTGTTCTGGTGGTACTGTTTGCCAATATCAATGGTTTGTACACTTGTATTTAGGATAGACTTCTAGTTTCAGGCCTTCCTCATGAATACCTTTCCAAAGTGCAAGGACTTTGTTAGCAGTAAGATGATCTCAGTTGAAAACTTTGACCAGGTTTGTAAAGACCCTTCACCCTCTAATCCATTCTGGACCTTACAGCACCATCTATAGGAGAGTGTCTATGTCAGCAGACATGTGCATTTTCATAGAGAACTCAAAGACTGTGACCTGATAGGCTCTTACTATTATATGTAGGTGTTACAGAGATGAGCAACGTATGGGCTATGTTTGATTGCCTACTACCGTAATTGCTTCATTTTTAATGGGGCAATAAGGGGGGTGATTTGAACGTTACATATTTTTTGCATATTTTGAAAAATATATTTTTTCCACTTTCAAGTATATTTGTTAGTCCCTTAAGGAGACTTAAAGCTGCAATTATCTGATTGCGTGTACTATACATAGCAGTGAATGACGCACCACCCTGCCAACATGTTTAAATGCCACTGTCAGAGATTGACAGCAGCATTTAACATGTTAACAGTTGGGGGCTCCACTCCACCTGCTGCTGTTAAAGGAACATGATAACTGTATCAATCAGCCAACATAAGACCGAAACAATGAGGGCTCTCTCATGCCAAGCTTGCATCAAAGTCAGGAACACAACATATTACGGAGCTGGGTGAAACGGATATGAAAGCAGCAAGAGTCACAAAAGTTTAGCGCAAATCCACGTTGGAAAATATTTTGCAAAATTTTCAAAGCTATTTATGTCAGAACTTCGGTTTAATCAAATTGATGAATTGGGACCAAAGTCTTTTGGAAAAAAAGAAGCCAATGTTTTTGTGTTCGTTTTTTTTATTCTATTTCTTGAGCCAAAGCCAAAAGTGGATTCTAAAGGAATGAAAAATATAAAGGAAATACTTATACTTTTTCCTGCTTTATTCACTTGTGCCTTTGGTTCAAAAAACTGCTTCAAAAACTTCACTGGCACATTTCCGAAAACTGTTGGTGAAACAACTGTTGTAGATATAGTGACCAACATCGGACTACAGCTTTACTGTATCTGTCAGATGACAAATGATAAAAATTTGCTGGTGATGAATGACTGAGACAGCACAAAGACTCTTTATGGAAGAGAATTTAAGAGCATAAAGTTTTTATTTTCTAACTTAAGGCTTAATTTGATGACATGAAGAGGGCTTTCAAACAATTTGACGCCCTCGAAGACACACATTTGTGAATCTGACATTTTATATAAGTGGACAAAATATAGACATCTGACTTGACGTGTGCGTAGCCTGAACTGAATCCATCACTGGCCATTACAGATATTTCATAATTCTGCTAAATCCAGTCTCAACAGAGTCTCCTCGGGTCGTACTTAAGCCTGAATCACCCTCTGTTCCGTCTACTATCGACAGAAGAGCCATTTCACAAACTGGTGCTATTTGCAGCCTGAAAGCCTACTGCAAGTCAGGATCTTGGGTGTTCACATCGCATGGAGCTGCCATGATCCTCCTCCAGCAGCAGTGCTTTATAATCTATTCTGCTGCTAGCGTTTCTGTATATCAGTAATGTTACAGTAAATATTTATACTTTGCTTTGATTATGATGTAGACAATTAAATATACCTTTATATCTTCGATAGTTTTGTATTATAGCATTAGCTTTATAAGTGTTATTCATAAAAGCAATAACACAGGGCGTTGTCTCGAATATAGAGGTGTCTTTGAGTTAAGCTCTCTTTGTTACAGAAGGCATAGAAAATTGTGTAGAACTAGTTTCAAGGAATTCAGCAGTTTCCATATTTTACAACCTTGTTATTCCCAACTAAAATGCTTTCTTTATTAGGTAATGCATTAAGCCATTCCCACTTTCCTTATCTTTGTGGTTGTAACAAAGACTTGTGACTGGGCATCTGAGATTCAGACAAGAACTGTACATGGACAAACACTGGCTGTGTGTTTTTCCTATCTCCGATGAATTGTATTTATTATATTTTATTAATGTAGACCAATAATGGCAGACTGGAGATCGTCTGTATCACAACCCAAATTAGCTAGATTGGTGCAAGCAGAGCTCCCAGATGAGTGAGTATGGCAACGGTGGGGCAGAAGAAACCAACAAGAGAGATTAAACAGCCCCGGAAAATATGAACTTAAAATGTATACCGATGCTTCTGCCTTCATGCTACGCTGCTCTAACTATAAAGGGTTGAAGTTGTCATGGGGAAGGAGCAGCTCATCACTCTGGGCACTACTTTGATCGTCTAGTAGACAAGGGAGAATCTTTCTAGACTACTTGAGATTTCACATAGCTGCCCTTTTATTAAATTCTACAGTTTGTCTTTTTACTCTTCATACACTGGTATATACTTTTCAATAAAACCAGTTAAAAATAAAATACCGTAGATCTAAAAAACCTGTATAGAAGCCTAAAAAGTTATCACTGGATAGCTGATATAGATAACATTTGAATTGCTACTGAAAAAAAGCCTGTGATACTAGAACAACGTCTGTTTATTTAAAGTAATGCATCTTTAGTTATGTATCGCCTCAGTAAAATAATAACATTTATTCCCACGTCTAGTGCCATCACCATTCCAGCAGTGTTGGCACTGGCACTCCCAGGGCTCATGTGACATTGTTATGTCACATAATCAATGTGGCCAATTAGCGCTGGCCTCACTCTCCCCTCTTATATTTAAATAAATGTTGATTTTTTTTTGCTCAAGAATAAATGTGGATTGTTGTTCATGGAAAAAAAAAATTAGACATTGCATGCAAATAAGCCGTAACCCATCTTTAGGAGTAAAAAATAATATAAGACCCTGACTTATTTTCGGAAGAATGGGGTAGAAGAAAGTATAAGATAAAAACATGGGGCCTGTTTGTGGGACATGGTAAAGCCGTTAGTTGCTTTTTTAAAATGTTGGCAAACGTGAAAAGTCACAATAATAGCCAACATAACATGTTTTGCTGATTTAAAAAAAAAAAGAAAGATGGGCTTACCTCGTGCTTTAGGTCTATAGTAAAATCAGAAGTGGGTGGATCCTTAATTAGAATCTCAGCAAGCCTAGAAAAGCCAAAATAAAAAAAAGCACCTCATTAATACATAATGGAAACCAGCACACAAATAAGCCTCCATAAAACTGAACACTGGGACATGGCGCAATGAACCAAACTAACAGAAAATGACTTATTAGATGGGGTCCGTTTAGTTTTGTTTCGGTTTAAATATAAACAGCTGCCAACAGCAATAAAATTAAAATTATACTTAATTTAATAAAATTATTTAATTGCAAAGTTTTTAAATTAAAATTACTTGGAAAAAGAATAAAAAAGTTAAAAATATTAAATTGAAAAGCATTATATCTGTAGAAATGGAAAACAAACATCATGAATAACAAATTGTACTGAAAGACATTTTGTCTTCTATTTCCAGATATACAGTGGGTATGGAAAGTATTCAGACCCTTTAAATTTTTCACTCTTTGTTTCATTGCAGCCATTAGGTAAATTTAAAAAAGTTCATGTTAGGGGTCGAGTTCCCGCTTCTGCACAGGGGAATCTCGAGCCGTCCCTGCTGCGGTCTCCCATCCGTCTCCGGCCGCAGTGGACTCTGCTCAGCATAGACGTCGGTCCCAGCGTCTCGCTCGGTCTAACATTGTGCAGAGAATTACTGCTGCTTCTTCAGGTTCTGCTGTTGTAGCCAGTGCTGGTCTGCGGCGAGCAGACGTCTTTGGGACAAAGTCCTTGCTTTCCTCTTCTGAGCATGCCCAGGGTAAGATCTCTCATTGGAGATCAGGGGTCACATGCTCAGGTACTGCAGCAGGTCCTATTGGTCCGCCAGAAAGGTCCTGAAACCACTTGTGTTCTGGGCAGTTTCCTATTGGTCCCTATCTGGCAGGTCCTGTAGTTGCTACTATAAAAGGGTGGCATGGTCGTGCCGCCATGCGCTAGTATCAATTACATTATGTGCTTTGCGCCAGTGTGATCTTGCACGCATGTGTTGGGGCTCGGCTGAAATAAGCCCCTAGAATACCGGCACCTCCGGTGAGGAGATTGTATGCACGTGTTTAGGGCTTGGCTGAAATAAGCCCCTAGAATACCGGCTTCTCCGGTGAGAAGATTGTCTGTTTGCGTTGCTGATTGCGTTTACTATGGACTGCTGTCCGCACAGCAGTTGTCTGTGCATTCCTGTGGAGTTAACAGGACACAGTCCATATCTCTGCATCTCTTCCTTAGCGACACTGTGATGTAACAGAGTTCGCTTATACCGCCATATAGGGCCACAGTGTCTATAGTTGCTACTCTGTGAAGTAACAGAGTTCACTTTACCGCCCTCTTACCAGCAGCAGGCTCGGCCTGCACGGTGGACCCGGGCTGCGAATGCACTTATTATTTATATTTATTTTGTGCGTTCCGCCAGCCCTAACAGTTCATTTTTTTCTCATTAATGTACACCCCATCTTGACTACAAAAAACAGAAATGTGGAAATTTTTGCAAATTTATTAAAAAAAACAACTGAAATATCACACGGTCATAAGTATTCAGACCCTTTGCTCAGACACATATTTAAATCACATGCTGTCCATTTCCTTGTGATTCTCCTTGAAATGGTTCTACTCCTTCATTGGAGTCCAGCTGTGTTTAATTAAATTGACAGGACTTGATTTGTAAAGGCACACACCTGTCTATATAAGACCTCACAGCTCACAGTGCATGTCTGACCAAATGAGAATCATGAGGTCAAAGGAACTGGCCAAGGAGCTCAGAGACAGAATTGTAGCAAGGCACAGATCAGGCCAATGTTAAAAAGCATTTCTGCAGTACTCCAAGGTTCCTAAGAGCACTGTGGCCTCCATAATCCTTAAATGGAAGACGTTTGGGTCCACCAGAAATCTTCCTAGACCTGGCCATCCAGCCAAACTAAGCAATCATTGGAGAAGAGCCTTGGTAAGAGAGGTAAAGAAGAACCCAAAGATCACGGTGACTGAGCTCCACAGATGCAGTAGGGAGACGGGAGAAGGTTCCACAAAGTCAACTATCATTGCAGCCCTCTACCAGTTGTGCCTTTATGACAGAGTGGCCCGACGGAAGCCTCTCCTCAGTGCAAGACATATGAAAGCCCGCTTAGAGTTTGCTAAAAAACACATGAAGGACTCCCAGATTAAGAGAAATAAGATTCTCTGGTCTGATGAGACAAAGACAGAACTTTTTGGTGATAATT
>JARQOD010000002.1:60323994-60433499 GCA_033576555.1 Oophaga sylvatica
AGGGATTTTTTGCCCCCTGGTTTTTTTTTTTTTTTTGGTGGTTTTTTTTTTTTTTTAAATTTTTTTTTTGGGGGCCCTTTTTGTTTTTTGGCTTTTTTTTGAAAGGTTTTTATGGGGGTTTTTTTTTTTTTTTAAATTTATTTTTGTTGCCCCGGGCCTTTTTTTTTTTTTTTTTTTTTTTTTTTTTAAAAAAAGGGGTTTGGTTTTTTTTAGGGGAAAAAGGGGGTTTTTGTTTTTTTTTTTTTTTTTTTTGGGCTTTTTTGGGGTTTTGGAAATGTTGAGTGTTCAGAAAGGTTTAAAGAAGGGAATGAGCAGACTGTATTTCTGGAAGTAGTCGTTCAATGTGGCAGTAAAATGCGGAGATGTTCTACAGTCCGGTTGTGCAAGCGCCTCTTTTTGCTATCATTTGCTGGGGCAGTATGTGTGCGAGTAGCTGACGCTAATAAGCTCAACAAACTTATCAAGAAGGAAAGTGCAGCTGTTGGCATCCATCTTGACTTTTTTGAGGAGGTATTGGAGGATAGAATTCAGAAGAGAAGTTTTAGGGCTATAATGAACAATAATACACCACCACTATACGAGCTGTTCTTGAAGCAGAAGGGGCAAATTCAGCAGCCGTCTTTTCCTATTAAGGTGCAAAAAGGAGAAATTCAGGAAATCGTTTGTCCCTATTTGCTTTGGGGAGTAAAATTTAATTTCCTAGGGTGGTAAAAAAATAATGACTGATGGTGGTGTACAAAATGTAAATTAACATTGTCTTATATACACTGAATCAACACTTTTTTTTTATGTAATGTGTTGTGAATGGGTTTGAGATGAGTTCTGAGCAGAGGCTCCCTCTGGTGGTTACAAGCGGTACTAGTGAGGATTGTGAGGACTGGGAATCAGGTGTTACTGATTGGTCTTATTTAAGGGAATCATTTTCCCATCAGGGTTGCCGGTGATCAATTGTTCTGGTCTGAATCCTTCTTTCCAGTTTCCCTTGTAGCCTGCTGTGTCGTGTCTGCATCTCCTGCTATCAGATAAGACAATTTCTTATTTTGTGTTTTTGCTATATTTTTGCATTTGGTCCTGCACTTCTGTGGGGGCCTTCAGGGTCCCCTCCGGGGGCTTTTGCCCTCTCAGTTTAGTTCAGCCACTGTGTTTTGTACTTTTGCTTTTTCCAGTTTTTTCAGTGGCTGCTGTTTTTGTTACACCAGAGAACTAATTTAGGTGGTAGAGGTCGTGTGATCTCAGGAGATTTTGAAATTAGTAGAGTTGGTGTTTTTCAGGGTTTTCTGAGATTGCAGTAAGTACCCTTCCTGTCCTTTTCTATTTAGATAGTTTGGGCCCCAGCGTTTGCTCATACTATTTTCTTTCTGTGTCAGTATTTCCTCTTGTCTAACCGCCATTACATGTTTGGGGGCTTTCTATTGTCTTTGGGGTTCTGCTACGGGGCAGATAGCTTTCCTATTTCTATCTTTAGGTGTAGTTAGTTTCTCAGGCTGTGACGAGGCGTCTAGGACCAACGTAGGAACGCTCCACGGCTGCCTCTAGTTGCGGTGGTTAGTCAGGGTACTGCAATCTCATAGATTCCAACTGCTCTGGTGTATTTCCTTTTTTGCCTGCACTCCTCAGCTACCGTAACATAACAGTATCACCGGCCCTAAAAATTGTATGGTACTCACAGAAGGGAAAAAATATTTTGAAGGAAGAAAAGTTGTCAGAGATATTTTTCTGTTTGTTGCATTTTTTTTTTTTTTTTTTCCCTCTGTATCTCTGGGTGCTGGGGAGGATCTTTTCTCCCAATGGAGTTTGCACAGTTGTCTGGCCGTGTGGATCAGCTTGCCACTGAGGTTCAGAGTATTGCTGCATATCTTGCTAGGTTGCCTGTTGTGGAACCTAGGATCCCCATGCCAGATTTGTTTTTAGGGGATCGAGCTAAGTTTCAGAATTTCAAAAATAATTGTAAATTGTTTCTTGCCTTAAAATCTAAGTCCTCAGGAAACGCAGCGCAGCAGGTTCAAATTATCATCTCTCTCCTGCGCGGCGATCCTCAGGATTGGGCTTTTTCCCTGATACCTGGGGATCCTGTTTTGAGTGATGTTGATGCATTTTTTCAGGCTTTGGGGTTATTGTACGATGAGCCTAATGTCACTGATCAAGCTGAAAAAGCCTTGTTGGCATTAAATCAGGGGCTTGATGACGCTGAGTTATACTGTCAGAGATTCCGTAGGTGGGCAGTCCTGACCAAATGGAATGACGACGCTTTGGCGGCCCTTTTCCGGAAGGGTCTGTCGGATAATGTAAAGGATGTTATGGTGGGATTCCCTGTCCCCTCTGGTCTCAATGATTCTATGTCATTGGCGATTCAAATTGACAGACGTTTGCGTGAGCGGAGAAGTATGCGTGGAGTGGTGTTGCCTTGTGAGCCAGCTGCTGAGCCCATGCAGTGTGATGGAGTGGTGTCTGGGGCACAGCGTCATGAGTTTCGAAAGCGCAATGGGTTATGTTTCTACTGTGGTGATGCCTCTCATGCTATTTCAGTCTGCCCTAAGCGGGGAAGACATTTTGCACGCTCAGTTGTCTTGGGTAGTGTTCAGACTAAGTTTTTATTAACTGTTACTCTGATATGCTCTCTGTCCTCATTTTCTGCTCAGGCTTTCGTTGATTCTGGAGCAGCTATTAACCTGATGGATTATGATTTTGCTAAACGTTGTGGGTATTCCTTGATACCCCTACAGAAGTCTATTCCTTTACTGGGGATCGATTCTACCCCTTTGGCTGAGAATAAACCCCAGTTTTCTACTCAGGTGATAATGAGGGTTGAACCTGATCACCAGGAGTGCTGCAAATTTTTGGTTCTATATAATCTGCATGACATTATAGTGCTGGGTTTCCCTTGGTTACAGTCTCATAATCCTGTTTTGGATTGGAAATCTGTGTCTGTAACCAGTTGGGGCTGCCAATGTGTTAGTGCCAACACTCCTGTTTTTTCTGCCTCCCCCAGGCTGAGGATGTTCCTGACTTTTTGTTTGATTTTTCTGATGTGTTTAGCGAAAGTAAATCTGCATCCTTACTCCCCATAGGAGCTATGACTGCGCTATTGAATTAGTGCCAGGTAGTAAATTCCCTAAGGGTCGCCTTTTTAACTTGTCTGTACCTGAACATGACGCTATGCGGTCTTATATCAAGGAATCATTGGAGAAGGGTCATATCAGACCATCCTCTTCACCCTTAGGTGCCGGTTTTTTCTTTGTGGCCAAAAAAGATGGTTCATTAAGGCCGTGTATTGATTATCGTCTCTTGAACAATATTACTGTGAAATATCAATACCCGTTACCCTTGATTTCTGACCTGTTTTCCAGGGTGAAAAACGCTACTTGGTTTACCAAGCTTGACCTCAGGGGGGCGTATAACCTTATTCGCATTAAGCACGGGGATGAATGGAAGACGGCATTTAACACCCCTGAAGGGCATTTTGAGTACCTTGTGATGCCCTTTGGGCTCACTAATGCTCCTTCCGTCTTCCAGTCCTTCATGAATGACATTTTCAGGGATTTTGTGGACAAGTTTCTGATTGTTTATTTGGATGATATCTTGATTTTTTCTAATGACTGGGACTCTCATGTGAAACATGTTCGAACTGTATTCCAGATTTTGAGAGAGAATGCTCTGTATGTGAAGGGATCAAAGTGTCTTTTTGGCGTACAGAAGATCTCATTTCTGGGATTCATTTTGTCCCCATCTGTTATTGAAATGGACCCGGTCAAGGTTCAGGCCATCTGTGATTGGGTCCAACCTACTTCATTAAAGGCTCTTCAGAGATTTTTGGGTTTTGCCAATTTTTATCGTAAATTTATTGGTAATTTCTCTGTTATTGTTAAACCATTAACTGATTTGACCAGAAAGGGTTCTGATGTGGTGAATTGGCCTCCTGAGGCAGTCTCTGCGTTTCAGGAACTTAAGCAGAGATTCACTTCTGCTCCTGTTCTACGGCAGCCTGATGTTTCTCTGCCATTTCAGGTGGAGGTTGATGCCTCTGAAATTGGGGCAGGTGCTGTTTTGTCCCAAAAAGATCCAGAGACCTCTAAATGTAACCCTTGTGCCTTTTTCTCTCGAAAATTTTCTCCTACTGAACGTAATTATGACGTGGGTAATCGGGAGTTATTGGCCATGAAGTGGGCTTTTGAAGAGTGGAGACATTGGCTGGAGGGAGCCAAACATCAGGTGGTGGTCCTTACGGACCATAAGAATCTGGTCTATCTGGAATCTGCCAAGCGACTCAATCCTAGACAGGCCAGGTGGGCCTTGTTTTTCACACGTTTTAATTTTGTGGTTTCCTTTCTTCCTGGCACTAAGAATGTTAAGGCGGATGCCCTCTCGAGGAGTTTCCTTGCGGACTCTCCTGAGCTATCTGATCCCTCTGTTATTTTGAAGGAGGGTGTAGTTCTTTCCGCCATCTCGCCCAATTTGAGACTTGCTCTGGAGGGGTGTCAGGAGGATAGGCCCGAGCGCTGCCCTGTTGGAAAATTGTTTGTCCCGGACCAATGGAAAAAGAGTGTGATGTCTGAGATTCATTGTTCCGCATTGGCTGGGCATCCCGGAATTTTTGGTACCAGAGACTTGGTTAGTCGGTCCTTTTGGTGGCCTACCTTGTCTCGCGATGTCAGGGAATTTGTGCAGTCCTGCGGGACTTGCTCTCGCTCCAAGCCTTGCTCTCGCTCTAGTGGTTTGTTGATGCCATTGCCTGTGCCCAAGAGACCATGGACCCATATCTCTATGGATTTCATTTCCGATCTTCCTGTTTCTCAGAGAATGACCACCATCTGGGTAATTTGTGATAGGTTTTCCAAAATGATACATCTTGTGCCATTACCTAAGTTGCCTTCCTCCTCTGAATTGGTGCCGTTGTTCCTTCAGCACGTGGTTCGTTTACACGGCATTCCTGAGAACATTGTGTCTGACAGAGGAGTCCAGTTTGTTTCCAGATTTTGGAGGACTTTTTGTTCTAAACTGGGTGTTCAATTGTCTTTCTCCTCGGCATTTCATCCTCAGACCAATGGTCAAACTGAGAGAACAAACCAGACATTGGAGACTTATCTAAGATGCTTTGTGTCTGCTGATCTGGATGACTGGGTCTCTTTTTTTGCCTTTGGCTGAGTTTGCTGTTAATAATAGGGCTAGCTCTGCCACTTTGATGTCTCCGTTTTTCTGTAATTCTGGGTTTCACCCTCGATTTTCTTCAGGACAGACGGAGGCTTCTGTCTGTCCAGGTGTTGACTCTGTTGTTGAGCGTATGCAGCAGATTTGGGACCAGGTAGTGGAGAGGTTGTCCCTCTCTCAGGAGAAGGCCCAGCGGTTTGCTAACCGGCATAGGACTGATGGTCCTCGGTTTAAAGTGGGGGACTTGGTCTGGTTGTCCTCAAAGAATATTCCTATGAGAGTAGCATCTCCTAAATTTAAGCCTAGGTTCATTGGACCTTATAAGATCATGGAGATTATTAATCCTGTTTCTTTTCGTTTGCTTCTTCCAGGGACATTTAAGATCCATAACGTGTTCCACAAGTCCTTGTTGAAGAGGTTTGTTGAGCCAGTGGTTTCTGCTGCTGTGCCTCCTGACCCTGTTTTGGTTGAGGGCAATCTGGAGTATGTGGTTGAGAAAATATTGGATTCTCGTTTTTCTAGACGAAGACTCCAGTATTTGGTTAAATGGAGAGGTTATGGTCAGGAAGATAATTCTTGGGTGTTTGCTTCGGACATCCATGCTAGGAGACTTATCCGTGCGTATCATAGAACTCATCCTGACCGACCTGGTTGCTCAAATGAGGGTTCGGTGACCCCTCCTCAAGGGGGGGGTACTGTTGTGAATGGGTTTGAGATGAGTTCTGAGCAGAGGCTCCCTCTGGTGGTTACAAGCGGTACTAGTGAGGATTGTGAGGACTGGGAATCAGGTGTTACTGATTGGTCTTATTTAAGGGAATCATTTTCCCATCAGGGTTGCCGGTGATCAATTGTTCTGGTCTGAATCCTTCTTTCCAGTTTCCCTTGTAGCCTGCTGTGTCGTGTCTGCATCTCCTGCTATCGGATAAGACAATTTCTTATTTTGTGTTTTTGCTATATTTTTGCATTTGGTCCTGCACTTCTGTGGGGGCCTTCAGGGTCCCCTCCGGGGGCTTTTGCCCTCTCAGTTTAGTTCAGCCACTGTGTTTTGTACTTTTGCTTTTTCCAGTTTTTTCAGTGGCTGCTGTTTTTGTTACACCAGAGAACTAATTTAGGTGGTAGAGGTCGTGTGATCTCAGGTGATTTTGAAATTAGTAGAGTTGGTGTTTTTCAGGGTTTTCTGAGATTGCAGTAAGTACCCTTCCTGTCCTTTTCTATTTAGATAGTTTGGGCCCCAGCGTTTGCTCATACTATTTTCTTTCTGTGTCAGTATTTCCTCTTGTCTAACCGCCATTACATGTTTGGGGGCTTTCTATTGTCTTTGGGGTTCTGCTACGGGGCAGATAGCTTTCCTATTTCTATCTTTAGGTGTAGTTAGTTTCTCAGGCTGTGACGAGGCGTCTAGGACCAACGTAGGAACGCTCCACGGCTGCCTCTAGTTGCGGTGGTTAGTCAGGGTACTGCAATCTCATAGATTCCAACTGCTCTGGTGTATTTCCTTTTTTGCCTGCACTCCTCAGCTACCGTAACATAACAGTAATGTTGGTATACCTGTGCAAGATTTGTGTCCTAATATTTTATGTACTGCTGTTTGTATTGCTGCTGTAATACTGTAATTTCCCCCCGGGATCAATAAAGTGTATCGTATCGTATTCCTGGTCTAGTTTGGAAGTCAGCTGGTTTTCTGCTGTCTCCTGCGAACATTAAGATAAGTTACTTTCTGGTTTTTTTCTGTGCTTAGATTTTCTTTGCTTTTGCTGCCCTGCTTTGTGAGGTCAGCCGGGTCCTCTACAGGGGCCTGTGCTGGTCTCTGGTTCTCATTTGTTTCTGTTCATTTGCTCTGTTCCTGTTGTTTCAGTGTTGCTGGGTAGCAGCGTGTTCACACCAGAGATCTGGTTAAGTGGGGGCGAGATTGTGTGGTCTCAGCATTTTTGAATCAGAAGTATTGGAACTTTTCTTAGGGTTTTGCTGGGTTGCAGACAGTATTCTTTCCTATCCGATCCTGTCTAGATAGCTTTTGGCCCCAGCTTTTGCTTACTCTATTTTCTACCTGCGTTTGTAATTTCATCTTGTCTAACCGCCATTACATGTGTGGGGGCTGCCTATTCTTTTGGGGCTCTACTCGGGGGCAGTTAGCTTTCCTCTTTCTACCTTCAGGTGTAGCTAATCTCTCCAGCTGTGTCCAGGCGTCTAGGTCAGTGATGGCTAACCTTGGCACTCCAGCTGTTGTAAAACTCCCAGCATGCCCTTGCAACCTGCAGCAGTTGAGGCATGCTGGGAGTTGTAGTTCTCCAACAGCTGGAGTGCCAAGGTTCGCCATCACTGGTCTAGGTCACCGTAGGTACGTATCACGGCTGCTTCTAGTTGTGCGGTTAGTCTAGGGGTCTGCAACCTTTTAGTTCCCAACCTCTCTGGTGTTCGGCTGCCTTGGCTGTTTTTCACTCCTGTCCTCAGCTACCAAATCAAAACAGAATCACCGGCCAGACTGTAAATTCTATGGTACTCAAAAGAAGGAAAAAATAGTAAAAAAAAAAAAAAAGTAGTCATTTGTTTTTGTGTGCATTTTTTCATCTTTATCTCAGGGGGCTGTAGGAGGAGTTTTTCTGCAATGGAAATCAAGCATTTGTCCGATCGTGTGGAGCAGCTTGCTGCTGAAGTTCGGAGGATTGCTAGCTATTTCACTCGGTTTCCTGCTGTAGAACCTAAAATCCCTATTCCGGATTTATTTTTTGGGGATCGGTCTAAATTTTTGAATTTTAAAAATAACTGTAAGTTGATTTTTGCCCTGAAAACTAAGTCCTCGGGAACGCACCACAGCAGGTTCAAATTGTCATCTCTATGTTGTGCGGCGACCCTCAGAATTGGGCCTTTTCCCTGACACCTGGGGATCCTGTTTTGACTTATGTTGATGTGTTTTTTTCAGGCTCTGGGGTTGTTGTACGATGAACCTAATGTTACTGATCAAACTGAGAAAACCTTGTTGGCATTGAATCAGGGTCAGGAAGCCGTGGAGCTATATTGTCAGAAATTCCGAAAGTGGGCAGTCCTTACTATATGGAATGATGATGCCCTGGCAGGTCTTTTACGGAAGGGTCTGGCAGAAACCGTAAAGGACGTTATGGTGGGATTTCCTGTTCCCTCTGGTCTCAATGACTCTATGTCATTAGCTATTCAAATTGATAGACGTTTACGTGAGCGTAGAAATATGCGAGAGGTGGTGATGCCTTGTGAGCAAACCTCTGAGCCCATGCAGTGTGATGGAGTGGTTTCTGGGGCTCAGAGTCGAGAGTTTCGAAAGCATAATAAGTTGTGCTTCTATCGTGGAGACGCTTCTTATACTATTTCCGTCTGCCCTAAGCAGGGAAGACGTTTTGCGTGCTCATTTGTTTTGGGTAATGTTCAGACTAAATTTCTTTTGACTGTTACCTTGATTTGCTCCATGTCCACATTTTCTGCTCAGGCTTTTGTGGATTCAGGAGCAGCTCTAAACCTGATGGATTTTGATTTTGCCAAACGTTGTGGTTTTCCCATGGTGCCCCTGCGGAGGTCTATTCCTTTGCTGGGCATTGATTCTACCCTTGTGGCGGAGAATAAACCCCAGTTTTCGACCCAGGTGATATTGCGGGTTGCACCGGACCACCAAGAGAATTGTAAATTTTTGGTGTTACATAATTTACATGACATTATTGTACTGGGTTTTCCTTGGTTGCAGACCCATAATCCTGTCTTGGATTGGAAGTCTGTGTCTGTGGTCAGTTGGGGTTGTCTATGTGTTCGTAGTGACACTCCTGTTTTTTCTACCTCTCCCCAGTTTCAGGATGTCCCTGACTATTTGGGTGATTTTTCTGATGTGTTTAGTGAGAGTAAGTCTGCGTCCTTACCTCCTCATAGGAGTTATGATTGCGCGATTGAGTTAGTACCCGGTTGTAAATTTCCCAAGGGTCGGCTCTTCAATTTATCGGTACCCGAGCATGATGCTATGCGATCTTATATCAAAGAGTCTTTGGAGAAGGGTCATATCAAACCATCCTCTTCACTCTTGTGCGCCGGCTTTTTCTTTGTGGCCAAAAAGGATGGTTGATTGAGGCCATGTATTGACTATCGTCTCCTTAATAAGATCACTGTTACAGTAAGTATCAATATCCGTTACCCCTGATTTCTGACTTATTTTCCAGAGTGAAAGGTGCCAGTTGGTTTACCAAGCTTGACCTCAGGGGGGCATATAATCTTATTCGCATCAAGCACGGTGATGAATGGAAGACGATGTTTAATACCCCTGAGGGGCATTTTGAGTACCTAGTGATGCCTTTTGGCTCACTAATGCCCCTTCCGTCTTCTAATCTTTCATGAACGATATTTTCCGGGATTTTGTGGATAAATTTCTGATCGTTTATTTGGACGATATCTTGATACTTTCCAATGACTGGGATTCTCATGTGGAACATGTTCAGATGGTATTCCGGATTTTGAGAGAAAATGCCTTGCATATTAAGGGATCAAAATGTCTCTTTGGCGTACAGAAGGTTTCATTTTTGGGATTCATTTTGTCTCCGTCTGCTATTGAAATGGACCCGGTCAAAGTTCAGGCCATTTGTGATTGGGTTCAACACACTACATTGAAGGCTCTTCAGAGATTTTTGCGTTTTGCTAATTTTTACCGTAAATTTATAGGTAATTTCTCTAGTATTGTGAAACCACTGACTGATTTGACCAAAAAGGGTTCTGATGTAGTGAATTGGTCTCCTGAGGCAGTTTCTGCGTTTCAGGAGCTTAAGCGAGATTTACTTCTGCTCCTGTTCTATGGCAACCTGATGTTTCTCTACCATTTCAGGTGGAGATAGATGCTTCTGAGATTGGTGCGGGAGCCGTTTTGTCCCAAAGGGATCTGGAAACCTCTAAGAGTAACCCTTGTGCCGTCTTCTCTCGAAAATTTTCCCCAGCTGAATGTAATTATGATGTGGGAAATCGGGAGTTATTGGCTATGAAGTGGGCTTTTTAAGAGTGGAGACATTGGCTGGAAGGAGCCAAACATCAGGTGGTGGTCCTCACGGACCATAAGAACCTTATATATCTCGAATCAGCCAAGCGACTTAATCCTAGACAGGCCAGGTGGGCCTTGTTTTTCACGCGTTTTAATTTTGTGGTCTCCTTTCTCCCGGGCACTAAGAATGTTAAGGCAGATGCCCTCTCTATGAGTTTTTTTTGGCAGATTCTCCTGATGTGACTGAGCCTGCTGTTATTCTGAAGGGGGTTGTGGTTCTTTCCGCTATCTCGCCCGATTTGAGATTGGCTCTGGAGGAATTTCAGGAGGATAAACCTGAACGCTGCCCTGTTGGGAAATTGTTTGTCCCAGACCAGTGGAGGAAGAATGTGATGTCTGAGATTTATTGCTCAGCGTTGGCTGGTCATCCCGGTATTTTTGGTACCAGAGATTTAGTGAGTCGGTCCTTTTGGTGGCCCACTTTATCTCGTGATGTCAGGAATTTTGTGCAGTCCTGTGGGACTTGTTCTCGGTCCAAACCCTTTTCTCGCTGTAGTGGATTGTCAATGCCACTGCCCAGGAGGCCATGGACCCATATCTCTATGGATTTTATCTCCGACCTCCCTATCTCTCAGAGAATGCCTGTCATTTGGGTGATCTGTGATAGATTCTCCAAGATGATCCATCTGGTGCCACTGCCGAAGTTACCATCGTCTTCACAGTTGGTACCTTTGGTTTTTCAGCAGGTGGTTAGTTTGCACGGCATTCCGGAGAACATTGTGTCTGACAGGGGAGTCCAATTTGTTTCCAGATTTTGGGGACATTTTGTTCTAAACTGGGAGTTCAGCTGTCTTTCTCCTCTGCGTTTCATCCTCAGACCAATGGGCAGACTGAGAGAACAAACCAGACCTTGGAGACTTATTTGAGATGTTTTGTGTTTGCTGATCAGGATGACTGGGTCTCTTTTTTGCCCCTGGCTGAATTCGCTCTAAATAATAGGGCCAGTTCTGCCACTTTGATGTCCCCTTTTTTCTGCAATTTTGGGTTTCATCCTCGGTTTTCTTCGGGACAGGTGGGGGCTTCTGTCTGTCCGGGTGTTGATTCTATGGTAGAGAGAATGCAGCAGATTTGGGATCAAGTAGTGGATAAGTTGTCTCTCTCTCAGGAGAGGGCCCAGCGATTTGCCAACCGGCATAGGACTGATGGTCCTCGGTATAAAGTGGGTGACTTGGTTTGGTTGTCCTCAAGAAATATCCCAATGAATGTTGCGTCTCCAAAATTTAAGCCAAGGTTCATTGGACCTTATAAGATCTTGTAAATTCTTAATCCCGTTTCCTTCCGTTTGGCTCTTCCAGGGACGTTTAAGATTCACAACGTCTTCCACAAATCTTTATTGAAAAGGTTTGTTGAGCCAGTGGTTCATATGGCTGCGCCTTCTGAGCCTGTTTTGGTTGAGGGCAATCTGGAGTACGAAGTGGAGAAGATATTGGATTCTCGTCTGGCTAGACGTAGACTCCAGTACTTGGCTAAGTGGAAAGGTTATGGTCAGGAGGACAATTCTTGGGTGTTTGCTTTTGACATCCATGCGGAGAAATTGGTTTGCGCCTTTCACCGGGCTCACCCTGATCCGCCTGGTGGCGCCGGTGAGGGTTCGGTGACCCCTCCTCAAGGGGGGGTACTGTTGTGAACATGTTGGAAATGACTTATGAGCGGAGGCTCCCTCTGGTGGTTGCTGATGGTATTGAAGCTGTATTGAATGACAAGGCTTTATCACCTGGAAGCGAGGATTGGCAACCAGGGGAGACGGACTGGGCTGATATAAGTGAGCTGCCCTCCCATGATTCTCGCCGGTGATTCGTTTCCTCTTCCTGGTCTAGTTTGGAAGTCAGCTGGTTTTCTGCTGTCTCCTGCGAACATTCAGATAAGTTACTTTCTGTTATTTTTTTCAGTGCTTAGATTTTCTTTGTTTTTGCTGCCCTGCTTTGTGAGGTCATCCGGGTCCCCTACAGGGGCCTGTGTTGGTCTCTGGTTCTCATTTGTTTCTGTTCATTTGCTCTGTTCCTGTTGTTTCAGTGCTGCTGGGTAGCGCCATGTTCACACCAGAGATCTGATTAAGTGGGGGCGAGATCGTGTGGTCTCAGCATTTTTGAATCAGAAGTGTTGGAATTTTTCATAGGGTTTTGCTGGGTTGCAGACAGTATTCTTTCCTATCCGGTCCTGTCTAGATAGCTTTTGGCCCCAGCGTTGGCTTACTATATTTTCTACCTGGTTTGTAATTTCATCTTGTCTAACCGCCATTACATGTGTGGGGGCTGCCTATTCCTTTGGGGCTCTACTCCGGGGCAGTTAGCTTTCCTCTTTCTATCTTCAGGTGTAGCTAATCTCTCCAGCTGTGTCGAGGCGGCTAGGTCACCGTAGGTATGTCCCACGGCTGCTTCTAGTTGTGCGGTTAGTCTAGGGGTCTGCAACCTTTTAGTTTCCAACCTCTCTGGTGTTCGGCTGCCTTGGCTGATTTTCGCTCCTGTCCTCCTCAACTACCAAATCATAACAGTACTCAATATGTGATTGCTGGCAGTGTGACATTCCCGATGCCAGAGGTGTTCAGTAGGGAAGCTGCATAGCACAGTGTATTTGGTATAGTATTTTGATCGCGGCCAGGTACTGCACATCCTCCCCTTATTGATTTGAATAGGGATGTGCAGTACTCGTTCACAGTCACTATATAGTTGACAAAGTTGTGTTATGGAGTTCTGCAACTGAGCACATCTGAATGCCGTCGGCACTGAGAACAGGTGATCGATGAGGGTGCTGGGTGTCACACATCCAACGAACTGATACTGATGACCTATCCTAAGAATAGACCATTAATGTAAAACTCCCGCACAACCCATTTTAAAATTTGAAGGTTGAACCCCAACTGATAATCTGCCTGCTGGGTTATACATCTGGATTTCCTGTGCAAGAAGTCCATTGGCTAGGAATTCTGGGACTGAATATATCCAAGTAGAGTTGAGTGAGTTGCACTGACGTGTGCTGTGGAACAACGTAAGGCCTAGTCAGCATTGAAAGATCCATATCAAAGACCAATCTCAAGGGAGCGGAGGAAAGGGTGGGGAAATGAACGCTACAGGACTTTAGGCATAGTACACTTTTTTTAAGCAAAGTAAACGGATCTGCAAACCAATTGGAGCGAATCTGCCTGAAACAATTTTCAGAATTACAACAAAAGGAGAATCTCTATATCCATAATTTATTTGAATAAAGTGCTAATGCTACATTAGGACTAGAATAATATGTTTTCCGAAAAAGTGGGCTATTGCAAAAAATTTAAGTGTTTTGGGCGCCCTGGCTGAACACTCAGGCTAAGCCCTGGCAATACTTATTTAAGTGCGACTCCTTCAGGCTCTCTCTTTGTTGGTCTATTTGGGAACTGGGATATAGTTGGTCGATGGTCCTTCATTTTTATTATTGGTATGATTGTAATGTATACTTCTGTATAGGATGTTTCAAATTGTACTGTTAAAATCTTGTTCCGGCACATTAAACTGTGGTCTGCAAAAAGCATTAGATGTTGAACAGACTTTTCTCTGAAAAAGGCTAACTCACGCAAAGGAGCAAGAAGGGAAGTGGGGGAATTTTTGTCTGCAAATTTGAAAACTCTTGTTTAATTTTTGATAAAAAAAAATTGGTGTTTTATTACAGAGCAGCAAAAGTATAGGGGAGATGGCGATTGACTTTATAAAGTCTGCAAAATGGCTTAGTGATTAGCATTGTAGAACTGCAGTGCTGTGATTTTGGGACAACATCTGCAAGGAGTTTGCATGTTCTCCCAAAGATCTTCGGTTTCCTCCCACATGCAAAAAACATACTGATAGTGAATTTCTACTGTGAGCAACAATGGGAATAATGATTATATCTGTAAAGCGATGTGGAAATGAATGGCGCTATAGGTAAGTACAATAAATAAGACTATTCCTAGATTGTGAACTCTTTAATATTAACTATTGGACATGTCCCCCAAGTATGGTGTAATCTCCCTGGGCTCCATATCCCTTAAAACAACAGGTCTTGAGAGGTCTTAAGAACTTAGGTCATAATTTATCTTCATAAGGATCACCCTGGCATAAAATTTCAAAGGATATAGAACTAACAGTAGCAGTATTTGCTGGTGGGTGAAGAGCTAATTATGTCATAGACATGATATAACTGGAAACTTTTGCCCAATGGTAAGATGAACAGTTCCAGATTCTCAGCAACAGTGAATAGAATTTTTCCAGTAAGTTTTGCAACTGCACAATACCAGAAATCAGAGACAAGCTCTAGTATCCAATCCTGGGTAAGGCCGTTTTCACATGTCCAGATATTTCCGGTGCCAGAGATATCAGTCTCCGTGTAAATACGTGGTATATCCGTGTGGCACACGTGTGCTGCATCAGGACCACAGGGACGGCCGCAGGGGAAGAAGCGCTACAGTAAGCGCTGTTCCCCTGCTTGTGGTGCTGAAGTCGGCCGTCATTATTTTCTCTGCTCTGCCGGCAACAGCGAGCAGGGAGAATGAAAGAAAACCCGACGTGGGGTCCCCCTTAGTTTTTGAACCAACCAGTCAAAACTATACAGATGCGGGCTCTTATTCTCAGGCTGGTAAGGGTCCATGAATATGGGCTCCCCAGCCTATAAACAGCAGCCTGCAGCTGCCCAGAAAAAGAGCTTTGTTGGGTTCTTCCAACTTGCCCTGTAGTGGTGGCAAGTGGGGTTAATAAGGGGTTAATGTCACCTTTCTATTGTAAGGTGATATTAAGCCAGGCTAAGTAATGAAGAGGTGTTAAGACACCTAATCATTACTAACCCTAGAGTTATTCAAGGGTTAAATAAATACACACAATAAGAATAAAGTATTTTAATTAAAGAATACACTACACAGTTTTAAAATCTTTATTACACTCCCATTCCATTATCGAAGCCCTCGATCTCCTGTAAAAAATATAAAATAAAAAAGCAACAATATACCCATACCTGTCCGCCGTACAGTCAAGTCCCACTGCGTAAATTCATCTCGTGGGGTTAATCAGTTTACAGCCGGAGCGCTGCTAATGCAGCTGCTTCGACTGTAAACTACTGGGGAATGAATGGGAGAAGCGCGCAGAGGCTCGGTGACGTCACCGAGTCTGTGCTCGCTGACGGTTGAACAAATGAACAACATTTAGCGTACACATGTTTGGTATTTCTGTAGCAATGACAGCCTGCCTAATTTACAATAGTGTGTCTCCAGAAGCATGAGCTGGGAACTACAACGTACTGGTCACTACAGTGTTACTGGTTACTACAATGGTAGTTTTCAATTTTCACTCAGCAACATCCACTACTGCTTGTTTCTGGAAAACACCCATGGAGTTACAATTGTAAATACACCTGTAGATAAATTCCCAAAGGGGGATAATTTCCAAAATGGGGTTACTTGAAGGAGGATTCTGCTTTTCTAGCACTTAGGTGCTCTGTATATGGAGTCTGCAAACTATTCTAGGAAAATCTGTGTTCCAGGAAGCAAACAGCACTCCACCCCTCCCAAGTCTCGCCGTGTGGCTAAGCAGGACTGTACAGCCACATAAGGGTAATTTCTATATTCAGCAGAAATTGTGAGACAAATTTTGGTGCCATTTTTACCCATTTCCCAGTATGAAAAGGTAAAACCTGGGGCTAACACAAAATCTTGGTGGTAAAAACGTAATTATTTTTTCTTCACTGCCCAATGGTATAAAATTATGTGACACACCTGTGGTGTCAATATGATCAGTGCACACCTAGATGAATTCATTGAGAGGTCTAGTTTGTAAAATGGGGTCACTTATGGGGTCTTCTGTTGGTCTGGCACCTCAGGGGCTCTACCTATGTGACATGGCACCCTCAATCCAGTCCAGTTAAATCTGCACTTCAATTAGGCACTGCTTCTCTTTGCACTGTGCCTCAAAAGTAGTTTTCGACCACTTCTGGGGTATTGGTGTACTTAAGGAGAAATTGCACAACAAATTTTGGGGTGCAATTTCTCCTGCTGTTACCCTTATGAAAATGCAAAATTCGGGGCTAAAAAAACATTTTTGTGGTGACAAATGTGATTTTTTTTTATTTTCACGGCTCAATGTTATAAAGTTCTGTGAAGCACCTGGGGTTCAAGGTGCTCACCACACATCTAGATTAGTTGCCTGAGGGGTCTAGTTTCCAAAATGGTGTCACTTGTAGGAGGTTTCTACTGTTTAGGCACATCAGGGGTTCTCCAAATGCGACGTGGCGTCTGCTAATTATTCCAGCTAATTTTGCATTCAAAAAGTCAAATGGCGCTCCTTCCCTCCAGGCTCTGCCATGCACCCACACAGTAGTTTTCCTCCACCTATGGTATATCAGCATGCTCAGAAGAAATTGTAAAACAAATTTTGGGGTCCATTTCTCCTGTTACGCTTATGAAACTTTTTAGAATAGTGGCACTTTCAGGCATTTTCTGGCATACAGGCCCCTCAAAGTCACTTCAAATGTGAAGTGGTCCCTAAAAAAATGGTTTTGTTAATTTTGTTGCAAAAATGAGAAATTGCTGGTCAACTTTTAACCCTTATAAGTTCCTAAAAAAAGTTTAAAAAATTGTGCTGATATAAAGATAATATAAAGATATTTCTTTTCTTATCAAGTCCAGCAGTAAGAATCCATTGGAGAGATTACCCAGGTACAGGGGCATTTCAGAAAAAAACATACTGTTGCTTTCTGTGATGAGAGACTGCCTGGATTTCAAGCTACCCATGGTCCAACCAGCAAGTATATGGAGTCAGGTCCCTTGCAAGGTGGTTGCTTCATAAGAACAACTCTTTTCTAGGACATAAAGCCATAACACAGTAATTTCCCCAACCCTGGGACCTTCCTTCAATAAGCTAAAGCAGAGACCCTCTTTAGATGAGTTGCTCACGTGTAGGGGTACTCAAACTGTCCAACCGAGTCGCCACTATCCAGCGCCACATTTCACTTGCAACAGCCACTACAGAAGAAATCCCTGACTAGCAGCGTTTTCCCAAGGAAAAAATAAGGTGTTTGACGGGTGGGAAGCAGGACTATCGGCGATTAGCGGATTTATTAGGGGGACATTCTGACGAGACCACTCCTTTATGTTCTTCAACAATAATTACAAAAATGTTTACTTTGTATTGTTGAAAATGAAAATGGTATAAGTATGAGAAAAACACAGGAATAAGAAATTTACAAGTGCAGAGGTTAGTCTAAATTCACAATGTACAATAAAAGAAATCTGTTATTGCTGCAGCTAAAAGAGAAAAGTATTTCCATTGGCATGATGTAAGAAGTAGCCTCATAATTAAGTAACTGTCATTCTTTCAGGTTAGAGAAAACACAAAATCTGACATCTGCAGGTAACCATTTCAAACACTATTGAACCTGTGCTTTGCCTAATTATTATGGAAAGACTGGCTGTATCACAACAGGGAACGCAATCATGGTTAAAGTTCATAAATTCCTGAACTGCTGCCAGGAAAATCAGGAAAAAGGATGAAATTATAAAACACAACTATTTGTATAATATACAATTTTGGTAAAATAAAAGTGAAGAGTTTGATTTCTGTAGAATAAAAGAGAAACTGAACTCCTTCTGCTCCCGCCGTCTACTAACCTCCCTAAATTTGACATTTCCCTCTCCGTGGGCGGCACCATAATAACACCCCGGCAGCAGGCCCTGTCTGGGTGTTATGTTATACACAATCTCTTGCCGCCTACACCTAAAGAACATCTCTAGAATCCGCCCTTTTCTCACCATGGAAACAACAAAAACCCTCACTGTAGCATTGATCCACTCCCGCCTGGACTACTGCAATACTCTATTACTTGGCCTCCCCATTACTCGACTATCCCTCTCCAGTCCATACTGAATGCAGCAGCCAGGGTCATCCATCTGGCTAATCGGTACTCGGACGCGTCCGCTCTTCGCCAGTCCTTACACTGGCTGCCCATTCATTATAGGATCCAATTCAAAGTACTGGTTCTCACCCACAAAGCTCTCCACAGTGCAGCACCCCCCTACATCTCCTCCCTCATTTCTATCTATCGGCCTAACCGACTGCTGC
Organism: Oophaga sylvatica; assembly: GCA_033576555.1. Lineage (NCBI taxonomy): Eukaryota > Metazoa > Chordata > Amphibia > Anura > Dendrobatidae > Oophaga > Oophaga sylvatica. The sequence goes on from JARQOD010000002.1 coordinate 60,342,229, forward strand.
GCTCTGCAAATGACTTTCGACTAACCTCTGCACTAATCCGTACCTCCCACTCCCGACTCCAAGACTTCTCCCGCAGGGCGCCAATCCTCTGGAATGCTCTACCCCAAGAAATTAGGACGATCCACAATTTGCATGGTTTCAGGCGCTCCCTCAAAACACATTTGTTCAGAGCGGCCTATCACATTCACTAATCAAAGTTATTCTATGTGTAAGTGTGTGTGTGTAGCCCATTCACTATCTCCATCCATCCCTCACTCCCTCAAGATGGCTGGACCATCATTGTAAATGCACCATTGTATATACACACCTGTACTTTGTATCTCCCCCACCTCATTGTAGATTGTAAGCTCTCACGAGCAGGGGCGGCTTATTTTGCTTTAATTATTGTATTGTTAACGTTGTTACTTATGACTTGTGTTTTGAAACTGTTAAACTGTAAGGCGCTGCGGAATATGTTGGCGCTATATAAATAAAGAATATTATTATTATTATTACCGTATATACTCGTGTATAAGCCGAGATTTTCAGCCCATTTTTTAGGGCTGAAAGTCCCCCTCTCGGCTTATACGCGGGTCATATACGGGGGTCGGCGGGGAGGGGGAGCGGGGGTGTCGGATTATACTCACCTCTCCGCCGGCGCGGTCTCTGCAGCCCCCCTGCTTCTCCCACAATCTCCGGCTCCTTCCTGCAGAGGTCACATGGCACCGCTCATTAAAGTCATGAATATGCACATATTCATGACTTTAATGAGCGGTACCATGTGACCGCTGTAGGAAGGAAGCGCTGTGGAGAGCGCCGGGAGAAGAGGAGAGACTGCAGGGACGCGCGGCGGAGGGGTGAGTATATGCTATATTTACCTGTCCCCGTGCCACCGTTGCGTGCTGCTCCCTCGGTCCTGGCTGTAAATGTTCAGGCAGAGGGCGCGATGACGTCGTTAGTGAGCGCCGCGCCCCCTGCCTGATCATTCACTGCCGAGGACCAGGAAGAGGACGCAGCACTGCGGTGCAGGTAAATATCTCAGGTGCCGGGGTCCTGAGCGATCGGTGACCCCGGCACCTGTCCCCTAGCGATGAGAGGTGAGTATGTCATTTTTTTTTTCTTGCAGCAGCATATGGGGCATAATCTGGAACATATGGGGGCATAATATGGAGCATATGGAGGCATAATATGGAGCATATGGGGGCATAATATGGAGCATATGGGGGCATAAGCAGTGGAACATATGGGGCATAATCTGGAGCATATGGGGGCATAAGCTGTGGAATATATGGGGGCATAATATGGAGCATATGGGGGCATAAGCTGTGGAACATATGGGGGCATAATCTGGAGCATATGGGGCATAATATGGAGAATATGGGCATAAGCTGTGGAACATATGGGGGCATAATATGGGTGCATAAGCTGTGGAACATATGGGGGCATAATCTGGAGCATATGGGGGCATAAACTGTGGAACATATGGGGGCATAAGCTGTGGAACATATGGGGGCATAATCTGGAGCATATGAGGGCATAATCTGTGGAACATATGGGGGCATAATCTGGAGCATATGGGGGCATAATCTGTGGATCATACGGGGCATAATCTGTGGAATATATGGGGGCATAATATGGAGCATATGGAGGCATAATATGGAGCATATGGGGCATAATATGGAGCATATGGGGCATAAGCAGTGGAACATATGGGGCATAATCTGGAGCATATGGGGGCATAAGATGTGGAACATATGGGGGCATAATATGGAGCATATGGGGGCATAAGCAGTGGAACATATGGGGGCATAATCTGGAGCATATGGGGCATAATATGGAGAATATGGGCATAAGCTGTGGAACATATGGGGCATAATATGGGTGCATAAGCTGTGGAACATATGGGGGCATAATCTGGAGCATATGGGGGCATAAACTGTGGAGCATATGGGGGCATAAGCTGTGGAACATATGGGGGCATAAGCTGTGGAACATATGGGGGCATAATCTGGAGCATATGAGGGCATAATCTGTGGAACATATGGGGGCATAATCTGGAGCATATGGGGGCATAATCTGTGGATCATACGGGGGCATAATCTGTGGAATATATGGGGGCATAATCTGGAGCATATGGGGACATAATCTCTGAAGCATATTGGGCATAATCTGGAGCATATGGGGGCATAATCTGGAGCATATAGGGGCATAATCTGTGAAGCATATGGGGCATAATCTGTGGAGCATCATATGGGGGCATAATCATTTTTCACCCTAGGCTTATACACGAGTCAATAAGTTTTCCCAGTTTTTTGTGGCAAAATTAGGGGGTCAGCTTATACACGGGTCGGCTTATACATGAGTATATACGGTATATAGATGTAGCATTGTAAGTATGAACCATACAAAAAGAAATGTGATCATTTAAACACATTAAGCCTATCGTTTACACCCAAAATAAATAATAATAATAATACAGTATATAGCAAGCTCCTTAACCCCTTTGTGACAGTGTCAATTTTTACCTTAATGACTAGCATCATACCGGCCAATGGGAAGACTGAAGAATTCCCTGGTGGGCCCTGGCCTCACTTTCAGGAACGTCTATAGTGTCAAACCTTGGTGGGGTCCTTGTGTTGGCAAGAACCTGGGCCTGGAAGCAGCAAATGTTATCTAGAGATGTAATTTTGACTGGTGTCCAACATCAGGCCACGAGCTGCAGAAGCTGGAGCAGCAAGTCTGAGTAACGAGGAGTGATGAGTAGTATTATCTTATTATTTTAGCAGTCATTATTCGTGGGGACATAATTTATATAGCTGTGAGGACCATCACACTGTATATAGAGAGCTGTGGGGGTAATGTGTAAAGGGAGCTGTGGGGGGGGGGCACCACATAGCATATAGAAAGCGGTGTTCTGAAAAGTCTACACCCCACGGCTAAAATGCCAGGAAAAAAAAAAAAATCAGACCAACAAAAATCATTTCAGAACATTTTCTACCTTAATCATCTACATCACTAAAATCTGTGCAATGCAATTGAAAAATGAACTGAAATCACCGATTTTCAAATGGATTCATGTCTGAGCTCTGGCTGGGTCATTCTAAAACATTTATCTTCCACCAAAGCTAAGCTATTCTTTTGTTGATTTAGAGGTATGCTTATGGTCATTGTTGTGCTAGAAGGTGAAATTCTTCTTCATCTTCAGCTTTTTAGCAGAAGCCTGATGGTTTTGTTGCAAAATTGACTGATATTTGCAACTGTTCATAATTTCCTCTATCTTGACTGAAGCCCAAGTTGCTGAAAACAGCCCTAAAGCATAACGCTGACTTCACCATGCTTCATTGTGGGTATGATGTTCTTTTAGTGATGTGCAATAACTTTTGGAATGATGGCCAAAAGGTTCAACCTGTCATCAGAACATAACTCATTTCCTCACATGCTTTTGAGACATAGGTCGATCATATGCGATTTATATATTTGAGGTTATATGCGGACTATCTTCTCTCCCTGCTTCTTGCAATGCTTTAGTATTAACATTCAGAGAAGCAGGAAGATTAGCTAATCAGCACATGACCACAAGTATGCCAACCGTATGAGTGGTCACGTGATGACCGATCAAATCTGTAATCAAAGCCGAATTCTAACATTGTATATCTTAGATATAGTGACACAAGAAAATCAGCTTTTGTTCACAAACCCCTTTAATGATAATGCACTACTTTTGTATAGATGAGAGTTGGGCCCAGTGGTGTACAGCAAATGGCATCAGGCCACGCGACTGCTATGGGGCCTGTGAGCCAGGGGTGAGCCCAGTATCGATGCTCGCACCTGGCCCCCCTTCTGCTTATCAGCCCCCGCACTCTGTCCTTCAGTGCCTGCACAGGGATCACCCTCCGACCATCAGCGTGTGAGCAATGATGATAGAGGTGGGAGCTTCAGCTGATGATTCCACCCCATCATTCTGCCCAGGCATCTGATGTGTCAGAGAAGGGAGAGCGATGACGCCATTACAGCGCGCCCGCTGTTCTGAGATGTGTGACGCTTCACACCATACGCTCAGGAGACCAGAACATCGAGTGGAACGAGAAAAGCTGAGTAATGTATTCATTTTTTCTTAAATCAGTGACTGATGGCCATAATAGAGTAAGGAGGACCATGGGGTGGTGCATTATATTGTATGGAGGACCATGGACGGGTGCATTATATTATATGGAGGACCATAGGGTGCATAACATTGTATGAAGGACCATGAGGAATGCATTGTATTGTATGGAGGAACATGGGGAGTGCATTATATTTTATGGAGGACAATGGGGAGTGCATTATATTGTATGGATGAGCATAGAGGGAGCATTATATTTTATGGAGGATCATAGAGAATGCATTATATTGAATGGAGGACCATGGGGAGTGCATTATATTGTACGGAGGACCATGGGGAGTGCATTATATTGTACGGAGGACCATGGGGAGTGCATTATATTGTACGGAGGACCATGGGGAGTGCAATATATTCTATGGAGGACCAAGGGGAGTGCATCATATTCTATGGAGGACTATGGGCAGTGCATTATACTATATGGAGGGCTATGGGGGGAGAATTATACCATATGGAGGAATATATGGGCCCATTATACTATATGAAAGGCTATGTGGGGCCATTAGAATATTTGAAGGGCTATGTGTGAGGTCTTTATACAGCATGCAAGCAAATATGCAGTATGAAGGTTTATGTGGGGCCCATCATATTGTGTGGAATGCTGTGTGGGGTCCATTATACTGTTTGGAGGGCTATTGCAGGCCATTATATAGTGTAGAGAGGTGTGGGGCCATTATACCGTATGTAGGCCCATTATATAGCATGGAGGGCTGTGTGGGGGTCACAGTTGGGGGATCATACGTTGCCTTGCGAATTGAGTTGAGGTACAGTAGGGTCATTATACTGTGCATCTGGAGGATAATGTGGAGGAATTCACCATGGGGGTTTCATTCTGTGTTTGGGGGTGCACTTTTGTTGGCATTATAATGTATAGGGGCAATGAAAGAGGAATCTAGGCCTTCACCAGGGGGAAAATTACTATGTAAAGGCTGAAAAGTTGTGAGATATGCTCTTCTGTGACCCTGACAATTATTTAATTTATTTTTTAGGGGGGAATGGAGGGCCCAATTAGAACTTCTGCTATGGGGCCCCCATGATTTCTACATATGCCCCTGGTTGAGCCTTCAGCATCAAGTACTTTAGTGGGCCCATTGTTCAACAGTCCAACACGAATAACACCCATAGCCTGATTTTTCAAATCTGAGTAGTCTCTTTATTTAGTAATAACTCTGGAATTCTTCATATCCCAGTGACTCTTAAATAGTTTTTTTTGTGACACGTTGTACTTTATGTTAGCAATAAATTTAGGTTGATTTTTTTGTGTGTGTTTTGTAAGAAAAATATATAAAATTTGAGGAAAACAGAAAAAATAGCAATTGTCTAACTTTGAATGCTTCCACCTTTAACCACGTCACCCCCCTGTTTTCACCTTCCAGACCAGGCCAATTCTGGCCAGTGCTGCTTTATGTGGTAATAACTCTGGAATGCTTCAACACATTCTAGTGATTCTGAGAATGTTTTTTGTGACACATTGTACTTTATGGTAGTGGCATGAGTGTGTCATTTCCTTCTGGGAGATCTGGGGATAGGCAATCTTTACGTACTGTGAATGGCAGATCTTCAATTTAGCCTGTGTGTTTTGTTCCTCATATTACATAGACTATTTCATTTGAAGAGGTTAATGACTACTTGTATGCTGGTTAGAGACATGCAGCTCTATCTCACAGCTGCTCCTGATGTGCTCCTTTTCTCTCTCTATAAATCCTGGCCAGACCTTCTCATTCCTGCCTGTGAATGTTTACTTCCTGGCTTGCAGGAGTTGGGGTGTTGAAATTGGAGTTTGTAGTTGCTGCTGGAGATTGTTGTCTGCTGTTTTGGGGTGTATGCTTTCTCCATTATCTTATTTCCATTTAGTTTGTACATTCCTATCCTTCCCTTTATTCTTCTCTTCCCTTGGTGAGTGTTTTTGTTATCCCTGTTTGTTTTATGTGTATACACTAACATATCTGTTCCCGACCCCTGGGGGAGGGGAAGGGGAAAGCTCAGGACATTAACAGTAGCATAGTAAGGTAGGAGACTCTGGCCTGTCTACCTTTAAGAATTACGTTCCCAGCTCCAGGGAAAGTTTGAGGCCCCCCTTCCTTAACGGGAGACCATCACAGCGTGATAGGTAGTGGTAAATTTATATTGGAATTTTGCTGAAAATGTTTCAATTTTCAAATTTTTAATTTTCATGCCCTTAAACCAGAGTTATAATAATTTATAATAAAATAGTTAATAAAAAACATTTACCATACTATATGTTATGAATGTGCTAGAGATGGTTTCTGAGCAGAGGCTCCCTCTGGTGGTTACAGACAGTACTGAACCTTTCAGCGAGGAATGGCAATCTGGGATCACTGACTGGTCTGATATAAGGGAGGTTCCCTCCCATGATGGTTGCGGTGATCAATTGTTCTTCTCTCAATTGTGGTTCCTGGTTCATTTGGAAGTTTGCTGAGTCTTGCCTGCATCTTCTGCTATCAGATAAGATATTTAATGCTTTTATTTTTGTGCTTGCTTTTTGCATTGTTCCCTGCACTTCTGTGGAGGTCAGCCAGGTCCCCTCTGGGAGGCTTGTGCTCCTCTCAGTTTATCTGAAGCCACTGTTATTTGTTCATTTGCTTTTTCCTGTTTTTTCAGTGGCTGCGGCTTAGTTTTGTTACACCAGAGATCTGATTTAGGTGGTAGAGATCGTGTGATCTCAGGTGTTTTTGCAATCAGAAGAGTTGGTATTTTTTAGGGTTTTTTTTGGATTGCAGTGAGTCTCCTTTCCTGTACTTTTCTGTCTAGACAGATTGGGCCCCAGATTTGCTCATTCTATTTTCGGTCTGTGTCCGTGCTTCTTCTTGTCTAACCGTCATCATAACATGTTTGGGGGCTTTCTATTTACTGTTGTGTTTTGGTAGCTGAGAAGAATAAGCAAAAACGGCAATACACCAGAGAGGTTGGAACCTATTGGATTGCAGTAACCTGAACTAACCACACAACTAGAGGTAGCCGTGGAGCGTTCCTACGTTGATCCTAGACGCCTCGTCACAGCCTGAGAGATAACTACACCTAAAGGCAGAAAGATGAAAGCTATCTGCCCCAGAGCAGATCCCCAAAGAAAATAGGAAGCCAACAAACATGTAATGGCGGTTAGACAAGAAGAAGCACGGACACAGACAGAAAATAGAATGAGCAAACGCTGGGGCCCAATCTGTCTAGACAGAAAAGTACAGGAAAGGATACTCCCTGAAATCCAAAAAAAAACCTAAAAAATACCAACTCTTCTGATTGCAAAAACACCTGAGATCACACGATCTCTACCACCTAAATCAGATCTCTGGTGTAACAAAACTAAGCCGCAGCCACAGAAAAAACAGGAAAAAGCAAATGAACAAATAACAGTGGCTTCAGATAAACTGAGAGGAGCACAAGCCCCCCGGAGGGGACCTGGCTGACCTCCACAGAAGTGCAGGGAACAATGCAAAAAGCAAGCACAAAAATAAAAGCAGAAAATATCTTATTTGATAGCAGAAGATGCAGGCAAGACTCAGCAAACTTCCAAATGAACCAGGAACCACAATTGAGAGAAGAACAATTGATCACCGCAACCATCATGGGAGGGAACCTCCCTTATATCAGACCAGTCAGTGATCCCAGATTGTCATTCCTCGCTGAAAGGTTCAGCACTGTCTGTAACCACCAGAGGGAGCCTCTGCTCAGAAACCATCTCTAGCACATTCATAACAACTATATATCTACCACATGACCCCATTTTTGAAATTACACCCCTTGGGAATTTGCCTCCACGGGTGGTTTCAAGAAATGAGCAGCAATGGATATTGTCAAGTGAAAATTGCAAATTTGCCATGGTAGTGCCCGTACATGACATTTTCAGCAATACCATTTTTATTTACATTCAATTCTTTTATTGCGTTTTATTCCGCTTTTTGTTCAGCGGTATGATGAAAAAGCATAGTTTATGACACGTTTTTTATTTTATTTTTTACTGTGTTCACTGATGAGGTTAACTAGTGTGGCAGTTTATTAGATCAGATTGTTCCGCACGTGGCAATATCAAAGATGTGTTCTTTTTTTGTTGTTCTTACATAAATATACAGTACAGACCAAAAGTTTGGACACACCTCATTTAAAGATTTTTCTGTATTTTCACGACTATGAAAATTGTACATTCACACTGAAGGCATCAAAACTATGAATTAACACATGTGGAATTATATACTTAACAAAACAGTGTGTAACAACTGAAAATAAGTGTTGTATTCTAGGTTCTTCAAAGTAGCCACATTTTGCTTTGATGACTGCTTTGCACACTCTTGGCATTCTCTTGATGAGCTTCAAGAGGTTGTCACCGGAAATGGTCTTCCAACAATCTAGAAGGAGTTCCCAGAGATGCTTAGCAGTTGTTGGCCCTTTTGCCTTTACTCTGCGGTCCAGCTCACCCCAAACCATCTCGATTTGGTTCAGGTCTGGTGACTGTGGAGGCCAAGTCATCTGGCGTAGCATCCCATCACTATCCTTCTTGGTCAAATAGCCCTTACACAGCCTGGAGGTGTGTTTGGGGTCATTGTCCTGTTGAAAAAAAAAATGATGGTCCAACTAAACGCAAACCGGATGGAATAGCATGCCGCTGCAAGATGCTGTGGTAGCCATGCTGCTTCAGTATGCCTTCAATTTTGAATAAATCCCCAACAGTGTCACCAGCAAATTACCCCCACACCATCACACCTCCTCCTTCATGCTTCACGGTGGGAACCAGGCATGTGGAGTCCATCCGTTCACCTTTTCTGCGTCGCACAAAGACATTGTGGTTGGAACCAAAGATCTCAAATTTGGACTCATCAGACCAAAGCACAGATTTCCACTGGTCTAATGTCCATTCCTTGTGTTCTTTAGCCCAAACAAGTCTCTTCTGCTTGTTGCCTGTCCTTCGCAGTGGTTTCCTAGCAGCTATTTTACCATGAAGGTCTGCTGCATAAAGTCTCCTCTTAACAGTGGTTGTAGAGATGTGTCTGCTGCTAGAACTCTGTGTGGCATTGACCTGGTCTCTAATCTGAGCTGCTGTAAACCTGCGATTTCTGAGGCTGGTGACTCGGATAAACTTATCCTCAGAAGCAGAGGTGACTATTGGTCTTCCTTTCCTGGGGCGGTCCTCATGTGAGCCAGTTTCTTTGTAGCGTTTGATGGTTTTTGCAACTGCACTTGGGGACACTTTCAAAGTTTTCCCAATTTTTCGGACTGACTGACCTTAATTTCTTAAAGTAATGATGGCCACTTGTTTTTCTTTACTTAGCTGCTTTTTTCTTGCCATATTACAAATTCTAACAGTCTATTCAGTAGGACTATCAGCTCTGTATCCACCAGACTTCTACACAACACAACTGATGGTTCCAACCCCATTTATAAGGCCAGAAATCCCACTTATTAAACCTGACAGGGCACACCTGTGAAGTGAAAACCATTCCCGGTGACTACCTCTTGAAGCTCATCAAGAGAATGCCAAGAGTGTGCAAAGCAGTCATCAAAGCAAAAGGTGGCTACTTTGAAGAATCTAGAATATAAGACATAATTTCAGTTGTTTCACACTTTTTTGTTAAGTATATAATTCCACATGTGTTAATTCATAGTTTTGATGCCTTCAGTGTGAATGTACAATTTTCATAGTCATGAAAATACAGAAAAATCTTTGAATGAGAAGGTGTGTCCAAACTTTTGGTCTGTACTGTACCTATTCAACGGTATAATTTTTTGCTAATTCTATTGTGATTTTTTAAAAAAATAAAATGTCTAGTTTTTTATTTTACTTTTCAACTTAGTCTCTTTATGGGACTTTAACTTATATTATTCTGATCGCTGGGATAATATATTGCATCGTATGGGAAACCCTAGCCTTCTAAATGTTGCAGTGGATATCGATCACGGCATTTAGAGGGTTAAATAGCCGGGGGCGGTGTGGGCACTACTCCTAGCTGTCATGTAAGTATTTAAAATTTAATTTAAAAAGTACATTTTTTCCAATAAGATGTTGCAACAGCCGCAAAATGTTCATTTTCAGAAGGTATAAAAGTGATAAATGGACAAAAAAATGTATTACATAATTTCTCCCAAATGTTCCAATATTCCATGCTTGGTCAAAAACTGCTGTTTAGGCACATTGCATGGCACAGAAGGGGAGAAATGCTAATTCGTATTTGGAGCATACACTTGGCTGGAATAGACAATGAATGTCATGTTGCAGAGACCTTGACATGCTGAGAACATAGAAACCCCCCACCAGTTACCTTATTTTGGAAAGTAAACTAGTCAAAGAATTCATATAGGTGTGTGTTGACCATTTTGTGATTCTCCACATGTGGTCAAAAACTAGTGTTAGTGTATCAGAGATGAAAGAGCACGATTTGATTTTTGGAGAACAAATCTGCCTGGAATAGATTGTGGACATTACAGTGGCATGTAAAAGTTTGGGCACCCCTGGTCTAAATAACTGTTATTGTGAACAGTTAAGCAAGTGGAAGATGAAATGATCTCTAAAAGGCCTAAAGTTAGAGATGACACATTTCCTTTGCATTTTAGGCAAAAAAAATTTTTTTACATTTTAAAAATTACAAAAAGGAAAATGGGCCAATGCAAAAGTTTGGGCACCCTTGGAGATTTGTGTGCTCAGATAACTTTGACCAAGGCTTTCAGAACCACCAGGAGTTGTGTCTGTATATAAAAATACCCTGCCTCACAATCGCCTCACAGTCGCTTTATTACATTACATCTCATCTTATTTTGCTTTAATTATTGTATTGTTAACGTTGTTACTTATGACTTGTGTTCTGAAACTGTTAAACTGTAAAGCGCTGCGGAATATGTTGGCGCTATATAAATAAAGATTATTATTATCATTATTATTACATACATAAACAGATCTTTAGAAAAAGTATTTCTAAAGTCTGTTTATGAATGATATGTAAATGAAAGCTTTGACTAGTCGATGGGGCGTTAGGGTCCCTAGACTCATTGGCCCACATAGATGTTATCACGCCCCTGTGGGTGTGATAACATAACTTACAAGCACCGGCGTCATAGCTAGCGCTATACTTACCTTGTGAGCGGCTTCTTTCACTCACTGTCATCCTCTGAGGCTGGGTGTATGTGTTCCGGCTTCAGAGAGGCGGACTGCACATGATCGGAAGTCACTCACGTGTCAGCTTGACTTGCACAGGTAATTTCCATTTCTCAGTTTGCCAAGCAGCGGTAATACATGCAACTTTACTCCTTATTTCTATAACAACTTTTTCATGTATATGCCATTTCATGTTCTCATCTCTGTGATTAGCTATCTACTGGGGGGGAATTCTCCGACAGCGGTATCTAGCTGCATATGCTGTGCACTGTATGTATCTTACATCATCCTAGTGTGAAGGAGCAAATGGTTAATTAAATCAATTATTAACCTTACATAAGCTAGTAATATATGTGGTGTGGCAAGATGGCGTCTACATCCTGGAACTACGCCCAGGAATCCTTGGAATGTGAGGTGCATACACTGAAGACCATATATCAAACAGACCTAGCACGGACTTAACACAGACTGATGCAATGACCGCTGAGAAGCTGTTTGACGCCCTCTTCCTGGCTGCTACATGATCTTTTGTTTATAGTAATAAAGTTCAGTTCTGTGCCAGCTCTTGTCGAGAGAGGAGAACACATCTGACCCTGTGTCCGATGTTTCTCTTCTATGCATGCACTTGGCTCATATTTATCAGGTCAGGAGCAGGCAATCACTAAGATCTGACCTTAAGAGATCACTCCAAACACTAGCAATCACTGTATCTGTGGGATTTACTGTTCCCAGAAGCCAAGGATAACATTGGCGATTTGGTACATACACATTTGTGTCCAAATATTCAAGCTGGGTTATGTATTCCTGTTAAGACTGCCATTGTTCACCCTCACCTGTTTTCATTGACATCTGGAAATAACTGTTCTCATACAGGTAGCAGGATATTATAGTACGGCATGGTTATTTAACTATATGCATATAAGATCTATTTCAATGTACGACGACTGAACACAGGTATAACTATGATTCATACTTAGTCACATGTATGACAATTATCAGTAATTTGCTGCAGCTGCTCTGTGTTTTTTGGTTTGAGGCACCTGTTAATCTCACTATTGTCTCTTTTATGTATAGTTTTAATTTTTGAAACTAAAGTGTTTAATTTCATTTTGCTTTGCTAGAACCAATGTTGGTAGTGTTTTTACCGAAGTGTCTTCTTTAATTTCTTTTCGGTCGGTTATGGCAGATTTCCTGCAGTAGTCTTTTTTTTTTTTTTTAAGCTTGTGCACAAGCAGAAGCCACCTGAAAAATGGACCGGCCACTTCTTGTAACAGATTCACATATTTTGAAACCTGAAGGAGTTAAGAGAAGTTGAAAACGCAAAAAATATGAACAGCAAGTCGTTTTGACATTGCAGTGAATATGTTCATTCTTTCTGACGTTTATCGAGTGCCTTTTCAGGTGGGTTACAGAGTCTATTTGAGGTATTTAATGATAACTTGTTGAGCTACAAAACATTTAGCTTTTTATCGATTTTATTCAGATTTTTTGGGATGTAGAATGAGCAAAACTGTTATAGTTTATTTTTTGAAGTTGCTCACAGCGGAGTGAAAGTGTTAAGACGGCTGTTTCCTTTAAGATGAATCAGCGCTTGCCACCGTTGTTTATTTAACAGTGGGCAGGGGTAAAGTTTTGCGCCCCTCACAGACTTTCCCTCTGCCTCTGTGCCTTGCACCCCTGTCCCACCCGCACCACACAACTGTGTATGAGATGTAACAAAGGTGCTAGGGTGTAACAGTGGGGTTCAAGTATCTTCACAGAAGTAGCCAGAGTGTTGTTTTTTTCCTTTTACATTTTTCTACTTATTTTTCTTTTCTTTTTGGAAACAAAATGAAAACAGAGAATCAAATTGCAGAGATTAAAAGCAAAGAAAGAAAAATTACATTTCCAGGACATAATCACTAGAATCTAAAAGTGAATGCATGAAAATGCAAGGCAATGACATGGAAAATACATAAACAACTAACTTTCTTGTGCTTCACTTGCCAACTATAGCATGTGGTAATAAAGCATGCTGGCGCTACGTGTTCGGATAAAATAAATAGAGTAAATGCACTAAAAACATTAGAAAAAAATCTATATATTGTTTGCGGAATGGAAAAAAACACCACTGCAATGTGTATTTCCGTCTGAGGGCCACGTTCACACGTTCAGTATTTGGTCAGTATTTTACATCAGTATTTGTAAGCCAAAATCAGGAGTGAAACAATCAGGGTATGTGCATACAATCAGTAAATGCTGCAGGTTGGATGCTGCGTACAGCCGCAGCGTCCAACCCGCAGTGTCCAGATGTTACAGTATAGTGGATGGGATTTCAAGAAATCTCATGCCCACTATGTGTCCAGAGACGCCCGCGGAGATGGACATGAGGAGCGTCTTTCAAGATCTCATGTCTATTTATCTTGCGGAGACGAGAGCCTCCACAAGATAAATTTCCCCCATAGAATGTATTGGACGCGGTGATTCCGTACGGTTCAGTGAACACATGCGGATTCACCCGCGTTCTATAGACGGCAGCGCTTTGGACGTAGCGGACATGAGGTGCGTCCAAAGCGCAGCCAATTCCTGATCGTGTGCACATACCCTTAGAGGAAAAGTGGCCTTAGATTGATACTCGGGCCACTAGCTGGGATAAGCTTATTTAGGTTATAAACAGACTAGAACAGAAGTAGTCTTGAATAGCAAGATAGAGACCTGTTCATTAGAGCCTAGCTCCCCTGCATGTCGAAACAAAATATCTTTTAGAGTTGTACTGCACCATATGCCATAACCAGTGCCATTCAGTTCGGTAGGTGTCTCTGGTCCATGATTCGCACTCTCTACTGTCCCAGCAATTACTATCCTCCTGCTCTAGGCCTCATTTACATGTCCTGGTGATTCCTGTACAGGAAAAACCAGTAATGTTGAGATCTGTGGTCCGTGTCCGTGTGTCATCCGTATGTACGTATCCACTTGCTGACATCGTATGACACGTACCGGAAACTGGGAAAAGCAGTACAGCTTGCGCTCATCACAGGCGCCGATTCCTGAAAACAGCCCTGCAAAGGTCTACTAGAAACCCTGTGCATCTTTCTTGCACAGAAGCTCTGGCAGTGAGTGCTGGGAAGATGACTCCGGCAGCATGTCAGCTGGACGGGACGGAAACAAATTTGTCTCAAACTCTTCCAGCAGACATACTGCCAGTGCCATCTTCCCTTCAGTCACAAAGGGTAATAAATCACCTTCCTCACATAATAAACTGCCTTCCTGCAGCCAAACTAGTCATGGGTGGCCAGGCTTCTGCAGTTAGCCAGGACTCCAGCAGCTCAAGAAATGATGTTGTTATGGAGATTAACCAGCTATCCTTTACTGCTAATAATGTTAACCTACCCCCCTATTACAGGAGAACTTGCTCTCCCATGCACACCCCCCTGTGCAATCACTAGCGAGACCTTCCGGAAGACCAGGATACCCTTGATGGATGGAGGGACCGGTAATGGTCGTTTTGGGCAGACCTGTCCGTGATCCCGAGTAACCAATCCCAAGGAACTTCTAGAATATCGATCACAACCACCACTGCAGGACGCATGAGCCTATCCGGCAATCTATATAATGCGCTGTCATTGTGCTAATCTTTTGCTGTGACAGGCAGGGGCATAATGCTATTTATGCAGAGTGTGAATTCCGAGATAAAATCCACATGTGAAGTTTGCAGCGGAAATGTTGTAGATCTGATGTGGGAAATCCATGAGTGCCTTTACCCTCATCCTGCATCTTGTACAAGCAATATGATGATCTTAATGAAGCAAATTCATTCACTGAAGCATGTTGTACGGCCGACCTCATCATTATCACATCTCTACAGAAGTCTTTTTATGGACATCTCCAGTGAAGCTGCCTACATGTGTTTAGATATGAGTTTCCAACTTCCATTTTGCCAGTAACACGATTGGAGACTAAGCAGATAAGCAAGAAATACAGCCAACCCATGTATGGAGAGGATTAGTGTCAGGCGCTCACTCTAGGTATCATCCGCCAAGAACCAGTCATTAATGGGCAAAGTCACCAAATGAATAGCCAAGCTGATAAATAAATGAGAAATTGATAAAATGCTTGGGAAGTCCATTTCAGTTCCACTTTTTTTCAATTTATATATTTTAAAGACTGTCTAGACTTTATTACTTTACTATAGAAAGTCTAAGGAAAACCTGCTTCTAAGGCTACTTTCACATTTGCGTTTTTTTTTGCGCTGCGTTTCGAGCGCACATGAAGCGCATTAACCCCTTAATGTCCACTGACGTGCACAGTCCGTCATGGCAAGGTGCCAGTTCCGGCACCAGGACGGACTGTGCACGTCATGCCTTTGATCTACCACTGCATGTAAACACGCAGTGGTAGATCAGTGCCGACAGCTGTCACAGACAGCTGACAGGCACGGCAAGCGGTGCGGGGACCTTTGCCGTCGGTCCCCGCACCCACAGCGCTGTGATTGGTCAGTCAATCTGACTGACCAAACACAGCAGCGATCGTGCAGGAGAAGCTGAAATTTCAGCTTCTCCAGCGCGATCAGTGCAGGAGCCGGCGCTGCAGTGGCCAGGCTTCCTGCACTGACAGCCAGGAGCGGAGCCCCCACCGCCCCTGGCTGTTAACCCCTGACTGCTGCGATCCAGCGCGATCGCAGAGCTCAGGGGGGGAGGCAGAGGGTCGGGAGCTCCCTCTGCCTCAGATCGGCGCCCTGCAATGTATTTGCAGGGCCCGATCTCTGCCTTGATGACCCGGGGGTTGTCATGACAACCTATGGGTCATCTACCTACGGGAAGCTGCTGTGATCATGTCACAGCAGCTTTCATCATAGGTACAATGCATTGCAATGCTGGAGCATTGCAATGCATTGTAACTGCAATAAAAAGTAAAAAAAAGTGAAAGTCCCATAAAGGGACAAGTTAAAAAAAATCATTTTTTAAAAAAAAATTGTAAAAAAAATATTAAAAAATAATTTTAAAAAAATCCCTAAAAAATACACATTTTTATGTAATAAAAAAAAAAAATACACATGTTAGGTATCGCCACGTCCGTAAAAATCCCATCTATAAAAGCGTAACCCTAGTTAACCCCTTCAGTGAAAGCCGTAAAAAAAAAAAAAAACACAAAAAAGTAGTAAATTATACTTTTTCCAAGCGGTATCATCATACCGCTTGGAAAAAGTGCAATAACACGCGATCAAAAAGTCAGATATAAATAATCATGGTACCGCTGAAAACGTCATCTTGTCCCGCAAAAAACAAGCCGCTATACAGCATCATCAGCAAAAAAATAAAAAAGTTATAGCTCGCGGAATAAACTGATGCAAAAATAATTATTTTTTCTATAAAATTTTTTGTGTAAAAAAAACGCCAAAACATAAAAAAAAATATATAAATGAGGTATCGCTGTAATCATAGTGACCCGAAGAATAAAGCTGCTTTATCAATTTTACCACACGCGGAACGGAGGAAAAAAAAAAAAAAAAAAAAACAATTCCTGAATTGCTGGTTTTTGTTCATTCTGCTTCCACAAAAATCGGAATAGGAAGCGATCAAAAAACGTTATGTGCCCGAATATGGTACCAATAAATACGTCAGCTCGTCCCACAAAAATAAGCCCACAGATAACTCTGTCGGCCGAAATATGGAAAAATTATAGCTCTCAAAATACGGTGATGCAAAAATTTCTTACAAAAAATTATTACAAAAAAAAGCATCTTTTAGAGTGTGACAGAAGCTAAACATGAAAAAAGGATGTAAATCTGGTATCGTTGTAATCGCACCGATTCGAGGAATAAAGTCGCCTAATCACTAATACCGCACGAGGAACGGCGTAAAAAAGAAAACCAATTCTTCACCTTTTGTAGATTTGTTCATTGTGCCTCCCAAAGATCGCAGTAAGGCGATCACAGTGGTTCCCCCCCACATATGGGGTATCAGCGTACTCAGGACAAAATGCACAATAGCTTTTGGGGTCCTATTTCTCCTGTTACCCTTAGAAAAATAAAAATTTGGGGGCAAAAAGATTATTTTTGCGGAAAAAAATATGATTTTTTTATTTTCACGGCTCTACGTTATAAACTTCTGTGAAGCACTTGGGGGTTCAAAGTGCTCACCACACATCTAGATAAGTTCCTTGGGGGGTCTAGTTTGCAAAATGGGGTCATTTGTGGGGGTTTCTACTGTTTAGGCACATCAGGGGCTCTCCAAGCGCGACATGACACCCGCAGACCATTCCATCAAAGTCTGCATTTAAAAACGGTGCTCCTTCCCTTCCGATCTCTGCCATGCTTCAAAATAGTGGTTCCCCCCCACATATGGGATATCAGCGTACTCAGGACAAATTGCACAATAGCTTTTGGGGTCCTATTTCTCCTGTTACCCTTATAAAAATAAAAATTTGGGGGCAAAAAGGTCATTTTTGTGGAAAAAAATATGATTTTTTTATTTTCACGGCTCTACGTTATAAACTTCTGTGAAGCACTTGGGGGTTCAAAGTGCTCACCACACATCTAGATAAGTTCCTTGGGGGGTCTAGTTTCCAAAATGGGGCCATTTGTGGGGGGTTTCTACTGTTTAGGCACATCAGGGGCTCTCCAAGCGCGACATGACACCCGCAGACCATTCCATCAAAGTCTGCATTTAAAAACGGTGCTCCTTCCCTTCCGATCTCTTCCATGCGTCAAAATATTGTTTCCCCCCCACATATGGGATATCAGCGTACTCAGGACAAATTGCACAATAGCTTTTGGGGTCCTATTTCTCCTGTTACCCTTATAAAAATAAAAATTTGGGGGCAAAAAGATTATTTTTGTGGAAAAAAATATGATTTTTTTATTTTCACGGCTCTACGTTATAAACTTCTGTGAAGCACTTGGAGGTTCAAAGTGCTCACCACACATCTAGATAAGTTCCTTGGGGGGTCTAGTTTCCAAAATGGAGTCACTTGTAGGGGGTTTCTACTGTTTAGGCACATCAGGGGCTCTCCAAACGTGACATGACACCCGCAGACCATTCCATCAAAGTCTGCATTTGAAAAAGGCGCTCCTTCCCTTTCGAGCTCTGCCATGCGTCAAAATAGTGGTTTACCCCCACATATGGGGTATCAGCGTACTCAGGACAAATTGCACAATAACTTTTGGGGTCCTGTTAGCCTTTGGAAAATAACAATTGGGGGTGGAAAGATCATTTTTGTGGAAAAGATATGATTTTTTAATTTTACTGCTCTACGTTGTAACCTTCTGTGAAGCCCTTGGGGGTTCAAAGCTCTCACCACACATCTAGATAAGTTCCTTGGGGGGGTCTAGTTTCCAAAATGGGGTCACTTGTGGGGGGGTTTCCACTGTTTAGGCACACAGGGACTCTCCAAATGCGACATGGCGTCCAATCTCAATTCCAGCCAAAAAAGTCAAATGGCGCTGCTTCCCTTCCGAGCTCTGCCATGCGCCCAAATAGTGGTTTACCCCCATATATGGGGTATCAGCGTACTCAGGACTAATTGCACAATAACTTTTGGGGTCCTTTTATCCTTTGGAAAATAAAAATTGGGATGAAAAGATCATTTTTGTGGAAAAAAATATGATTTTTTAATTTTACGGCTCTACGTTATAACCTTCTGTGAAACCCTTGGGGGTTAAAAGCTCTCACAACACATTTAGATAAGTTCCTTGGGGGGTCCAGTTTCCAAAATGGGGTCACTTGTGGGGGGTTTCCACTGTTTAGGCACACAGGGACTCTCCAAATGCGACATGGCGTCCAATCTCAATTCCAGCCAAAAAAGTCAAATGGCGCTGCTTCCCTTCCGAGCTCTGCCATGCGCCCAAATAGTGGTTTACCCCCACACATGGGGTATCGGTGTACTGAGGAGAAATTGTACAACAAATATTGTGGTTCATTTTCTCCTGATACCCTTGACAAAATTTAAAAAAATTGTGTCGAAAGAAAAATTTTGGGAAAAAAAGTTAAATGTTCATTTTTTCCTTCCACATTGCTTCAATTCTTGTGAAGTACCTAAAGGGTTAATAAACTTATTGAATGTGGCTTTGAACACGTTGAGGGGTGCAGTTTTTAGAATGGTGTCACTTTTGGGTATTTTCTGTCATATTGACCCCTCAAATTCACTTCAAATATGAGGTGGTCCCTAAAAAAAAATGGTTTTGTAAATTTTGTTGGAAAAATGAGAAATCGCTGGTCAACTTTTAACCCTTATAACTTCCTAACAAAAAAAAATGTTGGTTCCAAAATTGTGCTGATGTAAAGTAGACATGTGGGAAATGTTATTTATTAACTAATTTTTGTGACATATCTCTCTGATTTAATGGCATAAAAATTAAAAGTTTGAAAATTGCAAAATTTTCAAAATCTTTGCCATATTTCCGTTTTTTTCATAAATAAATGCAAGTTATATTGAAGAAATTTTACCACTATCATAAAGTACAATATGTCACGAGAAAACAGTCTCAGAATCGCCAAGATCCGTAGAAGCGTTCTAGAGTTATAACCTCATAAAGAGACAGTGGTCAGAATTGTAAAAATTGGCCTGGTCTTTAACCTACAAAATGGCTTGGTCATTAAGGGGTTAAAAAAACGCATGCAAACGCTGCAATATTTAGTCGCATCAGCATGCGCATTTCTACAAAAAAACACAGCGTTTGTCTGTGATTTCATGCGTTTTTGCATGCGTTTGCGTTTTTTTGGCGCATGCGTTTTCTATTTGTCACATTATCATCTCTGCCTCCATCATCTCTGCCTCCATCATCTCTGGCTCTATCATCTCTGCCTCCATCATCTCTGCCTCCATCATCTCTGCCTCCATCATCTCTGCCTCCATCATCTCTGCCTCCATCATCTCTGCCTCCATCATCTCTGCCTCCATCATCTCTGCCTCCATCATCTCTGCCTCCATCATCTCTGCCTCCATCATCTCTGGCTCTATCATCTCTGGCTCCATCATCTGTCTCCATCATCTCTGCCTCCATCATCTCTGGCTCCATCATCTCTGGCTCTATCATCTCTGGCTCCATCATCTCTGCCTCCATCATCTCTGTCTCCATCATCTCTGTCTCCATCATCTCTGGCTCCATCATCTCTGGCTCCATCATCTCTGCCTCCATCATCTCTGCCTCCATCATCTCTGCCTCCATCATCTCTGCCTCCATCATCTCTGCCTCCATCATCTCTGCCTCCATCATCTCTGCCTCCATCATCTCTGCCTCCATCATCTCTGCCTCCATCATCTCTGCCTCCATCATCTCTAGCTCCATTATTTACAGAAAAATCGCATGCGTGCAAAAGCGGTGACGAGCGCAAAGCCATGCGCACGCCAGCGCCCCCATAGACTGCAATGTTATTTTTTGCGCATAGCATGCCATAGCACGTCATTTGTGGGGGGTTTCTACTGTTTAGGCACATCAGGGGCTCTCCAAGCGCGACATGACACCCGCAGACCATTCCATCAAAGTCTGCATTTAAAAACGGTGCTCCTTCCCTTCCGATCTCTGCCATGCGTCAAAATAGTGGTTCCCCCACATATGGGATATCAGCATACTCAGGACAAATTGCACAATAGCTTTTGGGGTCCTATTTCTCCTGTTACCCTTATAAAAATAAAAATTTGGGGGCAAAAAGGTCATTTTTGTGAAAAAAAATATGATTTTTTTATTTTCACGGCTCTACGTTATAAACTTCTGTGAAGCACTTGGGGGTTCAAAGTGCTCACCACACATCTAGATAAGTTCCTTGGGGGTCTAGTTTCCAAAATGGGGCCATTTGTGGGGGGTTTCTACTGTTTAGGCACATCAGGGGCTCTCCAAGCGCGACATGACACCCGCAGACCATTCCATCAAAGTCTGCATTTAAAAACGGTGCTCCTTCCCTTCCGATCTCTTCCATGCGTCAAAATATTGTTTCCCCCCCACATATGGGATATCAGCGTACTCAGGACAAATTGCACAATAGCTTTTGGGGTCCTATTTCTCCTGTTACCCTTATAAAAATAAAAATTTGGGGGCAAAAAGATTATTTTTGTGGAAAAAAATATGATTTTTTTATTTTCACGGCTCTACGTTATAAACTTCTGTGAAGCACTTGGGGGTTCAAAGTGCTCACCACACATCTAGATAAGTTCCTTGGGGGTCTAGTTTCCAAAATGGAGTCACTTGTGGGGGGTTTCTACTGTTTAGGCACATCAGGGGCTCTCCAAACGTGACATGACACCCGCAGACCATTCCATCAAAGTCTGCATTTGAAAAAGGCGCTCCTTCCCTTTCGAGCTCTGCCATGCGTCAAAATAGTGGTTTACCCCCACATATGGGGTATCAGCGTACTCAGGACAAATTGCACAATAACTTTTGGGGTCCTGTTAGCCTTTGGAAAATAACAATTGGGGGTGGAAAGATCATTTTTGTGGAAAAGATATGATTTTTTAATTTTACTGCTCTACGTTATAACCTTCTGTGAAGCCCTTGGGGTTCAAAGCTCTCACCACACATCTAGATAAGTTCCTTGGGGGTCTAGTTTCCAAAATGGGGTCACTTGTGGGGGGTTTCCACTGTTTAGGCACACAGGGACTCTCCAAATGCGACATGGCGTCCAATCTCAATTCCAGCCAAAAAAGTCAAATGGCGCTGCTTCCCTTCCGAGCTCTGCCATGCGCCCAAATAGTGGTTTACCCCCACATATGGGGTATCAGCGTACTCAGGACTAATTGCACAATAACTTTTGGGGTCCTTTTATCCTTTGGAAAATAAAAATTGGGATGAAAAGATCATTTTTGTGAAAAAAATATGATTTTTTAATTTTACGGCTCTACGTTATAACCTTCTGTGAAGCCCTTGGGGCTTAAAAGCTCTCACAACACATTTAGATAAGTTCCTTGGGGGTCCAGTTTCCAAAATGGGGTCACTTGTGGGAGGTTTCCACTGTTTAGGCACACAGGGACTCTCCAAATGCGACATGGCGTCCAATCTCAATTCCAGCCAAAAAAGTCAAATGGCGCTGCTTCCCTTCCGAGCTCTGCCATGCGCCCAAATAGTGGTTTACCCCCACACATGGGGTATCGGTGTACTGAGGAGAAATTGTACAACAAATATTGTGGTTCATTTTCTCCTGATACCCTTGACAAAATTTAAAAAAATTGTGTCGAAAGAAAAATTTTGGGAAAAAAGTTAAATGTTCATTTTTTCCTTCCACATTGCTTCAATTCTTGTGAAGTACCTAAAGGGTTAATAAACTTATTGAATGTGGCTTTGAACACGTTGAGGGGTGCAGTTTTTAGAATGGTGTCACTTTTGGGTATTTTCTGTCATATTGACCCCTCAAATTCACTTCAAATATGAGGTGGTCCCTAAAAAAAATGGTTTTGTAAATTTTGTTGGAAAAATGAGAAATCGCTGGTCAACTTTTAACCCTTATAACTTCCTAACAAAAAAAAATGTTGGTTCCAAAATTGTGATGATGTAAAGTAGACATGTGGGAAATGTTATTTATTAACTAATTTTTGTGACATATCTCTCTGATTTAATGGCATAAAAATTAAAAGTTTGAAAATTGCAAAATTTTCAAAATTTTTGCCATATTTCCATTTTTTTCATAAATAAACGCAAGTTATATTGAAGAAATTTTACCACTATCATGAAGTACAATATGTCACGAGAAAACAGTCTCAGAATCGCCAAGATCCGTAGAAGCGTTCTAGAGTTATAACCTCATAAAGAGACAGTGGTCAGAATTGTAAAAATTGGCCTGGTCTTTAACCTACAAAATGGCTTGGTCATTAAGGGGTTAAAAAAACGCATGCAAACGCTTGTAAACGCTGCAATATTTAGTCGCATCAGCATGCGCATTTCTACAAAAAAACGCAGCGTTTGACTGCGATTTCATGCGTTTTTGCATGCGTTTGCGTTTTTTTGGCGCATGCGTTTTCTATTTGTCACATTATCATCTCTGCCTCCATCATCTCTGCCTCCATCATCTCTGGCTCTATCATCTCTGGCTCCATCATCTCTGGCTCCATCATCTCTGCCTCCATCATCTCTGGCTCTATCATCTCTGGCTCCATCATCTGTCTCCATCATCTCTGCCTCCATCATCTCTGGCTCTATCATCTCTGGCTCCATCATCTCTGGCTCTATCATCTTTGTCTCCATCATCTCTGTCTCCATCATCTCTGTCTCCATCATCTCTGGCTCCATCATCTCTGCCTCCATCATCTCTGTCTCCATCATCTCTGGCTCTATCATCTCTGTCTCCATCATCTCTGACTCCATCATCTCTGACTCCATCATCTCTGTCTCCATCATCTCTGCCTCCATCTCTGGCTCTATCATCTCTGGCTCTATCATCTCTGCCTCCATCATCTCTGGCTCCATCATCTCTGGCTCCATCATCTCTGCCTCCATCATCTCTGCCTCCATCATCTCTGCCTCCATCATCTCTGCCTCCATCATCTCTGCCTCCATCATCTCTGCCTCCATCATCTCTGCCTCCATTATTTACAGAAAAATCGCATGCGTGCAAAAGCGCTGACGAGTGCAAAGCCATGCGCACGCCAGCGCCCCCATAGACTGCAATGTTATTTTTTGCGCATAGCATGCGCACACGTGCACACGCGTTTTTTTAAAGCGGTTGGGCGAAAAAAAAATGCAACATGTAGCGTCTGGCGTGTATGGGCGCACACCGGGAAAATGCGCAGCGCACGACAAACGCACATGAACGCGTGCAAGCGCTAGACCCTGCGCCCGCCATGTTAAAGATAGGGGAACATTGCGCATGCGTCCGATAGCGCAAGATGCGCTGCGCAAAAAAACGCAAGTGTGAAAGTAGCCTTAGATAAGGCTTGAGTTACGCGGTGACTTGGAGATGCCTATTGTAAATAGAGATACTGAAGAAGGAAACCCACATGACATGGAGATCAGGCATCAAGCAAAAAGATATTCCTTTGAAAAACGTGACCTGCAATGTGCAGTTGTTACAGTTCTATTCTAGAAAATCAGGTTTTGGCACAAAAAACGCAGTAAAACTTGATACTTGCGTTTTTGCGGCAGATTTTCAGCGATTTTTCACCACCCATTCATGTCAATGGGTGAAATACGCTGAAAGAAGTGACATTTTCTATGTCCAAAAAAACATGCAAAGCACAAAACACTGAGGACAAAAAAACCCAGGTGTGTGCATGAGATTTCTGAAATCTCATAGACACAGGTGGTACTGTAAAACGTAGCTGAAAATCTGAATAAAAAAAGCTTAAAAAAAAGCCCAGTGTGAACTTACACTTATGAAGGTTTTTGGTTTCAATTTCCAAATAGACAACTTTTACAGACCAACCATAAGTGATAATCAGTCTTGAAACTGGGCATCAAGAATAAAAGGAGAATAGTCAATTATAGACTTTGTTCACCCAGTGCATATAATTATATATTTTTACCCCTTAATGACTAGGCCAAATTTTTTAAACCTGACCAATGTCACTTTATGTAGTAATAACTCTGGAACGCTTCAACAAATCCCAGTGATTGTGAGACTGTTTTTTCTTGACACATTGTACTTTATGATAATGGTCGCTATGTTTTGTGTTTATTTATAAAAACATCCGATAATTGACAACAATTTTCAAAAAATGAGCAATTTTCAAACTTTGATTATCCCTTTAATCCAGATAGTCATACCACACAAAAACAATAGTAAATAACATTTCCCTCATGTCTGCTTAACATCAGCACTAGTGATGAGCGAGTATACTCGTTGCTCGGGTTTTCCTGAGTACGGTCGGGTGATCTCAGAGTATTTGGAAGTGCTAGGAGATTTAGTTTCTGTTGCCGCACCTGCATGATTTGCGGCTATGTGACAGCCTGAATACACGTAGGGATTCCTTAACAAACAGGCATTCCCCACATGTATTCAAGCTGTCCAGCAGCCATAAATCATGCAGCTGCGGCAACAGAAACTAAATCTCCGAGCACTTCCAAATACTCGGAGACCACCCGAGCAACGAGCATACTCGCTCATCACTAATATTCAGTAATAAATTAATATACTGTATACCAGGGATGCCCGATCTGTGGCTCGTGGCGTTACATTAGCACTAGGTGTAACAAACAGCCCTGAAAAGCAGGTGAGTAGCCCTAGGCAGAAGTGTAGATCTAGATGCTCGGGAAAACCTGAGCAACGAGCATACTCGCTCATCACTAATCAGCACCATTTGTAAAAAGTTGTTTTAGTTTGTTAACATTTTAACGGGTTTAAAATGTAGCAGTAATTTTGTCCTTTTTTTTTTCCAAGGAAATTTACAAAACTTATTTTCTTAGGGACCAATTCAGTGACTTTGGGGATCCTATATATTGGAAACCCCCAAAAGTGAGATTATTTTAAAAACAGCACCCATCACGTATTTAAAATTACTTTCAGGTAGTTTATTAACCCTTCAGGTGCTTTTCTGGATCGAATGCAAAGTGACATAAGAATGAAAAAAAGTATTTTTACCACCCAAATGTTTCTAACTTCTGAACAGGCAACTACACTCCCTGACAGAAGTTATGTCGCTTATCCATGTTATGTAAATAAAAGCTTATAACCTGACGTTAAATTCATTCATTGTTTGTATAAAATGTTCTTTTGAAAGGTGAAACCCTCCAAAATGTGATTTAGGTTAAGAAAATAAATTGGCATCAATGCAGAAATATTGATCATTTAATGGACACAGAATGGTCAGATTTTGGCAAGACAAAAGTTATGTCGCCCACAGAAAGTAATGTGATAGTCAAAAAATAATTAACTTAAAATACAAGTATATCTTGCATAACATTGGTGAATGAAGTTGTGGTGCTATTAGAGTCATAATACTTTGTGTGACTTCCATGAGCTTGAAGGACAGCATCCATGCGGTTCAACAATGATTCATACCATTTATTAATGAAGTCATCAGGAATAGCAAAGAATGCAGTCTTACATGCCTCCCACTGTTCATCTAGATTCTTTGGTTTTGTCTTCCAAGCTTCCTCTTTCATCCTACCCCAAACATGCTCAATGATGTTCATGTCTGGTGACTGGGCTGGCCAGTCCTTGAGCATCTTGATCTTTTTTGCCTGGAGGAACTTTGTTCTAGAGATGGATGTATGTAATGGAGCACCATCCTGCTGCAGAATTTGACCCCTTTTATTATTTGGAATATAAGAGGTAGCTAATACTTCTTGATATTTTAGGATATTGATATTGCCTTCCACCTTGCAAATGTTTCGCACACCCCATACTGAATGTAACCCCAGACCATGATCTTTCCACCACCAAATTTAACTGTTTTCTGGGTGTATTTTGGATCCATACGGGTCCAGTAGGTCTCCTGCAGTATTTGCGGCGGCTGTGGTGTAATTCTACTGAAGATTCATCAGAGAAATCCACCTTCTGCCACTTTTCCAGCGTCCATCTGTTTAGCAGGCTGTGGGGCTTTGCAAATGCCACATGGTTTTTTATTTGCCTTTTATTTAGTGCTGGCTTCTGGTCTGGGCACTGAATCGACCATGGAGGCCATTTCAAGACAGAATCCTACAAACTGTTCTAGTTGACACAGGGACTTGAGGTGACCAGGCCTGTTGGAGCTCTGCTGCAGTGGAAGAGGGGCTTGCTTTAGATTTTCTAACCAACAAACGTTCCTCCTGAGCAGTTGTCTTGCGGAGTCTGCCGGACCTGGGCTTGTCAAACACATCTCCAGTCTCTTCAAATCTTTTTTTTAATTCTTTCTACTTGACGCTGAGACACATTAAAGGTGCCAGCCACCTCTGCAGTGGATCTGGTCTTCAGCCTCTTGATAATCAAGGCTTTGGTCGCAGGGTGGATTTTTGGCATGTTGTCAGAGCTCAAGTTGTAGTTCAAGTGACGGTCTGGGGTGCTGGGTTTCTTTTTATACACACCCACTTTTCTTTTTATACACACCCACTAATTAACCGATCACTTACTGAGCACAGGTGAGGATGTAATCTAGGATTGGGTGCATTATATGACCAGGCGACAAAACTTTTGTCTTGCCAAAATCGACCATTCTGTGTCCATTAAATGATCAATATTTCTGCATTGATGCCAATTTATTTTCTTAACCTAAACCACATTTTGGAGGGTTTCAGCTTTCAAAAGAATAATTAATACAACCAATGGATGAATTTAACGTCAGGTTATAAGCTTTTATTTACATACTATGGATAAGCGACATAACTTCTGTCAGGGAGTGTATAGCTGGAAGACTTTAAGGCCATCATTTTGCCATGAATTGCCATCGCAAACATCAGGACCACACGATCAAGATCTCAGGGTGTCGATAGGGTTAAAGAGGGAGCACACACACTCTGTTATCCATCTAGATGCTGTAGTCACCATTTACAGCAGTATTTAAAGGGTTAAATGGCCATGGTTTTGGCCAACACTGATCGTGGATGATGCAGCAAGTTGTCAGTTATAGTGTACACCTGACAGCTGCTGGATTGTCACATGTCGGAGGATGCTATTCTCTTATATCGCATGTCAGTTTTAAGTTGTATTGTTGGTCATTAAGGGGTTAAAGGGAATCTGTTGGTAAGTTTGTCCCATTCCCCAAATAGTTTATATGCAGATGTAGCCCAGCGAATTTTGAACTCATTGATACTTGAATATTTTCATTTCGCCGACTGATAGTTGATAAATCCACATTTTTTTTGGCAGCATGGAAATGAGCCATTAAGTACAGTGGGCGAGAAAATCTGCTGAAAATCTGCCTTGTTGGTTATTAAAAGTGTCGTTGCCACCCTCTGTCTTTTAATTGCCAGCTAATGTCGCCTCTGACGTCAGGTGCCAGCCAGAAAATTGGGCGCCTGCGCTTATCAGTCTCCTTGGGAACAGGCTTCATTGCTCTCCTGCGCATGCACAACTCAGCCACACTTACATTTGTAAAGGGTTAATCAGGATACATTCAGTTATCAGGAGGTGAGTGAAGTTGGGGAATTCACATCTAATGATACCTGTCGGGATGCGTGCACAATCAGCCGGTATACTACACCTGTCCTTTTCTTATAAAAGGGACATTTGCACAATGCCTAACAATGGCGCAAGGATCCGGAAAGGTATCACTAGCTGTGATGTCCTCGTTCCCCTCCTGATATGTAAATGGAGCTAAAAATAATCATTTAAAAAAGGTTAAATCCCTAGAAAGCCAAACCAGTTTTGGCTGTCAGAGAATGGTGAGTCATAGATTGAAGATCTTATAACTCTGTGCCATATCGTTTCACCTTTATTCCTCCTGGAAATATTTAAATGAATTAACAAATGGATGTTACCAGATAGCAGTGGGTCCCTACATACACCGTGTTGCAAATGCTATTTTTCTCTGATTTTCAAAAAATTGTCGATGAAGATGAGTGAGTATAATGTTCAAATCCTCAACCGTTAGAGTAGAAATCCCATTTTATTGGATAAACCTCCCAAGGATAACAGGATTTTTTTCAAAACTAAAAAAAAATTCACAATGCACTGTTCAAATTATTATCAACGACAGACTTTCCAAGCATCTTAGGCCAGGGTCACACATGCAAGAGACTCGCACGATTCCCATGAAAGTCTCTCACATGAACACCTGGCACTCTGACCGGAGTGTGCGGCTGCATAGAATTACATGCAGCAGCACACTCCGGTCCGACTGCCGGCGGTAGTGCTGGGTGTTCAATGTGCAAGTTTCTCGCATGTGTGACCCCAGCCTTATAGGTTGTAAAGAACTGAAAATGGTCATTTGCTGAATTTAAAAAAAAGTTTTTAATCCAAAAAATCTTTTCAGGCCAAGTTACATGTTAACATAGGACCTCTTCGATATCACCTGCACAATCCTTGCACCCTTGGAACTTCTTCATTTTTAAAAGTTTCTGCCTGAATTTCTTTGCAGAATGTCAGAATCGCCTCCATAGCTGCGGTTTTGATGCGAACTGCCTTCCACCTTGAGATCTTTTACTTGAGGATACCATAAAGGTTCTCAAAAGGGTTGAGGACAGGTGAGGATGATGACCACACCATGAATTTCTCTCCTTTTATGCCCATAGTAGTCAATGGCTCAGAGGCATTCTTTCCAGCATGAGGTGGTGCACTGTTATGCATGAAGAGAATTTTGCTACAAATGGCAGTGACAAGCGGTCAGGCAGAAACTCTATATACTTTGCCATGGTCATTTTCAGATCTCAGGGATAGTAAACGGGTCTTCCAGCTCTCTCCCCATGATTCCGGGCCAAAACAAGACTCCAACACCTCCTAATTGATGTTGCAGCCTTATTTGGACATGTGGACCATCCACCATCCATTAACTACTCATCATTTTGGACCATCCACGGTTCCACAGTACTCATTATTAAATAGGAATGTTTCAAAATTAGTCTTCATGTATGTCTGGGCCCATTGCAACCGTTTCTACGTGTGAGCTCTGTTTAGGGGTGGCTGAATAGTAAGTTTAAGCACAACTGTAGATTCTAGAGGATACTACACTTTGATGTTTGCGGGACATCAGAGGCACCAGAAGCTTCAAATATCTGTTTGCTCTTTTGTAATGGTATTTTAGCAGTTGTTCTCTTGATATGATGAATTTGTCTGGCAGAAACCCTCCTCAATAAGACTTTATCTGCGCAAATCTATCCATGCTCTGCATCAGCCACAAATCTCTCTCATCACAGTACGATGATAACACACAAGTTTTCATGAAATATCTAATGCTTTCATACCTTGTCTAAGGCATTGCACTATTTGATGCTTTTAGGCATCAGAGAGATCCTTTTTCTTTCCCATATTGCTTAAACCTGTGAACTGCTTAATACTGTGGAACGTCCTTCTTAAATAGTTTTCCTTTAACTGGGTTCACCTGGCAAACTATTTATCACATGGGTTTGAGATTGATTTCAGTAATGCAAAGAGCCCTGGGACACAATATCATCTAAGAGTTTATTTGAAAAACACAAAAAAATTACATCTTTATGACATTTTATTCCAATCTCTATAACAATTAGGAACGCTGTGTACAAAAATTTAAGTATCCGTTGAAACAGACATGTACAGCGGGTGAAATAAGTATTGAACACATCACCAATTTTCTAAGTAAATATATTTCTAAAGATGCTCTTGAAATGAAATTCTCACCAGATGTCAGTAGCAACCCATCCAATCCATACAGGCAAAGAAATCAAACCATAGATGTCCATACATTAAGTTTAACCCCTTTACCCCCGAGGGTGGTTTGCTTGACCACGCCAATTTTTACAATTCTGACCACTGTCCCTTTAAGAGGTAATAACGCTTCAATGGATCCTGGTGAGTCAGACTGTTTTTTTTGTGACATATTATACTTCATGTTAGTGGTAAAATTTCTTTGATATACTTTGATATAGCTTGCGTTTATTTGTGAAAAAAACTGAAATTTGGCAAAAATTTAGAAAATTTCGCAATTTTTCAACTTTAAAGTAACATTTCCCATATGTCTACTTTACATCAGCACAAGTTTGGAACCAAAATTTTTTTTATTAGGAAGTTATAAGGGTTAAAAATTACCCTTATTTTTTTTAGGGACCACCTCACATTTGAAGTCACTTGGAGGGGTCTATATGATAGAAAATACCCAAAAGTGACACCATTCAAGACGTTTATGAACCCTTCAGGCACTTCACAGGAATTATTGGAATGTTTAAAAAAAAAAAATGAAGATTTAACCTTTTTTCACAAAAAAATTTACTTCAGATTCATTTTTTTTTATTTTACCAAGGGTAACAGGAGAAATTGGACCCAAAAGTTGTTGTGCAATTTGTCCTGAGTACGCCAATACTCCATATGTGGGGGTAAACTACTGTTTTGGCGCACAGCAGAGCTCAGAAGGGAAGGAGCACGGTTTTATTTTTTCAATGCAAAATTATCTGGAATTGAGATCGGACTCCATGCCGCGTTTGGAGAGCCCTGATGTGCCTAAACAGTGGAAACCCCGCACAAGTGACACCAGTTTGGAAACTATACCCCCAAAGGAACTTATATAGATATGTGGTGAGCACTTTGAACCCCCAAGTGCTTCACACAAGCTTATAACGTAGAGCCGTAAAAATAAAAAATATTTTTTCCACAAAAATTACCTTTTGCCCCCAATTTTTTATTTTACCGGGTAATAGGAGAAATTGTTGTGCAATTTGTTCTGAGTACGGGGATACCGTACTTCAGATTTTACTGTTACGGTTTGCAGGTGCCATGACTCACTGGGAGAGCCCATGAGGTGCCAGAACAAAAAAGCCCCCCATAAGTGACCCCATTTTTATGAACTACGCCTCTCAATAAATTCATCTAGGCGTGCAGTGATCATAGTGACACCATGGGTGAGTCACAGAATTTTATACCATTGGGCAGTGAAGACAAAATTGTCATGTGTGCATTGCCACGAAGATCGTCGCGGTTGCACATTTTGACTTCTCACAGCTGAGCTGCTGTTTCTTTGTGTTTGGCAGCTAGGGAGTTAATTCTGTCTGTGCTCGGTGCTGGGACTGGGTGCAGTTTCTCCCGGCTGCAATTGATTATTTGTTGATTGGTTTCCTTTAAATTCCTGGTTGTCTGCTTGGGGAGTTGCCAGTGAAACCTTCATGCAGACCACAGATAGGAATGAATCTGTATAGACTTTAGTTGTGAGCTCCTTAGTTGTTCTAAGCTCAACTTGGTTAGAGTTTATTTCCCAGACCATTTATGTTCCTTTGGTGTTTGAGTGTGTATGCAAGCGAGTGTTATCCTGTCTGTCTTATATGTCTAATCTGTGTATTTAGCTAAGATCAGCCATATCCCTTTGGTGGTAGTCAGGATCCTTCTTAGGACTGATTACAGGGTTCAGGGTCTGATAGGAGACAGGGTTAGGTTGGTGACTTGGACCTCTGAACCATTATCAGTACCTCCAAGGTGAGGGATTAGTTAGGACCCCAGTTTAGGGTCAGGTTAGATCCCGGTCCACCTCTTTCCTGTTTCAGCTCATCAAGTCCTCAAGATTAACCCTGAGTTCAGCAGTTATCGTGTCAGGTAAATCTATTCTATACTTACATGCTGATGTTGCTATACTAGTTGTTGTATAGAGTGTTGTTCTAGTTTACTGACATTGTATACATATCATTAGACAGCGTGACATTTTCACTGGCCATAAAAATTATCTCCAGTTACCATGGATCCAGTAGCCCAGCTGGCTCTGCAGTTGCAGGGATTATCCATGGAGCTGACGGACATTAAGTCCAAAGTTTTGTCTCCCCTGGAGCAAACCAGAGTTGAACCTAAGGTTGCTCTCCCGGACAGGTTCACTGGTGGGCGAGACAAATTTTTCACCTTCCGGGAGGCATGTAAATTGTATTTTCGGCTTCGGCCTCGATCATCAGGGAGTGAGGAGCAGAGAGTGGGAATTGTTATCTCACTTCTGCAAGGGGACCCTCAATCCTGGGCATTTTCCCTTCCTCCGGGATCCCCGGCTCTACTGTCTGTAGATCAATTTTTTACTGCCCTGGGATTGGTATATGATGACCCAGATCGGGTCTCTCTTGCTGAGACAAAATTACGTAAGATACAGCAGGGAGATCGTCCGGCAGAGGAATTTGCTTCTGAGTTTCGTAGATGGGCCACAGATACTCAGTGGAATGACCCAGCTCTTAGGAGCCAGTTTTGTCATGGGCTTTCTGATAAATTAAAAGACGTTTTGGCTCAGTATGAGTCTCCTCCTTCTCTGGAGGCTGCTATGGCCTTAGCTATCCGTACTGATAGACGGCTTCGGGAGAGGGGTGAGGTAACCCCACTCCCTGTTGTTTCTCCACCTACCACTAAAGTCCCTTATGTTGAGGTTCCCCTTGTCTGTTCGGATGAGCCTATGCAGTTGGGAGGGACATCATTTCGTAGGAGGGGATTGGCGGTACGCCGCAGGACTAGAAGATGTTTTTTCTGCGGGAAAGAGGGACATTTTGTTGGAGAATGTCCATCCCGTGCCTTGTTGAGCCAAAAGTCGCCGGAAAACTGTTAATCCCAGGTTGTGTGGTGGACGACAACCTGGGAGTATGTATTTCATCCGCCAGTTCTTCTCAGTTCCTTGTACCAGTGGAGGTGGTAGTTGGTACGAGAGTGGAGAGATTGTCTGTTCTTCTTGATAGTGGTTCCGGGGCTAATCTGGTTGACGCTCAGTTTGCTCAGGCTCAAGGTATGCATCTGAGTGTATTGGTCAAACCGATCCCTATATTCTCCATTGACGCCAGGCCTCTCGGCCAAGGTAGCTTTGTTCATGAGGTTCATAACATTGACCTTCGGGTAGGGGCAATACATAGGGAACAATTATCTTGTTATGTGTTGGAGGGTCTACCTACTCCCATTGTGTTGGGACTTCCTTGGTTGGTTAAACATAACCCTGTGATTAATTGGCAGTCCAGAGAAATAAGCCAATGGGGTGAGTTTTGCAAAAGCAACTGCATGAACACAGTCATCAGTGCGGTCGTGCCTAGTACATTGCCTCCTTTTTTGGAGGATTTTGGGGATGTTTTCTCTGAGGAGGGGTGTCAGGAGTTGCCTCCTCATCGCGTGTATGACTGCTCTATTAATCTCCTTCCTGATGCTAAGTTGCCTAAAGCTAGGTTGTATAATCTTTCTGGTCCTGAGAGGCAGGCTATGAAAGATTATATTTCTGAAAGTCTGGCCAAAGGGCATATTAGACCTTCATCTTCCCCAGTAGCCGCGGAGTTCTTCTTTGTGAAGAAGAAAGATGGAGGCCTACGCCCTTGCTTGGATTTCCGCGAACTTAATCGGATTACTGTTCGAGATCCGTATCCACTCCCTCTTATTCCTGATCTCTTCAATCAAATTGTTGGCGCCAAATGGTTTTCTAAATTGGATCTCAGGGGGGCGTATAATCTGATTAGGATAAAAGAGGGGGATGAGTGGAAAACGGCGTTTAACACGCCGGAGGGACATTATGAGAACCTAGTCATGGCTTTTGGTCTGACTACTGCACCAGCAGTATTCCAACATTTTGTTAATGACATTTTTCGTCACCTTGTGGGGCTGTTTGTGGTTGTATATTTGGACGACATTTTAATTTACTCGCCAGATCTTGTGTCTCATCAGGAGCATGTGAGACAGGTGTTGCAGATCTTGCGAGACAATAAATTATACGCCAAACTGGAGAAGTGTGTATTTGCCGTACAGGAACTTCAGTTTTTGGGTTTTTTGGTGTCAGTCTCCGGTTTCCGTATGGACCCTGAAAAGGTGAGAGCAGTGCTTGAATGGGATCAGCCAGGGGATCTTAAGGCTCTGCAGCGTTTTTTGGGGTTTGCTAACTACTACCGGAAATTTATTTGTAATTTCTCATCTGTCGTCAAACCTCTCACTGACATGACAAGAAAAGGGACGGATTTTTTTAAATGGTCGGACAAAGCTTGCCAAGCCTTTTCCTCTTTGAAGAAAGGTTTTGCTTCGGCACCCGTTCTCATCCAACCAGATGCATCTCAGCCGTTCATTGTGGAGGTGGATGCGTCTGACGTAGGGGTGGGTGCTATATTGTCCAGGGTCCGTCCCCTGGTAAATGGCATCCGTGCGCTTTCTTTTCTAAGAAATTGTCGTCCGCCGAAAGGAATTATGATATCGGCAATAGGGAACTTTTGGCCATTAAGTTAGCTTTTGAAGAATGGCGTCACTTTTTGGAGGGGGCAGTCCACCCGGTTACCGTTATTACTGATCACAAGAACCTGTTGTATTTGGAATCCGCTAAGCGTCTGAATTCCAGACAAGCTCGATGGTCGTTGTTTTTTACCAGGTTTAATTTTGTCGTCACTTATCGCCCGGGGTCTAAGAATGTAAAGGCTGATGCCTTGTCTCGCAGTTTCCCAGGGGCCGGGAAAATGGATGACCCGAGTCCTATCCTTCAGGAGGGGGTGGTAGTGTCGGCTGTATTTTCTGAGCTTGAGGAGGAGGTGTTAGAAGCTCAGGGGGACGCCCCTTCAGGACCTCCAGGGAGACTGTTTGTCCCAAATCTGTTGAGACAAAAGGTTATTGAGGCACATCATAATTCTGCTCTAGCAGGACATCCAGGGAGTAAGGCTACTTTAGATCTCCTTTCTCGCCGGTTTTGGTGGCCTAATGCTAATAAAGATGTTATAACTTTTGTCGCGTCATGTGGGGTGTGTGCTCGCTCTAAAACCCCTCATACCCGTCCGTCTGGGACCCTTTTACCCTTGAAACTTCCGGAGCGTCCATGGACTCATTTATCTATGGACTTCATTACGGACCTTCCTCCGTCGTCAGGGAATACTGTCATACTGGTGGTTGTTGACAGGTTCAGTAAGATGGCACATTTCGTTGCTCTTCCTGCACTCCCTAATGCTAAAACTCTGGCGCAGGTGTTCATTAGGGAGATCGTTAGACTTCATGGGTTGCCTTCTGATGTGGTGTCAGATAGGGGGTCTCAGTTTGTGTCCAAATTTTGGAGGGCATTTTGTTTACGTCGGGGGATGCAATTGTCATTTTCCTCGGCTTTTCATCCGCAGACCAATGGTCAGAGAGAGCGTCTGAATCAGAGCTTAGAGACATATCTCCGGTGTTTTGTCTCAGAGAACCAAGAGGACTGGTCTTCTTTCTTGCCTCTGGCAGAGTTCGCTCTTAACAACAGGCGGAGCGAGTCCACTGGTAAGTCCCCGTTTTTTGGGGCATATGGTTTTCATCCCCAGTTTTGTACTTTCAATGGGGGGGCCCTTCTGGGGTTCCTGAGGAGGAGCGTTTCTCGTCGTCACTTGCTTCTGTGTGGAGAGGTGTATTGAATAATCTGAGTGCGATGGGGAACCGTTACAAACGTATGGCTGATAGGAGGAGAGTTTCTGGTCCAGATCTGAATGTGAACGATCTGGTATGGTTGTCTACCAGGAATATAAAACTTAAAGTGCCCTCCTGGAAACTAGGTCCCAGATTCATCGGGCCGTACAGGATCAGTTCCATAATTAATCCTGTGGCATTTCTTCTGGACCTCCCTCCTACGTTTAAAATTCATAATGTGTTCCACAAGTCATTACTTAAAAGGTATGTGGCACCAGTCATACCGTCACCTCTACCTCCTCCTCCTGTGTTGGTCAATGGTAACTTGGAATTTCAAGTATCAAAGATCATTGACTCACGTCTGAATCGCCGGTCCCTTCAGTACTTGGTGCATTGGAAGGGGTATGGTCCAGAGGAGAGGACGTGGGTCCCTGCGTCTGATGTTAACGCAGATCGTTTGGTTCGGACCTTCCACAGAACTCACCCGGGCAGGCCTGGCCCTGAGGGTCCGGAGGCCCCTCGTAGAAGGGGGGGTACTGTCATGTGTGCATTGCCACGAAGATCGTCGCGGTTGCACATTTTGACTTCTCACAGCTGAGCTGCTGTTTCTTTGTGTTTGGCAGCTAGGGAGTTAATTCTGTCTGTGCTCGGTGCTGGGACTGGGTGCAGTTTCTCCCGGCTGCAATTGATTATTTGTTGATTGGTTTCCTTTAAATTCCTGGTTGTCTGCTTGGGGAGTTGCCAGTGAAACCTTCATGCAGACCACAGATAGGAATGAATCTGTATAGACTTTAGTTGTGAGCTCCTTAGTTGTTCTAAGCTCAACTTGGTTAGAGTTTATTTCCCAGACCATTTATGTTCCTTTGGTGTTTGAGTGTGTATGCAAGCGAGTGTTATCCTGTCTGTCTTATATGTCTAATCTGTGTATTTAGCGAAGATCAGCCCATATCCCTTTGGTGGTAGTCAGGATCCTTCTTAGGACTGATTACAGGGTTCAGGGTCTGATAGGAGACAGGGTTAGGTTGGTGACTTGGACCTCTGAACCATTATCAGTACCTCCAAGGTGAGGGATTAGTTAGGACCCCAGTTTAGGGTCAGGTTAGATCCCGGTCCACCTCTTTCCTGTTTCAGCTCATCAAGTCCTCAAGATTAACCCTGAGTTCAGCAGTTATCGTGTCAGGTAAATCTATTCTATACTTACATGCTGATGTTGCTATACTAGTTGTTGTATAGAGTGTTGTTCTAGTTTACTGACATTGTATACATATCATTAGACAGCGTGACAAAAATAACTAAATTTTTACCACCAAAATTTTGTTTTAGCCAAAGATTTTACAATTTCACACAAGAAGTAAAACTGGCATCAAAATGTGTCCCACAATTTCTACTCAACATGGCAATACCCCATATGTGGCTTTACAGTGCTACTTAGCCATACGGAGAGATTCGGAAGGACCGGAGCGCTATTTGTCTATTTAAGTGAATAGGTCAGTGTTTTTCCACGGATCATGTGTCCATGGGCAAAACACGCAGACATGTCTGTTTTTTAATGTCAGTACGGGCCACAAAACATCCCAAACACATGCATACGCATAACACACATGCATATGCATAACACACATGGATGTCATCCGTGTGACATGCATTGGCGCCAGGTAAGAAGCCTTACAGTAAACGCTGTTCCCCGCCGCCGGGTGCTGAACACGGCTCTCATCATTCTCCCCTGCTCTGCCCGCGATCGGCGTGGAGCAGGGTAGAATGATGAGAGTTACATTAAAGTGATAAAAGAGACAGCAGGGGGCGGCTGATGGGACTATTACTCCCATCAGCCTACCCTGCTACTGCTAATATCAATGACAGCAGGAGCGGCTGATGGGGATATTCATCAGTCGCCGCCTGCGCTATAAATAAATAAATGAAAAAAACGGCGTGGGTTCACCTGTATCTTTTATAACCAGCCAGGCAAAACTCACAGCTGGAACCCTCAGCTGTCAGCTTCAGCAAGGGTGGTTATCAAGAATAGAGGGGTCACCACAGTGATTTTTTTTAAAAAAAATTATTTAAAATAATTTTAAAAAATGGCGTGGGGTCACCTGTTATGAATGTGCTAGAGATGGTTTCTGAGCAGAGGCTCTCTCTGGTGGTTACAGACAGTACTGAGCCTTTCAGCGAGGAATGGCAATCTGGGATCGCTGACTAGTCTGATATAAGGGAGGTTCACTCCCATGATGGTTGCCGGTGATCAATTGTTCTTGTCTCAATTGTGGTTCCTTGTTCATTTGAAAGTTTGCTGAGTCTT
Organism: Oophaga sylvatica; assembly: GCA_033576555.1. Taxonomy (NCBI): domain Eukaryota; kingdom Metazoa; phylum Chordata; class Amphibia; order Anura; family Dendrobatidae; genus Oophaga; species Oophaga sylvatica. The sequence goes on from JARQOD010000002.1 coordinate 60,380,544, forward strand.
TCCTGCATCTTCTGCTATCAGATAAGATATTTTCTGCTTTTATTTTTGTGCTTGCTTTTTGCATTGTTCCCTGCACTTCTGTGGAGGTCAGCCAGGTCCCCTCCGGGGGCTTGTGCTCCTCTCAGTTTATCTGAAGCCACTGTTATTTGTTCATTTGCTTTTTCCTGTTTTTTCAGTGGCTGCGGCTTAGTTTTGTTACACCAGAGATCTGATTTTAGGTGGTAGAGATCGTGTGATCTCAGGTGTTTTTGCAATCAGAAGAGCTGGTATTTTTTAGGGTTTTTTTTGGATTGCAGTGAGTATCCTTTCCTGTACTTTTCTGTCTAGACAGATTGGGCCCCAGCGTTTGCTCATTCTATTTTCTGTCTGTGTCTGTGCTTCTTCTTGTCTAACCGCCATTACATGTTTGGGGGCTTCCTATTTTCTTTGGGGATCTGCTCCGGGGCAGATAGCTTTCATCTTTCTGCCTTTAGGTGTAGTTATCTCTCAGGCTGTGACGAGGCGTCTACGATCAACGTAGGAACGCTCCACGGCTACCTCTAGTTGTGTGGTTAGTTCAGGGTACTGCAATCCAATAGGTTCCAGCCTCTCTGGTGTCTTGCCGTTTTTGATTATTCTCCTCAGCTACCAAAACACAACAGTCACCCCCATTTTTAACAACCAGCCTTGCTAAAGCTCACAGCTGGGGGCTGGTATTCTCAGGCTGGTAAAAGGCCATGGATATTGACCCCCCCAGCCTAAAAATAGCAGCTGCCCAGAAAAGGCACATCTATTAGAAGCGCCATTTCTGGCGCTTTGCCCGGCTCTTCCCACTTTACCTGTAGCAGTGGCAAGTGGGGTTCATATTTGTGGGGTTGATGTCACCTTTGTATTGACAGGTGGCATCAAGCCCCCGCCTTAGTAATGGAGAAGCTTCTATATGACACTGTCAACAGCACATGCATGGAGAGCCCAACAAACAGGCTCTCGGTGCATGTGCAGTAACACAGCCGCGACACATGCAGCTGCGGCGCCGATCAGCTGTTCACCTGGCACCATCCAGGAAGCCGGGTTACCTCTGCAGCTTATTCGGTAAGCGCTATAGCTTGCCAAATAAGAGGGAACCCGAACAAATTTGCTCAACTTTAGTTAGTTTGTTCAGAGCGGCCTATCACGTTCACTAATCAAAGTCATTCTAGGTGTAAGTGTGTGTGTAGCCCATTCACTATCTCCATCCATCCCTCACTCCCTCAAAATGGCTGGACCATCATTGTAAATACACCATTGTATATACACACCTGTACTTTGTATCTCCCCCACTTCATTGTAGATTGTTAGCTCTCACGAGCAGGGTCATCTTATTTTGCTTTAATTATTGTATTGTTAACGCTGTTACTTATGACTTGTGTTTTGAAACTGTTAAACTGTAAAGCGCTGCGGAATATGTTGGCGCTATATAAATAAAGATTATTATTATTATTAGTTAGGAGACAGAAGAACAATCTTGGTGTAAGTTGTTTGTTAAAGCTTTTCGAAGTATACATACTTCTTCATGAAAACCACGATAAAAATACATTCAGCTGCTGAATGTAATTTTATCACAGTTGTCCTGAAGAAGAGGTATGTATACTTCGAAATGCGATAACATATAAAGCACCTACACTCGGATTGGCATCCTTCATCTTTTCCACATGGCATCACAGATTTAACACATTCGTTCTCCATTACCTGCACTTTCATCTTTCCATGGGTCTGCAGCAGCCTAAGTGTTATCAGTGGTTTTGTGCACACAACCTGACTAGGTGCGCACCTTTAGACACTTTTTTTGGCATTTTACTCACATAAGACCCTGTCTTCCCAGTCTTCTTTTATTTGGACAAGAACAATCTTATGAGATGGAGCCAAAGAAGGGTGCAGATCATGCATTGAGAATTTCCATAATGAATATTTGCTCTTTTGTACCTTCTTCAGGAGTAAAATATGCCAGACTCACACAAGTATAATTTTCTCTAATTAAATCTATAAAGCAGCAAGCTGTCACAGAGCCGAGCCTCAGCGCTTCTTTTCTTTCTCAGGTCTGTACTGCAATATCTTAAGAAAGCAATCTGCTGATGAACTACACAAAGGAAGTCTTCAGCTCGTTAAGTGTTGCTGAACTTTATTTTATTGTGCAACCAGGAGGGACACCTTATTTTTCATGCAATAATAAATCCCTGTACAGCCCCATAAATCATGGAAAGTGGAGGCATAATGGTATAATAACTCAATGGTTCACCATAAAATTGTTTTCATAACTTTGTATGAGTTTCATTTGTGAATACTAAGTAGAAAAACAGCGCTCCTTTACCATTTTATTATGCAAAAAAGGATCTAAAAAAATACTACCTTCTCACAAGTGGCATACTAAGAGCCCAGCCAGCAGAAAAATCAGGATACTTAAAAAATGTAGGGTCTTCGGCAAAGGCATAATGATGAATGATAGTGGACTCTTCATCGTATAAGGATTTCCCCAAAAAATAATTCTGCAAAGAAAAGAAGGAAATGGACAAGTTTAAGAGACGATAGTTTATAAGCAAAATGAGAGATAAATAACTCATATAGTAGATTAGTTTCTAGTGACTGTAGATATTGATAGTACAATAAAAACAAAAAAATCCCGATCTACTCAATAGCAGCAGCCAATATTAAACACTTTCCTGCACAGCCAGTTTTCATTTTTCACTTTCTTTCAGGTTTTCAAGTCTTAACTGAAAGCTTCTATAGTTTCGTGTCAGCAGCACCTCCTCTCCATTGTAAGGGTCTACAAAAAGCCTTGTGTAGCTTGGTTCTACAGTCACATCCCCCCTACATCTAGCCACCATAAAGGCAGTAGGTTAGCAAGAAGTAGGTGACAGATGAAAAAGTATAACTTCAAGACCAGACTACAGAGGGTTTGCTTGTAGTCTGTTACCATGGGGATGCATACGTGTTCAGACACAAAACTGTACGAGACTTGAACAAAACTATCTGCAAAGTTACTTCATTTTAAAAGTAAGGAAAGAAGAAAAATTGTAATGAAAACAGAGGACCCTAATGGTTTCCAATAAATTCGGAGCTTCCCATTCATTTACAACTGGATTTGTTGGGATTCTGGTATTTCTGATGGCAAGAATAAATCTGCAGGCTGCCCAATGTCTTGTCACCAAAAATACTAGAAAAACCGAGAGAAAAGCAAAAACATAAGTGAACAGACCCTTATATTAGTCACATTACACATTCGTATACCAAGTATTTCATGACATTTTCATTAAGGGAATAACATTTAAGTTACAAATTAAATGAAGCTTGGAATAGGCTTTTAAGAGCTAATTTATGGGAACCAGTGGAGCTAAAATGATTCTTGATGGATGGCTAAACTTACACACATCAGTTCCTCAAGATCTGAGATCTGACATTTATTTCAATTCCGATATGGATAATCCAAAAAAACAGATGAATCATTGATAAATCCATATTGTATTCCGCACATAAAGCAAGTCTGGAATCCAATCCAAGGAGAAGTAAGAGCAGTCTGTGGATTAACACAAGCCTACATAGTGCTGTGCCTGTAAATGCTGAACCTTACAAGGTTCGCCTGTCTCATGAGGGAACAAGATAAACTGCTTACTTTTTTTTATAACCGAACATACTACTTTATCAGACGCCATTTCTTCCCCAGACAGTCTCATATAATTTCAAAGAAGACATGCCTAAGAATATTAAATTATTCATTCCCAAACTGCTCCCTTATCTATCCTATCTTGCTCCATAGTGCCGCATAAGAAAAGTCTACTAAGATACTGTTGTACTTTAACCTGATCAATCATTCCATGATGCTGGAAATCATCGGAGCACCCAATTCTGTCTGAATGATCACGGGACATATCCGACTGCATAGAATAAAGATCTATATCAATCCTAATGAAATGTTCTTACAGGGCTGGTGGTCCTAGATCCTTTTCAGGACACGCCTGGCTTCTAGACACTATTTGCATAAATTATGAGTACTAGAGAGATTGAAAATGTTTCCATATATCCTGCTTTATTCATTTATGTTTGTGATGTTATTGCATTATAGAATATTCTTGGTTGAGAAGTGTCTACATTGCGGGGACTGGAGGTGGTTTTGGGACTGGATTTGTGCTATTAGTTTCTACTTTGCTCTACAGGGTGTCTTACATTTAATTTTGAATTGGTTTCTGCTTATATTTCCTAAATGTATTTTTCCTTGTCTGCACTGATATTTTTTTTTAAATTTTTAAACATTAATTAAGCATAAGTCGTCATACCTGAGAGTTGTCGAATCTCTGCAGTGTTTCTAGAAGCTTTCTAAGGCTCACTGATGTGTCTTCTTCACAGAAAAATATCCAGGAAGAATTTTTGCCATAATTATCTGCAAAACTATAACAGAGGAATATTTGTGAGGATGATGGCAAGAAAAACAGTTTCAAATGGTGAAGCTGAAAACAGGACATAAAGAGTAATCGAGTATCTCATCTCTGACAAAATATTACACCCTGGTGCACTCAAAGTACTAAACAGAGAAACACCACAACAAATTCATAGAGTCCAGGTAGAAGTAGGTTTTTTTAAAAACAGATAAATAGATAAAAGAAGAGGAAAAAAGTTTGGAAACTAACTGAATAAAGACTGTCAGGACAAAAAAATTGTGGATAGGTGATCATGGCATTTTATGCAAAAACTCGTTAATATTTCTTCTCCAAGTGTCAAAAGAAAAGGTACAGATATGGAGAATGTAACACCCATACAATAACACAATAAGTAATGCACGTATCACTTCTAATGTATCTTCAGTTATCAAATTATTTTCAACCTAATTTTTAGAAAAAAAAATAAATCCGATATTTCACTGCCAATTACTGATAGATAACGGCAGCTGTCACCCCCTCCGACTGTAATGTTCAGTTACAGCGTTCTGTAGCAATATATCTTGACAGGATATAGTTAAAGGGTTATCCCCATCTTACAAGTAATCATCTATTCACTTGACAGGCATTTGAGATGTTCCGTTGAATGCAGTGATCATGCGTGAGCGCTAGCGCTCTTTTCATTGTTTATTTGTCTGCTAGAGATAGATGAATATTTCACTGTCTTCTCCCCCCAAAAATAGCTTATTTCTTCAAGAAAAAGTGTGTATAACTTTTTTTTTACCGATACTGCAGCTCAGCTCTACTGAAGTGGAAACGTTTGATCTGCAAAACCATACACAATCAGAGGAACCTTGTGGCACATTTTTTTTTTTAGAAAAAAATAGCCATGTTTTTCAAGTCCTGGAAAACCATTCAATTGATGATATGTATAATAATTCTGTCCATTTATCTACAGTGATTGTATAGAAAAAATGGCTAGCACTCAACTAGTATTGTGATAATACGGTGCAAGTGAAAAGGGATTTGGAAATCCCAGAGTCCAAAATAAGTATAGAATCACTGCACACGTTTGGAGGCGTAAATCATGCTTAATTAGAAATTCTTTATTAGACACTTGATATGAGAGAAAAAAAATTTTTTTTGGACGACTGACTGACGTTTCGGCCAACGCAGTGGCCTTTATCAAAAAGTCGCCTTTGGATATAGGCGTATCAGGGTTTCATAAATCAAGTGTATAAATTCAAAATTCACATTGAGCGGTATGTCCCGTTAGGTGGTGTCACCGCAGACCTGACAGGTTACTTCCTGCAACTCACACTGAACCACCGATGCCTCACCAGGCTCACTGATGCACCAATGCTTCTTCCAGCATATAGCAGGACAGCGCTTCCATACCCATGTATAAATACCTCCCAGGGACTCCTTAGTGTGTGAGACACAGGACCTAACGGGACATACCGCTCAATGTGAATTTTGAATTTATACACTTGATTTATGAAACCCTGATACGCCTATATCCAAAGGCGACTTTTTGATAAAGGCCACTGCGTTGGCCGAAACGTCAGTCAGTCGTCCAAAAAAAATTTTTTTCTCTCATATCAAGTGTCTAATAAAGAATTTCTAATTAAGCATGATTTACGCCTCCAAACGTGTGCAGTGATTCTATACTTATTTTATCTACAGTGATTGACACTAAAACTGGCCAAATGATAGTCAAAATTGTGTCTCCAGGGGTGCATTACCAGGGGAAACACAAGCACTTTGTTACAGGTAAAGCTCTTCTGTGACTGTATGAAGGTGGCAGAGAGGGGTACACATATTGGCATATTTGCAATTATTTTGTGTATTTTCCCATTTTCAGTTTGGGGTGCAATTTTACTTTTGTTTTTCAATCTAAATGGACAGAAAACAACCTAGATAACATAATAGGGGAATATTTAAAGGGATATTCAGTAGGTAGATATCATCTATTCACCAGATAGTTGATAGGTTCAAGAACAGTGCGAGTCCGACTGCTGGGATCCCGAATCGATTGACTGAACAGGGCACTTTTACCCCTGCCAAAATAGAGCGGCATTTCACAGGCAGGACTGCCACTCATTCATTTCTTATGCGACTGCCCCAGAAACAGGAGTTCAGCATGGCAGCAGTCCCTTAGAAAATAAAGGGAGTGGCGGTCGAACATGCGCATTCTAACATTCTAACAATAAGAGTGCCCTGTTCTGGCGATCAATTGGGGGTGTTTGGGTCTCAGTAAATAGACCTCTACTCTTCTAAGTAATCCCACCTCTACGGATCTAGAAGTCATCACTGATGCTGTGGATAGGTGATAAAGGGCTATTCCAGTCAGAAGTACTGTAATGGAACTTGTCATGTCCCATAATGCTATTAACATGCAGATTTAGGGCTAATTTATGGATAAATAACATTATGAAGGTCCCCCGGCTGCTGAACTGAAAATGAAGCACCCGATAGAAAATAAACTTTCTCTCCACCTGGAGCAGCCAGCTTACAGTCATTCACGTGTGTCCGTAGGAATTACAGGCAGTGCTCACAGCACTGTAAGCACGTCCCGGCACTAACTGCCAGCCGGCTCAGGAACACAGCAGTGCAGAGTGAGCTGTCAATCACTGCCGGGATGTGCTTACCGCCGCCGTGCTCAGTGCCGTCAGTGGCGACTGTAATTGCTCTGGACACACCTGCATGACGGAAAGCTGGCGGCTCCGGGAGAGAAAGTTAATTTTGTATCAGGTGAAACACTTTCAGTATTAACCGGCAGGTTAAGCCTATATCTGCAGGGTAATAGCATTAATGGATCTCACAGGTTTCCTTTAAGTCACTTCATAGGTAAATTCTAGAGCGCTGTTCTTAGTAAATGACGGCATACCGCTTGGATCCCTAACCTTTATTTCTTCTGTCTCCTTCCCCTCTTCTTTGATTGACATCTCTGGCTTTATTGCATTACGGAAGGGTGGCGAGCAAGTGGGAAGGTGTATTTAAATGATTGGCCCCACCATAATGCACCGAGCGCCTGTACTTGGCTTATAAAATTCTGTGCTGACAGTCCCTTCGAAAGGTGGTCGCCAGCGGGCCCCACGCTCTGAGGGGCCCTGCACTCTGAGGAGCCCACGATGCTACTGTTAACTGTATGGACGTGCGCAGCTAATCATTGCGACAGAGCAGGGAGACTCGATCTCCCTGCACTGCCACCCGACCACTATAAGGCCATTGAGCAGGATGGGGGCCCTGTGCCAGCACTGGGCTCCACGCCCACTATAGCAAATTCAACTGTATCAGCTGGATGTCAATACAGTTGAAAATACTGAGACTGGGAGCATCAAGCTCTCTCTCCCATGATTCCCCTTCTGCGTCTGACGTTCCTGCTGCAGAACCTGACAGCGGTCGCGATGGTGTCATTTCTTGACGCCCGCTGTCCTGAGATGAGCGGGTCCTCAAAGCAGTGGGTGAACGAGAAGAGGTGAGTATTATGCATTTTTTTATGGGGAGTGCATTATATTGTATAGAGTTGGCCTATGGGGGTGCTTTATACTATAGAGGCCTATGGGGTGCATTATACTATATAGAGTCTGATTATGTGGAGTGTTATTATACTATACAGAGTCTACGCATGGGGGGTGCGTTATACTATAGAGGTCTATGGGGGTGCATTATACTGTATTCAGTCTGCCTATGGGGGTGCACTATACTATATAGAGTCTGCCTACACTATATACTATACTATATCTATACTATATAGAGTCTACTTATGGGGAGTGTATTATACTATATAGATTACACTATACGGAAGCTTATGGGGTGCATTATACTATATCTAGTCCTATGGGGAGTGCATTATACCATATAGAGTATGGCTATGGGGAGTTTATTATATATGAGTCAACAGTGTGATGCAGCAGCAAAAAAGGCAAATACAATTCTGAGATGTATTAACAGAAGCATACAGTCTAGATCACGTGAAGTCATTATTGCCTTCTACTCCTCTTTGGTCAGACCTCATCTGGAATACTGTGTCCAGTTTTGGGCACCACATTTTAAAAAAAGACATCAATACACTGGAGCAAGTTCAGAGAAGAGCGACCAGAATGGTGTCCGGTCTGCAAACCATGTCCTATGAGGAACGGTTACAGGATTTGGGAATGTTTAGCTTGCAAAAAAGAAGACTGAGAGGAGACTTAATAGCTGTCTACAAATATCTCAAGGGCTGTCACATTGTAGAAGGATCATCTTTATTCTCATTTGCACAAGGAAAGACTAGAAGCAATGGGATGAAACTGAATGGGAGGAGACAAAGATTAGATATTAGAAAAAACTTTTTGACAGCTAGAGTGATCAATGAGTGGGACAGGCTGCCACGAGAGGTGGTGAGTTCTCCTTCAATGGAAGTCTTCAAACAGAGGCTGGACAGACATCTGTCTGTGATGATTTAGTGAATCCTGCTTTGAGCAGGGGGTTGGGCCAAATGACCCAGGAGGTCCCTTCCAACTCTACCATTCTATGATTCTATGACTGTAGAGAGGCCTATGGGGAGTACATTAGTTTATAGAGGACTATGAGGGTGCTTTGCACTATAAATAGGTATATGGGGGGGTGCATTATACTATATAGAGGCCTATGGGGAGTGCGTTATACACTGCTCAAAAAAATAAAGGGAACACTCAAATAACACATCCTAGATCTAAATGAATGAAATATTCTCATTGAATACTTTGTTCTGTACAAAGTTGAATGTGCTGTCAACATAATCACACAAAAATCATCAATGGAAATCACATTTTTGAACCAATGGAGGCCTGGATTTGGAGAGACCCCCAAAATGAAAGTGGAAACAAGTCAAAATGAAAATCAAAACAAGACAAAATTAAAGTGGAAACAAGTCAAAATGATGCTCAGTATTGTGTGTGGCCTCCACGGGTCTGTATGACCTCGATAGAATGACTGGGCATGCTCCTGATGAGGTTGCGGATGTTCTCCTGAGGGATCTCCTCCCAGACCTGGACTAAAGCATCCGTCAACTCCTGGACAGTCTGTGGTGCAACGTGATGTTGGTGGATGGTGAGAGACATGCTGTCCCAGATGTGCTCAATCGGATTCAAGTCTGGGGAATGGGCAGGCCAGTCCATAGCTTCAGTGCCTTCATCTTGCAGGAACTGCTGACAAACTCCAGCCACATGAGGTCTGGCATTGTCCTGCATTAGGAGGAACCCAGGGCAAACCGCACCAGCATATGGTCTCACAAGGGGTCTGAGGATCTTATCTCGGCACCTAATGGCAGTCAGGCTATCTCTGGCGAGCACATGGCGGGCTGTGTGGCCCTCCAAAGAAATGCCACTCCACACCATTAAGTTGATTGCCGAGTTTTTGATTTATTGATATTACGGTGTGGGAACCTACTCTGGCACCTTCCTACGGCTGTGCACACGCCTATGTTTCTAACTCACGTGTTCCCACCTGTAAAATGAAGGTGGTCACATATGGGATGCATTAGCAGCTGCTCTGAAGTCGACCCTGGTAGTTATGGCCATAAATGCGTATCTGAAGTCAAGCTCTGAATATCAAGTCTTTAGAAATGCTTCTAAACAGTTGAAATCAGTGTTACACAAGATGTTTCGGAGCCATTACCCCCTGTAATACAATGTTCTTTCACAATAATGAGAATACTAAATATTTGATTTTTTTTTTCTCCAAGGACGCAATTATCATAAATTGCATCACTTTAAATTTTACTCAGTTCTAAAACTGAAATTGCTGAACTTTATATCAGTGCAACATTTATGATAATGAATCTGCTGGTAAACTAAGGATCAAATATCACAAAAACATAGTATATAGATGAAAAACTTTCCAGAACACAATTGCAAAATTCAAACCTGATGAGCTGTGAATGCACTACATGAAAAAACTATGCGGTGCGGTCAATCTACACACAATATTCGGGGTTTGGGCCAGCGTGCAAAGAATGTATCTGTTTCCTCCCATAGGCATCATGCATTCTGTGTGATGAATTGCAGAGTAGAAAATCAGCAGAAAATAACACAAATTACTGAAAAGTGTTGTCAGGGTTTATGATATTAATGACCTACACTTGGAACAGATCATCAATATCAGATGAATTGGGGTCTCACACTCAGCGCCGCAGTGAGCGGAGCTGGAACAGCACAGCTGTGCACATCCGTATACTGTGTACTGGTTGTTGCTGAGAACTGCAGCTCAGATCTAATGCCAGGAATGTTCTACAAGAACTGACATTTTTGATATCCTTTGATCCAGTTATCTAATCACAATTTGACACTTTGTCAAAACCCATCAGATCTTTACGCTCTCCCATTTTTCCACTTCTACATACATCAATTTTAAGAAATGTGTTCACTTGCTTGCTAACCTATCCCACCTCACCACCTAACCATTTATATGATGTAATCAACGTTATATTATGTTTATCCACAGTTAGCAGCAGTCCTGAATCTGAAAGGACTGTCCTGATATTTCAGGTACAAACCCAGCAATTTAATGGCGGTTTGGGGTCAGTAATGTGAAAGAGGGTGGGGGAATGATTGTGTGGCACTGCAGTCGGCAGGCAAAGAGGATGAGGGGGACCCTGCAGCTGGCAGAAGTGACAGGGGCGAGCGGCCAGTGTGGCAAGCAAAAGTTACTGAGGAAGGCAATATGCAAAAAGGACAAGTGTGTCCATTAGTGGAATCAATATTCATACCTAGAGAGGAATAGTAGGGGGCATAAAGGATGTTGCATAGATGAATCCATTTGCCACATTAAAAGACTGCCTAAATAAACTGCCAGTACTCATATATGCAAAACCGCTTGTGAAGTTGTCGAAAAGAAGGAAAGTAAAGAGGCTGTGCACAGTTAAAGTAAGCTGAGGATAGTCCCCTCGCCCTAACCTTGCCAAACCTTGCGTGTCAGCTTCAATGTAAGTGGGAATTACATATATCTTCCTTATTTTTGACACACTTGTCCTTTTTGCATACTATTCATTCTCTGAAGCCGTGTTTTGGTTCAGAAATTTGTCTCTGTGCATCTTTATTTAGCTTAGGGTGCCTCTATCAATATTTGTATTCATTTCCACATCTCCGTGCACCTTATCATTATTTTGTTTAATTTCCCCTGTGGACTTTCTCCACCTCCATTTTATGGAGTTTCCCCTAATTTGTCTTTAAAATATAGAATTTAAGGCTAAGTGCACACGTTCAGGAATGTGTGCAGAATTTTCCTGAGCAAAACCGGACTTTTTTCGCGGTAAAAACGTGCATTTTTTGGCGCGGATTTTGCGCGTTTTTTGGGTGTTTTACCCCGATTTTTCACTGAACTTTCTAGGTCAATAATATAGCGGGAAAAATGCTAGAATTACGCGAAATTAATGAACATGTTGCTTCTTTTTCCGCTATGCGTTTTTTTTCGCGGAAAAAAATGCAACATGTGCACAAAAATTGCGGAATTCATTCTAAATAATAGGATGCTTTATTCATGCGTTTTTACGTGTTTTTTGCCACGAAAAAATGTGAAAAAACGCAAATAATCCTGAACGTGTGCACTTAGCCTTAATCTTGTAATTTCATAAAAATATTATTTTATTCACAATTTTTGTCTCTTCACTGCTCAACTTTTTATGCAGATTTCCACTGTGCAGTGTTGTATAAGACCACTCAATGTCACCCTTCTCTTCATCTACGTCTTCTACATACACGGCACATTAATCACAGTTTGTCAGCTTGACTGTTACATACAATGGCTAAAGTACTTGAACAGCAATAATATACCATAATTCATTGCCCGAACTAAATTTCTTACAAGGAGCCATATTTTCCTTTTGTATCCCCTCTCACTGCCATTATGACCCTGCTTCACTTTTATAAATGTTTACAAGCAATTTGGAGTCACACAACCCGCCTGCGAGACAATAATTCCGGTAAGCTTTACAGATCAAACAAAAGCTCCCGATTAGCGAAAGCAAGCACTTAACAGAAGAAATGCTAATGCTGTATACATAACTTGTGCAGAACACCGACTAATGCCCATGTTCTCACCATTAATGTGATTGTGAATTCGGCTGCGCTGTCCGTCACCGGCAGCTGCTTATTATTACCGGTGTCTATGCCTCGGCATATCTGCCTCTATTCTAATTTTATTTTTACAGGATGAGCTAAATTTCTCAATGGCATCCTCATGGGGAGCATATAAGTTATTGATTCACTTTAATTAACTCTTTTAAATATGGTGGATGGAAAACAATCAGTAATTACACTTTTTTTACCTTTTAAATTTTGCATTAATCACTGCTCAGTATATAAAAAGGTTACAGAACGATTACGGCAATACTCGACTTATAAATGCTTTACTAATTTTGAATAAGAAAACACTTTAACCAAAATAACTTTTTAAAATAATGCAAAGTTATGATGTACTCAAGTGATAAAAAAAGTTGTGCAAGTGTAATTGTTCAGATGTTTTCCCTTTTACAGAGAATCTTACTAGTGATGAGCGATAAGGTGTTACCCGATCACGCTCTTATCGTAAGAGCTTGAAAAAAATGCTTGAGTCACCGAGGCTGCATGTCTCGCAGCTTATCGACAGCCGCAACACATGCAGGGATTGCCTGTTAGGCCTTACGAGTGCGCTCACTCATCACTAAATTTGGCAGATGATACCCGATTCCCTATCCACAGGTATCATGTATCAGGCACTGGCTGTATGATCTCAGCCAGGTATGTCTGACTCTGAAAAACTGTGGTGTTTGTAAGAAAAACATACTTTAAAAGAAGCCGGAGACCGAGCCGAAAGGGAGGCTAGTCAGGCAAGTAGGTCTCCAGTGCCTTCTCCCCGCTAACTGCCAGAGTAAAGGAATACCAGATAGAGCATCTGACGTCCTATGTCCAAGTGCGGGGTCAAATCTTCCATTCCTGGTAATATGATCACACTGTTTTCCAGAGGCAAATGTGTCGCCATATTGACAAGGACGACGTGTCTAGGCTCCTTACTGATTGGCTACTTAGCCGTCCCTCTCCTGCAGAAGAGCATGTTGAATCACACTGAGGGGTAGTGTTGAGCATATACTGCATATATAACCTCCCAGTTTAGAATTTGTAAGCCCTCACTCTGTAGCAGATGGTGAACCTACCCTGGTTAGGGGTACCTGTCATAGGTTCCTCTTTTTTGAGCTGCCCGAAAATACAATCCTCTGATGACTCCTCACTACTGAGGAAGTAACGCATCAGAAGGGACATAGAGGTTATCTAAATTAGTGTGAGACCAACACTTGGGTACTGCCCTGGTAAGGGTGGGAACTTTTACACCGAGTATGTCAGGGGTATTAGGCAGCTTGAGTATCTTTTATAACCCTACTAACAGCGCCTGTGATGCTCTCTTAACCGGAACACTACATTGTGATGTTTGGGTGAAAGCCAACCTTTACTATAAAGCTAAGAGCACACATCAGGAATGTTTGCAGAATATTCCTGAGAAAAACCGGACTTTTTTCGCGGTAAAAACGAGCGGGGTTTTTTTTTGCGTGGATTTTGCGCGGTTTTTACGTGTTTTTACCACGATTTTTTCCTGAACTTTCTAGGTCAATAATATAGCGGGAAAAACGCTAGAATTCCGCGAAATTAATGAACATGTTGGTTCTTTTTCCGAGATGCGTTTTTTTTGCGGAAAAAAACGCACCATGTGCACAAAAATTGCGGAATTCATTCTAAATGATAGGATGCTGAATTCATGTGTTTTTGACGCGTTTTTTCCCGCGAAAAAACGCAAATAATCCTGAACGTGTGCACATAGCCTTAGAGCATGGCTATTATTGGTCACTTATACATTTACTTTGACTTGTTGCCTATGGTTATGGCTTATGTATTTCTTTCTCTTTGTCACCCCATAGAGATATGAAGTTTTAATATTATATGTATGTGGGCTAAATCCCCTTTTATCTATATAACTAAGGGCTCACTCACAATAGCATAATAAAAATCTCCAATGTTGATCCTGAAAGGCTGGATGAGTAGACTCCGTATGGTTCAACTTGTGTTGTTCGAGTGTGCGATATTTCTCCTCGCCTGGCATCTGTATGCGATTTTTTTCAACATTTTGTCCTAAATTAAACAGCCTATTAATGAATGTGTTTTGTGATTGGTAACCCTATAAAAAAAGGCTAGCTAGGAATGTTCGAAAGCTGAGCACACGCATATTTTTGGGGACATACCTAAAGCACTTTGTGGCTGCTGCTGTTGGGGACTACCCTACCTGGGGATATGCTTGGAAAATATTTTGGCATTGAACACCACTGAAAGGGTAGCGTATAGCTTGGCACTTTTCCAATAATTTGCAACAAGGTATCAATCCCAGGCAGTTCCAAGTAGGCGGCGCCACTTCTGGGTACATTCATCCTGTGCCAGCATCTACAAGAGGTAATTTTGCCTGTTTATACAGTGATCTACGGAGCTATCCAGACAAATTTTTTTGCCTACTGTAGGATGTGCCTCTCGACCTTTGACCACCTACTGGAGGCACTTTGACCAGGGATCACTTTCCAAAACCCTCTTTTGAGGCGCTGCATTTCAGCCAAAGAGTGCCTGTTGCGGACTCTGATGTAATGAACCAATCCATGCTCTTTGCCTTATTTTATTCCAGCAGAAAACAATTATGCCACATACATTCTGCTACAGATGGATATAGATAAGTTGGAAACTTGGGCCGAAAGGTGGCAGATGCAGTTTAACAATGATAAATTTAAGTTTATACACATAGGAAGAAAGAATCAATATCACCATTACACACTGAATGGGAAACCACTGGGTAAACCCAACATGGAGAAGGACTTGGGGATCCTAGTTAATGATAAACTTACCTGGAGCAACCAGTGCCAGGCAGCGGCTGCCAAGGCAAACAGGATCATGGGGTGCATTAAAAGAGGTCTGGATACACATGATGAGAGCATTATACTGCCTCTGTACAAATCCCTGGTTAACCCGCACATGGAGTACTGTGTACAATTTTGGGCACCGGTGCTCAGGAAGGATGTAAAGAAACTAGGGCGAATACAAAGAGGGCAACAAAATTAATAAAGGGGATGGGGAACTACAAAACCCAGAGGGAGTCAGGAACACCGCACTATACTTGCTCACTGAGCCAGTGCGTGTGTCCTGAGTAAACCAACTGTACCCAAAGATACCTGTGAAGACGTGTGCTTCAGACAAACAGTACCTGAAGCATGTGACTGCCAAGGGGCGGAGCCGGCCACAGGTGTCTCAGAGGAAGCAGTAACAGATAGAGAATGCTTCAGGCCAGAGGACCTGAAGCACGTGACTGCTGGGGGCATGACCTAAGCTCCAGAGATCTAGGAGGTGAAGGAAAACTCCTAGAAAGGTAACTAGGGGGCAAAGTTACCAAGGGGCATAGACAGAACGGATAATCAGGACATAGCCAAGAGGTCATACACAGAGAGGGTGACGAAGTACAAGAGGAGCAGGCAGAGAGTAATCAGAAATTAGCCAAGGGGTCGGACACAGAGAGAGCGGAAACTACAAGAGGAGCAGGCAGAGCGTATTCAGAATGTAGCCAAGGGTCAAACACAGAGGAATCAGCAGAGTACAAAAGGGGCAGGCAAAACTCGAAACAGGGACACAGCCAAATCAGAACCAGACAGACGAAACGTAGCACAGGCACAATGCACTGGCACAAGCACAACAGTCAAACACACTCGGCCAAGGGTCAGAGTATAAACGAGAGAGAATGGCCACACAATGAGGCTATAAAAAGCCTCCCAGAATCCCAGAGTGAGGCCATCCCGGTTAACCCTAAAACCACCTAATCCCAGAAACTCAGCAGACCATGACAGAGGGATTAGCAAAACTAGGATTATTTAGTCTAGAAAAAAGATGACTGAGGGGCGATCTAATAACAATGTATAAGTATATAAGGGGACAATACAAATATCTCTCCGAGGATCTGTTGATACCAAGGAAAGTGACGATCACAAGGGGGGTATTCTCTGCGTCTGCAGGAGAGAAGGTTTTTCCACCAACATAGAAGAGGATTCTTTACTGTTAGGGCAGTGAGAATCTGGAATTCCTTGCCTGAGGAGGTGGTGATGGCGAACTCAGTCGAGGGGCTCAAGAGAGGCCTGGATGTCTTCCTGGAGCGTAACAATATTGTATCTTACAGTTATTGGGTTCTTTAGGACGTAGATCTGGGTATTTATTCTGACACAATATAGGCTGAACTGGATGTACAAATGTCTTTTTTCGGCCTTGCTAACTATGTTACTATGTTAATATGTGTTTTGGAACGGCTTTGTGTGCTCTGTGTGCTTGTATGTATTTTATTTTTTCCCAATTAATGGGGTTATGCACTACTAGGCCAACCTTTCTTAAATTTTCGGTCCCGATAAAATAATGCAGCCTATACTCATCTCTCGTGGCACGTGCTCTCCCTGTAGCTGTGATGCCGTGTTCTGACACGTGACTCAGGTGCCCAATCAGTGCTGGCGTCACAGTCTTTGTACGAACTAAACATGAAGAGGAAGTCAGGACTGCGGCTTATCCCGGACTTCCTCTTCATGTTCAGTTTGCACGAAGGCCGAGACAGTGATGCCAACGCTGATTAGGTGCCGGGCATCACGTGTTATTCCACCGCATCACAGCCTTGGAACCGCAAGTGCAGACACTGCTGGAATGGAGCCGGTACGGGAGGCCAGTATAGGCTTTATTATTTTATTGGGGCCAAATATTTAGTTTAAGAAGGGGTTTTTCTAGTAGTTGTGAACCCTTTTAATGTTGCTCAGCTTACAATAATGGATGTTCATCATTACATTGTCTCAGGGGTTGTGCATTATGCCCTAGACCAAATATAGAAAAACAAAACTAGAACTGTGGTTTTGCTAAGTTGCTTTTGGGGCCCAAACACTGTCTGCCCCCTTTAGCCCCAAACATATTACTAATGTTTCATTACAGATATGTTTTTCTTTATTTTTTGCTTAGCCATGCTTACATACGCAATAATCTTGTTTATGCCTCTTTTGCTGTAATATAGAATAGTGCTTATGGGGCAAATGTCTCGTTAGTTATCTTCAATTTCGTCTGGCAGCTTGTTTTGCTATTTTTAATTTTGTTCTTTAATTTAGAGTTAATTTTTGGTACTTCCTTGGCACCTTTAGGCCCCTTTCACACATCAGGTTTTTGCTATCAGTTGCAATCCGTCAAATTTTGAAAAAAAAACGGATCCAGCGACTGAATCCGCAGGATCCTTTGTTTCCCCATCAACTTCTATTAGCGACGGATGGCCTCACGTTTCAGCCGTTGTTCGCCGGATCCATCGAGAATTGTTTGTCCGGCGGCCGGAGACAATGAACAAAGTAAAGTTTTTTGTGTATGTCGAAAAAATGGACAGCGACGGATCCGTCGCCGTCCGTCGTTTGCTAGAATGGAAGCCTATGGGCGGCGGATCCGTCAAATGACGGAATCCGGTGATGGATTCTGTTTTTTTTAACTGAGCATGCTCGGTTCCAATTAGCCAGCCCCCAGCCGGCTAGTCGGATCTGTCGAAAATACGAATCCGTCGCATCAGTTTTTCACAATCTGCGACGGATCTGTCGAGCCAACGGATTGTGACTGACGGCAAAACACTAATGTGTGAAAAGTGCCTTAGATGTCTGTCCACTGGCCTGTCTTATGTGGCTCTGAATCTGGAATATCTCCTAGGCAAATCGACTATCTCAGGCATCATAAGAGCTACCTGCGATCAAAATGGGTTCGACTAGTCACGAGTCATGCCAGAGTCAACCACTGTGGTCTGGATCAAAATTTCCATGGGGATGAAATCTGTTTCATGATTTTTGTTATTTTTTATTACTTTTTGTGTCCTTCTCTAAAAACAGTACATCAAAAAATGTCCTTTGGTTACTAAATATTAGTCCAATAATCAAACAAAAACAAAAACCATAAGGGTATGTTTCCACAGTCCGAAATGGCAGCGCTTTGGACGCAGCAGATAACCGCTCCGTCCAAAGCGCTGCCGCTTCCTGATTTTGGGGCGTCGGGACATGGCATAGCTTGTCTAGCTAGCCTATGCTCCCACGCCACCAGACCACGACGTGGGGCGTGCGTCTCAGATGGTAAGGGAATGTAGACCTACTCGGCCACAGAAGGGGACCCGGGCCTACCCGGACTAGGGGAGGACAGCGATTGGGGTCTGTGGCAGCTGAGCATGTGGGCAAGATGGCAACCTGCAGGACTAGAGGACACTGCACAACTTCAGGTATGAAGACACAAAGTTTACTTGAAGACAGACACAGTACATAAACAGAAAAAACAAAGCCAGGCTCCCGATTCCGCACATCTAGGAAGGGTACACGTTTCAGGTTAACAGACGATGGCAAGAGGTCATCACGGGTTGATGCAGTCCAGGGTTATCTGGCACGGGCTTATTAGGATGGCCTCTCTCTCAGACCTCAGGCGTACCACAGGCTCAGCAGGAGAACATCAGACACCGACCCAGGACAAAAGTTATCACAGGGTGGACCCCGGGGAACCGGCGGAACATCGGGACACAGGCAGAACATCAGGACTCAGACAGGACATCGGGACTCAGGCTGGACATCAGGACATCGGTACTCAGGCTGGACATCAGGACATCTGGACACAGGCTGGACATCAGGGACACAGGCAGGACATCAGGACATCTGGACACAGGCTGGACATCAGGACACAGGCTGGACATCAGGGACACAGGTGTTATGATTTGGTAGCTGAGGAGAGCAGGCAAAAACGGCAATACACCAGAGAGGTTCGAAACTACTGGATTGCAGTACCCTGACTAACCACCACAACTAAAGGCAGCCATGGAGCGTTCCTACGTTGGTCCTAGACGCCTCGTCACAGCCTGAGAGGTTAACTACACCTAAAGATAGAAAGAAGAAAGCTATCTGCCCCGGAGCAGATCCCCAAAGAACATAGGAAGCCCCCAAACATGTAATGGCGGTTAGACAAGAGGAAATACAAACACAGACAGAAAATAGTAAGAGCAAACGTTGGGGCCCAATCTGCCTAGAAAGAAAAAGGATAGTAAGGACACTTACTGCAATCCAAAAAACCCTAAAAAATACCAACTCTACTAATTGCAAAAACACCTGAGATCACACGACCTCTACCACCTAAATTAGTTCTCTGGTGTAACAAAAACTAAGCCGCAGCCACTGAAAAAACTGGAAAAGGCAAATGAACAAATAACAGTGGCTCAGATAAACTGAGAGGAGCACAAGCCCCCGGAGGGGACCTGGCTGACCTCCACAGAAGTGCAGGGAACAATGCAAAAAGCAAGCACAAAAATAAAAACAGAAAATATCTTATCTGAGAGCAGGAGAAGAGGCAAGACTCAGCAAGCTTCCAAGTGAACCAGGAACCACAGTTGAGACAAGAACAATTGATCACCGGCAACCATGATGGGAGGGAACCTCCCTTATATAAGACCAGTCTGTAAATCCTGATTGCCAATCCTCATTGAATGGTTCAGTACTGTTTGTAACCACCAGAGGGAGCTTCTGCTCAGAATTAATTTCTAACACATTCACAACAGTACCCCCCTTAAGGAGGGGTCACCGAACCCTCATTTGGGCAACCAGGTCAGTCAGGATGAGCTCTGTGATACGCACGGATCAGTCTCCTAGCATGGATGTCCGAAGCAAACACCCAAGAATTGTCCTCCTGACCATAACCTCTCCACTTAACCAAATACTGGAGTTTCCGTCTAGAAAAACGAGAATCCAATATTTTCTCAACCACATACTCCAGATTGCCCTCAACCAAAACAGGGTCAGGAGGCGCAGCCATAGGAACCACTGGCTCGACAAACCTCTTCAATAAGGACTTGTGGAACACGTTATGGATCTTAAATGTCCCTGGAAGAAGTAAACGAAAGGAAACAGGATTAAGAATCTCCATGATCTTATAAGGTCCAATGAACCTAGGCTTAAACTTAGGAGATGCAACTCTCATAGGGATATTTCTTGAGGACAACCAGACCAACTCCCCCACTTCAAACCGAGGACCATCAGTCCTATGCCGGTTGGCAAACCGCTGGGCCCTCTCCTGAGAGAGGGACAACCTCTCCACTACCTGGTCCCAAATCTGCTGCATACGCTCCATAACAGAGTCAACACCTGGACAGACAGAAGCCTCCGTCTGTCCCGAAGAAAATCGAGGGTGAAACCCAAAATTGCAGAAAAATGGAGACATCAAAGTGGCAGAGCTAGCCCTATTATTAAGAGCAAACTCAGCCAAAGGCAAAAAAGAGACCCAGTCATCTTGATCAGCAGACACAAAGTATCTCAGATAAGTCTCCAATGTCTGGTTTGTTCTCTCAGTTTGTCCATTGGTCTGAGGATGAAAAGCCGAGGAGAAAGACAATTGAACACCAAGTTTAGAACAAAAAGTCCTCCAAAATCTGGAAACAAACTGGACTCCTCTGTCAGACACAATGTTCTCAGGAATGCCGTGTAACCGAACCACGTGCTGAAGGAACAAAGGCACCAATTCGGAGGAGGAAGGCAACTTAGGTAATGGCACAAGATGTATCATTTTGGAAAACCTATCACAAATCACCCAGATAACGGTCATTCTCTGAGAAACAGGGAGGTCGGAAATGAAATCCATAGAGATATGGGTCCATGGTCTCTTGGGCACAGGCAATGGCATCAACAAACCACTAGAGCGAGAGCAAGGCTTGGAGCGAGAGCAAGTCCCGCAGGACTGCACAAATTCCCTGACGTCACGAGGCAAAGTAGGCCACCAAAAGGACCGACTAACCAAGTCTCTGGTACCAAAAATTCCGGGATGACAGGCCAACGCGGAACAATGAATCTCAGACATCACACTCTTTTTCCACCGGTCTGGGACAAACAATTTCCCAATAGGGCAGCGCTCGGGTTTATCTTCCTGACACCCTTCCAGAGCCAGTCTCAAATTGGGCGAGATGGCGGAAAGAACTACACCCTATTTCAAAATAACAGCAGGATCAGATAAACTCAGGAGAGTCCGCAAGGAAACTCCTCGAGAGGGCATCCGCCTTAACAATCTTAGTGCCAGGAAGAAAGGAAACCACAAAGTTAAAACGTGTGAAAAACAAGGCCCACCTGGCCTGTCTAGGACTAAGTCGCTTCGCTGATTCCAGATAAACCAGATTCTTATGGTCCGTGAGGACCATCACCTGATGTTTGACTCCCTCCAGCCAATGTCTCCACTCTTCAAAAGCCCACTTCATGGCCAATAACTCCCGATTACCCACGTCATAATTACATTCAGTTGGAGAAAATTTTCGAGAGAAAAAGGCACAAGGGTTACTTTTAGAGGTCTCTGGATCTCTTTGGGACAAAACGGCACCTGCCCCAATTTCAGAGGCATCAACCTCCACCTGAAATGGCAGAGAAACATCAGGCTGCCGTAGAACAGGAGCAGAAGTGAATCTCTGCTTAAGTTCCTGAAACGCAGAGACTGCCTCAGGAGGCCAATTCACCACATCAGAACCCTTTTTGGTCAAATCAGTCAATGGTTTAACAATAACAGAGAAATTACCAATACATTTACGATAAAAATTGGCAAAACCCAAGAATCTCTGAAGAGCCTTTAATGAAGTAGGTTGGACCCAATCACAGATGGCCTGAACCTTGACCGGGTCCATTTCAATAACAGATGGGGACAAAATGAATCCCAGAAATGAGATCCTCTGTACGCCAAAAAGACACTTTGATCCCTTCACATACAGAGCATTCTCTCTCAAAATCTGGAACACAGTCCGAACATGTTTCACATGAGAGTCCCAGTCATTGGAAAAAATCAAGATATCATTTAAATAAATCAGAAATTTATCCACAAAATCCCTGAAAATGTCATTCATGAAGGACTGGAAGACGGAAGGAGCATTAGTGAGCCCAAAGGGCATCACTAGGTACTCAAAATGCCCCTCTGGGGTATTAAATGCCGTCTTCCATTCATCCCCGTGCTTAATGCGAATAAGGTTATACGTCCCCCAGGGGTCAAGCTTGGTAAACCAAGTAGCACTTTTCACCCTGGAAAACAGGTCAGAAATCAAGGGTAACGGATATTGATATTTCACAGTGATATTGTTCAAGAGACGATAATCAATACACGGCCTTAATGAACCATCCTTTTTGGCCACAAAGAAAAAACCGGCACCCAAGGGTGAAGAGGATGGTCTAATATGACCCTTCTCCAATGACTACTTGATATAAGACCGCATAGCGTCATGTTCAGGTACAGACAAGTTAAAAAGGCGACCTCTAGGGAATTTACTACCAGGCACTAATTCAATAGCGCAGTCATAGCTCCTATGGGGGGGGGCAAGGATGCAGATTTACTTTCGCTAAACACATCAGAAAAATCAGTCAAAAAGTCAGGAACATCCTGAGCCTGGGGAGAGGCAGAAAAAACAGGCGTGTTGGCATTAACACATTGGCAGCCCCAACTGGTTACAGACACAGATTTCCAATCCAAAACAGGATTATGAGACTGTAACCAAGGGAAACCTAGTACATTAATGTCATGCAGATTATACAGCACCAAAAATTTGTAGCTCTCCTGATGATCAGGTTCAACCCTCATTATCACCTGAGTAGAGAACTGGGGTTTATTCTCAGCCAAAGGGGTAGAATCAGTCCCCAGTAGGGGAATAGACTTCCGTAGGGGTATCAAGGGAAACCCACAACGTTTAGCAAAATCAAAATCCATCAGGTTAATAGCTGCTCCCGAATCAACAAAAGCCTGAGAAGAAAATGTGGACAGGAAGCAAATCAGGGTAACAGTCAACAGAAATTTAGTCTGAACACTACCCAAGACAACTGAGCGTGCAAAACGTCTTCCCCGCTTAGGGCAGACTGAAATAGCATGAGAGGCGTCACCACAGTAGAAACATAACCCATTGCGTTTTCGAAACTCATGACGCTGTGCCCCAGAAGCCACTCTATCACACTGCATGGGTTCAGAAGCTGGTTCACAAGGCAACACTATTCCACCCATACCTCTACGCTCACGCAAACGTCTGTCAATTTGAATCGCTAATGACATAGAATCATTGAGACCAGAGGGAGCAGGGAAACCCACCATAACATCTTTTACATTCTCTGACAGACCCTTCCGAAAAAGGGCTGCCAAAGCATCGTCATTCCATTTGGTCAGGACTGCCCACTTTCGGAATTTCTGACAATACAACTCAGCGTCCTCAAGCCCCTGATTTAATGCCAACAAGGTTTTTTCAGCTTGATCAGTGACATTAGGTTCATCGTACAATAACCCCAGAGCCAGAAAAAATGCATTAACATTACTCAAAACAGGGTCCCCAGGTGTCAGGGAAAAAGCCCAATCCTGAGGATCGCCGCGCAGGACAGAGATGACAATTTGAACCTGCTGTGCTGCGTACCCTGAGGACTTAGGTTTTAACCCCTTCACCCCCAAGGGTGGTTTGCACGTTAATGACCGGGCCAATTTTTACAATTCTGACCACTGTCTCTTTATGAGGTTATAACTCTGGAACGCTTCAACGGATCTTCGCGATTCTGAGATTGTTTTCTCATGACATATTGTACTTCATGTTAGTGGTAAAATTTCTTCGATATAACTTGCGTTTATTTTTGAAAAAAACGCAAATATGGCGAAAATTTTGAAAATTTTGCAATTTTCAAACTTTGAATTTTTATTCCCTTAAAACAGAGAAATATATCACACAAAATAGTTAAGAAATAACATTTCCCACATGTCTACTTTACATCAGCACAATTTTGGAACCAAATTTTTTTTTTGTTAGGAAGTTATAAGGGTTAAAAGTTGACCAGCGATTTCTCATTTTTACAACAAAATTTACAAAGCCATTTTTTTTAGGGACCACCTCACATTTGAAGTCACTTTGAGGGTCTATATGGCAGAAAATACCCAAACGTGACACCATTCTAAAAACTGCACCCTCAAGGTACTCAAAACCACATTCAAGAAGCTTATTAACCCTTCAGGTGCTTCACAGTAACTAAAGCAACGTGGAAGGAAAAAATGAATATTTTACTTTTTAGCCACAAAAATGATCTTTTACAAACTTTTTTTTTATTTTCACAAGGGTAAAAGGAGAAAATGGACAGATAAGGTTGTTATGCAATTTCTCCTGAGTACGCCAATACCTCATATGTGGGGGAAAACCACTGTTTGGGCACACGGCAGAGCTCGTAAGGGAAGGAGCGACGTTTGACTTTTTCAAACTAAAATTGGCTGGAATTTAGATTGGATGCCATGTCGCGTTTGGAGAGCCCCTGATGCGCCTAAACAGTGGAAACCCCCCACAGTGACACCATTTTGGAAACTAGACCCCCTAAGGTACTTATCTAGATCTGTTGTGAGCACTTTGAACCCTCAAGTGTTTCACAAAAGTTTATAAAGCCTGGGTGTGAAAAAAAAAAAATCAATTTTCCACAAAAATGATTTTTTAGTCCCAAATTTTTGAATTTTCCCAAGGAAATTGGACCCCAAAAGTTGTTGTCCAATTTGTCCTGAGTACGCTGATACCCCATATGTGGGGGGGGTACACTGTTTGGGCGCACGGCAGGGCTTGGAAAGGAAGTAGTAACGTTTTGGAATGCAGACGTTAATGGGGTCATGTTCCGTTTGCAGTGCCCCAGATGAGCCTAAACAGTGGAAACCCCCACAAGTGACCCCATTTTGGAAATTAGACCCCCTAAGGAACTTATCTAGATTTTTGATGAGCAATTTGAACCCCCAAGTGCTTCACACAAGTTTATAACGTAGAGTCGTAAAATTTAAAAATCATATTTTTTCCACAAAAATGATCTTTTCACCCCAATTTTTATTTTTCCAAGGGTAACAAGACTCCAAAAGTTATTGTGCAATTTGTCCTGAGTGCGCTGATACCCCATATGTGGGGGTAAACCACTGTTTGGGTGCATTTGGAAGGGAAGGAGCGCCGTCTGACTTTTTCAACGCAGAATTGGCTGGACGCCATGTCGTGTTTGGAGAGCTCCTGATCTGCCTAAACAGTGGAAACCCCCATAAATGACACCATTTTGGAAACTAGACCCCTCAAGGAACTTATCTAGATGTGTGGTGAGAACTTTGAACCCCCAGGTGTTTCACTAAAGTTTATAACGTACAGCCGTAAAATAAAAAATCTTTTTTTTTTTTTACAAAAATGATTTTTTCGCCCCTAATATTTTATTTTCACAAGGGTAACAGAAGAAATTGGAACGCAAAAGTTGTTGTCCAATTTGTCCTGAGTACACTGATACCCAATATGTGGGCGAAAACTACTGTATGGGCACACGTCGGGGCTCGGAAGGGAAGTAGTGACGTTTTGGATTGCAGACTTTGATGGAATGGTCTGGGGGCGTCATGTCACATTTGGAGAGCCCCTGATGCACCTAAACAGTGGAAACCCCCCACAAGTGACCCCATTTTGGCAAATAGACCCCACAAGGAACTTATCTAGATGTGTGGTGAGCACTTTCAACCCCGAAGTGCTTCACAGAAGTTTATAACGCACAGCCGTAAAAATAAAAAATCTTTTTTTTTTTTACAAAAATGATTTTTTTCGCCCCCAATATTTTATTTTCACAAGGGTAACAGGAGAAATTGGACCCCAAAAAGTTGTTGTCCAATTTGTCCTGAGTACGCTGATACCCAATATGTGGGAGAAAACTACTGTATGGGTGCACGTCAGGGCTCGGAAGGGAAGTAGTGACGTTTTGGATTGCAGACTTTGATGGAATGGTCTGGGTGCGTCATGTCGCATTTGGAGAGCCCCTGATGCGCCTAAACAGTGGAAACCCCCCACAAGTGACCCCATTTTGGAAAATAGACCCCACAAGGAACTTATCTAGATGTGTGGTGAGCACTTTGATCCCCGAAGTGCTTCACAGAAGTTTATAACGCACAGCCGTAAAAATAAATTTTTTTTTTTTTTTTTTGCAAAAATGATTTTTTCGCCCCAATATTTTATTTTTACAAGGGTAACAGGAGAAATTGGACCCCAAAAGTTGTTGCCCAATTTGTCCTGAGTACGCTGATACCCAATATGTGGAGAAAACTACTGTATGAGTACACGTTGGGGCTCGGAAGGGAAGTAGTGACGTTTTGGATTGCAGACTTTGATGGAATGGTCTGGGGGCGTCATGTCGCATTTGGAGAGCCCCTGATGCGCCTAAACAGTGGAAATTCCCAACAAGTGACCCCATTTTGGAAAATAGACCCCACAAGGAACTTATCTAGGTGTGTGGTGAGCGCTATGAAGCCCCAAGTGCTTCACAGAAGTTTATAATGTACAGCCGTAAAAACAAAAAAATATTTTTTTTTGTACAAAAATGATATTTTCGCCCCCAGTTTTTTATTTTCCAAAGGGTAACAGAAGAAATAGGACAAATTGCACAATAACTCTTGGGGTCCAGAGTACGCTGATACCCCATATGTGGGGATAAACTACTGTTTGGACGCATGGCAGAGCTCAGAAGTGAAGGAGCACCGTTTGACTTTTTCAACGCAGAATTGGCTGGAATTGAGATCAGACGCCATGTCACATTTGGAGAGCCCCTGATGTGCCTAAACAGCGGAAACCCCCCAATTCTAACTGCAACCCTAACCCCAACACACCCCTAACCCTAGTCCCAACCCTAACCACAAACCTAACCCTAACACACCCCTAATCCCAACCCTAACCCTAAGGCCGGAGTCACACTGGCGACAAAATCGGACGACTGCAATGCGATGAAATATCGCATTGCAGTCGGACCTATGTTAATCTATGGAGCAGCTCCCAGTATCAGATTTTTTGTGGTCCGTTTTAAACGTCCGTGTACAATCGCAGCATGCTGCGATTGTCACCGATTGTGGGTCGACTATCGCCAATGCAAGTCTATGGGAGCGATGAAAAATCTGATTACAAACGGACCACACTGTGTGACTTGCGATGAAATCGCATCGGTGTCCTTTAGAAAAGCCGGCAATTCATCCCCGGCTATACTGTAAAATCACACTGACAGCTTTAATAAAGACTAGAAAGAATAGATATATACACATAGAACACATATATATATATATACACATGTCATTGTGACATGTACATATACATATATTTATAGTTCCTAGACTTCTACATACTGTAATAGCCGCTAATTCAATTGCCGGGTTTTGTGAAATCACAGAAGCCGACATGAAATGATACATTGTTTCCACACATTTAACCATGTAATTTCATGTATTTTTATATATGTTTGAAACATACAATTACATGAGTGTATTTGTGCAAAATTTCAGACATGTAGGGGTTAATTAAAGGTGTAATTTCGTTGAAAAAAAATGCGTGGGCTCCCGCTGTATTTTCTCCACCAGACAGACAAAGCAAAGCGAGTGGGGGCAGATAATAATAGCCCAGGGAGGGTGCATTTTTTTTGTGCCCCCCCTGGCTACTAACATCTGCCCCCAGACACCCCAGAAAGGGCAAATCTATAATTAGATTCGCCCTTTCTGGCACTTTGCCCGTCTATTCCCATTGCCCTGTAGCGGTGGCGAATGGGTTAATCTCACCTTACTGTCACCTTGCAATTGAAAGGTTACCTTAAGGCAGGTTAATAATTGATAGCTGTCAATTAGACAACTATCAATTATTAATCCTATTGAAGTAAATAAAAAAACACACACACTTTAAGAATAAATAATTTTAATGAAATAAAAACACATTTTTTGACCATATTTTATTTTACACTTAATCCGTGCGAAGCCATTGATCTCCTAAAATAAAAAAAAAGAAATAAAACAACATTATTCTTACCTATTCCGCCGATCTGTCACGTCCCACGCTGTAATCCTTCACAAAGGGTTAACTAGCTTTGAGCCAAGCAGTGCAAGTAATCCTGCGTGCTCAGCTCAAAGCTCATGAATGAATAAGTTCCTCCTGGCGACAGGAGAGGATGTGTTTCATGAATGAAGCTTAATTGATTGTGTCCACTTTCCCTTTAGGTCAGGTCACTACAGTTAAATTGGCAATAAATCAATTAAGCTCCATTCATGAATCTATTCCTCTCCTTTCGCTGGGAGAGGAAGTTATTCATTCAGGGGAATACAGGTCTGAGACAGCATTATTAGCTCTCTGCGACCTGTAACCTGTTAACCCTTTCTGATGGATTACACCGTGGGACCTGACTGTACATCGGATTGGTAAGTATAATTTTGCTTTTTTATTTTATTTTTATTACAGGAAATGGTTTTAGCAGGAAAATAAAATATGGTCAAAAACTGTGTGATTATTTAATTAAACTTATTTTTTATTAAACTGTGTGTGTTTGATTTTTCTTTCATACAATAGGATTAATAATTGATAGTTGTCTAATTGACAGCTATCAATTATTAACCTGGCTTAAAGTGACCTTTCAATTGCAAGGTCATTTTAACCTCTTATTAACCCATTCGCCACCGCTACAGGGCAATGGGAATAGACGGGCAAAGTGCCAGAAAGGGCGAATCTAATTATAGATTTGCCCTTTCTGGGGTGTCTGGGGGCAGATGTTAGTAGCCAGGGGGGGCACAAAAAAAATGTACCCTCCCTAGGCTATTATTATCTGCCGCCACTCGCTTGCTTTGTCTGTCTGGTGGAGAAAATACAGCGGGAGCCCACGCATTTTTTTTCAACGAATTTACACCTTTAATTAACCCCTACATGTCTGAAATTTAGCACACATATACTCATGTAATTGTATGTTTCAAACATATATAAAAATACATGAAATTACATGGTTAAATGTGTGGAAACAATGTATCATTTCATGTCGGCTTCTGTGATTTCACTGAAGCCGGCAATTGAATTAGCGGCTATAACAGTATGTAGAAGTGTAAGAATTATAAATATATGTATATATATATGTCACAATGACATATATATATATATATATATATATATATATGTGCTCTATGTGTATATATCTATTCTTTCTTTTGGCATTTAAATACTATTCTTTTGGATCCATTATATGTCAGTTTTGCAAGCCTGCGAGAAAATCTCGCAAGTCGGATGAAAATCGGATGTTACAAGGTACACACACATGCGATTAAATCGCATCTTTGAAGGAAAATCGGATGCCAGAAGGATGTGTGATGTTTTTATTTTGATCCGATTGTCGACCGTCTAAAACGGACCGATTTTTTGTGGTTGTGTGTGACTCCAGCCTAATCCTAACTTTAGCGCCAACCCTAACCCTAACTTTAGCCGCAACCCTAACCCTAACCCTAATGGGAAAATGGAAATAAATACATTTTTTTAATTTTATTATTTTTCCCTAACTAAGGGGATGATAAAGGGGGGTTTGATTTACTATTTATAGCGGGTTTTTATGATTGGCAGCTGTCACGCTAAAAGACGCTTTTTATTGCAAAAATAGTTTTTTGCATCGCCACATTTTGAGAGCTTATAATTTTTGCATATTTTGGCCCACAGAGTCATGTGAGGTCTTATTTTTTGCGGTACGAGGTGACGTTTTTATTGGTACCATTTTTGAGCAGGTGACATTTTTTGATCGCTTTTTATTTCGATTTTTGGGAGGTTAGAATGAACAAAAATCAGCAATTCATGAATTTCTTTTGGGGGAGGCGTTTTTATTGTTCCGCGTGTGGTAAAATTGATAAAGCAGTTTTATTCTTCGGGTCAGTACGATTATGGCGATACCTCATTTATATCATTTTTTTATGTTTTGGCGCTTTTATAGAATAAAAACAATTTTATATAAAAAATAATTATTTTTGCATCGCTTTATTCTGCGAGCTATAACTTTTTTATTTTTTCGCTGATGATGCTGTATGGCGGCTCGTTTTTTGCGGGACAAGATGACGTTTTCAGCGGTACTATGTTTATTTATATCGGTCTTTTTGATCGCGCGTTATTCCACTTTTTGTTCGGCGGTATGATGATAAAGCATTGATTTTTTGCTTCTTTTTTTTTTTTTTTTAAGGGGTTCACTAAAGGGGTTAACTAGTGGGACAGTTTTATAGGGGGGGTCGTTACGGACGCGGCGATACCAAATATGTGTACTTTTATTGTTTTGTTTTTTTTATTTACAGGAAGAAATGAATTTATTGGGGAATATTTTTTTTTTTTAATTTATTTTGGATTTTTTTTTTTACACATGTTTATTTTTACTTTTTTAACTTTTTTACTTTGTCCCAGGGTGGGACATCACTGTATTTTATCAGATCGCTGGTGTGACAGTGTGCACAGCACTCTGTCACACCAGCGATCGCACAGGCATAGATGCAGGCTTCTCAGTGCATGCTCTCGGCAGGCACTGAGGTAGCCGCCTCCCTCCAGGACCCCGGCGCCATCTTGGATCCGGGTCCTGGGAGGGAGGAAGCCCTCAGAACAGCGCGATCACATCGCGCTGGTCTGAGGGTCTCAGGGGGGCGCGCAGGGAGCCCCCACCCTGCGCGATCCTCCCCTGTGCCCCCAGTACACCGCGATCATGTTTGATCGCGGTGTGCTAGGGGTTAATGTGCCGGGAGCGGTCCGTGACCGCTCCTGACACACAGTCACGGGTGTCAGCTGTGATAATCAGCTGACACCCGGCGGCGATTAGCTGCGCTCCCCTCAGGAGCGCAGTTGATCGCCTATGACGTACTATCCCGTCCATGGGCAGAATGGCACGGGTTTTATGGACGGGATAGTACGTCTAATGTCAGAGAGGGGTTAAGGCAAAAAACAACTTACAGTTATTTTTGAAATTCAGAAATTTAGCTCGATCCCCCAAAAATAAATCTGGCATGGGGATCCTAGGTTCCACAACCGGCAACCCTGCAAGATAGGTAGCAATACTTGGAACTTCAGTGGCAAGCTGATCCACACGGCCAGACAACTGTGCAAACTCCATTGAGAGAAAAAAAAAATCCTCCTAAGCACCCAGAGAAAAAGAGGGAAAAAATGCAACAAACAGAGAAAAAAAAAATTTCTGACAACTTCCCTTTTTCTTTTTCCTTTTACTATTTTTCCCTTCTGTTGAGTACCATATAAATTTCAGTTTGGCCGGTGATACTGTTAAGATTTGGTAGCTGAGGAGAGTAGGTAAAAACGGCAATACACCAGAGAGGTTGGAAACTACTGGATTGCAGTACCCTGACTAACCACCACAACTAAAGGCAGCCGTGGAGCGTTCCTACGTTGGTCCTAGTCGCCTCGTCACAGCCTGAGAGGTTAACTACACCTAAAGATAGAAAGAGGAAAGCTATCTGCCCCTGAGCAGATCCCCAAAGAACATAGGAAGCCCCCAAACATGTAATGGCGGTTAGACAAGAGGAAATACAGACACAGACAGAAAATAGTAAGAGCAAACGTTGGGGCCCAATCTGCCTAGAAAGAAAAAGGATAGTAAGGACACTTACTGCAATCCAAAAAACCCTAAAAAATACCAACTCTACTAATTGCAAAAACACCTGAGATCACACGACCTCTACCACCTAAATTAGTTCTCTGGTGTAACAAAAACTAAGCCGCAGCCACTGAAAAAAGGAGATTTTTGTGTACTCACCGTAAATCCTTTTCTCCGAGACGCTCATTGGGGGACACACAGACCGTGGGTGTTATGCTGCTGCCACTAGGAGGACACTAAGCAATACATTAAGCACAAAAGATTAACTCCTCCTCCTGCAGTATACACCTCCTGTTGGCTCAATCCTGAACCAGTTCGGTGCCAAAGCAGTAGGAGCTCATAACAGAGTGCAATATGTCACAAATCAAATAACTACTTACAAATATACAACGAGGCTTCAAATTAAACAAGGGTGGGAGCTGTGTCCCCCAATGAGCGTCTCGGAGAAAAGGATTTTACGGTGAGTACACAAAAATCTCCTTTTCTCCTTCGCCTCATTGGGGGACACACAGACCGTGGGACGTCCCAAAGCAGTCCCTGGGTGGGAAACCATCAACAGATGGAGCCTCGTGAAAACTTATGCATACAAAACGCTTAACTGGTTAACGTCAACTTACAGATGCGCAACAGCTGATTGCAGAATTTGCCTGCCAAGTGCCGCATCTGAAGAAACCTGAGCATGAATTTGATAATGCTTGACGAAAGTATGAAGACTGGACCAAGTCGCAGCCTTGCACACTTGCTGTGCCGAAGCCTGGTGCCGAATGGCCCAGGAGGCCCCCACAGATCGAGTGGAGTGTGCCTTAATCCCAGCCGGGATAGGCTGACCTTTAACACGATACGCCTCTTGGATCGCAGAGCGAATCCATCTGGCTAACGTGGCCTTGGAAGCAGGAAGACCCTGTCTGCGTCCTTCCGGAAGCACAAACAGAGCATCCGATTTTCGGAAAGGCGCCGTTCTTGAAATATACCTTCGGAGAGCTCTCACCAAATCCAGGGTGTGAAGAGCTTTTTCAGTACGGTGAATCGGCGCCGGACAGAACGAAGGCAAAACTATCTCCTCATTGATGTGAAAATCCGAAACGACCTTAGGCGTGAAAGAAGGAGACGTTCTAAGAACAACCTTGTCCTGGTGAAAAATAAGGAAAGGAGATTTACAAGATAAGGCTGCCAACTCCGATACCCGTCTGACAGAGGTAATCGCCACTAGGAAGACAACCTTCCAGGAGAGAAGCGATAAGGACACTTCAGACAAAGGTTCGAAGGGTGATTCCTGTAAGGCACTGAGGACCAAATTAAGGTCCCAAGGCTCTAAAGGCCTCTTGTAGGGCGGAACAAGATGTGACACTCCCTGGATAAAGGTCCTGACCTGAGACTTAGATGCGATCCGCCGTTGGAAAAGGACGGACAACGCAGAAATCTGTCCCTTGAGAGAGGAGAGAGCTAACCCTGAATCCATTCCTGTTTGAAGAAACTCTAGGGGAACGACCCTTGTCTTTACACCAGGAAAAAAATGTCTTCCAGACTCGATGATAAATGCGTGCGGAAGCCGGCTTCCTGGCATTGATCATTGTTAAAACCACGTTGTTAGAGAAACCAGCCTGACTTAAGATCCAGGCTTCAATGGCCATACCGTCAAATTCAGCGCTTTCAAATTGTGATGGTAAATTGGACCCTGTGAAAGAAGATCCGGACCATCTGGTAATCTCCAGGGAACGTCTGCGACTAGACGCACTAGTTCCGCATACCACGGACGTCGAGGCCAGTCCGGAGCGACCAGAATGAGAGGAACGCCTTCCGCTTTGATCTTCCGAATCACCCTGGGGATTAACGGAAGAGGTGGGAAGATGTAAGGAAGGCGAAATTGACTCCAAGGGAGAACTAGCGCATCCGAGCCGATGGCTAATGGATCGCGTGATCGACTTATGAAAGTCTGAACTTTGTAATTCAATCTGGATGCCATGAGATCCACATCCGGAATTCCCCAACGCTGGCAAATGAGTTGAAACATTTCCGGGTGAAGGGACCATTCCCCTGAGTCTAAGCCTTGGCGACTGAGGAAGTCGGCCTCCCAATTGTCCACTCCCGGGATGTGAACCGCGGAGATGGGCGAGCGGTTTGCCTCGGCCCAGCGCAGGATGTGCGATACCTCGAGCATAGCTGTTCTGCTCCGAGTGCCCCCCTGGCGGTTGATATACGCCACGGCCGTGGCGTTGTCTGACTGAATCCGGATGGGACGTCCGGCCAGTAGATGATGGAACTGCACGAGAGCTAACTTGATAGCTCTGATCTCCAGGATGTTGATCGGAAGACGGGTCTCTGATAGAGACCATCGGCCTTGAGCCGTGTGATGGAGGAACACTGCTCCCCATCCGAGAAGACTGGCATCGGTGGTCACCACCAGCCAATGGATCGGCAGAAAGGATTTTCCCTGATTCAGAGATGAAGCCTTTGTCCACCATTTTAAGGAGCTTCTGACTGTGGGAGACAGACGGAAGCGGCGACCTAAAGACGCAGGGTTCCTGTCCCAAAGTGATATTAGCTCCTGTTGAAGAGGACGAAGGTGGAACTGAGCGAATGGTACTGCCTCGATGGACGCTACCATTTTCCCCAGGACCTGCATCGCGCTCCGCAGAGAGTGCGAGTGGCCTAGAAACAACAGGAGTACTCCCCATCTCAGAGAGTTGATCTTCTCTGGAGGGAGAGATACCAACCCTTGGAAGGTGTCCAGAATCATTCCCAGAAAAGGAATCTTCTGAGACGGAATGGGAAGAGACTTGTCCAAATTGATTAGCCAGCCCAAGCGAGAAAGGGTGTCGATAGTGATCTCGACACTTTCTGCGCAGGCCTGAAAAGACGGACCTTTGATGAGTAGGTCGTCCAGATATGGGAGGACTACCACACCCCGAGAGTGTAAAATTGACATGGCGGCCGCCATGACCTTTGTGAACACTCTGGGGGCGGTTGCGAGACCGAAAGGCAGAGCGGCAAATTGAAAATGATCCTCTCCGACAGCAAAACGCAGAAACTTTTGATGACCTCTGAAAATTGGAATGTGTAGATACGCATCCTTGATGTCTATAGACGCCAAGTATTCTTTCCTTTCTAGAGATGCGACCACAGAACGGAGGGATTCCATCCTGAAATGACGGATTCTGATGAACTTGTTTAGTAATTTTAGGTCTAGAATAGGACGCAAGGAGCCGTCCTTCTTGGAAACCACAAAGAGGTTTGAGTAAAACCCTTTGAATCTTTCCCTGTGAGGGACTGGGACGATGACGCCGCTGGAACGAAGTATATCCAGAGCCTGAAGGAAGGGAACTATGAGATCCTTGGACTTGGGGGGACGTGACTGAAAGAAACGTGTTGGGGGGAGGGACAAGAATTCGATCTTGTAGCCGGAGTGAACAAGATCGAGGACCCACCGGTCCTGAATGACCGACCCCCAGACCTCGCGAAACAAGAGTAGGCGGCCGCCTACCTTGTTTGGGTCCCCCGTCCTTGGTAAGGAGTCATTGGGAAGACTGTTTGCGAGAAGAGGAGCTCCTATTTCCCGCCTGAGAAAATCTGTTTCTCCAGGGCTGAGAGGACCTGGACGATGGTTGCGAGCCCCTATCTCTGCGAGATGGACGGGGTGCTCGAGACGAGGTCGAGGACCAATTAAAGGAGCTACGAACGACCTTGGTATTGATACCGAAAAGGTCGATTGATTCTGCGCTGCGGAAGAAATTTGCTCTTGCCCCCAGTGGCGTCAGAAATAATTTGATCAAGACGGTCTCCAAAAAGACGTCCTGAAAGATAAGGCAGCGAAGTCAAAGTTCTCTTTGAAGCAGCATCTGCACGCCACTCTCGGAGCCAGAGGGACCTCCGAATAGCGATAGCATTGGCTGCTGTGAGTGCAGCGCAATTAGCTGCATCTAGGGACGCATGAACCATGTAATCACCTGCCCGAGTAATCTGATAGGCCAGATTACGTGCCTCAGGTGAAAGGGAGATATCGCTAGTTGTTTTAACTAGGTCCTCAACCCAACCCACCATGGCCCTTGCTACCCAGGTGGCCGCAAAGGAGGGAGAGAGAGAGGCTGCAGCCGCCTCAAAAATTGATTTTGCGAGGTTGTCAATTTGTTTGTCAGACGGGTTCCTAATGGATGAACTATCTGACACAGAGAGCAGGGTTTTTGAAGCTAAGCGAGATACTGGAGGATCTACCACTGGAGATTCAGTCCACTCTTTCGCTACAGTTGCTGAAAATGGGTAACGAGTTTTCAGAGACTTCAGCCCTGAAAAACGTTTGTCTGGACGCTCCCTCTGTCCCTGGACAATTTCCGTAAATTCAGGGTGATTACTAAACACCTTGTGAGTACGTTTAGCTCTTTTGAAAGAAATAGGGTGATTTGGTTGAGACCCGGTTTCTTCATCTAGTTTGAGGATTTTATTAATTGCCTCAATGAGAGAATCTAACGATTCCTGAAATTCTGGCGAGTTGGGGTCATCACCAATGTCCGACTCGTATTCCGAACCATGATCACTACGATATCTGGGCGAGGGGGAGCGAAAGCCTGAGCTCGCCGATACCGAACCGCTGGATGGATTGGGAGACGCATTATGGCGGCGTTTTCTGGACGACCGCTTTGCGGACGCCGAGGGTCGGCCCCTGTCGGATGAGGTCTCTCTGAAGGCTAACGGGCCCTTTCTGGAAAAGGGAAGCCCGGGAAGAAGAGGAGCCGCGGAAAGTATCCAAGGCCCTAGTCAGAGAATCCATGGAATGCGCTAGAAATTCTGGCCATCCTGAAAGACCTGGCTCAATGGGATCAGGAATAGGCAGAGACTCCTGAATGGTAGTAGGGGACTCCTGAGCGGCAGAAGCAGTGGGCTCTTGGGCACATGATGTACAGAATTGTGAACCATGCTTTGACGGCAGTGAAGCGTTGCATGCAATGCAGGCGGCATATACTACAGTGTAGCTTTTAGCCTTTTTAGCGTCCTTTGATTGCGACATATTTTCTGCAATTTTTGGAGCCTGCTGCAGTAGAAGGGTTAATCGCTGTGCCGACCTAGTCGCAGCGTGCACTTACCCAGGTCCTGTGTAGGGAAGAAGGAGAACAGCGTCTGCCAGCGCTGCTCCACAAAAAAGATGGCGCCCGAGAATATAGCAGCGCTTCTCGTGTGGTACGAGAAGTGCCAGACGCAGTGGGAGGAGAGGGGGGGGACCCAGGAGAGAGACCCATGTGATCTAACGCTGGCCAATAGCGTTAGAGATGGGCGGAGCCGTTCGGACCGCCCCTTCCCTTGAGGCCTATCCTGGCCTGAAGCCGGGGACTAAATTTAGAAAATGCGGCCTATGCCGGCCCGAAGCCGGGGCCTAAATTTTTTGCGGCCTACCCCGGAGCCGAAGCCGGGGAGTATATTTAAGGCCGTGGCACGAATATAGTGCTAGCGGCGCGATTGTAGCGCTAGCGGCGCGGCGCAAAAACGCGGTGGCGTAACACCGCTGCGGCCGCGATGCGACGCCAAAGCGGTCGCGGCGACATGAGGTAAAATCGCCCTCCTGATATACTCACTGCGGGGGGCTGCAGATGGAGACCGCACGACTACAGCATTTATGGCCGTACTTCCTCAATCCACCATCCCCTTTCATTAGGGGGGTGGAGAGGGATTTTTCATGCATCAGACCGCCACCGCTTCAGGAGAGGTGAGCGGGATATTCAATCAAAGGTGCCACGCGAATCCGTCATCCACCTCGTGGGATATCTCATGGGGAGAGCAGCCCATTCCAGGGATCTGTCGCCCCATGGTAGCGTGGCAGGAGGGATACGTGGAGGCGACTCTCGCACGATGCCGCCTGTTGTTGGTTTTTGGGAGATCGTGACTTTTCGTACAAGTCCCGTCGCCCATCCGTGCGTGAAGAAAGTAAAATAACAAAAAGTTTAAAAAATCAGAAAAAAAGTGGGGTCTGATAGCAGACCCTAGTGCCTCCTACAGACACTAAGCAAGAACTGGTTCAGGATTGAGCCAACAGGAGGTGTATACTGCAGGAGGAGGAGTTAATCTTTTGTGCTTAATGTATTGCTTAGTGTCCTCCTAGTGGCAGCAGCATAACACCCACGGTCTGTGTGTCCCCAATGAGGCGAAGGAGAAAACTGGAAAAGGCAAATGAACAAATAACAGTGGCTCAGATAAACTGAGAGGAGCACAAGCCCCCGGAGGGGACCTGGCTGACCTCCACAGAAGTGCAGGGAACAATGCAAAAAGCAAGCACAAAAATAAAAACAGAAAATATCTTATCTGAGAGCAGGAGAAGAGGCAAGACTCAGCAAGCTTCCAAGTGAACCAGGAACCACAGTTGAGACAAGAACAATTGATCACCGGCAACCATGATGGGAGGGAACCTCCCTTATATAAGACCAGTCTGTAAATCCTGATTGCCAATCCTCATTGAATGGTTCAGTACTGTTTGTAACCACCAGAGGGAGCTTCTGCTCAGAATTCATTTCTAAGACATTCACAACACACAGGCAGGACATCAGGGACACAGGCAGGACATCAGGGACACATTCAGGACATCAGGAACCCAGGCAGGACATCAGTCTCCGCAAGATAAATAGACATGCTGCGGTCTAGAAAGACACGCCGCATGTGCGTATTCTTTACTGTTAGGGCAGTGAGAATATGGAATTCCTTGCCTGAGGAGGTGGTGATGGCGAACTCAGTCGAGGAGTTCAAGAGAGGCCTGGATGTCTTCCTGGAGCGTAACAATATTGTATCTTACAGCTATTAGGTTCTTTAGAAGGATGTAGATCTGTGGATTTATTCTGACGGAATATAGGCTGAACTGGATGGAGAAATTTCTTTTCGGCCTTGCTAACTATGTTAAATTATAAAAGGATGTATGAGAAGTAGAGGTGGGGGGGGGGCTGCCGGAAGTATTTGAACGGGTTAGACGATAGGGAGATTGAACATGAGCGCAGAATGAGGGTGGATGTTGTGCCATGTAGGTCCCATGCCCAGTTACACTTGGTGGTGCCTCATGATGTACCCCATATAAGAATGTTGTTGTGGCCCATGGTGCCATTCTTCCCCTGGTCTGCTCATGCACTGTTGTTGGGAAGGATGGTATCCAGGGGTTGATGGTGGTGGTGGATGGGGAGGTTCTGCGTTCTGGGAGGAGACTGTGGTGGATGTCGGTGCTGTTTCTGCTCCAGCATGCAGAAATTATCCAGGAGGTCCTCCAGGGGAATGACCGAATATAGGATGAGCAGATTAAAAGCTGTGTTGTCACACAAAACGATTGAAAAAAAAAAAAGTTATTGTAGAAAAGTAGAAAAACCTAAAAAAAAAAAGCATAAAAACTAGGAATTGATGAAATTGCAGTGAATTGCAAAACAAAGTTAACATGTCACTCATATTGGACAGTGAACGCCGTAAATAAATCCATAAAACAAAAAAAAAATTGGAGAATTGCTTTATTTCCATTTTACTCTCTCAATTCTAAAATAAAATAATTTATGTTTTCCAACACACACTTAATATCCCAAAATGGAAACAACAAATAGTTGCATCCTTAAGGGGTTAAATGATTTGGAATATTATTCTGAAAGCTATTCCAGTGAATTATTCCAGAAATTATTAAGAAATTACATACGGCTCATACACAGATCCGACAGCCGCCTTATTCAATCATACGTGATAATGTGCTGACCTTTCAAATGGAAGGAAAATGCCAGCTTTAAACAAATAATTAGAAAATGGCAATATGCAAACTTAAAAGACATTTTTATTTGTACGTTGTATTGTTTTTTTTCACTTTTTAAAGGGTTATTCCAGTCTTAGCCATTTATTACCTATTCACAGGAAAGGTGACATGCTGATCACTGGGGACTGAATTGCTGGACCTCCCACCGATCCATAGAACTGGGCTCTGAAATGCTTTATTTTGAAAGATTAGTGGCTGAACACCATCATTGCATCCATTGTCTAGGGATCTGATGGAATTAGCACAGGGCAGCAATACCATAGACAATAAATGAAGTGGTATCTCAGCAATCTCCGGCAGTCCCATAGACAAAAAATGAAGTGGTGGCACAGCAATCTCTGGAGGTCCCATAGACGATAAATGAAAGTTGTGGCACAGCAATCTCCGGAGGTCCCATAGATGATAAATGAAGTGGTGGCTTGGTTATCTACGGTACTCCCATACATGATAAATGAAGTGGTGGCTTGGTTATCTCCGGTACTCCCATACATGATAAATGAAGTGGTGGCTTGGTTATCTCCGGTACTCCCATACATGATAAATGAAGTGGTGGCTTGGTTATCTCCGGTACTCCCATACATGATAAATGAAGTGGTCGCTTGGTTATCTCCGGTACTCCCATACATGATAAATGAAGTGGTGGCTTGGTTATCCCCGGAACTCACGTACACTCCCTGACAAAAGTTATGTCGCTTATCCATGTTATGTAAATAAAAGCTTATAACCTGACGTTAAATTCATCCATTGGTTGTATAAATTATTCTTTTAAAAGCTGAAACCCTCCGAAATGTGTTTTAGGTTAAGAAAATAAATTGGCATCAATGCAGAAATATTGATCATTTAATGGACACAGAATGGTCAGATTTTGGCAAGACAAAAGTTTTGTCACCTGGTCATATAATGCACCCAGTCCTAGTTTACATCCTCACCTGTGCTCAGTAAATGATCAGTTAATTATTTTCTTAACCTAAACCACATTTCGGAGGGTTTCAGCTTTCAAAAGAATAATTTATACAACCAATGGATGAATTTAACGTCAGGTTATAAGCTTTTAATTACATAACATGGATAAGCGACATAACTTCTGTCAGGGAGTGTAGATGATAAATGAAGTGGTGGCTTGGTTATGTCTGGCACTCACGTAGATGATAAATGAAGTGGTGGCTTGGTTATGTCTGGCACTCACGTAGATGATAAATGAAGTGGTGGCTTGGTTATGTCTGGCACTCACGTAGATGATAAATGAAGTGGTGGCTTGGTTATGTCTGGCAGTCCCATTGACAATAAATGGAGTGGTGTCTCAGCAATCTTGAGCAGTCCCATAGGCAATACATGAAGTGGTGGCCCGGGAATCTCTAACAGTCCTGTAGATAATAAATGAAGTGGTAGCTTGCCAATCTCTGACAGAACCATAATAAATGAAGTAGTGGGTTGGCAATCTCAGAACGTCCCATAGACAATTTAAGTGGTGGTTCATAAATC
The DNA here is from genome assembly GCA_033576555.1 of Oophaga sylvatica. Lineage (NCBI taxonomy): Eukaryota > Metazoa > Chordata > Amphibia > Anura > Dendrobatidae > Oophaga > Oophaga sylvatica. The sequence goes on from JARQOD010000002.1 coordinate 60,421,597, forward strand.
TTCTGCAGGAACAAATCCCACTCTGCATTATACAGCCATCACCTGCTTCTAACAGCAGCGACCAGGCCAAGCACAGATTGTCGCTAAACCATTTAGATACCGCCTTCAATCTCTGACACCGGCACTTAAATGGTTTCAATGTGTGTGTGCCCACTACACTCCCCCCACCACACAAGAAATAAGTCATCGTGCAGCTTTATCAGGAAAAAAGGTTAAGTTCATATGTTTTCTATCACTATAATTGTACCGACTTTCAGAATCTTGTTGCCAAATCTTACCACATATTGAATGGCATAAGAAAAGAAATATTTTATGTTCACACACTTAAACTTTTTTTCCTGTTTTACAGTACATTATACAGTAAAATGAATACGGCCGGTTTCACATTAGGGTTCCTAGGAGTAGCGGAGGGCTGTGGACTTCCTCAGTGAAGCTCCGCCCACTGCCGCACCTCCTCCGGTCAGCTCCGCCTATGTCTGCATGCGGCCTGCATACCTATCTTTTTATCTTTAACATTGGGTATGCAGGCCGTGTGGCCATATGCGGATGCGTTTGCATGCGTCGTTTTGACGATGCGGCAAACAAAACAAATTCCAACATGGTGCGTTCGACGTGGGTCGCCGCATCGACAAAACGACGCAAGCGGATGCATCTGCATACAGCCGCACAGCCTGCGTACCCAATGTTAAAGATAGGTACGCAAGCCGCATGCAGACATAGGCGGAGCTGACCGGAGGAGGTGCAGCAGTGGGCGGAGCTTCAGAGGAAGTCTGCAGCTCTGAGGAACGCTAATGTGAAACCGGCCTTAAAGGTGTCTTTGAAAACTACAACTTGTAACAAAAAAAATTCCTAATACAGATATCTTGACAGAAAAATAAAAAAGTTATGACTCCTGAAAAAGTGGAGGAAAATACGAAAACGCATAAGAAAAATTTGCCAAGTCATAAATAGATTTTGTCTCTTCAAGGGAACCTGTCATAGCCAAAAACTCTATTTACTTGCACATACAGGAGTAACCTGCAGGTAAAAGGAAGTTAAAACACTTACATGAGCAGCAGCTACAGGAAGAAAATGAAGTTATATCCTCTCTGCAGCCACTCACTTCCAGCCATTGGGCCGGTGCAGGGAGTGGTTAGTGCCACCGTTGACTATATAGTAAAGGTGGATATAATCACTCCCCAGCACTTTGATTGACAGCCTGCTCTGCAGCACAAGTGTGCAGTGTGTCGGTAAGCTGTCACTGTATAGTGAATGGTGACTGCAACCACTCCTTGCATCAGCACAATGGCTGGAAGCAAGTGGATACAGGGAGAACCTAACTTAATTTACTCCCTGTAGCCATGGATCCAGTAATGATTTTAATGCTATTTATCAGCAAATTATCATTTCTTATTCTTTGTTTACATAGATCCATCATACTCCGCAGCACTTTACAGACTTCTTCAACACTGTCCCCATTGGGGCTCACTATCTAATTTCCCTATCAGTTTGTCTTTGGAATGTGGGAGGAAACCCACGCAAACACGGGGAGAACATAGAAATGCCTTGCAGATGTTTTCCTTGGTGGGATTTGAACCCAGGACCCCAGTGTTGAAAAGCAACACTCCAAACCATTGAGCCACCCTGCTGCCTAGATTAACCCTGTATCTGCTGGTAATTAGTATTTTTGGACGAGACAAGTTTCCTTTCAATAGGATGATACAGTATGGAAAATAACAAGGTTTGAGGAGATCTATAACTGTTAAAATGTTTTGTTTTGCTCCAAAACGCCTTTCATAGAAAAAAATGTTTAAGTAGAAGTCAGAAATAGGGAGGGAGAGTCAAGGGGGTGACTCTCTGCTACTTCTCACACACCCATCTCAGCGAGAGTAGCAGGTCAATCCCTATTACACACATAGATCTGTCAATCAAGCCACCATTACCTCGGTGAAGGCATGACTGATGGGGTGTTTGCCTAAACCAGGCGGTGAGCTACCCCACAACTTATCCTTCCCTTCCTTTCTCACTATGTTTGCTCTTAAATGCTGCTGCAGTTTGTGACGCGGAGTCAGTCTCCGCTTTCTGCCACCCATGGTTAAACACTATGAATATTCTGGCAAGTTCCATTTAATTTTTTTTTTACCTGTGTATATTTAGAAGGTTTAGTTTTTGTTTTATTTGTTTGCATTTGATTAAGAAATATTTGTCTCCCTACTTTTACATTAATTACAAATTGCCTGAGGAAGAACTGTGGTTCCTTTCACCTGGCTAAAACTTTGAAAAAAGTTTGATGACAGATTGTCAATCTCAGCATCAATTTAATTTATAAGCGACAAGTGACATCGACATTACCTGTAACCTGGAGTAATTACCGTTCCTATCATGTCGCTAAATTTTTCACTCAGTGTCAACTGTCAGAAGTCGCATACATTCAGTGTAATCTTACCCTCATTAGTACCCGAAATCTGCTATAATGTGATAAGAACAAGTAAGTATTCAATCCACTTTTTAACTAGTTCTTTGGCAGAGTCTGGAAAATCACCTGCACTGTGTAACCAAAGTTCTCCCCTCATATAAAAAGCTGTAAGGGTTCACAATGGACAGGGTCTGCATCTTCCATCTACTGGGGAATACTTATCATGGCACAAGGGTGAGTGAACGTTTATAAAAAGACACAAAATATATATATATATATACATATATATATATCTACATTTGTGTCTGTTGTCATCTGATCTCGTTGTAAGGTTCTGTGTACATGTTCCTGAAACTCAGTATTTCCGTCAGCCATTTTACTTTCTGTCTTGCTGCAGCTGTCTTGCCCTCAGTTAATATGGAGTTTCCAGCTTGCATGTTCCCGCCCTGATTCTCTCCCTCTTGCTTCTTAAGCAGCCACAGCTGAGCAATCAGTGCTTCAGAATCAAGCCTGCAGTGAACCTGTGACCTGACTCCTGGAAGCCTTCGACCTTGTACTCCAGTTATTTCCTATTGTGGAACTTTGGAACACTCGTGGACTTTGGAACCTTGCTATTTGATAAATCCACGTTTGCATGGACTTATGGTAACAGAGAAGAGATCCTGAACCTGTTGTGAGAGTGATTGCTGAGCTTAAGTTACTCTGGCCTGCTGTGTCTCCTGCTTTTGTATCTGCAAACTGTGTGACTATTATTGCCACTTGTATGAAGTAATACAAGACCTTCTATATCAAACCTGTGACTCCTGTGTTTTCATCGCACCCAAGCACAAGACACTATATGAACTGTACTCCTTACATTACACTCGTATTCCATCTATCCCTTTTACCACAGTCTATAGCTTAGCAAAAAGAGGGTGCGCAAAAGAGTTGGTCTTTTGTAACCACAGAAACACACACATTGCATAGGTGCTGCAGACGCTAAACAGAACATTTTTTCTATTTCCTTTTTTTTTTTTATTTAAAATATATAGGAGAAATACAAATCTGAATCTGCCAAAATGTTCAAATCCTCAAAGGATTGTTCTCATTCATTTTCGTTGTTCGGTAGTGCACTGCTCCTGTGCCTCTTGCTTTCCTAATTCCCGGAAGGAAGTTTACTCATTGAATGACTGGGTCGGCTGCATTGTTGACTCACTGGACTGGACTGGCAGAAGCAGTTTTGCCTCTGAAGCAGTGGAAGCTGGGTGCATGCACTGGAATTACACATACATTATTTTTAAACCAAATAAAGAAGAGGATCTGAAAGGGGAAATCGACTCCTTGGACAACCCCTTCTGAATTACTACATCATGTCATAGAATCATAGAATGTTAAGGTTGGAAGGGATTTCAAGGGTCATTGTATCCAACTGTTCAATGCCGGATTCACTAAACCATCTCAGACAGATGTATGCCCAGCCTCTATTTGAAGACTTCCATTGAAGGAGAATTCACCACCTCTCGTGGCAGCCTCTTCCACTCATTCATCACCCTCACTGTCAAAAAGTTTTTTCTAATATCTAACGTGTGTCTTCTCCCTTTCAGCTTTATTCTATTTCTTCTCGTGTTTCCATGTGCAAATGAGAATAATGATCCCTCTACACGGACATCCCTTCAGATATTTGTAGACTATTCAGTCTCCTCTTATCCTTCTTTTTTGCAAACTAAACATTTCCAGATCCTTTAACCATTCCTCGTAGGATATACCGTATAAACTCGAGTATAAGTCAACCCAAGTATAAGCCGAGGCACCTAATTTTGCCACGAAAAACTGGGTAAACGTATGGACTCAAGTATAAACCGTGTATGCATTGTCCCCTCATCTCTATCCTGATATGCATGGCTCCCCCCTCCCTTTCCTTGTATGCATGGCTCACCGGTCCCCATCCTTGTATGCATGGTTCATTATCCCCTATCCTTGTATGCATGGCTTCTTATCCCCTATTCTTGTATGCATGGCTCCTTATCCCTATTCTTGTATGCATGGCTCCTTATCCCCTATCCCTTTATGCATGGTTCCCATAAATAAAAACATCCTACTTAACTTGCCTGCGCGCCCTCACTGCTTCTCGTTCCGGCGCCAGCAGCACTTCCTGCAGAGCTATCACGTGGCCCGCTCATTAAGGTAATGAGTAAAGAGTTAAGGAGTAAAGGTGGATAATTACTTCATGTGATCTAGACTCTACGCTTCTCTTAATACATCCTAAAACTGTGTTTTCCTTTTTGGCTGCTTCATCACACTGTTGACTCACGTGCAGTCTTTGATCTATTAGTATAACCAAATATTTTTCCCTCATGCTGTTGCTTAGGTCTATTCCTCCCATTCTATAGATGCAATTTTCTTTTGTCTTGCCCAGATGTAGAATCTTGCATTTCTCCTGTTAAATACAATTCTATTAGTCGCTACGCATTGGTCAAGCTTATGTAGATCCTTCTCAATCCTTTTCTTGTCTTCTCTAGTGTTAGCTATCCCTCCTAGCTTTGCATAGTCTGGACATTTGATTAGTTTATCTTCAGTTCCCTTATCCATATCATTTCTAAAAATGTTGAACAACACTGGGGCCCAGGACAGAGCCCTGTGGTACTCCACTTGAAACTCTTTTTCAATTGGATGTGCAACCATTTATTACCACCCTTTGAGTACAATCAAAAAGCCAGTTATGAATCCACCTAACTGTAGCCTTGTCAATGCCATACTTGGTCATTTTTTCAATAAGGATAGAATGATATACTTTAGCAAATGCTTTGCTGAAGTGGAGATATACTATACGTACTGCATTTTCCTGATCTACCCAGTCAGTGATTCAATCATAGAAGGAAATTAGATTAGTCTGGCATGACTTGTTTTTGCTTGGCTTTTCAGTTGCGCTTGGCTTTTCAGTAGACTTAAAGAGAATGACGGAGCACTGTTCAGGCATCCAACCTCCCCTTTAATTTTGTAACCGGATAAAAGTTCCTCATTGTTAAGTAAAATTCTTTGATTGGTGAAGGTAACAGCGCCCAAACCTCCACTGAGTAGCAAGTTATCAACTATCCAGAGGGCAAATAATAACTGGGGTTAACTGGACAACCCCTTTAACTTAGCCGAAATTTAATTACTGCAAAAAAGAAAACACACACAAACACATTTCACTTAAAGAGACGGTAACATAACTGGCAAGTAGCCTGTAACATAAGGCATTCATGGCTAGGAGTATAATACACATAGCAATTATTATTGTGTCATATGGCACCTTACAGTGTAGTAGTGCACCAGGGCGCATTACACTTTACTATTAGCACCCTGCACAAAGTTATAGCTGGATCCACGGACATATGTACATTGAAGGGTTATACTTTTACTTTTTTGTATCTTTCTAAAATTAGTTAGAAAGTGAACCTATTTTTTTACATACTGTTAATCCTGCACTGTTCTACACTTTACTATCGTCGTTTAGTTTTGAAGAATTGGTACGTGGTCATCATAATAAGCTAGAAATCACCGAATAATGTAAAACCATTAGACATTGTAGCATTATTGATTTTATTTTTTATGATCACAGCTCTTCTTTAGATTATAGGCAGCTCTTTACTTACAGAAAAAGTTGTTTTCTTCAAAGGCTCAAAGTATATTCAAAGTTTAAAGGATGATTTTCTTACATCGTGACAGTTTATAGTGTCAGTTAATGAGGACAATTGCAGCACAGATATCAATTGTCTATTTAGCCATCATTATAATCACTTGTTTTGTATTAAAGGAAATCTGTCAGGTCAGAAAACACTATTAATCTTCAGATAAAGGGCTAATCTACAGATTAATAGTGACCTGAAACCATGCAGCAGCCACACTGAGAGCCTGGCTATTAGGAGAGAATTGACTGTATTCCTCCTGTCATCCTCCGGCTTTCAGTGATAGAGGAGTGGCTTCAGTCTCTGGCCGGTATATAATGAGCGGCGGGCTGTAACCACACCCGGCACTGACCGATAACCGGCTCAGCACTGATGCACTGCAGAGCCAACAGTCAGTGCCGGGCATTATTACGGCCACCGCTCCCTATGTCCTGAGTGGTGACTGAAGCCACACCTCTATCACTGAAAGCCGGAGGCTGCCAAGAGGAATACAGTTAATTTCCTCCTGGTAGCAGGGCTTTCTGTGTGGCAGCCATACTGCTTTAGAAAGCTATTAATTTGCAAATTAACCCAGTATCTGCAGGTTAATAGTGTTTTTTTTACATGATTGAATCCCTTTAAGTTGAGACATGTTGTAAACAAAATAATTCTTTAATAATCTTTTGTTGGGTTTCCCAAAATCCAAAAGGGGTTGTGTCACCCACTGTTAATGTCCTCCATCAGGGCATATAGACATTACAGAAGGCACCTCTGCTTAGCATAAGTTGCCCATATTCCGGCGGACTATAATACAAGAAAGACCATTTATCTGAATAGGTGCCCAGTGTATTCCCCCTGCTGTGGCTGCTGCAGAGCAAATGCCTGGCTGACAACAGCTCCCCGGGAAGGTCAGGTAGCAATCAGCTGCTCCTGCATTTAGAGCATGGTTGCCTCTGATGAGTCAAACCCTTTAAAGGGACTCTGTCAGCATAGAACGACTGTTGAAACCAAGTACAGGCGTTCGGTGCACCCTTGCTGTGGCCAAACATTAAAGAGCACCTTCCAATCGTTTTGTTTCCCATCTAGCTTCTGTTAAAAGGAAGCAATACAAAAAAAGGCAGCCAGACCCATACCAACATGTTTAAAATTTGTAGGAAGCAGAAGGTTCTTCAAGATAAATAAATCACCAAATCCTAAAAAATTGAATTAGAAAAGATTTAAAAATTATGTAGAATTAAGATGAATAGGTTATGGCAATCAAAGAAAATCTATCTATCTAATCTGAAAGCAGCATCATGTTGAAACAGAGAAAATAGAGAAAACAATCCAGCGATGTGTCACTTACTGATCTGCTTGCTGCAGTTTTGATAAAATCACTGTTTTAGCAACAGGAGATTTTCATTAAAGGACTAAAACCTTCGGCCATGTAGTTGTCCATATTCATCAGCTCTGTATAACCACACCGCCACCACTGATTGACAGCTTTCTGCCTATGAACAGTGTACACTCAAAGCTGCCAATCTATGGTGTGGACAGGGATACACAGAGCTCAGCATTCAAAGTGGACCAGAATCCGATAAATCAGTGGCAATTCATCAAAACTGCAGCAAGCAGCCCAGTAAGTAACATCGCTGGACATCCCTGCTCAGGCAACAAAACAGAACTCATCGAAGGAGGTGATCATTGTGCTTGTGTTTTCCAGGTACCATGTGATGGTGCAACAGAAAAAAAAATGGGAGTGAAAAATGGAGAATTCTGTGCCTGTGAAGGTAATTATCCACACTTGTCCTAGAAAGAACAGAATCAGATATTCCCAAAAGATGTGTAGAACCAAGTCCTCAGCATTATGGCAGTACCAACAATAGGAGGGCACTGAGAGTAGTATATTTATGAAAGTGGCTCTGTTCTGTGAACACATGGCAGCTCTAAATATGGCTTCCGCTGATAGTCTGTTATGTCTTGGCAGCTGAGGAGAGCAGGCAAAAACGGCAATACACCAGAGAGGTTGGAATCTACTGGATTGCAGTACCCTGACTAACCACCACAACTAAAGGCAGCCATGGAGCGTTCCTACGTTGGTCCTAGACGCCTCGTCACAGCCTGAGAGGCTAACTACACCTAAAGATAGAAAGAGGAAAGCTATCTGCCCCGGAGCAGATCCCCAAAGAACACAGGAAGCCCCCAAACATGTAATGGCGGTTAGACAAGAGGAAATACAGACACAGACAGAAAACAGTATGAGCAAACGCTGGGGCCCAATCTGCCTGGACAGAAAAGGACAGGAAGGATACCCACTGCAATCAAAAAAAAAACCAAAAAAAAGCCAATGCTACTAATTGCAAAAACACCTGAGATCACACGACCTCTACCACCTAAATTAGTTCTCTGGTGTAACAAAACTAAGCCGCAGTCACAGAAAAAACTGGAAAAGGCAAATGAACAAACAACAGTGGCTCCAGAGGAACCGAGAGGCGCCCAAGCCCCCCGAGGAGGGAAACCTGGCCAACCTCACAGAAATGCAGAGAAATATGCAAATGGCAAGCACAAAAACAAAAAACAGAAAATATCTTATCTGAGAGCAGGAGAAGAGGCAAGACTCAGCAAGCTTCCAAGTGAACCAGGAAACAATGTTGAGAAAAGAACAATTGATCACCGGCAACCATGATGGGGGGAAACCTCCCTTATATCCAGCCAGTCCGTGATTCCTGATTGCCAATCCTCATTGAATGGTTCAGTACCGTTTGTAACCACCAGAGGGAGCTTCTGCTCAGAATTCATTCATTAAAACATTCATAACAATAGGCTTTGCCTAGCTACTAGTGATGAGCGAGCGTGCTCGGATGTCGTGTTATCAGAGCATGCTCGGGTGTTATCCAAGTATCTCAGGCGTGCAGGAATAACGTGTTTAAGTCCTTGTGGCTGTTAGACAGCCACAACACATGCAGGGATAGCCTAACAAACAGGCGATGTCTAACAGCCACGAATCATGCAGCCACGGAGACTTAAACATATTACTCGAGCACGCCTGAGATATTCGGATAACACGATATCCCAGCACGCTCGCTCATCACTACTAGCTACTCTAATTTTTAGATCTTAAGGGAATCCTGGCTTTCACTCATTAACGCTTGTACAGGGATGTGGAGCTAAACAGCGGTTCTGGGTTCAGTGCCTGGAAAGGTCGCCGGGTTAGAAAAAGAAGTGTAGACAGGATAAAAAGTATAGACAGGATAAAAGTCAGGAATCAGAAGAATTGACAGTAAAAGCAAAGAATTGACAGTAAAAGCAAAGCAGGAGTAGACTAGAGCTGGTATGAATCATAAAGGTCATCTCCCGGTATTAAGCTGGGAGTTTAAGTAGAGTGTGGTGCTGTCTCACTGGCAAAGTAGAGAGGTGATCACTACAGCTGGAAAACACACACATCCATACTGCCAGACTGGACGGCACTACTGGTCCTGATACTCTAGTCTCTGTGGCAGGACAGAGCTTGCGCCACCCATAGATTTAGATTTCACCCTCTCCTCCATCAAGAGCGCCGCTCATAGAATTAATAAGGTGGCACTGGTGAAAGAAGCAGACGTTGCAGGTCTGGGAGGAAATGTAACAATATTGTGCAGTTTGACTAGGTAATACTTGCTGTCTAGAATTTCATAGCTTAGCTCCTGGAGATGGCTAAAAATCCAGAAGTCATGAGACAAGAGATGGAGCCTAATTATTAGGGATTTTGAAAAAAATAATTAAATCTCTCCCAGTGTAAGAAAAAGGAAGATAACCAAAATATCCCGTAAAGGACCAAACTATAAAGTGGATCAATAAAGGGAGCATGTCTCACAGGCCCAACTGCTGAGCAAGTGAGCTATAAAGGCGTTGTGACTTGGAGAAGGACATGGGCAGTGAAGGTTAGACAGAAAGTGATGAAGATGGAAATCCAGGAGACATTTTGTATATTTAAGACAAAGAGATGTAACGTATATTAAACTAGCGGTGGAAGATTGGATCACTAAGACTGGAAGTGAACACCAGCTTCCCTTTTTATGGGGAATATTGGAGATGGGCTTGGGAAGATATGTCCAAATAAATATTTTATAAGTCAACTTCAATGAGTGTAAGACAGTTGTATGGAAATGGTCTGTCTTGGATGCCTTGTTCTACTTTTATCTGATGGAGCCAATCAGGAAGTGGTAAGGCAGAAAAGAATTTTTGCCTAATTTGAGTCATCAAGTGCCAAACTTGACTTAAATTATTGGACCAAAGAAAGCCAAATAATAGATGGTGTAAATGTAGACTAGACAGTCTAAAGATGTGCCAAATTTATCAAACAGCGGGAACCTCTGATTAATGTGGCGCATCTTAAAATTGCGTTTTTTAAGTTGGCACTGTCTAAAAGAAAACCAGCTTTAGTAAATCAAAAGGCTAGAAAGGGGATATTCACTCTAAGCTTTACCTTCAGAGTAATTTTTGGTTCATACATTTACACCTCTGCCAAGCACATTATTCTCAACATATTTCTTTTGCATCTAAGAAGATTCATGATAAAAATAAGATAGAAGACATGCTATGCAGAAGGATTTATCTGCCCCCCATCAATCTGTCTTCCATTTCCACAGCGGTTACATGAGTTCAGCACAAGTTAGTACACGATCTGATGTAAATTATCATCTGCAATTTTATATACTAAAGAGATAGGAAAGAATTTTAAGAAGTCTATTTAAGAGGCTAAAGTCTAGCACTAGAAAGATTTACAATTTATAAAACGCACATTTTTAACAAGGCTTCTGAGTATATACCATAGATATAAATTTCATCCTTACTACTCACACTGGAAGCTTGCACCGCTATGTTCTTAGTTCCATTTTAGGAACATTGTAATTGGGATCGGCAAGAGTTACACGCAGACCGGCCTGGAAGGCTACAAGTGTCAGTAAAAAGTCTATGGACACTGGCATGTAAAAGTTTGGGCACCCCTTGTCAAAATTACTGCGATTGTGAACAGACAAGCAAGTTGAAGGAAAAGGGCCTATAATTAAAGATAACACATTTCCTTTGTAATATATATATATATATATATATATATATATATATGTACATATATATATATATATATATTCGCTTTTTGTTTTTTCAGTTTCATAATTACCCTTAGAGATGTGTGATCAGATAACTTTGTCCAATGTTTCAGACCTTCATTAGCCTGTTAGGGTTTTGGCTTGTACACCATCATCGTTGGGAAAGGCCAATTTCCCAGCTTTAAAAAGAACAGCCTCAACTAATATTGTGCCAAAAAACAGCAGCCATGGGTTCTTCTAAGCATCTGCCTAGTACTCTGAAAATGATAATAGTGAGGTCCACAAAGCAGGAGAAATGCTATTAGAAGATAGAAAAGCGTTTTCAAGTTTCCCTTTGATCAGTTCAAAATGTAATAAAAAAAGGCAGTTATCAGGAATAGTGGAGGTCAAGATAAGGTCTTGAAGACCAAGCAAAATTTCATTGAGTTGCTCGTTGCTTGAGAGTTGCTCGTTGGATTGCTAGAGAGGCAAATCAGAACCCCTGCTTGACTGCAAAAGACCTTTAGAAAGCTTTAGCGGACTCTGGATGTGTGTTACATTGTTATACTGTTCAGAGATGCTTGCACAAATATGGCTTTCATTTGAAGAGTCATCAGAAGAAAACCTCTCCTATATACTCACCAAAAAAGTAAGTGTCAGAAGTATGCAAAAGAACATCTAAACAAGCCTGATGTATTTTGGAAACAAGTCCTATGGACTGATGAGGTCAGAATAGAACTCTTTGGCCACAACGATCAAAGGTATGTGTAGAGATAAAAGGGCACAGAATTTCAGAAAAAGAACAGCTTGCCAATCATTAAGCATGGGGTGGATCAA
>JARQOD010000002.1:60433599-60524169 GCA_033576555.1 Oophaga sylvatica
CTTGCCTGTTACAGGGATTCACAGATCCTAAAATATATAAATATAATACACACACATACACACATATACATTACACTAGTAAAAACCCACAGATCCACTTACGGAAAATGATATGTTAAATCATTTACAAATACAGCCCCAAAAACATACAACAAATACAAACACATACAAAATACAAATACATACAAAAATAGTAAAATTTTTCACCCCCTCACCCCAGTGTAACCTATCAGTGGTTATCGGACAAAGGAGTAAGACTGATTTACAGATACACAGCTGTCTATTATAGCGCTTTTTGTTAAACCTTTTTTGTTTTACTTTCAGGTGCATATATGAAAAGATTGTTGGGGTTACACACCCTAGAGCAAGCAACGTAGCGTTGCCAGTGTGAAAATCACGGGCTCTCCAAATTGATAATTGATAATTGATACTTTATGTGATTGACCTTGTGCTTTGTTTAGAATCAAAACAAATGCAAGTCGGATTCAGAACTGCAGACGCCTAAATGAAAGGGCATGCCGCTTAGTAGGGATATGGCAGCACATATTTTCTCCCTTAGAGTTTCCAATAATAATAGTGGCTTCAATAACATTGGGCATGAGACTCTTGGCACACAATCTTGTGCCGTTACACATTTTTGGTGGGTCAAGGTTCCTAACCAACATTATCAGAGCTCCTATTTTTAAAGTGAGCCTATGTGGTGGCATTCCAGGAGGCTCCAAAGAATTCAGGAACTTCAATGGGTACATTACAGCTTGTTCACTATCCATGACTGAATCAATGGATATGTATGTGGACGCTAGACTGCGCAGTCTCCTGTTGTGTTTCGGTAGCTGAGGAGTGCAGGTAAAAAAGGCAATACACCAGGGCAGTTGGAATCTATGAGATTGCAGTACCCTGACTAACCACCACAACTAGAGGCAGCCGTGGAGCGTTCCTACGTTGGTCCTAGACGCCTCGCCACAGCCTGAGAAACTAACTACACCTAAAGATAGAAACAGGAAAGCTATCTGCCCCGGAGCAGAACCCCAAAGATAATAGAAAGCCCCCAAACAAGTAATGGCGGTTAGACAATAAGAAATACTGACACAGAAAGAAAATAGTATGAGCAAACGCTGGGGCCCAAACTAACTAAATAGAAAAGGATAGGAAGGGTACTTACTGCAATCCCAGAAAACCCTGAAAAACACCAACTCTACTAATTTCAAAATCACCTGAGATCACACGACCTCTACCACCTAAATTAGCTCTCTGGTGTAACAAAATCAAAACAGCAGCCACTGAAAAAACTGGAAAAAGCAAAAGAACAAAACTCAGTGGCTGAACTAAACTGAGAGGGCAAAAGCCCCTGGAGGGGACCCTGAAGGCCCCCAAAGAAGTGCAGGACAAAATGCAAAAATATAGCAAAAACACAAAAGAAGCAAAAGTCTTATCTGTTAGCAGGAGATGCAGACATGACACAGCAGGCTACAAAGGAAACTGGAATGAAGGATTCAGACCAGAACAATTGATCACCGGCAACCCTGATGGGAAGGTGACTCCCTTATATAAGACCAGTCAGTAACACCTGATTCCCAGTCCTCACAATCTTCACTGAACAGACCAGTACCGCATGTAACCACCAGAGGGAGTCTCTGCTCAGAACTCATCTCAAACCCATTCACAACAGTACCCCCCCCTTGAGGAGGGGTCACCGAACCCTCACTTGAGCAATCAGGTCGGTCAGGATGAGTTCTATGATACGCACGGATGAGTCTCCTAGCATGGATGTCCGAAGCAAACACCCAGGAATTGTCTTCCTGACCATAACCTCTCCACTTAACCAAATACTGGAGTTTCCGTCTAGAAAAACGAGAATCTAATATTTTCTCAACCACATACTCCAGATTGCCCTCAACCAAAACAGGGTCAGGAGGCACAGCAGCAGGAACCACTGGCTCAACAAACCTCTTCAACAAGGACTTGTGTAACACGTTATAGATCTTAAATGTCCCTGGAAGAAGCAAACGAAAAGAAACAGGATTAAGAATCTCAATGATCTTATAAGGTCCAATGAACCTAGGCTTAAATTTAGGAGATGCTACTCTCATAGGAATATTCTTTGAGGACAACCAGACCAAGTCCCCCACTTTAAACCGAGGACCATCAGTCCTATGCCGGTTAGCAAACCGCTGGGCCTTCTCCTGAGAGAGGGACAACCTCTCCACTACCTGGTCCCAAATCTGTTGCATACGCTCCACAACAGAGTCAACACCTGGACAGACAGAAGCCTCCGTCTGTCCTGAAGAAAATCGAGGGTGAAACCCAGAATTACAGAAAAACGGAGACATCAAAGTGGCAGAGCTAGCCCTATTATTAAGAGCAAACTCAGCCAAAGGCAAAAAAGAGACCCAGTCATCCTGATCAGCAGACACAAAGAATCTTAGATAAGTCTCCAATGTCTGGTTTGTTCTCTCAGTTTGACCATTGGTCTGAGGATGAAATGCCGAGGAGAAAGACAATTGAACACCCAGTTTAGAACAAAAAGTCCTCCAAAATCTGGAAACAAACTGGACTCCTCTGTCAGACACAATGTTCTCAGGAATGCCGTGTAAACGAACCACGTGCTGAAGGAATAACGGCACCAATTCAGAGGAGGAAGGCAACTTAGGTAATGGCACAAGATGTATCATTTTGGAAAACCTATCACAAATTACCCAGATGGTGGTCATTCTCTGAGAAACAGGAAGGTCGGAAATGAAATCCATAGAGATATGGGTCCATGGTCTCTTGGGCACAGGCAATGGCATCAACAAACCACTAGAGCGAGAGCAAGGCTTGGAGCGAGAGCAAGTCCCGCAGGACTGCACACAATTCCCTGACGTCACGAGACAAGGTAGGCCACCAAAAGGACCGACTAACCAAGTCTCTGGTACCAAAAATTCCGGGATGCCCAGCCAATGCGGAACAATGAATCTCAGACATCACACTCTTTTTCCACTGGTCCGGGACAAACAATTTTCCAACAGGGCAGCACTCGGGCCTATCCTCCTGACACCCCTCCAGAGCAAGCCTCAAATTGGGCGAGATGGTGGAAAGAACTACACCCTCTTTCAAAATAACAGAAGGATCAGATAACTCAGGAGAGTCCGCAAGGAAACTACTCGACAGGGCATCCGCCTTAACATTCTTAGTGCCAGGAAGAAAGGAAACCACAAAATTAAAACGTGTGAAAAACAAGGCCCACCTGGCCTGTCTAGGATTGAGTCGCTTGGCAGATTCCAGATAGACCAGATTCTTATGGTCCGTAAGGACCACCACCTGATGTTTGGCTCCCTCCAGCCAATGTCTCCACTCTTCAATAGCCCACTTCATGGCCAATAACTCCCGATTACCCACGTCATAATTACGTTCAGTAGGAGAAAATTTTCGAGAGAAAAAGGCACAAGGGTTACTTTTAGAGGTCTCTGGATCCTTTTGGGACAAAACGGCACCTGCCCCAATTTCAGAGGCATCAACCTCCACCTGAAATGGCAGAGAAACATCAGGCTGCCGTAGAACAGGAGCAGAAGTGAATCTCTGCTTAAGTTCCTGAAACGCAGAGACTGCCACAGGAGGCCAATTCACCACATCAGAACCCTTTCTGGTCAAATCAGTTAATGGCTTAACAATAACTGAGAAATTACCAATAAATTTACGATAAAAATTGGCAAAACCCAAAAATCTCTGAAGAGCCTTTAATGAAGTAGGTTGGACCCAATCACAGATGGCCTGAACCTTGACCGGGTCCATTTCAATAACAGATGGGGACAAAATGAATCCCAGAAATGAGATCCTCTGTACGCCAAAAAGACACTTTGATCCCTTCACATACAAAGCATTCTCTCTCAAAATCTAATTATGCAAATTGTCTCTTCAGAGAGGAAGAGAGCTAGAACTCTAGTGCCACCTTTTGGAAGGTAGCAATCCTACAAGTCAATGTCGACCCTTTAACGAGCCTTATCACATGACCTAGGATAATAGCCAAACCAGAATCTCAATTTGCAGACACTGTGTTTCGGGGTTCAGCCCCTCGTCAGTGCAAAGCGGAGATCTGGTTTGGCTGTGTGAGAGGCGTCAGACCATTGTCCAAGAAATATCGTCACTCCTTGCGGAGATCAACATGCTAAGCATGCAGATGAGGAGACTTAAAGCCGCAATGCGGCTTTAAGTCTCCTCATCTGCATGCTTAGCATGTTGATCTCCGCAAGGAGTGACGATATTTCTCTCAAAATCTGGAACACAGTTCGAACATGTTTCACATGAGAGTCCCAGTCATTAGAAAAAATCAAGATATCATCCAAATAAACAATCAGAAATTTGTCCACAAAATCCCTGAAAATGTCATTCATGAAGGACTGGAAGACGGAAGGAGCATTAGTGAGCCCAAAGGGCATCACTAGGTACTCAAAATGCCCTTCAGAGGTATTGAATGCCGTCTTCCATTCATCCCCGTGCTTAATGCGAATAAGGTTATACGCCCCCCTGAGGTCAAGCTTGGTAAACCAAGTAGCGTTTTTCACCCTGGAAAACAGGTCAGAAATCAAGGGTAACGGGTATTGATATTTCACAGTAATATTGTTCAAGAGACGATAATCAATACACGGCCTTAATGAACCATCTTTTTTGGCCACAAAGAAAAAACCGGCACCTAAGGGTGAAGAGGATGGTCTGATATGACCCTTCTCCAATGATTCCTTGATATAAGACCGCATAGCGTCATGTTCAGGTACAGACAAGTTAAAAAGGCGACCTTTAGGGAATTTACCACCCGGCACTAATTCAATAGCGCAGTCATAACTCCTATGGGAGGCAAGGATGCAGATTTACTTTCGCTAAACACATCAGAAAAATCAATCAAAAAGTCAGGAACATCCTGAGCCTGGGGGGAGGCAGAAAAAACAGGAGTGTTGGTATTAACACATTGGCAGCCCCAACTGGTTACAGACACAGATTTCCAATCCAAAACAGGATTATGAGACTGTAACCAAGGGAAACCCAGCACGATAATGTCATGCAGATTATACAGAACCAAAAATTTGCAGCACTCCTGGTGATCAGGTTCAACCCTCATTATCACCTGAGTAGAAAACTGGGGTTTATTCTCAGCCAAAGGGGTAGAATCGATCCCCAGTAGGGGAATAGACTTCTGTAGGGGTATCAAGGGAAACCCACAACGTTTAGCAAAATCATAATCCATCAGGTTAATAGCTGCTCCAGAATCAACGAAAGCCTGAGCAGAAAATGAGGACAGAGAGCATATCAGAGTGACAGTTAATAAAAACTTAGTCTGAACACTACCCAAGACAACTGAGCGTGCAAAACGTCTTCCCCGCTTAGGGCAGACTGAAATAGCATGAGAGGCATCACCACAGTAGAAACATAACCCATTGCGCTTTCGAAACTCATGACGCTGTGCCCCAGTCACCACTCTATCACACTGCATGGGTTCAGAAGCTGGTTCACAAGACAACACCATTCCACGCATACTTCTCCGCTCACGCAAACGTCTGTCAATTTGAATCGCTAATGACAGAGAATCATTGAGACCAGAGGGGACAGGGAATCCCACCATAACATCCTTTACATTATCTGACAGACCCTTCCGGAAAAGGGCTGCCAAAGCGTCGTCATTCCATTTGGTCAGGACTGCCCACCTACGGAATCTCTGACAGTATAACTCAGCGTCATAAGGCCCCTGATTTAATGCCAACAAGGCTTTTTCAGCTTGATCAGTGACATTAGGCTCATCGTACAATAACCCCAAAGCCTGAAAAAATGCATCAACATCACTCAAAACAGGATCCCCAGGTGTCAGGGAAAAAGCCCAATCCTGAGGATCGCCGCGCAGGAGAGAGATGATAATTTGAACCTGCTGCGCTGCGTTCCCTGAGGACTTAGATTTTAAGGCAAAAAACAATTTACAATTATTTTTGAAATTCTGAAACTTAGCTCGATCCCCCAAAAACAAATCTGGCATGGGGATCCTAGGTTCCACAACAGGCAACCTAGCAAGATATGCAGCAATACTCTGAACCTCAGTGGCAAGCTGATCCACACGGCCAGAGAACCGTGCAAACTCCATTGAGAGAAAAGATCCTCCCCAGCACCCAGAGATACAGAGGGAAAAAAATGCAACAAACAGAAAAATATCTCTGACAACTCTGACAACCTTTTTTCTTTCACAATATTTTTTCCCTTCTGTGAGTACCATACAATTTTCAATTTTTAGGCCGGTGATACTGTTATGTTTCGGTAGCTGAGGAGTGCAGGTAAAAAAGGCAATACACCAGAGCAGTTGGAATCTATGAGATTGCAGTACCCTGACTAACCACCACAACTAGAGGCAGCCGTGGAGCGTTCCTACGTTGGTCCTAGACGCCTCGTCACAGCCTGAGAAACTAACTACACCTAAAGATAGAAACAGGAAAGCTATCTGCCCCGGAGCAGAACCCCAAAGATAATAGAAAGCCCCCAAACAAGTAATGGCGGTTAGACAAGAAGAAATACTGACACAGAAAGAAAATAGTATGAGGAAACGCTGGGGCCCAAACTAACTAAATAGAAAAGGATAGGAAGGGTACTTACTGCAATCCCAGCAAACCCTGAAAAGCACCAACTCTACTAATTTCAAAATCACCTGAGATCACACGACCTCTACCACCTAAATTAGTTCTCTGGTGTAACAAAATCAAAACAGCAGCCACTGAAAAAACTGGAAAAAGCAAAAGTACAAACATCAGTGGCTGAACTAAACTGAGAGGGCAAAAGCCCCCGGAGGGGACCCAGAAGGCCCCCACAGAAGTGCAGGACAAAATGCAAAAATATAGCACAAAAACAAAAAGAAGAAAATGTCTTATCTGTTAGCAGGAGATGAAGACACGACACAGCAGGCTACAAGGGAAACAGGAATGAAGGATTCAGACCAGAACAATTGATCACCGGCAACCCTGATGGGAAGGTGACTCCCTTATATAAGACCAGTCAGTAACACCTGATTCCCAGTCCTCACAATCTTCACTGAACAGACCAGTACCGCATGTAACCACCAGAGGGAGTCTCTGCTCAGAACTCATCTCAAACCCATTCACAACAGTCTCCCCTGTATTTGTAGATTTATGGAGCTGACACTATCATTTTTAGCAGCTAGACTTCCATGTTCACAATGCCACTGAATTCTCGGTGCATAGTGAGCGTGATATGAGGATTTGCAAGTCTGCATTTACATAGAGTGACTGCAGACTTGTAACCTAAGGCTATGTGTTATTTAGAAATTCTATTCCCGCTTTTCAAATTAATTCTGTATCCATTAATTACAGCCAGAGAAACCAAACTACCAAAGAGCAGCATAGATAGAAAACTCAAATGGACCAATAACCCACCGCAAGCTCAATCTAACATAATGCCATTCCCTCCACACAGAAACAGAAACAACTGAAGGGATTGTTTGCATTGTGTCACATTAATGAAGTGTCTGCTTAAACGAGGAAACATCATCTGTTTAAACATTTCCATGCGCAAACATATCTTCTCCAGTGAAATGGTGGAAAGCCGAACTCTTCAACACAAAAGTGAATATATAAAAAGTGAAGAAATTCTACAGATATTAGATGAAACTGCACCAAAATTTTGGGAGCAGTGGAGTTTGAAAATATGCTTGACAATATTCTTAAAAGAGGTTTTTCAGGACTATTTTTTTTCATTTACTATAAGCCTAAAAAACTAACAGAGGCAACTACTTGCGTGTTCCACCCGCTGCAGACTCAGAGTGATCACTGACTGCTCCTGCAGGTGAATCAGCTGCTCAAACGTCAATGGAGCAGCCCTTCATCTGCCATTCTGCTCTGTTGACAGGGCGTCACTGCTAACGTCATGCTGATTGACAGTTGACTCCCCACAGTTATTCAGTACGGAGTCAGCTGTCAATCAGGGTGACGCTGGCAGTCACGCCTCATCAACACAGCAGAGTGAAAGAGAAGCCGCTGCTATGTCAATATGTCATCAGTGGAAGTTGCTGAATCTCCGGCAGTAGCGGTCAGTGACCATTCTGTGCCGGAAGCGATCAATGCCACCTGTCTGTGCCGACAGAGATTGGTGCTGGGCACTACAGGCAGATGAGCTAGCAATCACCTCCCTGTTAGTCACATAGTAAAAAAAAATGAAATAGTCTTGGGTAAACCCTTTAAATATAGAATTCACAAACGCGCGTAGTGCAAACTACTGTGGTAGTAAAAGGCTTATATAAAACTGCAAACAGAATTCCATCTTGAAGCCACTTTATGGGCTAGATTAAAAGTGAAACTTCAGTGAAAACACATGTAAAACTGGGTCAATTCTCAAAATATTACTGTGTTCTATTGCAAGTTTCCAAATAGTAAAATATCCAGTAGCATAAGCCTGCTACCAACACAAGAATGCACTGAGTGAAAAGAAAAAAATCTTCGGAGACAATTTTGGCTGTTGGTTTCCTTTAGAGCAGGGGTGCAGAACCCATGGCCTGTGATGCTGTGTGGCTCCGAACCATCTGGTCATAGACTCACTTCTCTGCTTCTGTTGGCCAACATTGTAGGACTGTAGGTTCTTACTTCATGTATACCTTGTGCAAAGCCCGGTAGGACAGAGTTAAATCCTAGCACTGCAGGTCCTAACTAGATTCACCAGCTAGTTTTGACTAAGAACCAGGGTTTGTGTTCACTAGGTGTGTCAGTCTGCTGAATGAAGCAGTCAAGTGTGCTGCTGGTGAGTGACCAGACAAAATGTGAGCTACAGCTGAGAAAGACATGCCAAGGTCTCTCTCTGAATGGAGACTGCACGGTGTAAAAGTTGAGAAGTCTGTGTCTAGGAGCAGCAGAGTAATGTGTGGAAGCTGCAGCTTGCTTAGGCTACTTTCACACATCAGGCTTTTTGAATTAGGCATGATCCGTCTTATGCCTGATAGGACGGATCCGGCGCTGATTTTAAAAAACTGATGGAACTGATCAGGTTTTTGGCCTGATCCGGCCTGACCTTTTCAACCCGGAAAAAGAAACTTTTCCATGTTGAAAAGGGTGGGAGAGAGAGAGAAAGAGAGAGAGACCTTGGACTCCGGATCAGTTTTCTGACGGATTTGTCAAGAAACTGGTCCGGCTCCATAGACTTTCATTGTTTCCGGCCGCCTGAAGTGTCGATTCAGGCACTATCAGGCGCCTCCGGAAAAAAAAAAAACGTTGCAGAAACCATCTTTTCCGGCCGCCGGAATGTACAATTCCGACGGATCCGGCCAAAAACGGATGCAACGCAGTGACATCAGGCGCGATCCGGCGCTAATGTAAGTCAATGCTAAAAAAAAACGCATCCGGTACCGGAAATGTAGCCTGAAATGTGAAAGTAGCCTTAGTGGGAACTGTGCAAGGAGTAGAAGACTTCTGCTTGGTACTGGAAGCTGCTGAAACTCAGCTGAAGGGGATACAGAGACTGGTGGGATCGTTCCTCTTCTTTGTATGAAGTTTGCTCCGGAGAAAGAACAGTAATCTGTTCGGGTTAGAACGCACATATATGTGCCCTGCTAAATGAACTGTTTGCTGTGGTACCTTTCTGCTCAGAAGAGGCTGCTTTTGGTTTTGAATCCCTTGGAATTTTATGAAAGCAATAAAACTGCACCTGTTTGGACCAAACAGCATTGCTTGTGTGAACGCTACCTAATGCCTACCATAGAGCTTGAATCCCTACACTTGCCACAGAGGAGAAAAGTAGTGCAGACAAGGATACCATATTTTTCGGACCATAAGACACACCCCAATTTTCAGAAGGGAAATGGGGGGAAAAATTAATTCGTCAAATGGGGGTCCGTCTTACAGTCCTGAATTCACCTTACCCTGGGGGGGATCAGCAGTGCTGGTGGAGCGGAGTCACAGGAGGTGTTTGGTGGTCCGGCGATATGACCCAGACTTGTGCGCAGGTTTGGCGGTGCTCGGTGGTGCGGGGGCTCCGACATTTTGTGAAAGCCCGGAGCCCCCGCACATCCATTGCTGTGATGCGGTGGTCTCCAGAAAATCCCATCCCAAAGCTGGTGTAGCAGGCTCGCCGGTGCTTGGTGGTGTGGGGGCTCCAGCGACATTTTGTGAAAGCCGGTAGCCCCTGCACATCCATTGCTGTGATGCGGTGGTCTCCGGGAAATCCCATCCCATGGCTGGTGCGGCAGGCTCAGCGGTGCTCGGTGGTGCGGGTACTCCGCCGACATTTTGTGAAAGCCCGGAGCCCCCGCACATCCATTGCCGTGATGCGGTGGTCTCCAGGAAATCCTATTCCAAAGCTGGTGCGGAAGGCTCGGCGGCGCTCGTTGGTGTGGGGGCTCGGACAACATTTTGTGAAAGCCCTGAGCCCGCGCACTTCCATTGCCTCGATGCTGTGGCCTACGGGAAAATGGCAGCCGGTGTTGGCGCACGCACAGATTGAAATCTCGGCAATGAGATCTCCTTGGCTGAGATCTCAGTCTGCATATGTGCTGCCTCTGGCGGCCATATTCTCGGAGGCCACAGCATTGAGGCAATAGAAGTGCGCAGGCTCTGGGCTTTCACAAAATGTCACCAAAGCCTCTCGCACCACCAAGCACCGCCGAATCTGCCGCACCAGGATATGAGCGTCAGACCACAGGAAGAATCACCCGACTCCTGCTGCCACCTCGCTAATTGTAAGTACGGTATATTCCAACTATAAGACACACCCCCGTTTTCCCAAAAACTTTTTGGGGAAAAAAGTGCATCTTATAGTCTGAAAAATATGGTAAGTACCAATGGCTCACTATGTGCCCCTCACGGGAACCCCAAAATATTAGCAGAATGAGGGTCTCCTGACATCGGTGCAATCTTCCAGAAAGCAGTAGGTGATGTGGAGAAATGGCTATACATAAATTAAGCTTAAATTAAACATTTAGCAACTCAGTACAGTAGCGTGAGCAGCATGCAAAAGCAAACAGGCGAAAAGGTGACTCCTCATTTTCATGATAGGTGGGAGTCTGGAACAGTAACTTGCGTATATTTGATATTTTAATGTTTAATAAATTATAGTACCTCTTTCGGTTTTATTGCGGTCCTCGGAATTGATTCAATCTGACATTTGACCAGAAAAGGATGTGCACACCTGCCAATCACATCTGTTCTCCATGTTGTGGGCTGGAACAAGCACAATGCATGTGACATGAATGCTGCTGCACAGGGCTCAGTCTCTTCCCTTTCCTGTGTCCTTTCCAGTACTTTATATCTGTATTGCAGTTCCTCCAGCGCCCTGCTTACAGATTTAATTAATCTACACATCTATAAAGGTCTGATGACTGTAAAGCGCGCCACACTGCCCTGAGTTATTCATGGGAAGGCTACATGATACAAGTCGCTCACACAGCTGTTGCCTTCAGACAGGATCTAGATTAATTTCATATAAAAAACAAAGTTCAAAGTAATGCTGCATTTTGTTTCTGTGGTGGACCCTAAAAGGGAAAAATCTATTAATTGAAAATTGAACTTTTCTTTTCTCATGGCTGAATAAGAATATATACATAAAAGAATGCTTTTTATATTGTAAGCGAATTTCATGTCGAATTGAAAGGGCTTATTTTTATTAAAATATATTAAAGTGTTATTAAAGTGCTATAAACCCCACACAACAGAGCTACACAATCAGTAGGTAACAGATCATAAGTAGCACTGATATAAAACCTCACAAGCCCAACCATACAAATACGTGAGAATCAGCCACCATTAGATCTCGTGCAGCGTGTGATAAAACAAAACATCTGATTGCGCTCGGACCAATGTTATTCTATGGGGCCTTGCACATGTCTGATTTTTTTCACCAGTCTGAGCAAAGAAAAAAAAATCACAGCATGCTCGAGTTGTATCTAATTATTGAATCGCACTTGGCCATGCAAGTCAGTGAGTTAACTGAAAACGTTAGGTAATGTGTGCAATGTCTACAAAAAAGATTACATTAAAAAAGGTGTTTATTCTAAAGCTTCCTCTTTAAGTGTTTCTGGATGCCTTTTGCAGTGGATTATTTTTTCCTTTAAAGGGAACTTGTCCCCCCCCTGGGCGTTTTTAAGTAAAAGAGCCACCTTCAGCAGCACTAAGGCAGCAGTCAGTGAAGGTGGCTCTTTTTTTTCTGGTCCCATGCAACGCTGAAATATTGAGTTTTAAAACTAGGTCCCCATACCTTAAATGCGTCCCTGAGGTATGGCCTCTTCCCCTGACTCATCCTCCCCCCAGACATCTATCAACCCCCTTCAGTGTCACTGCGACTCCTCCAGAGTTTTTTTTTTTCATTTTGGATCTGTGTGGCGCCTGCGCTGTTGTAACTGCGTCTTTCTCTTTCCCCAGATCCCTCCCCGCAGTGTGTTATCATGTATTCACACTGGCAATCTAGCGCCTGTGCAGTCTACATGTTTAGCTGCGCATGCCCCAGCCTACGCAGCTAAACATGTAGACTGCGCAGGCGCAATAGTCTTCTGACAGTTCCCGGGCAGCGCGCACTGCGCATGCCCGAGGACTGTTACAACAGCACATGCGCCACACAGAACCGAGATGAAAGTAAAACAACTCTAGAGGAGGCGGGTGACGCTGAAGGGGCTTGATGGACGGCTGGAGGGAGGATGAGTCAGGGGAGGAGGCCATACCTCTTCGACGCATTTAAGGTATGGGGACCTAGTTTTAAAACTCGATATTTCAGCGTTGCAGGGGACCATAAAAAAACGAGCCACCTTCACGTACTGCTGCCTTAGTGCTGCTGAAGGTGGCTCTCTTACTTAAAAACGCCGGGGGGGGGGGGGGGTGACAAGTTCCCTTTAATTCTATATATAACAAACTGGCGGAATTAACAGGAAGAATGGACTGATGAAAGCTGTGAAGCGGTTAGAAGTTACAAAAAACGGAACATATGCACAGCAAGGTGGTTTGACACTGATGTGCACATGTTCACACCTTTTGATGCTTTTACAGTGCTTCTTCAGGAGAGTTCCAGGCAGAAACCACCTGAAAAAGACTTAAATTATCTAAGTAATTGCTTAGGCAATTTTTTTTTTATTTTTTTTAAAGCTAACTCTTATCATACATTTGATATGGGGAGAAATAATGTGTGATCTTACAACCAAGAATTGGCTGCTGTAAATGTCACGTAATTATAATGTTCAGCCTGGCACGTTATATGAAATTATCAAATATTTACAGCCAAATGAAGTGTGAAAGCTTTTGATTTTTAAACCTGCAGGATGTCGTTTAGAAGGGCAATGGCTCAGCTACAAAATTCTATAATATATTTTACATTACTGTGCATATTTTGATAGATTTCTTTCATTTTTTTTTTTAAAGGGGAGAAAAAAAAATGAAAGCATAAAAATGAAAATTGGCTTTGGAAGGAAGGGGTTAAAGGCAGGGGCGGACAAATCATCGGTGCAACCAGTGCAGTCGTACAGGGGCCCAAGAGGAAAAGGGGCCCGAAAGAGGTTAAAGGGGTGGTCTCCCAACAACCATTTATATCATCTACAAAAGACATGCCACCAGATTGGGACTTGTTTGGAAGTGTCCATATCCTTTAATGACTGACAAGCTAATTTTTTTTCCCCTTCTCCTTCCGTGTTATTTTGGAGAACACACATCTCATACAGTTACCAGATCTCTAATATAATGACATTAGCAGACAAAAACAATAATTTATTTTAGGAAGAATTTCACATATAAAGAGGCCCTGTCACCAGGTGAAAAGTGGGCAGCTTTTGCTCTTATTTTATTCCTGCCGCTTCTCGGACTATTACAGGTATTTTTGTCTGATTTTTAACCAGTTATATAACTCCAGTGATATGAGCCTTTTTATTTGGTCCTACTTTTTATGGTCTTTACCAAGAGGGCGGTGCTAACAGGGTTCTCTGGGGCGTATCTGTAGGCAGCTTTGCATTATTACTCTGTTGGCACTGCCCCTTTTGGTAAAGACCGTAAAATTAGGGCTAAATAAAAAGTCCCATATCTCTGGAACTGCGTGGTGGATATAAAACCTGAATACTCAGGGTGTGGGGCAGCGGGAATAAAATAAGAGCAAAAACTGCCCACTCTTGATCTGGTGACAGGTTCTCTTTAATTCAATACATTGGGCCAGGTTCAGACGGTTGTATTGAAATCGGACCAGTCACGACCACAAATGGCTGACATCACTATCTCCATGTGCTTGTCCCCACTATGGATAGGTACGAGCGCTGCCTTTCATTGCATGCATTATTCTGGTCTGTAAAGAATACAAAAGTAGTGAATGTCGCAATTATTTCTACGCACATTGATGGTCTGGCACACTGGTAATAATGGACACATGCTCTCCATGTGGGGTCTGTGGTTCCGTATGAAGGAACCCTTAATGTGATTCAACTTTCATAACCTCATATGGATCATTAGGATGAAATGTCATTTTATATTATATTTTTATTCACCAAGGAGATAGAGTCACCTCCAGGTCCCATGATGTCTAATTTCGCCTTCAATCTCAACTTCTAATAATGACATTTTTATCAACAATCCTACAACGTTTTATAACTGTGCTCATCCAGAAAGGCTGAATGTCCAGCAGACATCAGCAGCACAGAGTGACTATTACACAATGTTCTAGTAGCTGAAAGGCACAAAACAACCCACACACAACCCATCTTTTGTTCTTCTGTGATAGCTGTAGTGCGGATACGCTGCTAACCATCACTACTCCAGTTCAGACAGATGGTGGAGGCTTACATTGTCAGATTGCAATATATAGAAATAGAAAATAATGCTTAAAAAAATGAGAGAGATGTATTTAAATATTTTTCAAATTCAGAGCAGCTTTTATAGGTGCAGCTATCGGACTATACAGGTTCACATCTCTTCTTTGACATATTCAAGTCCTATTATCGATGCACATGATTCAACAATAAGAAAGACATTGGGCAAAAATGGCAGAGTTGCAAGGTGCCAACCATTGCCGATCAAGAAGAGCACAAGGCTAGTCTTCTCATTTGCCAAACATGATTTGCTTTTGTGGTAGTGTTCTGTGGACTGATGAGTCAAAGGTGGAATTTTTTAGATGACGTGTAGTGTTAACTAAAGAGCGAATTTGTTCGGTTTTGGGTCCTAATACGATCAGAATCGAATATTGTTTTTGCAATATTCGTCGCACACATCCGAACGTCATTAGAGTCAATTGGAGTAAAAATTACTGAATATGTTTGGAACCGACATACATTCGGCACGAATAATGTTCGAATATGTCAAAATCAGATACAGGGCCAAAATCCGAACAAATTTGCTCATCTCTAGTGTTAACACCATGGTTCACTTTTTGCATAACCTAGACAACTGGTCATAATAGATGAAACTATGAATTCTCCGATCAGAAAATGGAAAGAAGAATGTCCGCCTGTTAGTTCTTAACCAAAAGCTCAAGCGCCAATGGGTTATGCATCAGGACAATGATCCGAAAGACACAAGCAAGTCCAACTCTGAAAGGGCTCAATAGTAACAAAATTAAAAGGACTCTTTGAACCCTTCATTCTGTGCTGGCATATTCCTTTAATTTTGTTTCTCTTGAGTAGAGTTGAGCGAATTTTGCAAAATCCGGTTCGGATTACGATCAACGGTGAATATAGTATTTTCAATAGTCACCGAACACATTCAAATGTCATTGGAGTCTATAGGACTAGAGTTGAGTGAATATGTTCAAAACCGATCGACAAACATAAATTTGGCACGAATAGGGTACCAAAATGCCACGAATGTGGCAAATTCGGATTCGGCGATTGTTTCCAAACATATTCGCTCAACTCTACTCTTGAGCCCAACAAGAGACAGACTTGTTTTCTGGGCAGACATACCCCCTTTAAGGTTTTGGAGCTGCAGAATACAAATTTTATTTTAAAAGTGCACTGAGATTCTGTGCAAGACCTTAAAGGGAATCTGTCACCCCATTTTTGCCCTATGAGATGCAGCCACCGCCATCAGGGGCTTATCTACAGAATTCTGTAATGCTGTAAATAAGCCCCTGATGTCACCTGAAACTGAAGAAAAACGAGTTATATTATACTCACCCAGGGGCGTTCCGCCGTCTGGTCCGGTCCGATGGGCGTCGCGGTCCGGTTCGGCGCCTCCCATCTTGTAGCGAAGCCGGCCTCTTCTTCCCGTCCCGTCGCGGCTCCTGTGCAGGCGCACTGATCTGCCCTGGTGAGGGCAGAGCAGATTACTGCAGTGCGCAGGCGCCAGGAAAGGTCAGAGAGGTCCGGCGCCTGCGCACTGCAGCACTCTGCTCTGCCCTCACCAGGGCAGATCAGTGCGCCTGCACAGGAGCCGCGACGGGACGGAAAGAAGAGGCCGGCTTCGCTACAAGATGGGAGGCGCCGAACCGGACTGCGACGCCCATCGGACCAGACCTGATGGCGGACTGCCCCTGGGTGAGTATAATATAACTCGTTTTTCTTCTCTTTCAGGTAACATCGGGGGCTTATCTACAGCATTACAGAATGCTGTAGATAAGCCCCTGATGGCGGTGGCCGCATCTCATAGGGCAAAAATGGGGTGACAGATTCCCTTTAATAGGCAGATCATGCTCAAAAAAGCTTCCAATTTAACCAAATTACAATTCTGCAGAGAGTGGTCCAGAACTCCTTATCTCAAGTTATCACGAAAGTTTGACAGCGCTGTTACAGCCCAAAGCAGCACAAACTTGTTAGAAAAGGAGCAGGGGAATTACTTCTTCACAAAGGTGAGAAAAGGTTTTGAATACATTTTTTTCTTCAATAAATTGGAAGCTCACATAAATATCTCCCATTGTTTCCATCAGCTTGAAGAGTTACAGGTTAAACTTTAGAGGCTGGATAAAAGGCAAAAAAATATAGATGAGAAAACTTCACACAGCTTTATGAGAATAATAAAACTCTCTAAATCCAGCTCCTGGTAACTACAGTAAGGTCAGGCCACCAGTTTCTCTATAAATTCAGAATTATACTCTAAAATTAATTTACTTAAATCCTTAGGGCAAAGGCCATGCACCTGCAGTAAGTGTTTTGTCAAGCAGAGAGGTAATGGTTGAAAAATAACTCATGGGACGAATCATTACAACTACAAAATGATATTACACATCAATCATCCGAAAATCCTAAAACCAATTAAGACCGAGTGTACTTCTAACAACTATAAGGGCAAAAGTCCATAATAGATCTTCCTCTAAAAGTTCCTTCAAATATAGTTTTTTTTACATCATCTTAAAATATTAATGCATATCACAGCCAGGGCTGGCTCCAGGTTTTCGTGGGCCCCGGGTGAAAGAGTCTCAGTGGGCCCCTTTAACACATACCACAATTCATGATGCACAGATATGGCAGAGAAATATAGGTATAGTTCAATGCCAAATATTTCACTTATTACATTACATCAGTGATATCTATAGCTCAGAAACCAGAAAGTAAAGTCCACCATACAGTATTATGGCACCACATAGTCCTCCATACAGAATAATGGACCCCACATATTGCTCAATATACACTGCTCAAAAAAATAAAGGGAACACTCAAATAACACATCCTAGATCTAAATGAATGAAATATTCTCATTGAATACTTTGTTGTGTACAAAGTTGAATATGCTGTCAACATAATCACACAAAAATCATCAATGGAAATCAAATTTTTGAACCAATGGAGGCCTGGATTTAGAGAGACCCCCAAAATGAAAGTGGAAACAAGTCAAAATGAAAATCAAAACAAGACAAAATTAAAGTGGAAACAAGTCAAAATGATGCTCAATATTGTGTGTGGCCTCCACGTGCCTGTATGACCTCCCTACAACACCTGGGCATGCTCCTGATGCGGTTGCAGATGTTCTCATGAGAGATCTCCTCCCAGACCTGGACTAAAGCATCCATCAACTCCTGGACAGTCTGTGGTGCAACGTGACATTGTGGGATGGAGTGAGACATGCTGTCCCAGATGTGCTCAATCGGATTCAGGTCTGGGGAACTAGCTGGCCAGTCCATAGCTTCAATGCCTTCATCTTGCAGGAACTGCTGACACACTCCAGCCACATGAGGTCTGGCATTGTCCTGCATTAGCAGAACCCAGGGCCAACCGCACCAGCATATGGTCTCACAAGGGGTCTGAGGATCTCATCTCAGCACCTAATGGCAGTCAGGCTACCTCTGGCGAGCACATGGAGGGCTGTGTGGCCCTCCAAAGAAATGCCACCACACACCATTACTGACCCACTGCCAAACAGGTCATACTGAAGGATGTTGCAGGCAGCAGATTGATCTCCACGGCATCTCCAGACTCTGTCACGTCTGTCACATGTGCTGAGTGTGAACCTGCTGCCTGCAACTTCAGCATGACCGGTTTGGCAGTGGGTCAATAATGGTGTGGGATGGCATTTCTTTGGAGGGCCACACAGCCTTCCATGTGCTCACCAGAGGTAGATTGACTGCCATTAGGTACTGAGATGAGATCCTCAGACCCCTTGTGAGACCATATGCTGGTGCGGTTGGCCCTGGGTTCCTCCTAATGCAGGACAAAAACATGTTCAGCTTTTTAGAAACAGTGGAAGCAGGTTAGATATGTCATCCCAGTACTGAAGACTTAGGGCCCCGTTACATGCTTCAATATCCCAGCGATCCCACCAACGATCCGATGTGGATGGGATCGCTGGGACATCGTTAGCTGATGGCTGGTGAGCTGTCACATAGGCAGACTCACCAGCGATTAGGACCAGCAAGCACGCTGGTATCCAGGGTGAACATCGGGTAACTAAGCGCCGTGCGGAGCTTAGTTACCCAATGTTTACCCTGGATACCAGCTCCCAGCGTCTGCTGTACGGCGCTGGGAGCTCGCTGATCGTTGGTCTCCCGCTGACACACGCAGCGATGCGCGCTGCCCAGCAGGAGACCAACGATGAAAAAATGGTCCAGGCCAATCGAGGACGATCAGCGATATCCAGCAGGGGGGCCGGTCACCGCTGCCTGTCACATGTAGTGTTACAAAATCGGTGACGCTTCAGCAATCTCGCTAGCGATCTCGCTATGTGAGACAGGGGCTTTACATGAGCATCTAATTAGATGATTAGGGACAAACAGGAAAAAAAGACAGCAGGCAAAGCTTCAGAATCACAATGCCAAAAGCATTCATTATGCAGGCGCCATTCTTTCTGCAAGGTAATCAGCAAAAGTTCGCTTTATCTTAGGGTATATGGTAATGTGATGGCAAAGAATGCAGGGTAATGATTGCTCTTATCTCTTGTGTATGGAAGTGAGGGGCCTCTTTATTAGATGTGTATTCCTAGCATCAGGCAGGTTACCTATTGCAATTAGAACAGCCAGGTGTCTTTGTAAGGAGCTCTGGGGAATTAACCCTTTCAGGCCTCATCCCTTTAAGTGTGTTAATGTGAATATATATATGCTTTGTAAATTGTTATGTAGGAGTTTATGTGGGGTTAGTGGCAGGTAGTCAGTGCATCCTTGGGGACATTAGAGGAGGGCACTTGGAGAACAGTGTACATAGTTGGGTAACTTATCTGCGAGGGATCACTAGTGGGGGCACCTTAGTGATCTAGTTAGAACATAGTAAAAAGTATGTCAGAATAATATTAGGGTTGGCCACTAGATGGGGGCAGTTAGCACATCCTTTCTGTTAGGGACAGTAGTTAGGGACTTGTTGCTAGAGAAGGATTGCCTCCAAGCGGGAATCTATCAGGAAGCTCTCCTCGTAGCGGAGACTAGTCGGGGGTGGACCTTGCTACTGTGAGGACGTCCACGTTCCTGGGCCCTAGGCATAGGGTAGAGAGAATAGGGGATCAGCAACCCCTAAAATAAGCTGGAGAGACCGCGGTGGTGTGAACCCAAGAGAGCGGGTTTACGCAGAGAAGTCCAGTGGAACAATCACTGTGACAAAGCTCAGCAGAAGAGGTCGTGCAGAGCGTAGAAGTGAGTGGGCCATCAGAAGTATCCGGGCAGGATAACCAGAGAGGGGTGAACGACCTAGTAAATGTGTCTTTCTTATGCTGGATTGAAGTGTCTCCAGGGGAAGCAATTGAAGTGCCGTTTTCTCCGGGCTCCTCGTCCCGTCAATACTTATTAGTCCACTCTGGTGTGGCAGCGGAGAAGACGCAGCCTGGTGAAGAATGTATTGCTGGTATCGTGTAAGAGATGCTTATGGTGTCTTGGATGTGCTGCGCCCGGAGGAAAATAAAGCAGAACTGTTTGACGTGATTTTGGACTCTGGCTCTATTTGCTCTATACGCTCCCTCACGGGAGGAGAACACCTTTACGCCATTGACATGACAGAGGTAAAACATGACACAGCTTCCAGTACACAGGCCTCGCGGCCGTCCCTTTACATCTTCATGACATGGATTCAAACACCGCTGTAAATTCATTCAAGTCAGAACGTCTAAGGACAAAAACTTGGAAAAAATTTTTTTTTTGCCTTTTACAATCAATACTCTTTGCTCTGCCAAGCCCTCTCTTGTAGCCAATTTAACCGACAGCTGATTAATGGATCCCACAAGTCATTCCACAACTTAAGTTTTACTTTCGGAGTGTTTCCTATTACACGTCTAGTCCAGCACAGCAGTGTAACGTTCTGATGTGTATAACTGCTGTGAATTTATGGGCTGAGTCGTTCAGCCAGTGTCATGAACTTCATTCTCAAATGATCAACTGAGCACCCACCTATCAACACCAAAGAAGATCCAACAAACTCAGCAAAAATTGGTAGAAGAAGCTGGTGAAGATGTCGGAATTCATTTCTCTGAAATACACGGTATAACAAATCCAGATTTAAGTAATGAAAGTCTTATTCTCCATATTTAAAGTGATCAACCATCCATGAAAAAGGAGCTTGGGAATGCCCTATCTGAATCAAGCGACACTCATGCATAGGACTGCCATAGTCAGCAAAGTACAGCGCTGCGCTATCTCCAGCCGGCCATAGAACATCAATGGAGCTCTGGGGCCACTGTCCAATTCTGATGGGGCATTTCAAAACCTTATTCTTGGAAATGGTGATCGAACCTCCAGAGGTCAGCAAGTTATCACCTGTCATTCGGATGGGAGACAACAACCTGCTGAGCTGGGACAACCCTATCCTTGTTATCTTACAGGGGTTGCCAATGTCCGGCCCCAGCTGCAGTTTAGAAAAAATTAAAAAACCTCCTGTACTCACCATCCCCAGGTCCACCAGCAAGTCTCTGTTGCTCCCAGTGTATGTTATTGGCTACGGTTCTGAAGTCGCGTCAGTGACGTCAACAGTGCGTCAGCAAATCTGAAAGCAAAGCTCTGGGTGGAGCGTTTTGACTTCAGCGTGGCACCAATTGACTGCCTCGCTGTTGATGTGATCTCCCCGCTGCTGCCGATGTCAGAGGCCAAGGGAACAGCCCCTTTAATAATTATTCTATTTAGGAAAGTTGATACTTGGCCTGAGCACCTCTCTGGGCCAAGCTCATATAGAAGAATACCTTACTGAATACCCTAATACTGCATATGGTCAAAGTGATAAACAACATTTTAGTGGTGTCCTTTCTGGAAAAGCTAGGCGACGGCTAATGTGCCTGCATTACAGTGTTATTAGCATTATGCCGACTTTCCTCTGTGTGGGAGCAGGCGCTCCTGTTGCCAGCGCAGACTGCCTGAGCTTTGGTTACTCCATTGTGCCACTGACAGCTACTGGGCATGCCCTGTACCCGTTTTATAGACCTGAATAGAAAGGTAGAAGAGAGACTGGGCAAAGGAGCTGCAATAAAAGTAAAGGCAAACGCACATGTGCGGCTTCCGCTGCAGCATTGCATCTCCCCGATAGCAGCTGCGAACGTCTACAGGAATCTTAGAGATGAGAGTCAGGATTTAATGAAAGTGACCGGAAGCATAAATGGGGTAATTTACACAAAGATTAGGGAAGGTGCAATAACAGTCATGATCCAATTGTCTCATTTTCCTGCACATAGATGTGCTGCAAATAAGTATAAAAAATTTGCCAAAACGTGTCCCCTTCTGATAATACGGCCAAAAGAGAGCTTGGCCAGTGTGGCTACAACAGTAGCTTAGCGTGGGTGGAAATGGGTGGGCACTGGGGCAGCTGCCTCAGGCGCCAAAATGAGGGAGAACTAAATTTCTGGCCCTTCCTCTGTGGTCAATATGATCCAAGACTGGAGGACCATCCCATAGTAAATCTTTACTGAGAGGCTGGAAAGTTTCTGCTAGTAACTGCAGAGTAAGTCACCCCAACGCCATTACATGCAACAATAGAAATGCCTGTCATCAGCTGCTGCGCCCTGCATAGACTGCGACCAAGAAGACAATGTGCTTAATATAATGATTATACTGAGCGTTTTGTCATTTCGGTCGATGCCTATGCAGAGTTCAGCAGCATGGCAAAGTCAACTCAGCTCCTGTATAACAGTCTTTATTCACTAAGAACTGCACAGCTTAAGTGTGAAGACTGCAGACAATATAGGACACGGCGGGCACGATTATCTGGGCAAACTGGGGGAAGGTATTCATGTGTGCAGCAGTCAACGGTTGCTGAGCTCTGCATAAGGACCGAGATGAGTAGAGATTTGGGTTGGGAAATGCTGTGCCGGTGGTAGGGACAACGTTATGCGTGTATGTTACATTAAGAGCAGGGATGTCAAACTCAAAATTAAAAACTTATACAAAGTTGCAGGCCAACCTTCATATTTACTAAAATTGTCAACAATTGAGGATGCTATTAAAATGATAAAACTAATTTTCCATAGACGGATTAGATTATTTGATATATGTGCATAATGTAATCTATTTATGGCTAATTAAGATTGGCATTTTAATTAATTAGCCTATAAAATAGCTTTTATTGTGCTACATTAAAATAGCTAAGTTTTATTGACCTGCTAGAGAGAGTAATTTCTACTGGGACTTTGTCCCTTTCAGACCTTTTTGGGTTAGACAACGTACCCTTCCCAAGTCATTCATCTCCATTTGTGGCTATTTAAAACTGTATTAATCCATGGCATGAATGCACCGGCCAGTGTTGGACTGGACTGCCAAGGGCCCTCCAGTAACTAACTCCAGGGCCCCAGTTTTCAGCTACATGTGACATTATCCTCAATTGCAAATTTATATGACAATGGGTAGATTGATAAATGAATAAGATGTCGCCTTTTGTCTGTAAATAGTGATTCAGGTATATAGTGCGAAGTGCTGCTCATATAAGAGGGTGGTGACCCACTCTTACACAGGGGCCCACCGGAGGATTCTCCTGTAGTCCAGTCCAAGCCTGGCACCGGCTCCTGCTGGATCGGAAATGCGTGATTTGTAGTATTGGCATGTGCGGTCTACAGGCGGGTCAGTTCTAGTAGACATTTGGGATTTTCTCTCAGGCCAAATATAATTACACAGCGGACTACATTTGGCCCGCGAGACTGAGATCGACATGTATGATTCAGAGCAACAGACAAACAGGATTTGTGTGAAAAAACATCAATTAATGATGTTGCATTAATGAAAACGAAGATAGAGTGAACACACTGATTATTATGGTGTCTGGGTTCTGTTTTGTGTCAGTTTTTAGAACAAGAAATGTTTTTTTTCTACACAGAGAACTTTTCCTTTTGATCTAAAAACTGGCATAAAACAAAACCCAGACAGACACTATAATAATCAATGGGGCTCCTCTGCTATGTTTGTATAATTGGTACAGATAAATACTTTTGCATATGAATTTTGTTTGATTCTATAAACGGAACAAACGGAATCTATGGAAATGTGAAGTTAGCCTTACTATAATTGCATCAGTATTTTCTAAATATGCAATTCATTTGCTTGGGGGAATAAAGGGTTAAAATACCGGACTGGTGGAAGGGACTCGGAGTGTTAACAGTCCACTGGTTAGGGCCCTTTCACATTGTGTTACAGCACCCGGTCAGTGGCCCCGTCGGGGATAATATTAGACCCCTCCTCCCTCACACACACAAAAAGAGATTCGGACGAATGAGCCAATAGACAATAATGGTGCCGGCAGAGCAAGTAAGGTACGCTCTGCCATGCATCATTGTCGGGCATATACGCCTACTGGAGGCAGACACCCAGACACAGTCTACTACGTCAGACTGTCCACCTACAGACCGCTCTGCCAGCACCATTATAATCTAGGGCCCTGTCAGCGCACACATCCGAATCCCGTTCTGCGAGGGGTTCAGACGTAAGCCTCACTGGGCCACGGGACGGGTGTAGACTCTTCCTGATGAAGGAGTTTGTTCAACTCTGAAATGCGTACATTAATAAAACTGATTTTTGTTCAACACCATCATCACCATTGGATATCCTCTTAACTAGCAGCGCAGCAGATTTATCCGTAAATCCCTTTCTACTATTGCAGACGGCCATAACAGACAGACCCTTGTCCTCAGCGGGAGCTTTTAGAATAGCAGACATGTTTCATGCCCTCACTTTTGATTTACACTCCTTTGGGGCATTGATTGGTTCTAGCAAATTACCCCCTGAAGAATATTTCCACTGACAACAAATATGCCACTATGTTATTCATACCCTGGCATCCCAAATGGTTCTCCCTCCCCCCACCCAAACTCCTTCTGAAATGCTATACCAGCACAGTCCCTCAACTAAGGGACTTATCACCACAATCTATCAGATACTAGTCTCCCTTATAACATTCCCCCACCCGCACCATAGATACATGGACCAAAGGAAACAGGCTCTTGCTGTAAATATCTCCCCATAAATGTGAAGTACTAAATAGGACTGGGCAGCAAAATCTTCCATCTATAACATCTGCAAAGAAACAAAGTTCAAACTCCTCATACACTGGAACCATTCCTCAGCTCTCAGTCACTGCCGAAACCCATCAATACGATCAATCTTCTCAAGGTGCTTAGCACATACTCCTTCCCTCATTCATATTGTCTGGGAATGTGGTTTTATTACCTCCTTCTTGGAAAATGGTTGTGAAGTTGGTGAAGGCCCTCTTCTCCATTCACCTTCCCCTGGTTGGATCCTCTAAATTACTTAGGAGACTGGCAGAGAAGTCAGCCAGACTGTTCCTATACATTTGCACAGCAGCTAACTCAAACAGTCCCCCCAATCTTGTCTACATCTACTGTATATGAGTGACCAAAGGAAGTCCTGTCACTGGGGTGTCTTATGGCCTCCCTCAACATCCTGGACAAATTTGCGCAGATCTTAAATTTCTGGGATGTGTCCGATGCCACAACCAACTTTCTAGATGCCTGATTGCTTTCGTCCTAACCCTCCACTTGCTTTTTATCCCTTGTCTTGTGATATTTACAACCTCTCCTCCCCTCACCCCTTTTTCATCTTTTCTCTTTCAGCTCAGAACATTGAACACCTGAATTTTGTATTTGAGCTTGTGTATTATTTTTGCAAAACTTCAACAATACACACACTTATATATACACACACACATAATATGGAAGAGTATTCCACAGTCTCACTGCTCTTACAGTAAACGATCCCAGATTGTGATATGATTAAACCTTCTTTTCTCTAGGCATAGAAGATGCTCCCTTGTCTCCATTGTGTAACAAGATTGTTAGAAAGAGCTCAGGACAGTATTCATATATCTTTATGTAATCACAACCTTGGCTCTAAGCACAGACCCTCTTCTTCCAGACTTCCTGCTTTCCAGTGGGTGGTGACACTCCTGATGATTGACAGGTTGGACCGGTAGCATGCCTGAGACGATCTCACAAATTGTGCACTCTTCAATGCTGTAAGCTTTGCTTCTGCAGGATCATGTACAGTAGTGTTCCCCCAACTCCGATTCTCAAGAGTTAACAGCAGATCATGTTTTCAGGATTCCCTTAGTATTGCCCAGGGGACAACTGTATCACCTGGACAGACAACAATTTCATCACCTGAGCAATACTAAGGAAATCCTGAAAACATGACCTGGTGGCTCTTGAAGACTGGAGTTGGTGGAACACTGGTCTAGAGGGACTGAAGTAGGCCAGATCAAACCGGTTTCAGATCAATGATTGCAAGCTCCATAGCAAAAAGCTTGCCCTTCTTGCCCTGTAGACCGGTCACTGCATAGGTGGTGGGTAGCTATGGCAATGAGCAGTAAACAATTTAAAATCCCTACATTCTTGAGAACAGACAGGGTTTTTAGTAGAAGGAAGTTTGTCTTACTAATTTAAGAATATGAGACAACCCATTTAATAACCTACGTAGCGCTTCTCTTCTAGTTCATCTATATGTGGTCGAACTAGTGACTTATGTAGAGAAAAAACTATACAACTTACTATAAACTGGAACATGTTCAATCCCCACCCAGAGGTATATAGGATCGGGATCTCTGCCCTACAGTCAATTATCAGCATAGAAGCACTGAGGGGGATCAGCGGCCATAAGAATGAATGCAGCTCAGCTGATGGTAACATATCACAGGACTATGAGATGACTTGTCAGTCTACACACATTTATAGCAGCACTACCATGTAAATCTACATGTAGCAAGCGCCCCCTAGTGGAAGAAGTAAAAAGAGAAATCTAGCTGAAGGGTCCTCACTCTGGAACTGTTACAGTGATGGTAAGCAATTAGCTAAAACCACCGTGTGCTTCCAAATACATGGCTGCCCAGAGACCTCAGGAAATAATTCTCACCTGTGTCCTCTTGTGTATAAATATGTGATTCTTCAGTTTTTGTTTTAGTCTTTGCCTGATGAAGAGACCGGAGTAGTCTCGAAAGCTTGCAATTTGTTACCATCTTTTCAGTTAGCCATTAAAAGGTATCAACCACTGAGGACTCTCAAGTCTAAATATTTTTCCACCTAGAAAAGGTGATCCTAGATTAGGGACACTCTCTTGGATGTGCATCATGTGGAAGCTTATAAAGACAGAAGTATAGGCACAATGTAAGCACATGTCCACACACAGCAGAGTTTTTCAGCAGATTTCCAAGACCCGTTGCAAATCCAAATCGACTTTAATATGTATGACATCTCTGCAGCAGAGCGGGCATGCTAAGTATGAAATCTGCAATACATCCTGAATACTACATAGATTATTTCCACTATATACACTTAGTGTACTAGAACTCCACCACATCTATACGAGGCTCTAGGGGGCAGTATAGGCTTCCTATGAGTATGCAGTGTGTGGAAGAGACAAGGAGCTGCAAGTGAGAAGCAGGCGAATTACTGTCTGGGAACGGCGAGACGACAAGCGTCCTGCGGAGTCCCTGTGCAGAATGCAGTGAGACCATTCAGACATCAAGAGGAGCCAGTTACACAGGAAAGTACAAGAAATCCGTATTATATTCATACTCCTCTTTATTCACACTGGAGTCATGAAATCGTTTTTGACTGGCTCCATAATACATATGATGGCGTTATCAGATTACCCAGTGCACTTTCATTGGCAAGCCAAATAATGTCACAAGCTGCCCTACTCTGCCCGTCCACCAAAAGCCAACAACGCAAATCCATGTCGCTGACAGCAGCGTTCAACCAATGGCAGCAGGCCATGCGGCAGCTATGAGGCCCATGAGCCAGAGGGGCTCATTGCCCCCTTCACACGTCCTCGCAAGTTC
This sequence comes from Oophaga sylvatica, assembly GCA_033576555.1. NCBI lineage: Eukaryota > Metazoa > Chordata > Amphibia > Anura > Dendrobatidae > Oophaga > Oophaga sylvatica. The sequence goes on from JARQOD010000002.1 coordinate 60,461,177, forward strand.
AACTGTATCGTCATCCTGAATGATGGAGGAGGGAGCATCAGCTAATGCTTCCTCTCCCATCATTCTCCCTCTGCGTCTGACATCTCAGCGCAGCGGGTGCAATAACATCACTACATGGCGCTCCCCGTGCAGAGATGAGTGGGCACTTCAAACCGCTCGTTGCAGAGACCAAAGCAGCTGTGGAATGAGTAATGGAGGGGAGTATATATATATATATATATATATTTATTTATTTTTAATCTATGAGTACATTGTGGTGGCTATAATACTGTATAAAGGACTATGGGTAGTGCAGTATACTTTATGAAGAACTTTGGGGGGTGTAGTATACTGTATGGTCCATGGATGACTATGGTGAGGGCATAATATTATGTTTGGAGGACTAAAGGGAGCAGTATACAACACAGAAATCGGTGTGTCCCATTATACTATTTGGAGAGCTATATGGGGGCCATTATAATATTTGAAGGACTACGTGGGGGCCATTATAATATTCGGAGGGCTATGTCGGAGACTTTTTTACTTTATGGAGGGCTATGTGGGTGCCATTATAAAGTATGCAAGCAATTATACAGTGTGAAGGCTTGTGTGAAGTTCATCATACTGTTTGGGGGGCTAGTGGTGGCCATTATACAGTGTGGTAAGGTGTGGGGGCCATCATACTATATGTAGGTCCATTATACAGTACTGCATGGGGGGCTGTGTGGGGGTCCCAGTTGGGCCGGGGTCACATTTGCGAGTGCAATGCGAGAAACTCACGCAAGTCTTTTGCCTCAATTCCCAGCACTGCCGCCGGCACTCGGATCGGAGCGTTCAGCTGTATAGAAATACATGCAGCCGCACACTCCGGTCTCGAGTGCCGGCGGCAGTGCCGGGTATTGAGGTAAGAGACTCGCACGAGTTTATCGCATTGCACTCGCAAGTGTGCCCCCGGCCTTAGAGGAACATACTGGCGTTTGGAGGGTACTGTGGAGGTATCATACAGTGTTTGTGGGGCACGTTTCTTAGCATCATACTTTATGGGCAATGAAATGCAATCTAGAGGCTTCAGGAAGAGGAAAATTACTTTGTAAAGGCTGCAAAGTTGTGAGATATGCTCTTCTGTGACCTCATCAAATTTTTTTTGTTTTGTTTGTGAGGGGTCCAATTAGAACTTCTATGCTATGGAGCTCCATGATTTCTATGTATGCCCCTGTTCTCTGGTGTAACCAAAACTCATCATCTCTTATTAAGAAATCCATACAAAGTCCTTTACCTTACAATTCTACATCACTGACAGCTCAAGGCTTATTTAAGGGTTAGCGACATACTGCTTCCATGGTGAACGCCATGATTTCATAAGTTACAAAAAAATAACCCTAAAAGGAGGACAATAATTTTGTTTTACTTAAATGCATGTATTTTGTCTGAAACTATTTTTTAGGGGGGGGGATTTCATTAAATATTTTGCACAGTTTGGCTTTTAGAGGCTCTTTGTTTCCCGACACATTCAACTTTGCTGTTGTCAGGTCATAAATCGGCTGACAGCATAAAAGAAAAAAAAAATTACTTTCCAGTAATTTGATTTTTCGGAACCCATGACAGCACCATATGAGAGAGAGAGGATCCGCCCCCAAGGACAGGAAACCTAAGGATTTAAAAGGCGGAGTGGAGCCTCTCTTCCACTTCAGCAGTTTACAGAGCATGAGAGGACCTCAGTTTAATTACCGTATATACTCATGTATAAGCCGACCCGTGTATAAGCCGACCCCCCTAATTTTGCCACAAAAAACTTGGAAAACTTATTGACTCGCGTATAAGCCGGGTGTATAAGTTGCCGTCCTGTTCTGTGCTCCCCCATCCAGCTCTGTGCGCCCCCATTCTCCTCTGTGCTCCCCTCCTCCTGCTCCATTATCCTGTCCTGCTCGTGCTTTCCATCCTCCCCCGTCCTGCTCCGTGCTCCCCCATGCAGCTCTGCACTCCCCCATTCTCCTCTGTGCCCACCCCCGTTCTGCTCCGTGCTCTCCGTCCTCCCCCTGTTCTGCTCCGTGCTCTCCGTCCTCCCCCCGTTCTGCTCCGTGCTCTCCGTCCTCCCCCCGTTCTGCTCCACGCTCTCCGTCCTCCCCCCGTTCTGCTCCGTGCTCTCCGTCCTCCCCCCCGTCCTGCTCCGTGCTCTCCGTCCTCCCCCATTCTGCTCCGTGCTCTCCGTCCTCCCCCGTTCTGCTCCGTGCTCTCCGTCCTCCCCTCGTCCTGCTCCATGCTCCTTGTCCTCCTCCATGCTCCCCCCATCCTCCTCCATCATACTCACCCTCCCCGTGCCATCGCTGAACGCCCCGGCCGGCAATCCTGCGTTCTCCCCGGCTTCCTGCAGCTCTCCAGCGCTGAGCGGTGACGTAATACCGCTCATTAAGGCCATGAATATGGAGGCCACGCCCATGGGAGTGGCGTCGCGTCCATATTACATGACCTTAATGAGCGGGTATTACGTCACCGCTCAGCGCTGGAGAGCTGCAGGAAGCCGGGGAGAGCTGTAGGAATCCGGGGAGAACGCAGGATTGCAGGGACGTTCAGCGATGGCACGGGGAGGGTGAGTATGATGTCTCAGCCACCTGCTCCTGCTGCCACATCCCCTCCCCCGCTGGTTTCTGCCCTATGACTCGTGTATAAGCCAAGGGGCATTATCAGCACAAAAAAAGGTGCTGAAAATCTCGGCTTATACACGAGTATATACGGTAGTTAGGTAGAGAATCATAGAAAAATAGAATGGCAGAGTTGGAAGGGACCTCCTGGGCCATCTGGTCCAACCCCCTGCTCAAAGCAGGATTCTCTAAATCATCCCAGACAGATGTCTGTCCAGCCTCTGTTTGAAGACTTCCATTGAAGGAGAACTCACCACCTCTCGTGGCAGCCTGTTCCACTCATTGATCACTCTAACTGTCAAAAGTTTTTTCTAATATCTAATCTGTGTCTCCTCCCATTCAGTTTCATCCCATTGCTTCTCGTCTTTCCTTGTGCAAATGAGAATAAAGATGATCCTTCTACAATGTGACAGCCCTCAAGATATTTGTAGACAGCTATTAATTCTCCTCTCTGTCTTCTTTTTTGCAAGCTAAACATTCCTAAATCCTGCAACCGTTCCTCATAGGACATGGTTTGCAGACCGGACACCATTCTGGTCGCTCTTCTCTAAACTTGCTCCAGAGAACAGAGTCAGAGAACATACAGACATATATAATATATATACACATTCAATAGGAAAATCCTTCTTTCCTAATTTCCTTATCAAGTTTTTTTTCTGCTTCAGCCATTCAAAATGTGCAAAGAGTAAAAAGAGAACCCCAAGAAAACTTTAGAAGGGAGGGAATAAACAAGGGTGCGGCCGTGGGTTCCAAAAAATCAAATTATAGGTAAGCAAGTAAGTAATTATCATTTTTCCCATCTCCATGACAGCACCATACAAGAGATGTCAAAGAAATCCTTACTGAGAGAACACCGCTTGAAGAACCTTTCTCATTAATGAAAGATCAGAATCACCAAATCCAACTTGTAGTTAAAAAAAAGGTAGATGGTGAAAACCAAGTTGCTGCTCTACAGATCTGACCAACAGAGGCATTGGTCTTTTCTGCCCATGAGGTAGATATCGATCTTGTAGAGTAAGCTTTCAAATTCTCAGGAGCGGGGTGTTCGCCTGAAGAATAGGCTAGTGAAATTGCAGATCTAACCAATCTAGCAAAGGCTCCTCTAGATGCTGCATGGCTTTTGTTTGGACAGTGAAAAAGAATAAGGGGAGGTTGTTTTCCGCCACCCAGATGTGCTTCCTAAGTATTGTATTAAACACCTTCTGACATCTAGGGAATGGAATCTAGTCTCATTCTCATTTCTGGGGCCTTTAAAAAAAAAAAAAGTAAAATAATCTTTTGAGATGCATGAAACAATGAGGACACCTTATGGATAAAGGCTGATTCCGTTCAAATGACCACTCTATCAGAGAGAATATTGGTAAATGGTTGGTTAACTGATAGAGCTTGTAATTACCCTATTTTTCTAGCTTCTAGGTCAGCATTTTAAGCTGTACATCCACTAAGGGCTCAAATGGGGATCTAGTTAGGGCATCTAAGACTAGGATAAGGTCCTATGGTGGAACCAGAGACCGAGCTACTGGCCTAGAACCTCACTATCCATGGGTGCTTCAGCAATTTTTTGATCAAGCAGTACACCCACGGCTGATACTGTATCTGTACTTTAAGGGTATTAACAGACAGACCCAGATCCAGTCCTTTCTGTAAGAATTCTAAGATCTTAGCCCATGGTATGGAGTTACTCACAAAAAGATTTATCTGAGAACAATTTTAAATAACTCTTCTAGACCCTTGCATAAATCTTAGTTGTTAACTTCTTTCTACACTCCATGAGGGTAGAAACTAGAGATTTGGAAAATCCCTTTGACTCCAGAACCTGCTGCTCAAACGCCATGCTGTCAGATGGAGTACTGCAGTGCGCAGGCGCCGGGAAAGGTCAGAGAGGTCCAGCGCCTGCGCACTGCAGTACTTTGCTCTGCCCTCAACAGGGCAAATCAGTACGCCTGTGCAGGAGCGCGACACGAAGCAAGGATGACGACATCACATGAAGATGGGAGGCGCCAAACCCGGACCTGCCACACCCAACACCCATTGGACCGGACCGCATCGGACAGCACCCCGGGTGAGTATAATAAAACCTCTTTTTCTTATCTTTCAGGTCGGGCCGGGGGTTTATCTACAACTTTACAGAATGCTGTAGATAAGCCCCGAAAGGCAGTGGCCGCATCTCATAGCGGCAAAACGAGGTGACAGGTTGACTTTAACCTTTCCCCTGGGGCCTGTCATCATTGTATTCCAGGTGGGGATCCGAGAGAAAGGAGTCACAGCTGAAGCCTTTTCCCTTCTTTGGGCCCTTCCATCTTGGGTCCCTGTAGATGCAAACTGCCTTCTTCCAGGAGGACGAAAGGACCTCCTCTAAAAGGAATTAGTGGGGAATCCTTTCCTGGCATCTGCCGCCTTCTCCAGTATCTCACAGAGCACTGGTCGGCCACACACTGCTGCAGCACATGCTGCTGATCCAGAGCGTTCGTTATTACCTGTATCCCTTTGCTCACTGCAATCTGTCTGACTGATGGAGGTCATTATATGACCGATTGCCTGCACACTATAAAATTAGCTTTCTATAACATTAAACATCGTGCCAAGTTTTCTATATGGTCCGGAAAGGAATTCCCCTTGGCATAGAATACTGCATAATTTACTTTTTTGACTGACGATCTCCTGCCCAGTTCTTCAGCCAAAGAGCCCAGCGAGCAGAGTTGATAATGCGTATGAATGGGCTTTGAGTCTTACTCAATGGTTGGAAAACAAACTAAAATCTGATCATGCGAGAATTTGTTTTTATCTGAGAGGGCAGCTGATCTAACCGTATAATCAGGGATCTTGCCCCGTGCATGTAGCTATGATATTTAGCTTAATTGCTGCAGCTCCTGACTCCCAGGCATGAGGTATTTTCGCTTTTGCGTTTTCGTTTTTGGCTCGCCTTCTTCCCAGAGCCATAACATTTTAATTTTTTGGTCAATATGGCCATGTGAGGGCTTGTTCTTTGCGCAGACAAGTTTCCATATCGTGTACTGGAAAACGGGAAAAAAATTCCAAGTGCGGTGAAATTGGAAAAAAAAGTGCAGTTCCACAGTTTTGATTTTTTATCGTGTTCACTAAATGCTAAAACTGACCTGCCAATATTCTTCTACAGGTCATTACGAGTTCATAGACACCAAACATGTCTAGGATCTTTTTTATTTAAGTGGTGAAAAAAAATCCAAAGTTTGGTAAAAAAAAACAAAAAAAAAAACAAAAGCGCCATTGTCCGAGACCTGTAGCATTTCTATTTTTCATGATCTGGGGCTTGTTGAGGGCTTATTTTTTGCACGCTGAGCTGACATTTTTATTTATACCATTTTGTTGTAGATACGATCTTTTGATCGCCCGTTATTGCATTTTATTGCAATGTAGCGGTGACCAAAAAACTTAATTCTGACGTTTTGAATTTTTTTCTCATTACGCCATTTAGCAATCGGGTTAATCACTTTTTTATATTGATAGATCGGGCGATTCTAAATGCGGCAATACCAGATATGTGTACCGTATATTTGATTTTCTTTATGGCTTTATTTTGAATGGGGCAAAAGGGGGGTGATTTGAACTTTTTTTTATTTTTTAAAACTTTTTCTTTGTCTAACATGCAACCACGGGGTCTCAATCGTATTATTCGAGCAAGATGAAGACACTCACTTAGCACCCGAGCATGCTCGGATAACGACTTATCCCAGCACGTTCGCTCATCACTAGTACTGAGAAATGAATGTTCTCTGCTCACGTCCCACATGCTCAGACAGGGGAATAGTGTCTGAGCATGTAGCAGAGAATATCACTCTCTGTGTATGGATCTTTGGTAAACCAGACGTTCTAATCAGCTCCTAAGGCAGAATGAACTAGGCCGATAAGCCAGCCTTCCAGCATGGTGTCCAAGAAAGTAGAAAGCAGAATAATGGAATGGAGTTTATTAGGAATATTAAGAACTTTACAAAGGCTGACAAATACCACTGACCAACAACAAAATTGTAAATTGCACAAAAGTAGCCGATTCGTGTAGATGTGATGCTGGTAAAAATGAAAATGACAGATAAAAACTAGAACTAATCATCAATTTTATTTTACAAGTGTCAATTGTGGAGAATTGTAATGCAGTGATTGTATGGAGGCAAAGACATTTTTTCATAGTAGGTTGGCGACTGGAAGAAGGTATCTTTGTTGGCCCACAGAATGGGAGCTTTACCAGGACATTCAGTTCCATGACGTACTTCAGGCTGTTGAGAAGGCAGCGTAAAATAGTTTTAAGAGCGTTTGCTCAGGATTTTTGGGAAACAAACGTGTGTCCGATCACGAAGAGCTGGTGGATGAGATGCTCATGTGCTACCACAAGCTAGGAGCAAACAGGTCTCTGAAGATTCACTTTCTCCATTCCCACCTTGACTTCTTCCCAGAGAACTGTGAGCTATCAGTGATGGATATGGTGGGAAATTCAATCAGGACATTGCTGCCACACAAAAAAGGTAAGAAGGGAAATGGAGCCCGGCAATGTTAGGAGACTACTGCTGGACAATGGAGAGAGAAGCTCCAGAGAAACACTACTAACCGCAGCCAAGAGAAAGTGCCCAACTTGAAATTGCAATAAATGTAGGGTAGTTATTTAGTTATTTATTATGTACTTTGGCCCATGTAATGATAGTTTTTCAGAAAATTCCCAATAAATATGTGGAAAGTTTTCGCAAATTCCTCCCAGTAATTGTGTATTTCATTAATTTAATTGTTTCACATCTCCCATTTTAAAAACTAGAGCTAATGGTTTAGCGATATGTTAATATTCTGTTCCCTAATGATCATAGAAATGTAAGTAACCTCATTTTAATGCATTTATTAAGAAATCATGAAAATTTGAGGAACAGTGTAATTAGATGAAAAAAAATGATCTACTCTGCTGATTTCTATCCATAAATACAGAAACGCAAACAAACTGCCGTTAGTTGATGTTTAGACACATTAAGTATATAGATCTGTAGTAAATCTGATCTATGTAGTGTGATGTCTCCAAACTGTACAGTAAAAACAATACTGTCATCAAGTGGCAAAATTAGGAAGTGTTACTACTTTATAACAGTACCCTACAACCCCCTATTACAAAACGTCATCAGCCAAGTTTCACCCAGTTTAATATTGAGCGTTATCCAAAAATTGTGCCCCCCTTTCCAGTGCATCATAGACATCATCCTATTTGACCTACCTCCGTGCCATATATTTCATTGTCAAAAACAAAAACATTAGACCTGCATAACTTTAGTTTTTCGCCATTCAACCACATCAAGGTGACCTTCTAATATGGATGATCCCTAAGCAGTATATGTCCTACCTCTCCATGTGCCAAACTAGCCTCATGTGATCAAAAAAAACACTAAGTCCCTTGCATTTTTAAGGTTTACAGAAATATTGGAGTTCATGTATTTCATTAGTCGGTGTGACGAGGTACTGTGTACGTGTATTTATTGGCCACACAGCATATTTGTGCCCCTGTGCATTAATTTAATACTAAAGGTGTGTGGGCCCTTTTTTTCTTTTTCGTAGTCCATATCAGTGGGTGTAGCCCCCTCCAAGGCTCAGCACCCTTATCCACCCATCTTTCACACACAAGGTTTTAATTGCGAGCTACGCCTACCGTGTATACTCGCGTATAAGCCGAGATTTTCAGCCCATTTTTAAAGGCTGAAAGTCCCCCTCTCGGCTTATACGCGAGTCATATACGCTAGGGGGTCGGTGGGGGAGAGGGACGGGGGTGCCAGATCATGCTCTCCCCCCCTGGCACGTCTCTGCAGCCCCCCTGCTTTTCCCACGATCTCAGGCTCCTTCCTTCAGCGGTCACGTGGTACCGCTCATTAAAGTCATGAATATGCGCATATTCATGACTTTAATGAGCTTGTACCACGTGACCGCTGAAGGAAGGAATAGCTGCCGGAGACCGCGAGAGAAGCAGGGGGGCTGCAGAGACGCTGCAGGAAGGGGTAAGTATATGCGATATTCACCTGTCCCCGGTCCACCGCTGCGCGCCGCTCTATCCTCTGCGTCCTCTGGCTGTGACGTTCAGGTCAGAGGGCGCGATGACGTAGCTAGTGCGCGCCGCGCCCTCTGCCTGAACAGTCACTGACAGAGGACCCGGAAGACGGAGTGGCGCGCAGCGGTGAACCGGGGACAGGTGAATATCTCAGGTGCCGGGGCCCTGAGCCAGCGGTGATACCGGCACCTATCCCCCATAGCGCGCCGCTGTCCCCGCCTGCTCAGGACACCGACACCTAGCCCCCAACGACGAGAGGTGAGTATGCCATTTTTTTTTTTTATTTGCAGCAGCAGCATAGGGGCAATTTATGGGGCAAAATCTATGAAGCATTTTATGGGGCATAATCTATGGAGTATTTTATGGTGCCATAACCTTTATGGAGCACCATATGGGGCATATTATTCTATGGAGCATCTTATGGGCCCATTATTAACCTTTGTGCAGCATTATATGGGGCATATTTTGTATGGAGCATCTTATGGGGCCATCATGAACTGTATGGAGCAATATATAGGGCTCCTGATTCAATATGGATATTCAAAAAAATGTAACCTACTGATGTCTCAATCAATTTTACTTTTATTGGTATCTAATTTTATTTTGAAATTTACAAGTAGCTGCTACATTTTCCACCCTAGGCTTATACGCGAGTCAATAAGCTTTCCCAGTTTTTTGTGGCAAAATTAGGGGGGTCGGCTTATAATTGGGTCGGCTTATACACAAATATATGCAGTAGTTTCCTTTTCACTTTCCATTCATATAAGGCTAACTTGGCACATGGAGAGGTAGGACATATAGTGCTTATAGAAAATCCATATATAAAGGTGCACCATGATGTGGTTGATGACTTTTGTGCTCTTTGATCAAAAAAATGCAGACTAAGGACACCGCCTAAAAGGAGGTCTGGGAGCCCTTTAACCTTTCCAAATATTACCAGGCTGCCCAGTTAATTCTATACCATGTTTATTCAGAACCCCCACAATGGATTTCCTTAGAAGCCCTTGATTGTCACCCAATTACCCTTGACATTATGGATCCTCCCGGCACAACGGAAACAAATTATAAATCCAGTTCTATCACATTCACTCAAAATATGGGATTCCCTAAAATATTTCTCAAACTTAATTTCCCCCTTCCTGCCTCTCACTCACTTTGGGGAAATTCGCAGTTCCCCTTGGGAAATAAGTCTCTCTGGAGCTTTCGTCTTTGGGTCAACGCATGGATTATGAGAGTCCACCACCTATTTAACGTTGATGGTATTATTCCATTCCCAGCCCTCCAAGAAAAATACAAACTCCCGCCTGCAGAAATATTCCACTATTTACAAATGAAGAACTTTGCTACCACACTTCTGAGAAACTCCACCCCGCCTTACACGTTCACTCCTTTCGAATAAAGGTGTCGCTAGAATCCACACGCCCCAGGTACCATCTCACTCCTCTACTCACATATCAACTGCACCTCACACAGCTGTAATTTAACTTATACCTCTCGCTGGGAGTCTGATATCGGCGCTGCCCTTACTAACCTAGAATGGTCTCAGATTTGGTCCTCCTCAACTGGCGGGATTCTAAATACCTTAATACTAGAGAAACTATAAGGTGTTAACTAGATGGTACTTAACCCCAGCTAGAGTTGTCAGGGCAGTTCCCGGCTACTCTCCCAAGTGTTTTAGAGGCTGTGATTCTGATGGGGATATGTACCATATTTGGTGGTTGTACCCCGTGGTACGCAGATTTTGGGCTAGGGTATATCACCTTAATCTCTCAGTCACAAACACTGACCTTAAAAAAAATCCTTGGGAAGCCTTACTTAACAAACGTAATCCTACCATCTCTAAACACACCCAAATTCTCATCTCATTTATATTCCTAGCGACCGAGCAAACTATAGCATTGGCCTGGAAAAAATCAGGTCTAGATTTGTCAGAAGTCAAGAGACTCCTTTCTTGGTATATGATCAGTGAAAAATTATCTGCCATACTTATGGACAAAGTCATTAAATTTGAAAATATTTGGCTTCCCTGGGCGGAATATGCCAACCACACTCTCTTCGCCACACCTTCACTTCGTTTACATGCTCCTGACTCCCCAGACTCATCCCAATTCAAGATATTAAATTTAGTCTTGACCAACACCTCCCCCCTCGGGCTCCTTTTCCTACTCCTTCCCGTCAGTTACGTTAGTCCTTCCCTTTGTACTCTACCCAACTAAATGTGTGTTTTCATTTTGAAAACTACAATGAATGAACCTGTTGGTTATTTGAATAATTCTTCGCTAAAAATCTATTGTTGAAAAAACAAATGCTGACTAAGAGCCTTACATTTTTACATTTACAGCAATATGGGAGTTCACGTATTGATCAGTCGCAGCATGCTAATGCATCATATACGCATATACTTTATTGCCATCCTCAAAAAGCACTCCGACAGTGTCAGCCTTCATATGTTTTATTTTTTGGCATCAGGGAAAGTTTTTTCGATACTAGAAGCACTAAAAAGTTACTTTAGAACTTTAAATAGTTTGAAGCACAGACTTTTGGAAGAAAATACCATTTTAATAGGGGCTGCCCAGTGTAGACAAATCAGGACCAGATGGTAATCAAACAACAGGCTAATAAACAGACGATCCCTGTATGTGCTGTGGCTTTCAAACAGATGCAAGAAAAGCAGGAGCGCGGACTGGAACATATTATTCGAGAATGCCGAAGACACTTGTTTAGAACCCGAGCATGATCGGATAACACCTGATCCGAGTATGTTCGTTCATCGCTATTAATAAACTTCTTTTAACATTACAGTCCATTTATAAATGTATCATTTCTATCATTATCACTTATTACTCATGCGGCATGAGCGCAACGAGCACGCGGTATGAGCGCAACGAGCACGCGGCATGCACCTACCTTGCTGATTTCTGCAGCCTGCTTTAAGATGTTCTCTTTCAGGCCTTTGGCTCGCTTTTTGTGGAATGGATGACTCTGGCTTTGTATCACAAATACTATTCCTCCTAGTTCTGTAAGAAAACAAGAGGGATCATTTTAATTAAAGAGGAAAAGGACAGAACAAGACCCATTCAAAACAAAATGCTGTAGTTGTTAAATGTTATAAGGACAAATTGCAATAACTCCATGGTCGGGCCGGTGTGACTAACACTAACTATTTAAGAACATGGGGAAAGAAGTCTGTGCAAAGATCTTGGTCTGCACTGTATATAGAGGGGAATGACCAATAAATGTCATCTAGCTGCAGAAAACAAGAGCGACACTGCCATCTAGAGCCTGATAATATGTACTGCATTTTATCAATACGGATTAGATTATAGAGAAAAAATGATCCTTAAACATTTATTCATGAGAACGACATTTCGTGGAGTTTAGGAGCTCTACAAAGTAGTACTGAGCAGAGATTTTGCGGTAGATTCATCTGAGAGATACATTTTATTTTAAATGGGTATTTTCAGGATTTGGAGGCCAATCTTTATCCATGGGAAAGGGGACGACTTCCCAGTTGCCGCTCCCACACCAATGTCATGTAAATGGATCAGAGGCCAATCACGCGCTCTGCCGCTTCATTAATTCACGTATGACAGACCACTGTTCTGTTCACACAGGGATCCCCAGTTCTTGTGACTGGTGTGGGTCCCAGTGGTCGAACCCTCAGTGATCAGGAAGTTATCCCCTATGCAATAGATGACTTTCAGACTTGTAAAAATCTCTTTAATAAAACATGTTTTTAAAGGGGTTGACCACTTTTGGTAACTATTTTTTTCTTACTTAAATACATGGATCTTGGCTAAATATAATTTTTATGATAAGGTTTCATTTAAAAATGTGCACTGTTTACCTTCTATCACCACTGGCTGTACTGTCTATTAATGGCTGCAGAATGAGTTAACTGAAAATCAGTCATGCAGTTTGTTACCGTTATTGTCCCTTTTTAGTAGCTCCTCTCAGCCTATTTATGGTCAGAGACTACATTAAAGTACAAGTGTACTATTAAGTGTAGTGTCTGTGTATTTGCAGCAGGCTCAGGAGCAAAGCCCGCTCCACACAGGGCAGATGTCAGATATATTACACAGCTAACGTTACTGCTGATTTATTGCTCCCACAGTTGATTTCATCACACCACGCTGCTTGCCTATTGCAGATTCAGTCTTCCCAGTCTGGTGCAGGGCTACAATTTTGTTTCTGGTGTCCTTCTACAGCTCTTTGGTCTTCAGCATAGTGGAGTTTGGAGTGTGACTGTTTGAGGTTGAGGACAGGTGTTTTTTATACTGATAAGTTCAAACAGATGCCATTACTACAGGTAATGAGTGGAGGATAGAGGAGCCTCTTAAAGGGAATCTGTCACCCCATTTTTCGTACATAAGCTGCGGCCACCACCATCAGGGGCTTATCTACAGCATTCTGGAATGCGACCTGTGACACCCATCAGACCGGACCGCCCCCCCGGGTGAGTATAATATAACTTGTTTTTCTTATCTTTCAGGTTACATCGGGGGGGCTTATCTACAGCATTACAGAATGCTGTAGATAAGCCCCTAATGGCGGTGGCCGCAGCTTATATCCCAAAAATGAGGTGACAGATTTCCTTTAAAGAAGAAGTTACAGGTCTGTGAGAGTCATAAATCTTGCATGTTTTTAGGTGACCAAATACTTATTTTCCACCATAATTTGCTAAATAAATCTTGCCAAATCAGACAAGGTGATTTTCTGTTTTCTCATTTTGACTCTCATAGTTGTGGTCTACCTATGATGTCAAATACAGGCCTCTCTCATCTGTTTAAGTGGGAGAACTTGCACAATTGGTGGCTGACTAAATGCTTTTTATCCCCACTGTAAAAGAGCAGCCAAGGTTAAATTACAGTATGTATTTAATCGCCTTAAGTGCACACTAGACAATACGCTATATACATGATGGATATACATACTGTATACCATGGGTGTACCCAGGATCAAACCTAGGGGGGGCAAACCATGGTCGTTCAGGTTGTAAAATTTTAGGACAAAAAAGGTGAACGAAACGAAAATTGACCAGCCCCTGTACACGTCACAAGCCCCAGCACCTGTATATACATCACCAGCCCAGCACCTGTATATACATCACCAGCCCAGCACCTGTATATCTGTATATACATCACCAGCCCAGCACCAGTATATACATCACCAGCCCCAGCACCTGTATATACATCACCAGCCCAGCACCTGTATATCTGTATATACATCACCAGCCCCAGCACCTGTATATACATCACCAGCCCCAGCACCTGTATATCTGTATATACATCACCAGCACCTGTATATCTGTATATACATCACCAGCCCAGCACCTGTATATACATCACCAGCCCCAGCACCTGTATATACATCACCAGCCCCAGCACCTGTATATACATCACCAGCCCCAGCACCTGTATATACATCACCAGCCCCAGCACCTGTATATACATCACCAGCCCAGCACCTGTATATCTGTATATACATCACCAGCCCCTGTATATACATCACCAGCCCCAGCACCTGTATATACATCACCAGCCCAGCACCTGTATATCTGTATATACATCACCAGCCAACACCTGTATATACATCACCAGCCCCAGCACCTGTATATACATCACCAGCCCAGCACCTGTATATCTGTATATACATCACCAGCCCAGCACTTGTATATACATCACCAGTCCAGCACCTGTATATACATCACCAGCCCCAGCACCTGTATATACATCACCAGCCCAGCACCTGTATATACATCACCAGCCCAGCACCTGTATATACATCACCAGCCCAGCACCTGTATACGTCACCAGCCCAGCACCTGTATACATCACCAGCCCAAGCACCTGTATATACATCACCAGCCCAGCACCTGTATATCTGTATATACATCACCAGCCCAGCACTTGAATATACATCACCAGCCCCAGCACCTGTATATACATCACCAGCCCAGCACCTGTATACGTCACAAGCCCCAGCTTCCAGCCCAGCACCTGTATATACATCACCAGCCTCCAGCCCAGCACCTGTATACATCACCAGCCCCAGCACCTGTATACGTCACCAGTCCAGCACCTGTATACGTCACCAGCCCCAGCCTCCAGCCCAGCACCTGTATATATATCACCAGCCCAGCACCTGTATAAATCACCAGCACCAGCCTCCAGCCCAGCACCTGTATACGTCACCAGCCCCAGCACCTGTATACGTCACCAGCCCAGCACCTGCATACGTCACCAGCCCCAGCCTCCAGCCCAGCACCTGCATATACATCACCAGCCTCCAGCCCAGCACCTGTTATGTTTCGGTAGCTGAGGAGTGCAGGTAAAAAAGGCAATACACCAGAGCAGTTGGAATCTATGAGATTGCAGTACCCTGACTAACCACAACAACTAGAGGCAGCCGTGGAGCGTTCCTACGTTGGTCCTAGACGCCTCGTCACAGCCTGAGAAACTAACTACACCTAAAGATAGAAATAGGAAAGCTATCTGCCCCGGAGCAGAACCCCAAAGATAATAGAAAGCCCCCAAACATGTAATGGCTGTTAGACAAGATGAAATACTGACACAGAAAGAAAATAGTATGAGAAAACGCTGGGGCCCAAACTATCTAAATAGGAAAGGATAGGAAGGGTACTTACTGCAATCCCAGAAAACGCTGAAAAGCACCAACTCTACTAATTTCAAAAATACCTGAGATCACACGACCTCTTCCACCTAAATTAGTTCTCTGGTGTAACAAAATCAAAACAGCAGCCACTGAAAAAACTGGAAAAAGCAAAAGTACAAACATCAGTGGCTGAACTAAACTGAGAGGGCAAAAGCCCCCGGAGGGGACCCTGAAGGCCCCCACAGAAGTGCAGGACAAAATGCAAAAATATAGCACAAAAACAAAAAGAAGAAAATGTCTTACCTGTTAGCAGGAGATGCAGACACGACACAGCAGGCTACAAGGGAAACAGGAATGAAGGATTCAGACCAGAACAATTGATCACCGGCAACCCTGATGGGAAGGTGACTCCCTTATATAAGACCAGTCAGTAACACCTGATTCCCAGTCCTCACAATCTTCACTGGACAGACCAGCACCGCTTGTAACCACCAGAGGAAGCCTCTGCTCAGAACTCATCTCAAACCCATTCACAACAGTACCCCCCCCTTGAGGAGGGGTCACCGAACCCTCATTTGAGCAACCAGGTCGGTCAGGATGAGTTCTATGATACGCACGGATGAGTCTCCTAGCATGGATGTCCGAAGCAAACACCCAAGAATTGTCTTCCTGACCATAACCTCTCCATTTAACCAAATACTGGAGTTTCCGTCTAGAAAAACGAGAATCTAATATTTTCTCAACCACATACTCCAGATTGCCCTCAACCAAAACAGGGTCAGGAGGCACAGCAGCAGGAACCACTGGCTCAACAAACCTCTTCAACAAGGACTTGTGGAACACGTTATGGATCTTAAATGTCCCTGGAAGAAGCAAACGAAAAGAAACAGGATTAATAATCTCCATGATCTTATAAGATCCAATGAACCTAGGCTTAAATTTAGGAGATGCTACTCTCATAGGAATATTCTTTGAGGACAACCAGACCAAGTCCCCCACTTTAAACCGAGGACCATCAGTCCTATGCCGGTTAGCAAACCGCTGGGCCCTCTCCTGAGAGAGGGACAACCTCTCCACCACCTGGTCCCAAATCTGTTGCATACGCTCCACAACAGAGTCAACACCTGGACAGACAGAAGCCTCCGTCTGTCCTGAAGAAAATCGAGGGTGAAACCCAGAATTACAGAAAAACGGAGACATCAAAGTGGCAGAGCTAGCCGTATTATTAAGAGCAAACTCAGCCAAAGGCAAAAAAGAGACCCAGTCATCCTGATCAGCAGACACAAAGCATCTTAGATAAGTCTCCAATGTCTGGTTTGTTCTCTCAGTTTGACCATTGGTCTGAGGATGAAATGCCGAGGAGAAAGACAATTGAACACCCAGTTTAGAACAAAAAGTCCTCCAAAATCTGGAAACAAACTGGACTCCTCTGTCAGACACAATGTTCTCAGGAATGCCGTGTAAACGAACCACGTGCTGAAGGAACAACGGCACCAATTCAGAGGAGGAAGGCAACTTAGGTAATGGCACAAGATGTATCATTTTGGAAAACCTATCACAAATTACCCAGATGATGGTCATTCTCTGAGAAACAGGAAGGTCGGAAATGAAATCCATAGAGATATGGGTCCATGGTCTCTTGGGCACAGGCAATGGCATCAACAAACCACTAGAGCGAGAGCAAGGCTTGGAGCGAGAGCAAGTACCGCAGGACTGCACAAATTCCCTGACATCACGAGACAAGGTAGGCCACCAAAAGGACCGACTAACCAAGTCTCTGGTACCAAAAATTCCGGGATGCCCAGCCAATGCGGAACAATGAATCTCAGACATCACACTCTTTTTCCACTGGTCCGGGACAAACAATTTTCCAACAGGGCAGCGCTCGGGCCTATCCTCCTGACACCCCTCCAGAGCAAGTCTCAAATTGGGCGAGATGGCGGAGAGAACTACACCCTCTTTCAAAATAACAGAAGGATCAGATAACTCAGGAGAGTCCGCAAGGAAACTCCTCGAGAGGGCATCCGCCTTAACATTCTTAGTGCCAGGAAGAAAGGAAACCACAAAATTAAAACGTGTGAAAAACAAGGCCCACCTGGCCTGTCTAGGATTGAGTCGCTTGGCAGATTCCAGATAGACCAGATTTATATGGTCCGTAAGGACCACCACCTGATGTTTGGCTCCCTCCAGCCAATGTCTCCACTCTTCAAAAGCCCACTTCATGGCCAATAACTCCCGATTACCCACGTCATAATTACGTTCAGTAGGAGAAAATTTTCGAGAGAAAAAGGCACAAGTGTTACTTTTAGAGGTCTCTGGATCTTTTTGGGACAAAACGGCACCTGCCCCAATTTCAGAGGCATCAACCTCCACCTGAAATGGCAGAGAAACATCAGGCTGCCGTAGAACAGGAGCAGAAGTGAATCTCTGCTTAAGTTCCTGAAATGCAGAGACTGCCTCAGGAGGCCAATTCACCACATCAGAACCCTTTCTGGTCAAATCAGTCAATGGTTTAACAATAACCGAGAAATTACCAATAAATTTACGATAAAAATTGGCAAAACCCAAGAATCTTTTAAGAGCCTTTAATGAAGTAGGTTGGACCCAATCACAGATGGCCTGAACCTTGACCGGGTCCATTTCAATAACAGATGGGACAAAATGGATCCCAGAAATGAGATCCTCTGTACGCCAAAAAGACACTTTGATCCCTTCACATACAGAGCATTCTCTCTCAAAATCTGGAATACAGTTCGAACATGTTTCACATGAGAGTCCCAGTCATTAGAAAAAATCAAGATATCATCCAAATAAACAATCAGAAATTTGTCCACAAAATCCCTGAAAATGTCATTCATGAAGGACTGGAAGACGGAAGGAGCATTAGTGAGCCCAAAGGGCATCACTAGGTACTCAAAATGCCCTTCAGGGGTATTGAATGCCGTCTTCCATTCATCCCCGTGCTTAATGCAAATAAGGTTATACGCCCCCCTGAGGTCAAGCTTGGTAAACCAAGTAGCGTTTTTCACCCTGGAAAACAGGTCAGAAATCAAGGGTAACGGGTATAGATATTTCACAGTAATATTGTTCAAGAGACGATAATCAATACACGGCCTTAATGAACCATCTTTTTTGGCCACAAAGAAAAAACCGGCACCTAAGGGTGAAGAGGATGGTCTGATATGACCCTTCTCCAATGATTCCTTGATATAAGACCGCATAGCGTCATGTTCAGGTACAGACAAGTTAAAAAGGCGACCTTTAGGGAATTTACCACCCGGCACTAATTCAATAGCGCAGTCATAACTCCTATGGGGAGGCAAGGATGCAGATTTACTTTCGCTAAACACATCAGAAAAATCAATCAAAAAGTCAGGAACATCCTGAGCCTGGGGGGGAGGCAGAAAAAACAGGAGTGTTGGTATTAACACATTGGCAGCCCCAACTGGTTACAGACACAGATTTCCAATCCAAAACAGGATTATGAGACTGTAACCAAGGGAAACCCAGCACGATAATGTCATGCAGATTATACAGAACCAAAAATTTGCAGCACTCCTGGTGATCAGGTTCAACCCTCATTATCACCTGAGTAGAAAACTGGGTTTATTCTCAGCCAAAGGGGTAGAATCGATCCCCAGTAAAGGAATAGACTTCTGTAGGGGTATCAAGGGAAACCCACAACGTTTAGCAAAATCATAATCCATCAGGTTAATAGCTGCTCCAGAATCAACGAAAGCCTGAGCAGAAAATGAGGACAGAGAGCATATCAGAGTGACAGTTAATAAAAACTTAGTCTGAACACTACCCAAGACAACTGAGCGTGCAAAACGTCTTCCCCGCTTAGGGCAGACTGAAATAGCATGAGAGGCATCACCACAGTAGAAACATAACCCATTGCGCTTTCGAAACTCATGACGCTGTGCCCCAGACACCACTCTATCACACTGCATGGGTTCAGAAGCTGGTTCACAAGGCAACACCATTCCACGCATACTTCTCCGCTCACGCAAACGTCTGTCAATTTGAATCGCTAATGACATAGAATCATTGAGACCAGAGGGGACAGGGAATCCCACCATAACATCCTTTACATTATCTGACAGACCCTTCCGGAAAAGGGCTGCCAAAGCGTCGTCATTCCATTTGGTCAGGACTGCCCACCTACGGAATCTCTGACAGTATAACTCAGCGTCATAAGGCCCCTGATTTAATGCCAACAAGGCTTTTTCAGCTTGATCAGTGACATTAGGCTCATCGTACAATAACCCCAAAGCCTGAAAAAATGCATCAACATCACTCAAAACAGGATCCCCAGGTGTCAGGGAAAAAGCCCAATCCTGAGGATCGCCGCGCAGGAGAGAGATGACAATTTGAACCTGCTGCGCTGCGTTTCCTGAGGACTTAGATTTTAAGGCAAAAAACAATTTACAATTATTTTTGAAATTCTGAAACTTAGCTCGATCCCCTAAAAAGAAATCTGGCATGGGATCCTAGGTTCCACAACAGGCAACCTAGCAAGATATGCAGCAATACTCTGAACCTCAGTGGCAAGCTGATCCACACGGCCAGACAACTGTGCAAACTCCATTGGGAGAAAAGATCCTCCCAGCACCCAAAGATACAGAGGGAAAAAAATGCAACAAACAGAAAAATATCTCTGACAACTCGGACAACCTTTTTTCTTTCACAATATTTTTTCCCTTCTGTGAGTACCATACAATTTTCAATTTATAGGCCGGTGATACTGTTATGTTTCGGTAGCTGAGGAGTGCAGGTAAAAAAGGCAATACACCAGAGCAGTTGGAATCTATGAGATTGCAGTACCCTGACTAACCACAACAACTAGAGGCAGCCGTGGAGCGTTCCTACGTTGGTCCTAGACGCCTCGTCACAGCCTGAGAAACTAACTACACCTAAAGATAGAAATAGGAAAGCTATCTGCCCCGGAGCAGAACCCCAAAGATAATAGAAAGCCCCCAAACATGTAATGGCTGTTAGACAAGATGAAATACTGACACAGAAAGAAAATAGTATGAGCAAACGCTGGGGCCCAAACTATCTAAATAGGAAAGGATAGGAAGGGTACTTACTGCAATCCCAGAAAACCCTGAAAAGCACCAACTCTACTAATTTCAAAAATACCTGAGATCACACGACCTCTTCCACCTAAATTAGTTCTCTGGTGTAACAAAATCAAAACAGCAGCCACTGAAAAAACTGGAAAAAGCAAAAGTACAAACATCAGTGGCTGAACTAAACTGAGAGGGCAAAAGCCCCCGGAGGGGACCCTGAAGGCCCCCACAGAAGTGCAGGACAAAATGCAAAAATATAGCACAAAAACAAAAAGAAGAAAATGTCTTATCTGTTAGCAGGAGATGCAGACACGACACAGCAGGCTACAAGGGAAACAGGAATGAAGGATTCAGACCAGAACAATTGATCACCGGCAACCCTGATGGGAAGGTGACTCCCTTATATAAGACCAGTCAGTAACACCTGATTCCCAGTCCTCACAATCTTCACTGGACAGACCAGCACCGCTTGTAACCACCAGAGGAAGCCTCTGCTCAGAACTCATCTCAAACCCATTCACAACAAGCACCTGTATACGTCACCAGCCCAGCACCTGTATACGTCACCAGCCCCAGCACCTGTATACGTCACCAGCCCAGCACCTGTATACGTCACCAGCCCAGCACCTGTATATGTCACCAGCCCCAGCCTCCAGCCAGCACCTGTATATACATCACCAGCCTCCAGCTCAGCACCTGCACCCGTCACCAGCCCAGCACCTGTATTTGTCACCAGCCCAGCACCTGTATACGTCACCAGCCCAGCACCTGTATACGTCACCAGCCCAGCACCTGTATACGTCACCAGCCCAGCACCTGTATACGTCACCAGCCTAGCACCTGTATACGTCACCAGCCCCAGCCTCCAGCCCAGCACCTGTATATACATCACCAGCCTCCAGCCTAGCACCTGTATCAGTCACCAGCCCAGCACCTGTATCCGTCACCAGCCTAGCACCTGTATACGTCACCAGCCCAGCACCTGAATCAGTCACCAGCCAAGCACCTGTATACGTCACCAGCCTAGCACCTATATACGTCACCGGCCCAGCACCTGTATACGTCACCAGCCCCAGCCTCCAGCCCAGCACCTGTATACGTCACCAGCCCCAGCCCAGCACTTGTCTATACATCAGCCCCACTGTATTAGAGGTGCTGGCAGCTGGGCTGATGTATTTTACTTTAAACATCTTTCTGGATCAATTATTATTATTATACACTCAGTCTGGGTGACTCACTTACCCAGTTCCAGAGAGACGGGCATCACTGATGTGTTGATACCCGTCACCCGACCTAACGCTACGCGATTGTAGTGGGGGTTCTTAACCCCTATGTGCGTCGCAAGCACCTTTTAAAGGGCCGGCAGAAGCAAAACGGGCCGTGTGGCCTCATCATGATAGGTGTGCGCGCGGCGTGCCCCTGCTTCTAGGGGGGGAAGCTGCCCTCCCTGCCCCACGGTGGGTACGCCCATGCTGTATACAATGGTCACCAAATACCAAATACAATAGTGGTAAGAAAAAATCTAAGCAGATGGATGTCAATTGCCGGTTGATTTTCGACCACGGGGGCAGGATGGAAGACACGGGGGGCAGGATGGGAGACACGGGAGGCAGGATGGGAGACATGGGAGCAGGATGGGGGGGAAGGATGGAAGGCACAGGGGCAGGATGGGAGGCACAGGGGGCAGGATGGGAGGCACAGGGGGCAGGATGGGAGACATGGGGGGCAGGATGGGAGACACGGGGGCAGGATGGGAGACACGGGGGGGCAGGATGGGAGACACGGGGGTGGGCAGGATGGGAGACACGGGGGGGCAGGATGGGAGACACGGGAGGGCAGGATGGGAGACACGGGGGGCGGTATGGGAGACACGGGGGGGCAGGATTGCAGACACGGGGCAGGATGGCAGACAAGGGGGCAGGATGGGAGACACGGGGGCAGGATGGGAGACACGGGGGCAGGATGGGAGACACGGGGGCAGGATGGGAGACACGGGGGCAGGATGGGAGACACGGGGGCAAGATGGGAGACACGGGGGCAGGATGGGAGACACGGGGGCAGGATGGGAGACACAGGAGGCAGGATGGAGACAGATGGGGCAGGATGGAGACAGATGGGGCAAGATAGAAACAGATGGGGCAGGATGGAGACAGATGGGGCAGAATCATTGGCAGGATAGAGACAGATGGGGCAGGATCATGGGGCAGGATGGAGACAGATGGGGCAGGATCATGGGGCAGGATGGAGACAGATGGGGCAGGATGGAGACATGGGCAGGATGGAGACACATGGTGCAGGATCATGGGCAGGATGGATTAAATGGAGACAGATGGGGCAGGATCACAGGACAGATGGGGCAGGATCACGGGACAGATGGGGCAGGATCACGAGACAGATGGGCAGGATCACGGGACAGATGGGGCAGGATCACGGGACAGATGGGGCAGGATCACGGGACAGATGGGGGCAGGATCACGAGACAGATGGGGCAGGATCACAAGACAGATGGGGCAGGATCACGAGACAGATGGGGCAGGATCACGAGACATATGGGGTAGGATCACGGGATAGATGGGACATCACATGGAGGCAGAATGGATACTCATGAGGGCAGGATGGGAAAACATACGGGACCAGGATGGGAGAACATATGGCTGGAGCCAGGAATGAGACACACGGGGGCCAGGATGGGGAATATTATTACCATAAGGGCTAATTAAGGGATATTTTTACTGCAGTGATGTATTCATTTTATTTTTGGGGGATACTGTTTTAAATGGGGGAGGCTGTGCAAAGCGACACGGTCGCCTTTTTTTCTTTATCTGGTGTAGTTTAGAAGTTAGAAAAAAAAAAAGTAATGTGTTCTGCAAGCGGTGCTCTAGATAACTGTTATTTCCTGATGAGACGAGCCCTGGCTGGATGAAGATGAAAAGGAAAGATGAAGGACTTCACCTAGAGACGTCACTGATGAGTCAGCGTGTTACCTGTTCACGGACAGTATACACTGTATACTATATACAGTGGTCCTGTGTACAATGTCACCAGTGATCACTGTATTACCTTTGCACTGACACTATATACAGAGCTACTGTGTAAAATGTCATTGATCACAGTATAATCTGTACAATATATACAGCGCTCGTATGTATGTCATTGTTGATCACTGTATTACCTGTACACTGATACTGTATACAGAGCTCCTGTGTATAATATCACTGGTAATCAGTGTATTACCTGTACACAAACACTGCATACTAAGTACAGATCTCCTGAGTATAACGGCACTTATGGTGAGATCAGTATTGTAGTACTGTCACTATGTGGTGGTAATATGTTGTCCGGCCATGGTATGGAGGTATTTGCTCCTTGTATGTGCTATTATTTGGTCACTATGGGGTGATAATATATTGTCTGGCCATGGTATGGCGGTATTTGTTCCCTGTATGTGCTATTATTTGGTCACTATGTGGTGGTAATATGTGGTCTGGTCATGGTGTGGTGGTATTTGTTCCCTGTATGTGCTATTATTTGGTCACTATGTGGTGGTAATATGTGGTCTGGTCATGGTGTGGTGGTATTTGTTCCTTGTATGTGGTATTATGGGTCTCTATGTGGTGGTAATATGGTGTCTGGTCATGGTGCGGTGGTATCTGTCCCTTGTATGTGGTATTATTGGTCATTTAAAAATTGAAAACTAAATAAAAATATACCTAAATTGTATTGGATATTTTAACAAATGATTAATAGGATAGAGTAGAGCTCAGCCAAAAGAGTCTACCTTGTCGTGGTGGCAGCTTAAAAAGTCTTTTGGTCAAAACAAATATAGCTGCTGGCTATATGTGTAATCTGGTGATGGGAACTGTTAATGTGTGATTGTGAGAAGTGGAGTTTTTCCAAGAGAGAGCGGTGGGCTGTGGACAGTTCGAGGGGTGGAGCCTGGGCGGAGTCTCAAGGAGGCCCTTAAAATTTTGCCAGTATGGGGCCCCGAAATTCCTAGTGGCAGCCCTGGCTATCGATGGACAAGGTCAGACTCATAGAAAAACTTTTAAAAGTCTTAAAAGACATGTATAGAAATTCAAGGTAAGCTTACCCAAGGGCAATGGAGCCTGTGATCCACGTTCAGGATTCTGTGGCAAAAGAAGAAAAAAAAAAAGGTACATAAATGAAAAGACAGAATGAGAAATGCACAACACACACCCAGGGCTGTGAGGACTCATAGAAGCAGCGAAACTCATTTTGATTTTTTTTTTGTTAAATACATTTTATTTAGACAGAAGGTAAAATTACAGATCATCAGGTTATAAAGTCACACTTCTGCATTCCAATTATATAGTCTTAGATACACCATGATATGGTGCAACAGCAAATAATACATTGGTTGTTCTACATCAGTATCTCATTCTGCTAGAACCGTTTTACCATTGACAGCCACTGAAAAACTGGTAAAAGAAGTGCAGTGAAATCATGGAACAAAACAAACAAAAACACAATTTCTCCACTGTTCATTGGAATTGTTTTTTACCTTGTTCATTGTATTGCAAAAAATGACCTGTCAATATGATTCTCCAGGTCAGTATAACCATGGCAATAACAAATGTGTCTATTATACACATGGCTCCACGGACAAAATATTAATAATATATATATATATATATATATATATATAAACAAATTATTTAAAACAATAAACTGAGTCATCTAAAGTAGGTGTATATATTGTAGGTGGCCGACAGGGAAGACACTGGACAGAGTACAGATCCCTCCCAGAAAGTTAAGTTGGTTGAGATATTAAAACCGAGTAGTACTGGTTGGTGCAGCAGCTTAGGTGCGGAGCCGTTTTATTTATGGTAGTTCTGGGCCGAGTTTTAATGGAGTGATGAGGAGGATTTAGTGGTGGGACAAATCACTCCTACTCCCCCTCCAGTACGGGTTTTGCTGGAGGCTTAGGGTCCCGTCACACTCTTCAATGTCCAAGCGATCCCACCAACGATACGACGTGGATGGGATCGCTGGGACATCGTTAGCTGATCGCTGGTGAGCTGTCACATGGGCAGACTCACCAGCGATCAGGACCAGCGAGCACGCTGGTAATCCAATGTACACATCGGGTAATTAAGCACCGCGCGGCACCTAGTTACCCGATATGTACCCTAGATACCGGCTCTCAGCGCTCTACAGTAGAAGCTGGGAGCCGGTAACCAGGGTACATGTACATATCGGGTAACTAGGTGCCGCGCGGTGCTTAGTTACCCGGTATGTACATTGGATACCAGCTCGCTGATCGCTGGTCTCCCGCTGTCATACGCAGCGATGCGTGCTGGCCAGCGGGAGACCAACGATGAAAAAATGGTCCAGGACATTCAATGACGATCAGTGATACCCAACAAGGGGGCTGGTCGTCGCTGCGTGTCACACTAAGCGAGATCGCTGGCTAGGTCGCTGTTGCGTCACAAAATCGGTGACGCTTCAGCGATCTCGCTAGCGATCTCGCTTAGTGTGATGGGGCTTTAGCCAGCTCAGCTGAGAGAGGTCCTCTCATTACAGACACAGAAAAGCCTTAAGGAAAAGCTTCAGAGTGTCACAGCCTCTGGACTGATACGGTGTTTCTGAGAAGGATATGCATGGTGGTTAAATGTGCTAAATTGCTGGAGAGCCAAGCCCGCATACATCCCTGGTAGCGCGAGTCAGAGGTACGGTGTATTTGTTAGCGCCAAGCCGTGCAAGTCTTTGCTGGTTTTTTGTTGCTTTACTGTTTGCTACATTTCAGCTAAAAATAAAGCTCCACGTTTTCCTTATATGTATTGTCTGCCTAGGTCACTACGATGCCGCCCTATGATGCCCCTAACACGTTACAATATGTGTATACACCGGGTGACGTAAGTATTGAACACGTCACCAATTTTTTAGATAAATATATTTCTAAAGATGCTCTTGACATGAAATTCTCTCAAGATGTCGATAACAACCCATCCAATCCACATCAATCTATAGATGTCTATAAATTAGGTTGTAAGTAATAATGAGGGGCCCCCCATGTATAAAATGGCGGGTACATGGGCACAGACCCTACAGCAGTAATTAAATGTTTACTGGTTATAGACCATTTATGATAAGCAGTATTGTGAGCAGTTGGTAACATTGTTTTTCTAGTCACCCTTACTAGGTCAAAAGGTCACTGGAGTCAGCTATGCAAGGTCATGAGCTGGTTAAAACTGGTTCAGGCCACTTGTCTGCAGGGTCTTTTCAAAGAAAGTGATTGGTGGCCTGCAAAAGAGCTGGAAATATGTAAGGTATTTAATATCAGGTAAGGGCATCAGTTGACATTCACCGTCGGACAAGGATTGAAGACACCCTCCCATATTTCTTGGAACGCAGAATTCAATGGATTTCTTTTGGGGTGCGAGGAGCCATAGCGTTTTTCCAGAGTATTTGTTTTACCAGTAATGTGGAAGCCCCCAATATTTCCAGTGACAGGTGACGAACTTGAGTGGGGACTTGCTATTTTTGTGGATTGAGTTGAAGCTTTTATTGGGAACATTTTACATAACATTTGGGATCACATTTATCCTGCGCTCTACGCTGAGCACTTACATCGGGGTTTCCATCTAAATCACAGAGTGACGCGATTTAGATGAAACCCCGAGGATCCACTCACTATAATAAGACAGCAGAGTTACTTTGGACTCCGTCTGGCCTCTGTTCAGCGGCTTCATTATTTTCAGAAGTGCACAAAACTGTGGCGGACTGAAATGGACGTACACCACCAGATCATAGGTCAGACTGCATCCACATTGCCTTCATCAGCCTCGTTATAGGGAATCTTCGGCCAGGGTTCCAACTGCATCATATATTTCAGAGATTTACACGGAAACGCCGATGTAAATGCTCAGCACAGAGCGCAGGATAATTGTGTGCCGAGCCTTACTGCAATCTTTGGGAGGCAGAATTAATAAATCAACAGCAGGTGAAGAATTGTTTTTACTTATTTTTACGCCATTTCTCATGTGGTGACTTGACGACTTTATTCTTCCAGCCGATGCGATTACAGCGATACCAGATTTATATTGGCTTTGTAGGTTTGGCTGCCGTCACACATTAAAAGACGCTTTTTATTGCAAAACATAGTTTTTGCATTGCCATATTTTGAGAGTTATAATTTTTACATATTTTGTCTGACAGTCATGTGACGGCTTCTTTTTTGCGGGACAAGTTGACGTTTTTATAGGTAATGTTTTATTCTTTTTTTATTCTTCGAGTCAGTACGATTACAGCGATAATACATTTATACTTTTTTTTGTTTTGGCACTTTTACACAGTCAAAACTATTTTATAGAAAAAAATATATTTTTGCATCGCTTTACTCGGAGAGCAATAACTTTTTTTTAATTTTCCACTGATGGAGCTGTATAGCGGCTTTTTTTGTGGGACAAGATGACATTTTCAGAGATGCCATTTGTATTTACATTCATCTATTTGATTGCGTTTTATTCCACGTTTTGTTCGTCGAAATGAAAAAGCATTGTTTTTTCCCCATTTTTTTAATGTTCACTGAAGGGTTAACTGTTAACGTGTACTGTTTTTGTTTTTATTTTTTATTTATATTTTTTTTTTACATAAAATAGAAATTTAATAGAACAATATAGTTTTTTTTTATTTTCCAATTTTTTTAAAAAAAAGTCAAATTTTTTTTTTTTTTTTTAGTTTGTTCCCCTTTGGGACTTTCACTTTCAGCAGCCTGATCTCAGTTATAATCCATTGCAATGCACAAGCATTGCAATGGATCATAACTGTCAGTGCTGCACTGACACAAGCTGTGAGCCCTGAGACCATGCTCTGTGCATCGTCTGAGGGGCTTGCCATAGCCTGGTGACCTAGATGTCGTCTTGACGACATCGGGTCACCAAGGCAATGATCAGGCCCCCACTATGACATCGCAAGGGCGCCGATTGGAGTGCAGAGGGAGCTCGCCCCCTCTGCACGCCTGCTAATTGCTGCGATTGCTCACAGCATTTATGGGGTTAAAGTGCCAGGGGTCAGCTGTCAGAATCACACACACAGTCTCTCAGGAAAGTACCATCCAACCATGACATACTGAGAACTTCCAAAGTGGGAAAGGGGTTAACTATTAAATATTTGGTAACTCTTAATAAATACATCACAGCCTATTTTCAATCCACAATACGAAGGTGCCATGTATATTTACTGCTTAAAATAAGAATAGGTCTGGTGCTACCATGAGAAATGATACAGGGAAAAAGTATTGAACACACTTACTGAAATTTATTGATAGACTTCTTAGAAAAGCCTTTGTTGATGATAACAACTTCAAGACTTCTACTGTATGGAGAAACTAGTCGCATGCATTCCTCAGGTGTGACTTTGGCCCATTCTTCCACACATCATTCTTCCCATCCTGAAGGTCCCGTGGGCTCCTTCTATGAATTCTGAGCTTTAGTTCCTAAATACATTTTCTATTGGATTCAGGTCCGGTGATTGGCTCAGCCTTTCTAGCAGCTTTAGTTTCTTTCTCTGACACCAATTGAGAGTTTCCTTGGCTGTTTGTTTCGGATCATTATTTTGCTGAAATGTCTTCATCATCCCGGTAGATGGCAGCAGATTTTTATCAAGAATATCTTGGTACATTTGTCTATAAATCCTTCCTTCAGTTACATGAAGTTTGCCAGTGAAGTATTCCACATCCAAACATCACTGTTGGTAAGGTGTTTTAACATAGCGTCCAAAGAGTCCAATTTTGGTCTTATCTGACCAGAATATATTCTCACAGTTTTTCCACAGGCTTGTCTAAATGTTGACCAAACTTTAAACACACTTGAACATGCTTTTTGTTTCACATTGGAGTCTTGCATGGTGAGCACTCATACAGATCATGGAGAGCATTACTTACAGTTTTCTTTGAAACATATTGTACCTGCTGATTCCAGGTCTTTCTGTAGCTCTGCACAGATGGACAACTTGGATGCTCTTGGACAACTCCTCTGATTATTATTTTGACTCCTCTGTCTGAGACTTAAAGCCGCAATGCAAGGAGAAACGATACTTCTTGGACTCCTCTGTCTGAAATCTTGCAGGGGGCACCTGGTCTTGGCTGGTTTTTGGTGAAATGATGTTCTTTCCACTTCCGGATTATGGCCCCAACAGTGCTCGCGAGAACCTTCAGTAGTTTAGAAATTGTTTTGCAACCAATGCCATCAGAATGTTTTACAGCAATAAGGTTGCAAAGGTCTTGACACAGCTCACTGGTTTTACACATCATGAAATGTTTCTTGTGTGGCACTTTGGAAATGAGACACCTTTTTATAGGCCATCAACTGAACCAGATGATATTTTTCACTAAGTGGCAGGATTGCTTTGTAATTACAGATAGATTTCCACTGGGGTCATGACTTTCTGTCCCTCTCTTTCTTCATGCGTTCAATGCTTTTTCCCTGTGTCATTTCTCATTACATATAACTAAATTCATGCACATCAATGGCTTCATTTCTTTGCCTGTTGATAGCACCTTTAGAATATATTTACCGTATATACTCATGTATAAGCCGACCCGTGTATAAGCCGACCCCCCTAATTTTGCCACAAAAAACTGGGAAAACTTATTGACTCGTGTATAAGCCTAGGGTGAAAAATGATTATGCCCCCATATGATGCTCCACACATTATGCCCAATATGCTCCACAGATTATGCCCCTATATGCTCCAGATTATGCCCCCATATGCTCCAGATTATGCCCAATATGCTTCAGAGATTATGCCCCCATATGCTTCAGATTATGCCCCCATATATTCCACAGATTATGCCCCCGTATGATCCACAGATTATGCCCCCATATGCTCCAGATTATGCCCCCATATGTTCCACAGATTATGCCCTCATATGCTCCAGATTATGCCCCATATGTTCCACAGCTTATGCCCCCATATGTTCCACAGCTTATGCCCCCATATGCTCCATATTATGCCCCCATATGTTCCACAGTTTATGCCCCCATATGCTCCATATTATGCCCCCACATGTTCCAGTTTATGCCCCATATGCTCCATATTATGCCCCCATATGCTCCAGATTATGCCCCCATATGTTCCACAGCTTATGCCCCCATATGTTCCACAGCTTATGCCCCCATATTCTCCATATTATGCCCCCATATGCTCCAGATTATGCCCCCATATGTTCCACATCTTATGCCCCCATATGCTCCATATTATGCCCCCATATGTTCCACAGCTTATGCCCCCATATGCTCCAGATTATGCCCCATATGTTCCACAGCTTATGCCCTCATATGCTCCAGATTATGCCCCCATATGCTCCATATTATGCCTCCATATGCTCCAGATTATGCCTCCATATGCTCCAGATTATGCCCCATATTCTGCTGCAAGAAAAAAAAAAATGACATACTCACCTCTCGTCGCTGGGGGACAGGTGCCGGTGTCACCGATCGCTCAGGACCCCGGCACCTGAGATATTTACCTGTCCTCTCTGCACTGCAGCGCTGCGTCCTCTTCCTGGTCCTCGGCAGTGAATGATCAGCCAGGGGGCGCGGCGCTCACTAACGACGTCATCGCGCCCTCTGCCTGAACATTTACAGCCAAGACCGAGGGAGCAGCGTGCAACGGTGGCACGGGGACAGGTAAATATCGCTGTACTCACCCCTCCGCCGTGCGTCCCTGCAGCCTCTCCTCTTCTCCCGGCGCTCTCCACAGCGCTTCCTTCCTACAGCGGTCACATGGTACCGCTCATTAAAGTCATGAATATTCATGACTTTAATGAGCGGTGCCATGTGACTGCTGCAGGAAGGAGCCGGAGATCGTGGGAGAAGCAGGGGGGCTGCAGAGACCGCGCCGGCGGAGAGGTGAGTATAATCCGACACCCCCGCTCCCCCTCCCCCGCCGACCCCCCCGTATATGACCCGCGTATAAGCCGAGAGGGGGACTTTCAGCCCTAAAAAATGGGCTGAAAATCTCGGCTTATACACGAGTATATACGGTACTTAGAAAACTGGTGGCGTGTTCAATATTTATTTCATCAGCTGTATGTATGTTGTATGCCCACAAATATATTGTAGATGATCAAAAAAAATTTTTTTTAACTACTAACACACATATATGCAGTGGGGGAAATAACTATTTGATCCCTTGCTGATTTTATAAGTTTGCCCACTGACAAAGACATGATCAGTCTATATATAATTTTAAGGGTAGGTTAATTTTAACATTGAGAGATAGAATATCAAAAATAAAATCCAGAAAATCACATTGTATAAATTAAATAAATGTATTTGCATTTCGCAGTGAGAAATAAGTATTTGATCCCCTACCAACTATTAAGAGTTCTGGCTCCTACAGACCAATTAGATGCTCCTAATCAGCTCGTTACCTGCATTAAAGACAGCTGTCTTACAGAGTCACCTTATAAAAGACTCCTGTCCACACTAACCTCTACAACATGGGCAAGACCAAAGAGCTTTATAAGAATGTCAGGGACAAGATCATAGACCTGCACAAAGCTGGAATGGGCTACAAAACCATAAGTAAGACAATGGGTGAGAAGGAGACAACTGTTGGTGCAATAGTAAGAAAATTGAAGAAATACAAAATGGCTGTCAATCAATCGATCTGGGGCAGCATGCAAAATCTCACCTCATGGAGAATCCTTGATCATGAGGAAGGTGAGAGATCAGCCTAAAAGTACACAAGGAGAATGAGTTATGGATCTCAAGGCAGCTGGGACCACAGTCACCAAGAAAAGCCATTGGTAACACATTACGCCGTAAAGGTTTACAATTCTGCAGTGCCCGCAAGGTCCCCCTGCTC
This sequence comes from Oophaga sylvatica, assembly GCA_033576555.1. Classification (NCBI taxonomy): domain Eukaryota; kingdom Metazoa; phylum Chordata; class Amphibia; order Anura; family Dendrobatidae; genus Oophaga; species Oophaga sylvatica. Next base: position 60,493,366 of record JARQOD010000002.1, read on the forward strand.
AAGAAGGCACTTGTGCAGGCCCATCTGAAGTTTGCCAATGAACACCTGGTTGATTCCGAGATTGGGAGAAGGTTCTGTGGTCAGATGAGACAAAAATTTACCTCTTTGGCATTAACTCAACTCGCTGTGTCTGGAGGAAGAGAAATGCTGCCTGTGACCCAAAGAACACCATCCCCACTGTCAAGCATGGAGCTGGAAACATGTTTTGGGGGGGGGGTTCTCTGCTAAGGGCACAGGGCTATTTCACACCATCAATGGAAAAATGGATGGAGCCATGTACAGTAAAATTCTGAATGACAACCTCCTTCCCTCTGCCAGGACATTAAAAATGGGTCATGGCTGGGTCTTCCAGCAAGACAATGACCCAAAACATACAGCCAAGTCATCAAAGGAGTGGCTCAAAAAGAAGCACATTACGGTCATGAAGTCACTTAGCCAGTCTCCAGACCTTTATCCCATAGAAAACTTGTGGAGGGAGATGAAGCTCCGAGTTGCCAAGTGACAGCCTCAAAATCTTAATGATTTAGAGATAATCTACAAAGAGGAGTGCACCAAAATTCCTCCTGACATGTGCGCAACCCTCATCATCAACTGCAAGAAACATCTGACTGCTGTGCTTACCAACAAGGGTTTTGCCACCAAGTATTAAGTCTTGTTTGCCAGAGGGATCAAATACTTATTTCTCACTGCAAAATGCAAATAAATTTATATAATTTATACAATGTGATTTTCTGGATTTTATTTTTGATATTCTATCTCTCAATGTTAAGGTTAACCTACCCTTAAAATTATAGACTGTTCATGTCTTTGTCAGTGGGAAAACTTACAAAATCAGCAAGGGATCAAATACTTATTTCCCCCACTGTGTGTATAGTGTATATAACCAATGCCATTAGTGTATTACAAGGTGTGACAACCGCTTGTCCTTACTGCAGTTTCATTGGATGGGAAAAAAAGAGGGATTAGGAGTACAAATCTAGTGCTTAATGCTCAGGTTTGCTAGGTGTCAATGAAGTCACACCTTTATGTTCCAGTATTAGGAAAAAAGGACTTCAACATTTTTCACAACAGCGCAGTTCCATAACTTACTATGCGTATTATAGAGGCAAGTCTCAATTTATAAAGTCAATAACACAAGGTTTAAATACTGATAAACTCTTAGTAAAGACTTTAGGCTATGTGCATGTGTTGCGTTTTTGCAGCATTTTTCATATTTCAATAAAGTTAGTTTGAGTCACCAGAAACGCTTAGTTAATGTTTTTGCACTCTCTGATTACATTTTATGGGTGAAAAAAAGCTGTAAACACTGAACACAGATAAGGGAAACCGAAATTTTGCTACCAGGAGCGCTGCCAAGGATCCGAGGAAACGATTCTAATGTTTAAAACTTTAAAATGTATTGAGCTCCGCGTTACGGAGGCGGTCCAGCGTCATCATGAGGCTGCAGACTGAGTAATACATGCCATCATTTATACCATCCCTAATGACCCTGCAATCTTAGAGATTGGTTGGCACAATTCTGATGGAGTAATTGAACATTTACATCAAATGATGACTACCCATATCATTCGCATAGCCTGCAGTCATTTTAGATTTATAGTGAATTTTCTATACGGAATATTTTGATGTCTGCAACTATACAATCACTGCAATCAATGCATTACAGTTATGTTTTTATTTTTTTTTAAGATTGAATCGTCTTCAGAGCTTTTGCGGATACTTTAAAAAAAAAAAGCTTATCATTTGCATATAAAGGCTGTAAAAAATGCAACATGTGAACATGACTTAATAGTAATCAAGATCTCTATGGTATCAGTACGTCGTCCAAATTCAGCATCAGTATTGCAACCTCAGTTCAGCAATTCAGACCCATAACACTGATGAAACCTAAATCGGAATCCATATTATACAAGTGCACATATGCGCTTGTATTAGACAGTCCTGATACTCCCATCCCCCAACAATCTATTAGCTACTGTAAATCTGTTACTGTAATACCAATAACAACCAGTAGGAGGCAGCAAAGTACTTTTAATCAGAGATCAGTATTTCTCATAGGATCCTTATATTCCATTTTATCCCATTGAAGGACACCAAAGGAAAGTAAAACGCTGCCCCACAGACCCAAACCGTTTACAGTAAAATATATTCATGTTAACGATTTCTGCTGCTTTGTTGGCAGTGAAATCCATTTGGCAAATAGCAAAATCTCTTCCCACCATTAATATCATACATAGGATTTTCTGAGCTACATTCCCAATCGGTTGCATAGCTTCTAAACCATGTATCTCACCTAGGTATTTTGTGCTTATTTCCTTTAAAATTGATAATTTATTAATGTTGCTCAAATGAGCAAAATGAATCACAGGACCCTGGTCCAGAGTCCACATCAGTGGTCCGTGTCCACCGGACGTCCGACTGCCTGTTCTGAGTAGAAGGATCTGGTGCCATCTGTCACTCATCTACTATATAATTGTCTAATTCTGTCTGTCTGTAACAGAAATCCCGCGTCGCTGATTGGTCTGCTCAGCTGCCTCCGGATTGGATGTGGGTGTTGCTGGGGAGTGGTGCGGGCACGCCCCTTGGATACCCGACCGCGGCCTTAGAGAGCAAATGGAGGGGAAAATAATTATTGCGGCAAGATGGCACGATATGTGTGGGTGGCAGTGGGTGCTGATGCCGGCCCTTTCATAGTTCACTCATGTTTACTAAACAAGTTCTGTCAGTCACAGTGTGATGTAGTTCACTCACGTTTACTGAAGACGTTCTGTCAGTCACAGTGTGACGTACTTCTGTCACGTTTACTGAATACTTTGTCAGTCACATTGCGACATAGTCCAGTCACATTCACTGAACACGTTCTGTCAGTCACAGTGTGACGTACTTCTGTCACGTTTACTGAATACTTTGTCAGTCACATTGCGACATAGTTCAGTCACATTCACTGAACATGTTCTGTCAGTCACAGTGCGCTGAACAGATACTTCTTTACTGTACGCTCTCACGATTTACGCTTCCTGTCTTCCAATGGGTCGTAAGCGAAAATACGCCACTGAGGATGACAGACAAGCAGCAGCAAGGCAACGACAAAAATCCTGTGTATTCATTGCATTATTCTTAAATCTTCATAAATAAACTACATACATATTCTAGAATACCCGATGCGTTAGAATCGGGCCACCATCTAGTATATGATAATACTGGATGATCGTCACGAGATTCTCATGACGTGTCCATTAAATCTAAGGGTGACTTATTCCAATGTATGGCATCCGCCACATGTGGGCTATTAATGGCTCCAGTTTAACAGATCATGGAGCAATATTGAAAAGTGATGACAATCAGTGGAATAAGTCAACTATAGGTTTCCATTTTTTAAAATAACACTGAAATTCTGCAGGATATATGGTAGTTTTTTGGACACCATGTAATGAAATTGCGTTACTAACTATATACTTTTTTTCTTTTTTTGCTGTATCGTATGTTGTCCACGTAGATCCAAAATGAAGGAGCCTAATTCAACCCCCCTCTGATAACGGCGTTCTATGTGCAAGTGAATACAACAGAAAAGTGAAAACAGCCTGACAACCGAATCTGTGTGTGGAAAAAACCCAAAACATTGCAGCATGCACTAGGTTTCTCTGTAAATCGGATGAGACTCGCCCTTTCAAGTCTATGGGTGCATAAAAAAAACACGGATTGCATAGTGATGAGAAGTGAGAAAAAAAATCATCCCACTTTTCTGGATGAAGCGCTGAACGATTTTTTATACTCTCGTGAGAATCTAGCCCGATAGCGGACCAATCCCTTTAACGAGGCCGTCAGATGCACGGTCCATTCACAGCAGAACAGATTTGCCTATTACAAATAAGCCCACATTCACAAGTTCAGTATTTGGTCAGTTTTTTTACCTCAGAATTTGTAAGCCAAAACCAGGATGGGTGATAAATACAGAAGCGGTGTCTTGTTTCTATTGTACTTTTCCTCTGATTTTTCCACTCCTAGTTCTGACTTACAAATACTGAGGTAAAATACTGACCAAATACTCAGTGTGTGCACGTGGCCTAACAAAGACACAGAAGAAAAAAAAAATCAGTCAACAGCAACTTTTTGACAGTTTCATAATAGCAACACGAGATATGTTTCCTCGGCAGGAAAAAGGAAAATGAAGGCGCTAAAACAGGTAATAACAGGTGAAAAAGGTCATGAAGAAGCGGTAGATTACACAGATGCCAGGAAAGCATGAAGTCTGAGGCCGTGCGATGATGTCCAAGGTCACAGATGAGAAACGCTCACCTATGTTTCTGCTTTCTTAGCCACAACGGAGTAATGACACCACGGCCCTGAGTCACAATAATACAATTAAACTGTGGCTCGAAAGCCGCAAACTGCAGAAAAGACAAATGAAGATGGCGGCATTGGCCTGATAGATATTTCAATTAAACACAACACATAGTAATAAGACAGTCTGCCGGGTGATTGCCAATGTTTATAAAGCAGCCTGTAACAGTGATGCTGGGCTGAGCTTATGTACAGGGATATTTTACTATAATGAGATGAGGAGGACAACTGGTGTCCAAATAAAAACTGCTTTTACCCCATAACAGTCTCAACCTGTACTTCTCACCCCCCTTGCTTTACACTGCAGCTCTACAAGTTCAGATCGTTAGGTTGATGCTAATACAAAGTATCCTAAGCTCAACATGAGGGCAGTGCATATCGCACAAGATCATCAAGTGAGGTTAAAGGGAATCTGTCACCCCATTTTTGGACTGTGAGATGCGGCCATCGCTATCAGGGGCTTATCTACAACATTCTGTAATGAATTCTGTAATGCTGTAGATAAGCCCCCGATGTCACCTGAAAGAGAAGAAAAACGAGTTATATTATACTCACCCAGGGGCGGTGCGCCGTCCGCTCCGATGGGCGTCGCGGTCTGGTTCGGCGCCTCCCATCTTCTAGCGAAGCCCGCCTCTTCTTTGAGCCCTGTCGCGGCTCCTGCGCAGGCGCACTGATCTGCCCTGGTGACGGCAGAGCAGAGTACTGCAGTGCGCAGGCGCCGGACCTCTCTGACCTTTCTCAGCGCCTGGTTTTTCTTAAATTATATAGCAAAAATGTGTTGACAGATTCCCTTTAAAAAAGAGACAATCTAATAAAAACAGAGTAACGATATAAGTTATAACAATTTTACATCTTACGTTTCCCGGCTGTAGAGCGGGAGTTAATCAAAAGCAGAGGGTTAAATTCACATACAAAACCACAAACTTATTTAAGCAAATATGGTCCGCTCAATGGGTTTTTTCCATCCCTGGGATATGCCATCACTTATGATTGCTGGAATAAGGACTGTGGGACTCCCATAATCCAGAGAAAGAAGGGGACTCAAGGGGACACTGAGCAGAAAAAAAAAGTGAACGTGGAAGGTGGGTAACAGAGGCGACCTTCTAGGAGCATAAAGTAATGGCTTATACCAGAAATTTATGGAGTAAGTAAACCCCTTTAAGGAGGACTAACGTGCTGACTTCTAGGAGCGAGACTTATGTTATTATTCCCCACATGACTTATAAGACATTACCGCAAATTACTTGTCTCGATGAGACTTTGATTGTTTTGAGCGGAGAAGCCGATACCCATCAGTCACTGCCATCTCCAGGTGACACCATTCCTCCACTCTCAAAAAAAAGGAGACGCAACCCAGAATTACTCTTGAATGTTAATAAGCCTCTACGCCGTGTAACACATTACATCAATTTCTTCTAACACCGCCGCAAAGCCTCTACAGCCCACTAAAGTGATGTCGACAGCTCTCGACGTGCCGCACGTTTCAGCACAATCTTCTTAGGGATCCCTCACATTAGAAACGCTTTTATGGAAGTGGCCGCAGTGAAAAACTCATTTATAACTCAACGGGTCAAGGCAGAAAAGTTACGTTAATGGAATCTATTAACTTAGCAGGGTCATTAGTTTACATGTAAAAAAATAATGTCCTGTAATAAATTATTAAAAAATATAAAATGAAATACAACTCATCACTGAACGGTTGTGCGAACAAAAATGGTTCTCAGGTCAGTCCACACACAATGTCCCCAGATTAGTCTGTACACAATTGTAGTTCTGCCATCCCCTTTATTAATTTCGTTGCCCTCCTTTGTACTTGCTCTAGCTCCAATATATCCTTCCTGAGCACCGATGCCCAAAACTGTACAACTGTAAGATTGGGAAAGGACAAACTGGTAAGTACAAGGATTAGCTCCTGTCATTTAAAAGAGGACTTTTAATCAGGTCAAAAGTAGCCATTTTTAGCTCTTATTTTATCCCCATTGCTCCATTGAGTATTACATTTTTAGATTTTAAAAATCCACCATACGGTTCCAGAGATATGGGCCTTTTTATTGTGTGCTAAATTTTTAGTGTCTTTGCTAAGTGGGTGTTCCTTTAAGAGTAATTATGCAGCCTTAAGACATGTCCCCGAGAACTGTGAGACACGTCCCTTAAAATTGACACTTAAAAAAAAAAGAAAAAAAAATCTCTGGGACGTATGGAGAATTAAAAAAAAAAATACTTAGAGGAGCAGTAGGATTAAAAGAAGCTCAAAAAGGCCTATGATGACCTGGAGATAGGTCCTCTAAGTGCATGTGAGCCGCCCGCCAGGGCTGTGGGGTACTCAGCACCGAGCCCGTTCACTTCTATGGGGGATGTCAAGGTAGCTGCAGCTCGGTCCGTGGCCCTGGGGCTCACCTTAAATGTGGGATATTTACAGGGGATTAAAAGGTTTGTAGAATGTTCGTGACGCCACCTGTGGTTCCTGGTCAGGGTGACCAGCGCTGCTGTATAGGTCCACTGAAGGGTTGGTATTAGGCAGCAAGGTGTTAAGCCTTCCACAGGTAAGGCTGGGGACCTTCAGGGTAGTTAAGCTGGGTAGGGGTGCAGGATGGAGGAAGGGAGTTCGGCCGTAGGAGTAATAATGTGAACACACACACAAAGTCTCTTTCTGTACCTTTACTGATGGAATGGCAGGCACATCCCGGGATACTGGCAGGGTGAAGGATGCACGTCCAGTTCTTCCCACTGAGTGGTAGGGCCTCCTTACTCCTATAATGTGAGTCTCTGACCTGTATGAAACGAGGCCTAACTCTGTCTTCAACTTTACACCCGGCTGACTTTGTGTAGGGCCTTCTATTGGAAAGAACACAGTCTCTAATGGCGGTACCTGGCAGACTCCTGTCTTCCTGACCCAGTTATGTATCAACACTCATGGGCTCCTGGAACTTGAAGTACTCCAGGATCTCCGGTATCTCCTACTGGTCGTGAAGAATCCAGCAAGCTCGGACCCGGTGTCCGGTTAATCAGAGTAGAGGTAAGCTATTAATGCTATTTCCACCTCTGTCACTCTTCTTATCCACTCGCCTTTCATCCTACTCGACCCTCACATAAGCACACTCTGGCAGTAGGTGGCTGATTCCTCTCTTTCTTCACCGCTCTCAAAGCGTCGGCACGCTTGCTCACTGAACTGAACTCGGTTGACTCAGTTCTGACTAGGCTGGAGTGGCTTTCTTTCTACTAGCCTCCACATGTTTGAACTAAGCTTGGAGCTGCAGATTTCAGGTTCTTTCAACAACAGCCGTTCTCTCTCTCTCTTTTTACTTCCAAGCTCTGCCTGGAGCTGCTATCAGTCTTCACCGTCTGTCCTGCACCTGGCTTTGCAGACTAACTGATCTGTGCTCGCTCCTAGAGCTAACTCTCTATTCGCTTCTCTCCAAGAGAACTAACAACTCTCCTTCTCAACCTCTACTCTGTGGCTTCACCATCCTTATATACACTAAAAAGGCTCCCTCTGGTGGCTCTAGGGATTGGTGAAGATGTGTGTATGCATATTGGGTCCTCTACTGGTCATCACCTTTGGTGCATCCCTCTGGGAAATGAGATTCCAAGCGAAGCTGGGCTCTACACATGGAGCTGTGTGGCGTGTACAGAAATTACAACCAGGACATCTGATCCTGCACCCCCTTCATCGAGAGAATCAAGGGGGCCCTGGTAGTTACACTGCAACCCAACATGCCATCGCTTCTAATAATAAGACTCCTTCAAAGACGAACTTTTAAGCACTAACTGCATGCTACATGACCTATGCCTATATCTCTTCTTGTAGCTCGCATTTTGCTTTTTCTGCTAGACAAGTCATTTCAAGTTAACGAGCGATCGCTCAATTCCTAGTTGGGTGACCACTATTGCTTTACATTGTATCTACAAAATAATAGTAGAACAATATCTTGAAGCCCCGTGATAAACAAAAATTCTACATTGCTCGCACTAGTAACGGGAAACCTGTATAAAAAATAAAGCAGTGTCTGGTGAGAGAAAAAAAATGCAAGACCAAAAGGGGAAAAGCAGGATCAATATTTTATGTTATGTGCTGTGTGTGTTTAGGAAATAAGGAACAAAAGAAACGTAACATTGGTTTTCTTTAAAGAGGACCTATCACCTCCTAGAAAACTTTAGAAAGTAAAAGTTGACCAAAATATATATATATTTTTATATTACTGATCAATTGCTACACAGTTATGAATCTTTGTAATATAATACATTACCTCATTTTTCTTCCTTCTCTAACAAACTTCATGCTGAAAGTCATGTTTTACCTGCCTAGTTCATGCTCCTTTAGAAGCTGCTTTGAACTGCTGCTCTAAAAAAAGAACAGCACTCCAAAACTATTTATAACCACTCTCCCTGTCTTAGCATGAAGGAGGTAAGCAGAGAAGCACACACAGTGAATGGGTTTGTACTGTTTGAGTACTGACTCTTGCTAGAGCAACAATTCAAAGTAGCTTAATAAGAGCATGAACTATGCAGTTAAAATAACACTTTTAGCATTGTGTCTGCAAGAGAAGGAAGCAGAATAAAGTAACAGTATATTACAAAAGATTCATAAAATTGCAAAGGGTGACCTAGAGAAAAAAACACTTCTGTTGCTCTTTGAATAAGCTTAAGTCTTCTTTCTTCTGTCTCACAATTTTGACAGGTGTTTGAGACTTCATGCTTCAGATCTGGGAGATAACATTTTATTTGAATAAAATGGGACTAGGAATGTGCAATAGGAAAACACAAGGTAGATATGTCATTACGAAGAAGCACTGTAAAATGGTTTCCTGCACATTACGGAGGAAACGGATAGACAAAACAACAATCCTAGCAGCTTCCTATGACTAGCTGTCTGTGTTTGTGTATAGTATATATTGAAAGGCTCAGATTAATCCTTCATGGGCAGCAGTCTTTTATATGCAGGTTAACCCTTTAGATACAGCTATGTCCTCCTATTACATAATAAACATTTACAGACACCTATATTCCTCTTTCACTCTGCTACATATGGCTGATAAGTAATATTCAGTATTAAGCACAATTCAGGCTTTTGGCAGGTAGTAAAGTTTTGTGTAATTTGTGTTTTACTGTCAATTTAGATGGATTAGTAAAACACAGATTTTAAATGCTTAGGAGAATGTAACCTTCCATTGTATTTTATCGACCAGTGTGTTAATAAAATGGCAAAACAGGACAAAGCTTGAGAGATCTAATCAAAAAGCTGTATCAAATCTGCTGCCTCCCTCACAGTATGGACCTTCCAGATTACACAATCTCGCAGATTTTGGACTCACTCTGGTATAATGAAAGTGTAACATCCCTCTAATACTGAAGCAAATCATCTGATTTGCTAATGACTAGTAATGAGGGAACATGCTCTGAAAAGGTGTTATCTGAGCATGCTCATGTGCTAATAGAGTGACTGCAGCGTGCTCAAATAATATGTCTGAGTCCGCACACCTGCACGTCTCACGGCTGTTAGATAGGCAATCCTTGCATGTGTTGCGGCTAACAAGCAGGAAATCCCTGCAGGTGTTGCAGCTGCTGAACAGCCACAAGACATACAGGCGCGGGGACTCAAGCTTATTTTTCGAGTACACCAAAGTCACTCGGTTAGCACCCGAGCATACTCAGATAACATCTTATCAGAGCACGTTCGCTCATCACTACTAATGACATATTTGAAATTTTTTTTATTAATTTCATCTATTTGAGCTGCTTTGTTTGGACGGTTTCCGGGCATTTATGTTATGCTCTGCAGTTTTCTATGTGTTGTATTTTACATGCTACGTATAGTATCTATTCTTACATGTTACTCCGCTGCCACCTACTGGCCTTTTTGTGTATAGCAGTCTGTAAGTAATTTCTTAAAGGCGTGCCTTTCACTTCCGGTTCAGGGGTCACCTTTCCTCCTGGCAGCCATTTCATTTTTAGTTTCTTTTCCTGTGTGAAAGACACCTTTGAACCGTGCTGAGGAAGGCATCAGTTTTCGACCACTTTGCAGCATTTTGCTCAACCTTGTTATCACACTTTGTTTGCGCCTGTATTCCTGAAGAAGTCATTGTACTGCTGATCATACGTTATATGACCAGACTTCCAAATAAACCAGTCTAGATTGCACAATCCCTGGTATGCATCATCTCTCTAGACGCTGAACAGCATCGGTCCTATCTGCTCTGCATTGAGGAAACGGAGGTAGGATCTCTCACAGCCCCTATTAATCAACCACATCTCCATTCGCCTCATGCGGGACAGAACACTATTCACTTATTAAATGGATTCAGTTTGTGTTTAAAAGAGAAAAACAAAAAGTTAAGGTAGACAGCGCTGCAGCCAATCAGTGAGCTCAGCGGCTCGGAGCTTATTGGCTGCAGAGCCGTTTGTCATGTCAGTGCTGCAGACAATAACAGACACAGAGCAGCAGCGGAGACTCAGCACTGGACCAAGGAAGAGTGTGTGAGGCAACGGTCTTTTTTTCCCAAAACATCCCACCCTTGGGACAGGGGATTTCTGGAACACCTTTTATTTTTTCCCCATAACTGATAGGTGCACTTTAAACCAAATATATGAATTGTGTACTTCTCCCTTAAAAATAAATTGCGAAGCTATTCTATCCCTCATACTTTTACAGTGAATGCGTGAGACACTCTGCAAAATAATTTGTATTTAATAAATGAACAGTATTAACCAGGAGAAAATCGTCGTCAAGCTGCCGCATGTAATGGAATCCCGAGCTAAGCAAGCTGAATATAACAAACTTCTTTCTGCTCATTATATATCATTAGTGAGCAATAAGTAATGTTCGCTGACCCAGGTCAATAACAGAGTTAACCACCATTAAGGCTGGAAGCTGAAAAATAAGTAATGTTCAATGTGGGGTCTAGTACGAAGTAAAGCAAAATAAAGAGCTGGACTGAAAAAAAACGGATCAAAAGGTGGCGTTACACAGCAACAGTATAGCGCGCTCTTCAGATGAATTCAGACTCCCTCGGGATTATATATGGTCTAACCTTTGCTGCGTGCGGCACATCTTTTAGGAAGAAGATGCATTATAAATCATTGAAGAGCACCTTTGCCGTATAAAAGCTTTAGGTCAGGTGTAAAAGTGGTTTAATAACTCATGGAATTTCAAGGTGACTTCTCATACTGGTAATACAATAGGGGGATACATTATTTCTGAGTTACAACACTGAAATAATGGAAACATATTGGCTCAGTGGTTAACACCGTTTCCTTCTCTGCTTCATCTTATAGCAGTATGTCTTCTTCCTATATCATAACAGACATAGCTCTGCTGACCCGCTGCTGGGAAGCCGCAAAGAATTTCCCTTAGGCTTTCCAGAATATGTTCATAACTTCTTCTATTCATAAAGACTCTGATATTACAGGCAGATTAGGGAACTCGTGTACTTTTAAATCTACTGCTCATAAAAATCCTCAGCCTATGTTCTACCTCCAATATGATCAATCATGTAGTTTCTCTAGAGTGTCTTCTGAATAGAGTCAGGGTCTGGTTGGTCTCCATTGTGCCAACCATACAGTGGTGGCCAAAAGTATTGGCACCCTGCAATTCTGTCAGATAATACTCAGTTTCTTCCTGAAAATGATTGCAATCACAAATTATTTGCTATTTTTATCTTCATTTAATTTGCTTGCAAGGAAAAAACACAAAAGAGAATGAAGCAAAAATCAAATCCTTGATCATTTCACACAAAACTCCAAAAATGGGCCAGACAAAAGTATTGGCACCCTCAGCCTAATACTTGGTTGCACAACCTTTAGCCAAAATAACTGCGAACAACCGCTTCTGGTAACCATCAATGAGTTTCTTACAATGCTCTGCTGGAATTGTAGACCATTCTTCTTTGGCAAACTGCTCCAGGTCCCTGATATTTGAAGGGTGCCTTCTCCAAACTGCCATTTTGAGATCTCTCCACAGGTGTTCTATGGGATTCAGGTCTGGACTCATTGCTGGCCACCTTACAAGTCTCCAGTGCTTTCTCTCAAACCATTTTATAGTGCTTTTGGAAGTGTGTTTTGGGACATTGTCCTGCTGGAAGACCCATGACCACCGAGGGAGACCCAGCTTTCTCACACTGGGCCCTACATTATGCTGCAAAATTTGTTGGTAGTCTTCAGACTTCATAATGCCATGCACACGGTCAAGCAGTCCAGTGCCAGAGGCAGCAAAGCAACCACAAAACATCAGGGAACCTCCGCCATGTTTGACTGTAGGGACCGTGTTCTTTTCTTTGAATGCCTCTTGTTTTTTCCTGTACACTCTATGTTGATGGTTTTTTCCCAAAAAGCTCGACTTTTGTCTCATCTGACCAGAGAACATTCTTCCAAAACGTTTTAGGCTTTCTCAGGTAAGTTTTGGCAAACTCCAGCCTGGCTTTTTTATGTCTCGGGGTAAGAAGTGGGGTCTTCCTGGGTATCCTACCATACAGTCCCTTTTCATTCCAACGCCGACGGATAGTACGGGTTGACACTGTTTCACCTTCGAACTGCAGGGCAGCTTGAACTTGTTTGGATGTTAGTCGAGGTTCTTTATCCACCATCCACACAATCTTGCATTGAAATCTCTTGTCAATTTTTCTTTTCCTTCCACATCTAGGAGGTTAGCCACTGTGCCATGGGCTTTAAACTTCTTGATGACACTGCGCACGGAAGACACAGGAACATTCAGGTCTTTGGAGATGGACTTGTAGCCTTGAGATTGCTCATGCTTCCTCACAATTTGGTTTCTCAAGTCCTCAGACAGTTCTTTGGTCTTCTTTCTTTTCTCCATGCTCAATTTGGTACACACAAGGACACAGGACAGAGGTTGAGTCAACTTTAATCCATGTTAGCTGGCTGCAAGTGTCATGTAGTTATTGCCAACAACACCTGTTAGGTGCCACAGGTAAGTTACAGGTGCTGGTGATTACACGAATTAGAGAAGCATCACATGATTTTTCAAACAGTGCCAATACTTTTGTCCACCCCCTTTTTTAGCTTTGGTGTGGAATTATAACCAATTTGGCTTTAGGTAATTTCTTTTTGTGTTTTTTCATTGAAGACAAATTAAATGAAGATAATAATACCAAAGTATTTGTGTTTGCAATCATTTTCAGGAAGAAACTGAGTATTATCTGACAGAATTGCAGGGGTGCCAATAATTTTGGCCACCACTATATATGCAGAACCATTATATGCAGAAGCTATTTTCAGGAAGGCTGGACTTGCCAAAAAAGGAAGATGGAATCAAAACTGCTGGATAAATCATCAACAATTTTAAATACGCAGATGATACAACATTGATAGCAAGGAATGAAGGACATATTATGGAGTATCAAAATAAAAAGCTCAAACATGGGACTGCAACTCAATACAAAGAAGACAAAGATATAGACTACTGCCATGTATGACAAGAACACAATTGAAATGGATGGCAACACACTGGAAGTTGGAAAGGACTTCAACCTACTCGGATCAATGATCACTCAAGATGCAGAGATGACATCGGAAGTCAATCGGAGAATAGCTATGGGCATATCAACAATCAAGTCACTGGGCAAGGTCTTCCAATTGAAGAACATTTCACTGGTTACGAAGACACAGCTCTTACATAGTCTGGTCTTTTAGGAAGTAAAATCTGGATGTGAAACCAGGACGATAAAAAAAAAAATGTGGTGCTGGAGAAGGATGTTATCAATACCTTGGGTGGCAAGAAGAACAAACAAATAATCTTGGAATAAATCAAGCCAGACGTGTCACTCAAAGCAAGGATCACCAAGCTATGACTTGTCTACTTTGGACACATCATACGAAGAGAGCAATCACTAGAAAAGGACATCATGGTCGGAAGAATGGAAAGAAAAAGGTGAAGAGGAAGACCCAATGGCTTGATACTATCAAGATAATGGTGGACAAGACCCTGGTGGACCTATCTAGGCTTGCATAAGATCGATCTTCCTACTGAGCAGTATTTCCCAAACTCCATTCCTCAAAGCCCCCAACACGTCATGTTTTCAGGATTGCCTTACTATTGCACAAGTGATTAAATTATTATTAAGGCATCAGAAACTGCCACAGGTTCTCTCACCTGTACAATATTAAGGAAATTCTGAAAAAAGGATGTGGTGGGAGGTCATGAAGACAGAGTTTGGAAAACATTGCTACAGAACCTTCATCCATCAAGTCGCCATGGCTCAAGAACGAGCTGAAGGCCGTTACAGAAAATAATAATAAATGTGCCAACCAATGATAAAACTGAGGGTCTACCATAAACCTGTGAAGGAAAGGTGCAAGTCCCCATTGTGAGCTCTGCTGGGCTGGGTGGTGGAGGCCAACAAACATGTCACAGTTTGGGCCAGTGGGAAGATGCTTCTGTACACTGATAGGCTAGTCTAACCCTTAGGCCAGGATCACACTTGCGAGAAACTAGCACTATTCTAGTGCGAGTTTCTCACATCAACACAAGGCACTGCCGCCAGCACTCGGACCGGTGCATGCGGCTGCATAGAAATACATGTCGCCATACGCTCCGGTCCGAGTGCCGGCGGCAGCGCCGGATGTTGATGCGAGAGACTCGCACAAGAAGTGTGATCTCAGCCTGACTAAACTCACAAATGAGGTGTAGCAAAAATAATTCTGAAATTGAAAATTAATTGCATACAGCTGAATGGCATGGTTTTTGCAGAGCTTGACCAGATTTCTGTAAGACCCATTAACATCAACAAAGATAGTTGCAGAAATTTCTGAAACAAATCTGTCAATTGGTCTGTGCTATGGCATTTTCTCCCAGGCTGACCATGTTGGTTTGCAGTAAGGCGCAATCTCAATCCTTGCTCCCATTTTCTTCCCCATAAGCACCTTCAGTGGTAACTGACTTGTCACTTAAAGTGTAATTCCAAAAATTCTAAAATTATCCCATAGCCCAAGAAGGTGGATCTGCAGAGCTCAGTGTCAGGGCTCATTCAAACAAAAGTATTTTCCACATGAGAAAAACTGACCGATTGTACCGGTGTGAACATAAGTTTTTGTCGTACGTGGAGAGCGGGCAAAAAAACAAAAAAAGATGTTTCTCCACTTTCACATTTTTGTCCATCAGAGAAAATCGGACCGCACTCGGATGATGTTACACTAATGCCGGCGCCCCTGCATGATCCCTCTTCCCCTCTCCATGCAAAGACACTGACATACTCACCACCCCGGCCGGATGGTGTACTCCTCATCTCCTGCTTCCTGTCGTGCTCTGGGGCACACCGCCTAGTGCGCACGCGCTCCCTTGTTCTTAAAGGGGCAGACCAGGGCCTGTACCTGAACCCGTGGTCCTTGCGTCGCCAGGGTCTGAACCCGAAACCTCTAGGCTTGTGTGACCAAGGCCTCGACCCAAACCTGTTGTAGTTTTCCATGTGGTATTGTCCCTGAGATATGTGAAGCCGTAATGGTGGTACCTGAAACCTGTCACCACTTCCTGCGGTACCTGAGCCTGAAGACGCACCAGCAGTATCTGAACCTTGACGCCGCACCAGTGGTATCAAAACCTTAAAGCCACACCAGTGGTACCTGAACCCTGAAGATGCAACGACAGTACCTGAACTGAAACCGTTTTGTCGGTACTTGGAACTTGCACCAGTGTCAGTCCTGGTTAGTGCTCCAGAGTCCGTACTGTCAGAGCGTATTCCAGTATCAGAATACAGTACTGCCTGTGACTCGGTATCAGTATCCATTCCACCCAATGTCCCAGAACCTGTGTTGTCTGAACAGAGTCCGAATCCTCTCCTGCAAATAACTCGAAGTCTGCGTACCTGACCCCTGGGGTCATCAGCTGCAGCACTGGGGACTTCCTACGAGTGGAACATGCTGGCTACCTGCATCTCAAACCAACTCCACAATCTGGAGGCTCCAGTGAAAGCCAGATAGCCGCTTAGCTATGCCCTTCCTAGGTAATCCCAACCTCAAGGGAAATGGGAAGCATTTAAGGAAACCAGGATGGATGAACACAGAACTTAAACACATGCTAAAAAGGAAGAAAGAAATGTTTATCAAATGGAAAGAGGGAGGCATATCTAAAGAAGAATATAATGTTGTCTGCAGAACCTGCAGGGCACAAATCAGATTATCTAAAGCTGACAATGAATTAAGGCTTGCAAGTGACGTCAAAAGCAACAAAAAAGGATTTTGGGGATACGTCAAAAGTAAAAGAAAAGTCAAAGATGCTATAGGATTTTTACAGGATGAAAATGATGAAATGGTAAGACAGGATGTTGAGAAGGCTGAACTTTTAAATTCCTATTTTGCATCTGTTTTCTCTCAGAAAGGAAATGTAACATCAACTGATCTTCACTGTCCTATTAAAGGAATAGAGGAATCCAAGATATCTATAAACAGAAAGACAGTGAGGAAACACTTAGCTAACCTAAATGAATTCAAGTCTCCAGGTCCAGATGAATTACACCCCAGAGTACTGAAGGAGATAGCAGAAGAAATTCTTGAACCACTGTCCATAATCTTTGAAAATTCTTGGAGAACAGGAGAAGTCCCAGAAGACTGGAAAAGAGCAAATGTTGTTCCTATCTTCAAAAAGGGGAAGAAGGTGGACCCAGGGAACTACAGGCCGGTGAGTCTGACTTCTATACCAGGAAAGATCTTTGAAAAAATTATTAAAGAACATGTATGCAAGTACTTGGATAAGAATGAAGTGATTAAACAGAGTCAGCATGGGTTTGTAACTAATAAGTCATGTCAGACTAACTTAATTTCCTTCTATGACAGAATCACTGACTGGGTGGATCAGGGAAATGCTGTAGATATAGTATATCTTGACTTCAGCAAAGCATTTGACAAAGTATCTCACACAATCCTTATTGAAAAAATGACTAAGTATGGAATGGACAAGGCAACTGTTAGGTGGATTCAGAACTGGCTTAGTGATCGGACCCAAAGAGTGGTCGTAAATGGCTGCACATCCAGTTGGAAGAATGCCTCAAGTGGGGTACCACAAGGCTCTGTTTTGGGCCCTGTATTGTTCAACATCTTTATCAATGATTTAGATGAAGGAATTGAGGGTAAACTGATCAAATTTGCCGATGACACAAAGCTAGGAGGGGTAGCTAATACTAGAGAAGAGAGAGAGAGGATTCAAAAAGATATAAATAAACTGGAGCAGTGGGCAGCAACTAACAGAATGGATTTTAACAGGGAAAAATGCAAAGTACTACATCTGGGCAATAAAAATGAAGAAAGCATACACAAAATGGAGGAATAGGGCTAAATGTCACGCGGTCTTATGATGTGTACGATGTCAGTAAACTATTCTTAAAAGAACAACACTCTATACAACATATAGATTAGCAACATCAGCATGTAAAAATAGAATAGATTTACCTGACACGATATCCGTTGAACTCAGGGTTAATCTTGAGGACTTGATACACTGTCACAGGAAAGAGGAGACCGGGGGTCTAACCTGACCCTAAACTGGGGTGCTAACTAATCCCTCACCTTGGAGGTACTGATAATGGTTCAGAGGTCCAAGTCTCCAGCCTAACCCTGTCTCCTATCAGTCCCTGAACCCTGTAATCAGTCCTAAGAAGGATCCTGACTACCACCAAAGGGATATGGGCTGATCTCTGCTAAATACACAGATTAGACATATAAAACAGACTGGAGAAAACACAGACTTGCATACACACTCAAACACAGAAGGAACATAAATGATCTGGGATATTAAACTCTAAGCAAGGTGAGCTTAAAACAACTAAGGAGCTCTTTAACTTAAGTCTATACAGATACAATCCTATCTGTGGTCTGCATGAAGAATTTCACTGGCAACTCCCAACACAGACAACCAGAGATTTAAAGGAAACCAATCAACAAATAATTAATTGCAGCCGGGAGAAACTGCACCCAGTCCCAGAACTGAGCACAGACAGAATTAACTCCCTAACTGCCAAACACAAAGAAACAGCAACTCAGCTGTGAGAAGTCAGAATGTGCAACCGCGACGATCTTCGTGGCGATGCACACATGACAGTACCCCCCCTTCTACGAGGGGCCTCCGGACCCTCAGGGCCAGGTTTGCCCGGGTGAGTTCTGTGGAAGGTCCGCACCAAACGATCTGCGTTAATGTCAGACGCAGGAACCCACGTCCTCTCCTCTGGACCATACCCCTTCCAATGCACCAAGTACTGAAGGGACCGGCGATTCAGACGTGAGTCAATGATCTTTGACACTTGAAACTCCAAGTTACCATTGACCACCACTGGAGGAGGAGGTAGAGGTGATGGTATGACTGGTGCCACTCTTAAGTAATGACTTGTGGAACACATTGTGGATTTTAAACGTAGGAGGGAGGTCCAGACGAAATGCCACAGGATTAATTATGGAACTGATCCTGTACGGCCCGATGAATCTGGGGCCCAGCTTCCAGGAGGGAACTTTAAGTTTTATATTCCTGGTAGACAACCATACCAGATCGTTCACATTAAGATCTGGACCAGAAACTCTCCTCCTATCAGCCATACGTTTATAACGGTTCCCCATAGCACTCAGATTATTCAATACACCTCTCCACACTGAAGCAAGTGACGACGAGAAACGCTCCTCCTCAGGAACCCCAGAAGGGCCCCCCCCATTGAATGTACAAAACTGGGGATGAAAACCATATGCCCCAAAAAACGGGACTTACCAGTGGACTCGCTCCGCCTGTTGTTAAGAGCGAACTCTGCCAGAGGCAAGAAAGAAGACCAGTCCTCCTGGTTCTCTGAGACAAAACACCGAAGATAAGTCTCTAGGCTTTGATTCAGACGCTCTGTCTGACCATTGGTCTGCGGATGAAAAGCCGAGGAAAATGACAATTGCATCCCCCGACGTAAACAAAATGCCCTCCAAAACTTGGACACAAACTGAGACCCCCTATCTGACACCACATCAGAAGGCAACCCATGAAGTCTCACAATCTCCCCAATGAACACCTGCGCCAGAGTTTTAGCATTAGGGAGGGCAGGAAGAGCAATGAAATGTGCCATCTTACTGAACCTGTCAACAACCACCAGTATGACAGTCTTCCCTGACGACTGAGGAAGGTCCGTGATGAAGTCCATAGACAAATGAGTCCATGGACGCTCCGGAAGTTTCAAGGGTAAGAGGGTCCCAGACGGACGGGTATGAGGGGTCTTAGAGCGAGCACAAACCCCACAGGACGCGACAAAAGTTAAAACATCTTTATTAACGTTAGGCCACCAAAACCGGCGAGAAAGGAGATCTAAAGTAGCCTTACTTCCTGGATGTCCTGCTAAAGCAGAATTATGATGTGCCTCAATAACCTTTTGTCTCAACTGATTTGGGACAAACAGTCTCCCTGGAGGTCCTGCAGGGGCGTCCCCCTGAGCCTCTAACACCTCCTCCTCAAGCTCAGAACATACAGCCGACACTACCACCCCCTCCTGAAGGATAGGAATCGGGTCATCCATTTTCCCGGCCCCTGGGAAACTGCGAGACAAGGCATCCGCCTTAACATTCTTAGATCCAGGGCGATAAGTGACAACAAAATTAAACCTGGTAAAAAACAACGACCATCGAGCTTGTCTGGAATTCAGACGTTTAGCAGATTCCAAATACAGCAGGTTCTTGTGATCAGTAATGACGGTGACCGGGTGGACTGCCCCCTCCAAAAAGTGACGCCATTCTTCAAAAGCCAACTTAATGGCCAAAAGTTCCCTATTGCCGATATCATAATTCCTTTCGGCGGACGACAATTTTTTAGAAAAGAAAGCGCACGGATGCCATTTACCAGGGGACGGACCCTGGGACAATATTGCACCCACCCCTACGTCAGACGCGTCCACCTCCACAACGAACGGCTGTGATGCATCTGGTTGGATGAGAACGGGTGCCGAAGCAAAACATTTTTTCAAAGAGGAAAAGCTTGGCAAGCTTTGTCCGACCATTTAGAAAAATCCGTCCCTTTTCTTGTCATGTCAGTGAGAGGTTTGACAACAGATGAGAAATTACAAATAAATTTCCGGTAGTAGTTAGCAAACCCCAGAAAACGCTGCAGAGCCTTAAGATCCTCTGGCTGATCCCATTCAAGCACTGCTCTCACCTTTTCAGGGTCCATACGGAAACCGGAGGCTGACACCAAGAAACCCAAAAACTGAAGTTCCTGTACGGCGAATACACACTTTTCCAGTTTGGCGTATAGTTTATTGTCTCGCAAGATCTGCAACACCTGTCTCACATGCTCCTGGTGAGACACAAGATCTGGTGAGTAAATTAAAATGTCATCCAAATATACGACCACAAACAGCCCCACCAGATGACGAAAAATGTCATTAACAAAATGTTGGAATACTGCTGGTGCAGTAGTCAGACCAA
The DNA here is from genome assembly GCA_033576555.1 of Oophaga sylvatica. Lineage (NCBI taxonomy): Eukaryota > Metazoa > Chordata > Amphibia > Anura > Dendrobatidae > Oophaga > Oophaga sylvatica. The sequence goes on from JARQOD010000002.1 coordinate 60,514,090, forward strand.
AAGGCATGACAAGGTTCTCAAAATGTCCCTCCGGCGTGTTAAACGCCGTTTTCCACTCATCCCCCTCTTTTATCCTAATCAGATTATACGCCCCCCTGAGATCCAATTTAGAGAACCATTTGGCGCCAACAATTTGATTGAAGAGATCAGGAATCAGAGGGAGTGGATACGGATCTCGAACAGTAATCCGATTAAGTTCGCGGAAATCCAAGCAAGGGCGTAGGCCTCCATCTTTTTTCTTCACAAAGAAGAACCCCGCGGCCACTGGGGAAGATGAAGGTCTAATATGCCCTTTGGCCAGACTTTCCGAAATATAATCTTTCATAGCCTGCCTCTCAGGACCAGAAAGGTTATATAACCTAGCTGTAGGTAACTTAGCATCAGGAAGTAAATTAATAGAACAGTCATACACGCGATGAGGAGGCAACTCCTGACACCCTCCTCAGAGAACACATCCCCAAAGTCCTCCAAAAAAGGAGGCAAAGTACTAGGCACGACCGCACTGATGACTGTGTTCATGCAGTTACTTTTGCAAAACTCCCCCCATTGGCTTATATCTCTGGACTGCCAATTAATCACAGGGTTATGTTTAACCAACCAAGGAAGTCCCAACACAATAGGAGTAGGTAGACCCTCCAACACATAACAAGATAATAGTTCCCTATGTATTGCCCCTACCCGAAGGTCAATGTTATGAACCTCATGAACAAAGCTACCTTGGCCGAGAGGCCTGGCGTCAATGGAGAATATAGGGATCGGTTTGACCAATACACTAAGATGCATACCTTGAGCCTGAGCAAACTGAGCGTCAACCAGATTAGCCCCGGACCCACTATCAAGAAGAACAGAAAATCTCTCCACTCTCGTACCAACCACCACCTCCACTGGTACAAGGAACTGAGAAGAACTAGCGGACGAAATACATACTCCCAGGTTGTCGTCCACCACACAACCTGGGATTAACAGTTTTCCGGCGACTTTTTTGCTCAACAAGGCACGGGATGGACATCCCCCAACAAAATGTCCCTCTTTCCCGCAGAAGAAACACCTTCTAGTCCTGCGGCGTACCGCCAATCCCCTCCTACGAAATGATGTCCCTCCCAACTGCATAGGCTCCTCCGAACAGACAAGGGGAACCTCAACATAAGGGACTTTAGTAGTAGGTGGAGTAACAACAGGGGGCGGAGTTACCTCGCACCTCTCCCGGAGCCGTCTATCAGTACGGATAGCTAGGGCCATAGCAGCCTCCAGTGATGGAGGCGAATCATACTGAGCCAAAACGTCCTTTAATTTGTCAGAAAGCCCATGACAAAACTGGCTTCTAAGAGCTGGGTCATTCCACTGAGTATCTTACGTAATTTTGTCTCAGCAAGAGAGACCCGATCTGGGTCATCATATACCAAACCCAGGGCAGTAAAAAATCGATCTACTGACTGTAGAGCCGGGGATCCCGGAGGAAGGGAGAAGGCCCAGGATTGAGGGTCCCCTTGTAGGAGCGAGATAACAATTCCCACTCTCTGCTCTTCACTCCCTGATGATCGAGGCCGAAGCCGAAAATACAATTTACATGCTTCCCTGAAGGTAAAAAATTTGTCTCGCCCACCAGTGAACCTGTCCGGGAGAGCTACTTTAGGTTCAAATCTGGTTTGCTCCGAGGGAGACAAAACTTTGGACTTAATGTCCGTCAGCTCCATGGATAATCCCTGCAACTGCAGAGCCAGCTGGGCTACTGGATCCATGGCAACTGGGAATAATTTTATTGGCCAGTGAAAATGTCACGCGGTCTTATGATATGTGTACGATGTCAGTAAACTATTCTTAAAAGAACAACACTCTATACAACATATAGATTAGCAACATCAGCATGTAAAAATAGAATAGATTTACCTGACACGATATCCGTTGAACTCAGGGTTAATCTTGAGGACTTGATACACTGTCACAGGAAAGAGGAGGACCGGGGGTCTAACCTGACCCTAAACTGGGGTCCTAACTAATCCCTCACCTTGGAGGTACTGATAATGGTTCAGAGGTCCAAGTCTCCAGCCTAACCCTGTCTCCTATCAGTCCCTGAACCCTGTAATCAGTCCTAAGAAGGATCCTGACTACCACCAAAGGGATATGGGCTGATCTCTGCTAAATACACAGATTAGACATATAAAACAGACTGGAGAAAACACAGACTTGCATACACACTCAAACACAGAAGGAACATAAATGATCTGGGATATTAAACTCTAAGCAAGGTGAGCTTAAAACAACTAAGGAGCTCTTTAACTTAAGTCTATACAGATACAATCCTATCTGTGGTCTGCATGAAGAATTTCACTGGCAACTCCCAACACAGACAACCAGAGATTTAAAGGAAACCAATCAACAAATAATTAATTGCAGCCGGGAGAAACTGCACCCAGTCCCAGAACTGAGCACAGACAGAATTAACTCCCTAACTGCCAAACACAAAGAAACAGCAACTCAGCTGTGAGAAGTCAGAATGTGCAACCGCGACGATCTTCGTGGCGATGCACACATGACACTAAGTTACAGCACATGTGAAAAAGACTTAGGTATACTAATTGATCACAGACTGAACACGAGTCAACAGTGTGATGCAGCAGCAAAAAAGGCAAATGCAATTCTAGGATGTATCAACAGAAGCATACAGTCTAGATAACGTGAAGTCATTATTGCCCTCTACTCCTCTTTGGTCAGACCTCATCTGGAATACTGTGTCCAGTTTTGGGCACCACATTTTAAAAAAGACATCAACAAACTGGAGCAAGTTCAGAGGAAAGCCAACAGAATGGTGACTGGTCTGCAAACCATGTCCTATGAGGAACGGTTGCAGGATTTGGGAATGTTTAGCTTGCAAAAAAGAAGACTGAGAGGAGACTTGATAGCTGTCTACAAATATCTCAAGGGCTGTCACATTGTAGAAGGATCATCTTTATTCTCAAATGCACAAGGAAAGGCTAGAAGCAATGGGATGAAACTGAATGGGAGGAGACACAGATTAGATATTAGAAAAAACTTTTTGACAGTTAGGGTGATCAATGAGTGGAACAGGCTGCCACGAGAGGTGGTAAGTTCTCCTTCAATGGAAGTCTTCAAACAGAGGCTGGACAGACATCTGTCTGGGATGATTTAGAGAGTCCTTCTTTGAGCAGGTGGTTGGACCAGATGGCCCAGGAGGTCCTTTCCAACTCTACCATTCTATGATTCTAAGGCACAGTGGGTCCATGATGCACGTGCATGTGTGACATCTGAGTGCAGTCTAGTTTTTTCACGGACCCATAGACTTGCATTGCTGATTTTGATCAGATACCTGGATAAAAATCGTACAGGTCTCCAACATTTTCCACGGACCACTTAGAGGAAAAAAAAACAAAAAAAAAAAAAACGGACATGTGCACAGTCCCATAGAATATCATAGATACATGTGCTATACGTGAAAACCACGGATAGAACTCATGAGAAAAACAGAAGTGTGAACGAGCTCTTAAATGAACATTTTCAACCAACACTCTGTGCATGCCCGCCCGCTCGCTGTCTCAATCCGCGCGCCGCTGACAGCATTGGTGGAGGAGCCTCCGGCCACTTCCTCCACCAATCAGCATGTTAAACAGATGACGCGATGACGTCATTTCAGCTGTGTACTGCGGAGAGTCAGAGCACCGGAGACAGGAACAGAAGCAGAGCTCTGGGGATCGGGACAGATGTATGTGATGTTCGTTTTTTTCGTATGTATAGGATGTTTGGGTGCACATGGGGAGGCTATGGGGTGTCATGCAGCACATGGGAAGGCTGTGGGGGCGACATGCAGCACATGGGGAGGTTGTGTGGGGCTTATGCTGTATATCGGGAGGCTGTGGGAATCTCATGCAGTATATGGGATGGCTGTGTGGGGCTCATTCTGTATATAGGTAGGCTGCGTGGGGCTCATTCTGTATATAGGGAGGCTGTGTGGAACTTTTTCTGTATATGGGGAGGCTGTGTGGGGCTCATGATGTATATGGGGAGGCTGTGTGGGGCTCATGCAGTATATGGGGGGCTGTGTGGGGCTCCTGCTGTATATGGGGAGACTGTGTAGGGCTCCTGTTGTATATAAGGGGGCTGTATCTGTCTCATGTATATCGGGAGGGTGTGTGGGGCTCCTGTTGTATATGGGGAGGCTGTGTGGGGCTCCTGCTGTATATGGGGGGCTGTGTGCGGCTCATGCTGTAGAACCCAGTTTACGGAATAGCAGACGGTGCTAGCGGTCGATGCCCCAGCAATCCTGGAGTTATTTCCTATAGGATACATAACTTACAATTTTGGGAATAAAACGGAGACTTGCAGAGAGTCTTGACATCTCGGCCTGTGAAACTGGCCTAATTTGTAATATGATATACAGCAGTAATAACATAAAACGCACAAAATTATTAATATAGTAATTTTGCAGTTGTCCTTTCCCGAACAACCGGTTTATGTCCCCAGATTTCACCCTGAGGCATTTTTCTTTAAATTTACATAATTTCTTCTATTACATTTTTATTCTAGAATTCCTGGCTTAGAAAGTGTAGCTCACTGTTCACCTCTCTATACAGCACAAATGCTACAAGTCTCACAACAGGAGTCAATGTGATGTCTAATACTAATCATAACCGAAAATGGGCCAAATGCGCAATTAACATTTTATCAAAGTAAGCATGTAAAATGGGTTTCCATGTGCGAGTTGGAGCATATTTTAGACACAATGTAAAATGGGTCTGCAGGTTTCGAAGACATGTAATTATTAATATCCAAAATATTAATATTAAAATGTTGCACAACGTGACAGTATCGTTTTGCTTACATTCCTCATGGTTTATCTATCCTCGCTCCATGATTATCATCAACTTACCAGTCCAATAAGAGGTATCACTGAAATGTAGACACCGGTTTCACTGTTGGCATTGGAGCTTCAGTAGCTTTTCACTTACTTGCATTACCTGCAGCGTGTGCGGTCCGACCATTTTATAGGGTATATCGGATGTGACAGGGAACACGACTGAGCCGAGACACTCGCCTACGTGCAATCATAATTTTATTAATGAAAGCCTCATAATATACTTCCAGTAAACAAAATTCTGCTACTGTTTCTGGTATCAGGACCAGTTGAATCGTAGTCTGACACGAAATAACCATGGTCCAACACGCTGTACGTATCCTCCTGCATTCATGTTTTTATTGAATTTTGAATAAAAGTGCTTTTCTGGGATAGTGCCACTTTTTCAATCTCTAGATTTTGCACAGCCATCATTTATTTGGTTAAGAACCACAATATCCCTACTGTCAGAAGGCGTTAAGAAATGGTCTTGTGATGAAGAATTGTTGGATGGTGGCGGATCAATCTACTGTCTCCTGGTTAAAAACCTGCCACTAAGCCTACGGCCCACTGGTTTGGTAAAGGCCAATTCGGACTACAACATTGCCAGGTCGGCTGCATTGCTACATCAACCAGTACAGCCCATTATAGTTTACGCTTTAAGTTTATGTAAGCCAGTGTATCCAAGTCATTAATAGTTGAGCTCTGTTGTACCCGCCTCTCAAAGCGATTCTCTAAACTTCCCGTTATATCAAGTTTCCATTCCCTTAGTCAATGTATGGCAGTTGTCACTTTCTCACTGACTATTCTTCCTTTCCTACTAGATTGAGTTCCTGCGGAGTTTGTAATGGCCTTGTGTGAGGGACAGGGAAAATCCATTTTGGATTTTAAGTTCAGGACAACTCCTTCCCCTCCTGAAATGTGCCCCCACCCTTGCATTCCCCAAGGCCATAAAAAGCAATGCAGTGTTTACCTTTAATTAAAAACCAAGAACAAATCCTTTGAAGCTCACAACACAAAGGGGCGAAATTCCCTTTGAGCAACAGGCTGACTCTTGTCTGACTTGGAAGCACATGGAAATTCATCGTCGTACAGCAAGGCTATGAGGTATTGAATCTGGAAAATGACCTATAATAATAGAATGCAATATCTCTGAGCCTAGCCGAGCACATCATCATTCCTACCCCATACGCCTGTGCCCGGCAGCCAATTGTAGCACTCTGTGCTATGGAGTTATAAAGCATAGCCACCAGAATTACATACGTTAGGCAAACTTGGAACCTATCCCACCCGCCCTCATTGTTCCCCCTTTGGCTACTACTACTTTAACGTATTGGCTTAGCACCTATATACGATTTAGTGTGCTCAATCTATATATATATATATATATATATATATATATATATATATATTATATAATTGAATGTGTGTATCACGAACCAATCACGGAGTATCTTACATTTAATCAGAGCTGTTTAAAGAAGCTGAGCTGTGATTGGTTGCTATGAGCAACAGTTTTCCTTGCAACCAATCCTAAGCATCTTTCATTTCACCAGAGCTGTTTGATAGAAGCTGAGCTGTGATTGGTTGCTATAACCAACAGTTTTCTCACTCCATGACAACACCTCAGCTGACACTGACCATGTGGGAAAAATCGCATCCCCGGGAACATAAGCTGCAGCCATTGTCTGCCCCCTAGACAGAAGCAGAGAGCAGATGACAGAAATGAATCACCCGCTCCCGTGCCCATATCCCCATCACACATCATCCATCCCATAGGCACATCTTCACTCTTAAAGGGATCCCCGGTACGGAAGTGAGGGCTTTTCCATTCTGCGCTCTGATTCTCACCCAGGCTTCTATTAAAGGGATCATTAGTATGGAAATCAGGCAAATCCATCCAGCGCTTTGGGTTCTGATGCCAGGCCTCTCTTAAAGGGATCCCCGGTATGGAAGTTATGGCGGCTGTGACGGGATGATGTGGGATATTAGGGGGAGTAGTCCGGTGGCTCTGGCTGACGGGATGTGGGATATTAGGGGCAGTAGTCCGGTGGCTCTGACTGGATGATGTGGGATATTAGTAGTCCGGTGGCTCTGGCTGACGGGATGTGGGATATTAGGGGGAGTAGTCCGGTGGCTCTGCCTGACGGATGATGTGGGATATTACGGGTAGTAGTCCGGGGCTATGGCTGACGGATGATGTGGGATATTAGGGGGAGTAGTCCGGTGGCTCTGGCTGACGGATGATGTGGGATATTAGGGGTAGTAGTCCGGTGGCTCTGGCTGACGGGACGATGTGGGATATTAGGGGTAGTAGTCCGGTGGCTCTGGCTGACGGGACGATGTGGGATATTAGGGGTAGTAGTCTGGTGGCTCTGGCTGACGGGATGATGTGGTATATTAGGGGTAGTAGTCCGGTGGCTCCGACAGGATGATGTGTATATTAGTAGTCCGGTGGCTCTGGCTGACGGGATGATGTGAGATATTAGGGTAGTAGTCCGGTTGCTCTGGCTGACGGGACGATGTGGGATATTAGGGGTAGTAGTCCGGTGGCTCTGGCTGACCGGACGATGTGGGATATTAGGGGTAGTAGTCCGGTGGCTCTGGCTGACGGGATGATGTGGGATATTAGGGGGAGTAGTCCGGTGCCTCTGGCTGATGTGGGATATTTGGGGTTGTAGTCCGGTGGCTCCGACAGGATGATGTGGTATATTAGTAGTCCGGTGGCTCTGGCTGACGGGATGATGTGGGATATTAGGGGTAGTAGTCCGGTGGCTCTGGCTGACGGGGCGATGTGGGATATTAGGGGTAGTAGTCTAGTGGCTTTGGCTGACGGGATGATGTGGGATATTAGGGTAGTAGTCCGGTGGCTTTGACAGGATGATGTGGGATATTAGGGGTAGTAGTCCAGTAGCTCTGGCTGACTGGACGATGTGGGATATTAGGAGTAGTAGTCCGGTGGCTCTGGCTGATGGGATTGTGTGGGATATTATAGTGAATGTTACTATGCGGAGTGGGCGGGGCTCTACACTCAGCTTTATATATAGAGGTATAATCATTATAATTTGTTATAACTAACCGTAGTTAGTTACTATGCCCGAGCAGCGCCGGGCTCTTCAGCTAGTACTTATATATTTTCTCTGCTCTATCTTGGCAATTTAGTTCAATGTTTGAACTGATTACCTAGGTATTCGTCCATTTTTTGTCATCAGACGCCGCTTTGGGCCCATATGGTACTGTGTGTATGTATAGATATATTATGCACTTATCATTATACTAGGATCTTTCATATGGTGTTCTCCTTAGCGTATTATTGTCTTTAATACCAGGTATCTTTTTGTGGGGTTCTGTTTGCACTTTTGTATTTCTTTGTGCTGGGGATACGTTTTTTGCTGTGTGGGTTGCCATTGCCTCCACACTAAGGCATGGCTAATAGGTCTCTTTTGATGTATTTTAGATGTTTTTAATCCTGTTTTTTGTCTGTATGTTGCTTTTTTGATATTTGTTAATAAAGTGCTATTTAACATTATACAATTGAGGTGCTCCCTTCATATGGGCTTATCTTTCTTCCTTTTTGGTTGCAAATTTGGACTTTATGCGCAGATAAAATCCACCAAATAGTGGCATGCCCATTCCTTCGACTTGGGGGGAAATTGTAGCCATTCCAGTTCTGGCTAAAAATCATACTCTAGAAAAGGGGAGGAGAGAGGCTGAACAAGCTCAGGGTGGGTGCAGAGTGGGGGAAGGAGCACCCAAGGAATAAGGTCAGTTTAAACTTGGAGCTCAGTTTTTTCGCAACCATTATACCTTTCCTTTTGTAACCTCCTAACGTACCTGTATATTGTTCTGTAAAAAAATTTGCTTGTATTTTTAAAGTGCCCCTTTTTAGGGATTATATATAAAAAAAAACTAGGCTGTCTTATGGGGCCCCATTATTCTTTTGGGGAAAAATAAGGGGCCTTTATACTGTGGGGAGAAATATTGGGGGCCTTTAACTGTATGCAGTAATAATGTCCCCATAATATGCATGGGGACCATGTGGTGCCATAATACTGTATCAAGGACTAGTGGTCCCAAAATAAATGTAGGATAGGTGGGTCCATAATATGTATGGAGGACTTTTTAAAGGGTCTCAAATGAAAAGTCGCAGTCACTCTAATGCAAATTTTTGAACACCCGCTTTGTAAAATTTTACAATAGATATCACTCTGTAATGTAAGAAGTAAAATCTTAACATTTACTATACCTATATTTCTCTGCCATGCCAGGGGGATCATTAATAGGGTATGTGTTAAAAAGGGCCCTTAAGATTTCGCCCGGGGGCCACAAAAACCTGGACTGGCCTGGTTTCAAATCACAGGTCTCTCCAATGACAAAAAACACCCAAACAACACACTAAGGGAAAAAGTTGTAAATGGGGGTTTAGATAGTTCTGAGCAGAGGCTCCCTCTGGTGGTTTCAAGCGGTACGGATGTCAGTGAAAATTGTGAGGATTGGGAAACAGGTGTTACTGATGGGGTTTTCATAAGGGGGTCGCCCTTCCATCAGGGTTGCCGGGGATCAATTGTTCTGGTATCAAACCCTTTATTCCTTTCCTTTGACCCGCTGTGCGTGTCCATCTCCCGCTAAAAGATAAGACATTTTCTTCTTTTTGTTTTTTTTGCTTTATTTTTTCATTTGTCCTGCACTTCGTGGGGGGCCTTTAGGGGCCCCCCCGGGGGCTTTTGCCCTCTAGTTTAGTTCGCCCCTGATTTTTGTACATTGTTTTTTTTTATTTTTTTAGTGGCGCTGTTTTGATTTTGTTAACCCGAAACTAATTTTTGGGGGTAGAGGGGCTGGATCCGGTTTTTGAAATTAGTAAGTTGGTGCTTTTTAGGTTTTTTGGGATTGCAGTAAGTGCTTTCCTACCTTTTCTTTTAGGTAGTTTGGGCCCCCAAATTGCTCATATATTTTCGTCTGGTCATATTTCTTCTTGCTAACCGCCATTAATGTTTGGGGGGTTTCTGTTTTTTTGGGGATTGTCTGGGGGAATTCTTTCCCCCTTTTTTATTTTAGGGGTAGTTAGTTTTCGCTTGACAGGCTCTAGGACCAACGTAGGAACGTCCCCGCTGCCTTAGTTTGGTGGGTTTGTCAGGGGACTGCAATCTCATAGATTTCCCAAATGCCTGTGTATTCCTTTTTTACCCGCACTCCCACTACCGAAACTAACGTACCCGGCCCAAAAATTAAATTTA
>JARQOD010000002.1:60524269-60622469 GCA_033576555.1 Oophaga sylvatica
GGTTTTAAAAATCAATTTTCTTTAAAAATAATTGGGCTTTAAGTGGTGGGGAAGGGAAAATTTTTTTGGTTTGTCATTATGTATATTTCATTTTAAAGAGATGATTTTTTTTTTAAAGGTTCTTCATTTTTTTTTTGTTTTTTTTTTTTAAAAATTTTCCCGCTTTTTACCTTACTTTTTTTTCAGTTGATAAGATTTTTGGGAACGTAAAAAAAAAGGGCCCCCAAATATTTGGTGCTTTAAAAGGAAATTTTCCTGCGGCACCCTTTTAGGACGAAGCCTGTTTGAGGCCATTTGTTTACTTGCGGATTAAAAGGGAAGGGGGTGAAATTGTGACACCCCCCTCTACAAGAAGTAAAAAAAAGTGAGCAGGGTTTGGATGAAAAGCCCCTTTAAACAGGGAAAGGGGGTTTGGGGGTTTTTTTGGTTTTGGGCAAAAAAGGGATCTGTGCCTAAATTTTTTCTTGGAAAATTTTTCTTACAGATGACAAAATTTTGTCTAAAAGGGGGTTTTTGGTCAGAAAAAGGGAAAGGGGGGAAAAAAGGGGCCCCGGGGGGGGAAAAAGGGCACGGGGGGAAAGGGCCCCGGGGGGGGGAAAAGGGCCGGGGAAAAAAGGGGGCAGGGGGGAAAAGGGGCAGGGGGGGGAAAGGGGGAAAGGGGAAAGGGGGAGGGGAAGAGCGGGCCCGGGGGAAGGGGGGGCCGGGGGAAAGGGGCGTTGGTTCAGAACTAGGTTTTTGAAAAAAAAAAAAAGAGGTTTTTTCGGGACCCTACTTTTTAAACAAAATGTTCATTTGAAAAAATTTAAAACGGGGAAAAAAGTTTTTGGGGTTTAAGTGAAATTTTTCGCTGCCTTATAGGAAGTGTTAATTTTAAACCAGAAATAGCTATGTCTGAAGTCCCTTTTTAAAAAATTTAGAGAAGGTCTTTTTGTTTTAGCAATATCAGCCAGGGGTATATATTGAAAAATTTGGGGTTTGTGCAAAAAAAAGGGGGGGGAAAAAAGGGAAAAGCTATTCGGGGTTTAAACCCAGGGGGAACTAATTAAAAGTAGAGGGAATAATAAAAACCTCTCCAAAAAAATTTGTAAAAAAAAACATAATTAAAATATTATTTACTGGTCAATATTTTTGAATACACGCTCTCCCGCCTTTTAATTTTTCAGCCCCCTGCCTTTACCCCAAATTGAAACCGACGTGTGCCAGTATCCCAGTCTGCAAGAATGAAAGTCAAGCTAACAGAGGGGTCTTAACTGCTAGATTACCCTACCTAATTGAGGGCCAATTGAAAAAAGGAGTTGTCCACCCTTGGGGAACGTTTGTTTTTTTTTTTACTCAAAATCAATTTTGCAATTGGCACAGAGATCATAAAGAATAAAAAAGCTGGAACTACTACCACACCCAAATCAAAAGAAAGATGGTATCGAACAAAAAATATCCTGATTATAAATCGCCATATGGTGCTCAGTTTAAAACATTATATTAAATCAAGGGTTTCAGAGGAAGTCAGGAAGCGGCGCTCACCACCGGCAATTTCAATACAAGGCACTTTATTTCAGTCACAGGATTGCAGACACAGATATCAATGAAATGTGTAACAGCTGTTTCGTGTGGGTACATGCCTGCGCAGTAGCAGCTCTCGGCTACCTCCGAGCTGCTACTGCGCAGGCAACGCCATCTTGGAGGGGAAATTCATTTTTCATCTCCAGTAAAATGGCGCCGCCTGCGCATGCCCAGTAGCAGCTATCAGATCTGTACACATACTGATAGCAGCCTGGCCGCCATTTTCAAAACAATTTTTTTTTCCCTCTAACTGAATAACATCAAGAAACTGTATTATTAGCACATTAAACAAGAAATTATGCTGCAGAGCAGGTGCCACGGCCGGCACCTGCCAGCAGAAGCGTTTTTTTTTTTATTCAGTATGTTAGGTATTCAATATGCAAGTGAGGGATCAGTGACCTCTGAGCAGGCTGCATTATGAATATATAATCAGAGCACCACATACATGAACCCCGCATTAGGACATGAGCATGTCATTAACTAAAATCTAAAAATAAGGATTAAAAAAGAAGCACAAGACGGATTTCATCAACAAAAGGTATCATTTTATTCAGTATAACGGCACCGACCTGACACTGTCTGTAGGTTGCGGTGCACAATCCTGCTGACAGCTTCCCTTTAAATTTCTAGATTTCAGGATTATTAAACTTTTGAAAAGACCAGCAGCACTGTAGTAGTTCAATAATAACATTAATCATCAAGCAACTTGCCTAATAATTGTGCACACAGTATATATTAGTGGAAAACTTCCTGCCTGTGTAAGGAGATAGACCGGACCTCGGGTACCTGCATGCTGGGTCCGGAACTAGAGAGGCTGCATCCTCTGCTCCCGGGGGACAGCTTTGAGAAGGCAGACCTTCACCTGCAGCCTGAGGGAAGCCTGAGTGGGAGGGACCTTCCTGCTGACCCAGAGTGGGAAGAGAAAAGCGCGTGCAGCAGCCAAGATATAAACAGGGAAAGCGCACAAAAGGGCAGAGTTCGGCGCCAGAGCAGAGCAGTGTGCAGGAGCGCAGTGAGTGGCGCGCTCGGCTGCCCCTTCCCCCCATCGGGTGCTGGCATTGCGGCAGGGTCCGACCATTTAGAGCGGGACCGCTGCCAGGAGAGAAGTCGGCAGCAGAACAGAGCAGAGCCGCTGCAGAACAGAGCAGAGCCAGTCGTGCCGCCGTCAGAAACAGAGAAGTGCTTTGTCCGGGGAGTACCAGCGTCCCACGGACCAGTGAGCATCATTTCCCACCGCCAGCAGCCGGGGACAGAGAGTGAGAGAAACGTGCAGTGTGTACCGGTGACTTCGAGTAAGCAAGACGCAGAGCATTCCGTGTCCTTGAGTACTACACACGTTCCCCATACGATAGACCGAGGACAGGACAGACCCTTGTGCCCTGACCATGCCGTTAAACAACTTCTGAGCCACGTGGGGCCTATACCAGATCGTGGCCCCCTTTACAGTCAGCCACTTTGGGCTCGCTTGACAGAGACTGTCAGGAGAGTTGTGCAGGAGTCACGTCAGGCTTAGACAGCACCGTAGCCCGTAACCTTTGCAGGAAACTACAGTATATGGACTAGGGGCAGTGGAAGGTACCGTAGACTGTTACCAGAAGACGGGGGTATTGTTGTCTGTTTGACCCCATTAAGGAGGACACTGCGTCGACCGTTGCTGGCACCATTGAGTTCGCAGCACGAGCTGCAGTATTTGGACTTCCTATTATGTTTGCTAATATTTGAACCGTTGTATTGTACTGTACCTTTAATACTGTTTAACGCTTCACCTCCCTGTGTGGAGTACTTCCCCTGTAAATAAACCTGTTAACCCTTGCTCTGCTGCCTGCGTACAGTCACTGCATCCCGCATTCCTGCTCGTACTCTTACACCTGTCTGCATATACGGCAATTAGACTAGTTCCCTGGATCAACGCCCTATCACAGAATCTAGCACCCATAACCTGTAACATTATATATTTATATTATTTTTTGTTTTGTAAGAGAGGCAGCCCTCCGTGTACATTTTTAGAGAATTAACCATCACAACGAGTTTGTCTGGTGCCACAATCCTCTTTCTGATGTATAAGATACATTATTAATTGTTCTAATCTCATGGGCAGTAGGACACTCTCAGTGATGGCAACTGTTAAACATTTTATGAAAAAATGTATATAAAACCATCATTTTCTAGCAAAATCATCATCAATGCAGGGATACAGCACGATCACTAATGCCCACAAAAAATGTATTATTATTTATTAATGTAGCACCATTTATACCAATGGCGCTTTACATGTGAAAAAGGGTATGCATAATAAAAAAACAATTAGAATGATCTTAAACAATACAAGTCACGACTGGTACAGGAGGAGAGAGGACCCTGCCCGTGAGGGCTCACAATCTACAAGTTACAGTTTACTGTAAGTTATAAGTCATCATTCTTCTGATAAATGCAATAATTGTTAATCAAAAAAGAATGAATAACATACCGAAAGTATTTTATTGACACATTTCTTGCCACTTATCAAGGATTGGATTCTGCTTTTGCCATTTCAGAGCTGCTTTGGCCCCCATCTTGGCATTTTGATGGCCATTATTTATAGGCTGAGCCACACAACTGTGGCATGTACCTTGAGCTAGTCAAGGCTGTATATATAAACAATCCCGTTTTCATAAAAAAAAAAAAAAAAAAGGACACATTCCCTTGTATTTCTACTTTTCATGAACAGTTTTGCTAATATAAACAAGCAATCACGCACAAGACATATAAATTCACGCCACTTTGAAGGTTAACTGATTTTTTCAATCTGACTAGTTTCACTCTATGTGCTAATAACTTTGGAACATTGCAACGGATACCAGTGATTTGGAGAAATGTTTTTTCGTGACATATTGTACTTCACGATAGTGGCAAAATTTATATGACATGACTTGTGTTTATTTGTAAAAAAATTTGTCAGAAATTTTGCAAAAACTTTAAAAATTTCAAAATTTTCAAACTTTTAATTCTTATGCCCTTAAACTATGCAAATTGCCTCGTCAAACAAAGAGGACTTGTACTCTATAGCGCCACCTATTGGAAGTAGAGATCCTACAAGTCACAATCAACCCTTTAACGAGTCTTGTAATATGACTTAGGATAAAAGCCAAATCAGAATCTCCATTTGCAGACACGGTGTTTCGGACTATTGGTCCTCGTCAGTGCAAAGTAGGAGAGATCTGATTTGGCTAGATGAGAGGCTCTGGACTAAGGTCTAGGGGGTAAGATTTCTCCTTGTGGAGAGTGACATACCAGCTCTGGCGTGTTGAGGTAAGGAGGCTTATTCGCCGTGCAATGCTCCTCTGGGAAATTTTAATATGCAAATTTCCTCTTCAAACAAAGAGGACTTGTACTCTATAGCGCCACCTATTGGAAGTAGCGATCCTACAAGTCACAATCAACCCTTTAACGAGTCTTGTAATATGACTTAGGATAAAAGCCAAATCAGAATCTCCATTTGCAGACACGGTGTTTCGGACTATTGGTCCTCGTCAGTGCAAAGTAGGAGAGATCTGATTTGGCTAGATGAGAGGCTCTGGACTAAGGTCTAGGGGGTAAGGTTTCTCCTTGTGGAGAGTGACATACCAGCTCTGGCGTGTCGAGGTAAGGAGGCTTATTCGCCGTGCAATGCTCCTCTGGGAAATTTTAATATGCAAATTGCCTCTTCAAACAAAGAGGACTTGTACTCTATAGCGCCACCTATTGGAAGTAGCGATCCTACAAGTCACAATCAACCCTTTAACGAGTCTTGTAATATGACTTAGGATAAAAGCCAAATCAGAATCTCCTTAAACTAGAGAGTTATGTCAGAATAACTCATTAATAAATAAAATTTTCCACATTAGGACATTATAAGGGTTAAAATTTGATCGGCTATTTCTAATTTTTCCACCAAAATTTACAAAACAATTTTTTATTTTTTGGGGACCAACTCACATTTAAAGTGACTTTGAGGGGGGCTAGAAGACAGAAAATACTCAAAAGTGACACCATTCTAAAAACTGCACCCCTCAAGGTGTTCAAAACTAGAGATGAGCAAATTTGTTCAGATTCGGTCCCGAATACGATTGGAATCGAATATTGTTTTTGCAACATTCGTCGAACACAGCCGAACGTCATTAGAGTCAATGGGAGTAGAAATTACCGAATATGTTCGGAACCGATCATAAGACATACATTCGGCGCGAATATTGTTCAAACATGGCTCGAATATGTCAAAATCAGATTCGGGGACAAAATCCAAACAAATCTCTACTCAAAACCACATTCAAGTTTCAACCCTTCAGGTGCTTCAGGAATTAAAGCAATGTGGTAGGAAAAAAATTAACATTTTCCTTTTTTCACAAAAATTTTAAGTTAACCCCAATTTTTTTTTATTTTCACAAAGGTTTACAGGGTAAATTGAATTTCAAAATCTGTTCTGCGATTTCTTCCAAGTACACCGATACCCCATATGTGGGGGAAAACTGTTTGAGCGCACGGCAGGGCTCGGAAGGGAAGGAGCAACCACTTGACTTTTTCAACGCAAAAATGACTGGAATTGAGAGCGGACGCCGTGTTGTGTTTGGAGAGCCCCTGATGTGCCTAAATAGTGGAATGCCCCCCAAAGTGACCACATTTTGGAAACTAGACCCCTCAAAAAATGTATCTAGATGTGTGATGAGTACATTGAACCCATAGCTGCTTCACAGAAGTTTAGAGCTGGGAAAATAAAAAAAAAAATCAAATTTCTCCCACAAAAATGCTTTTAGCCCCAAATTTTTTATTTTCTCATGAGTAACAGGAGAAAATGCACTGTCAATTTGTTTTATGCAATTTCTCCTAAGTGCGCCAATACCCCATATGTAGTAAAAAATTACTTTTAAGGCACAGTGCAAAGCTCAGAAGGGAAGAAGCTCAATATTGGAGTTCAGATTTTGCTGGAATGGTTTGTGAATACCATGTCACATTAGAAGAGCCCTGAGGTGTCAGAACAGCAGAAACCTACCATAACTGATGTCATTTACCTTACTACACAATCTTAATGGACTCCGTCTAGCCTCTGTTCAGCAGTATCCTTTTCATAGGTGCACAAAACTATGGTCGACTGCGTTTTTTTGCATGCCTAAAAAGACAGACAATGCTGTATCTCAGGCCAGACAGCATCCACAGTGCCTCCCATCTGCCTCATTATAAGTAATCTCCTGTCACGGGTTCCATCTGAATCACATATTTCAGAGATTCACTTTGAAACCACGGTGTGTAAGCGCTCAGCGTAGAGCGCAGGATAAATATGCACTAAGCCTTACTACGATCTTTGGGAGGCAGAATGAACAAACTAACAGCAGGTAAAGAATTGGTTTTATCTATCTTTTACACCATTCCTCATGCGGTATAAGTGATTAGATGACTTTATTCTTGTCACACTCTAAAATATGATTTTTAGTGCAAAAAAGGGCATCTTCATATTTTGAGAGCTATAATTTTTCCATATTTCTGTTGACAGTCATGTGATGGCT
The DNA here is from genome assembly GCA_033576555.1 of Oophaga sylvatica. NCBI lineage: Eukaryota > Metazoa > Chordata > Amphibia > Anura > Dendrobatidae > Oophaga > Oophaga sylvatica. Next base: position 60,531,346 of record JARQOD010000002.1, read on the forward strand.
TGTTTTTTGCAGGACTTGTTGAAGTTTTTATTGGTAGCATTTTTAGGTACATATAATTTTTGATCACCTTCTATTCTGAATTTTGGGAGGCAGAATGAACAAAAAACAGTAATTCAGGAATTTTATTTTGGGGGTTGTTTTATGCCATTTTTTTATGTGTTAAAATTGATAAGGCAACTTTATTCTTCGGGTCAGTATTATTACAGTGATACCTCATTCAAGTAATTTTTTATGTTTTGGCGCTTTTACACAACAAAAACTTTTAAAGAAAAAAATATATATTTTTGCATCATTATATTCTGAGAGCTATAACTTTCTGCTGATGGAGCTGTATGGCAGCTTGCTTTTTTGTGGAACAAGATGACATTTTTAGCGGTACCATTTTTATTATTATTCGTCTTTTTGTTTCGCATTTTATTCCACTTTTTTCCAGCGGTATGATAAAACAGCATCGGTTGCCACGTTTTTTTTTTTCTTTTTTCAGTATTCACTTAAGGGGTTAACTAGTGTGACACTTTTATAGATCTGGTGATTCCAGGCGCAATTATACCGAATGTGACTTTCACTTTTTTTTTTGTTTTTACTTTGATCACAAGTATAATGCAGTGCAATGCATTATACCTGTAGAGAGGCTTCATAGACCAAGCTTTGAGCATGGTCTTAGAAGCTTTCTGTAGCTTTGTGACCTGCGGGTAGTCATGACGACCCGGGCCACTATGGCAGCGATCAGACCCACTGGATGATGTTGAGTGGTTGCCAATCTCATTCCCTCTGTCTGCTTCCTAAATGTTGCGATCCCTCTCAGTCTTGATTGTTTCATTTAGGGCGTTAAACAACGGCCACAGACCAGCGGTGAACGCCGCATCGGCAGCATCTCTCCTTTGGCTGCAATTTACGTTTTACCCAGACTGAGCGTGCATTCCCCATACCGACTCAGGGCTCCTACTCAGTTCCTATATCTTTGGCACTATGTACATCTGATTATTTAAACGCAACTGATGAAGGTCCTAATTGGACCGAAACATTTTGCTATTGCCATATATTACTAACTGGGATGTAATAAATTTTTCTACGTTTCACCACAAAGTTGAGTGCCAGGTTTTTTGATTTACATAATCTATGAAGCATCTTACGGAGCATCTTATGGGGGCATAATCTATGGAGTATTTTATGGGGGCATAATCTATGGAGCATCTTATGGAGCATTTTATGGGAGCATAATCTATGCAGCATCATATGGGGCATAATCTATGGAGCATCTTATGGGGGCATAATCTATGGAGCATCACATGGGGCATAATCTATGGAGCATCACATGGGGCATAATCTAAGGAGCATCATATGGGGCATAAAATATATGGAGCATCTTATGGGGCATAATCTAAGGAGCATATGAGGCATAAAATATATGGAGCATCTTATGGGGCATAATCTAAGGAGCATCATATGGGGCATAAAATATATGGATCAGCATATGGGGCATAATCTATGGAGCATCTTATGGGCCATAATCTATGGAGCATCTTATGGGGCATAATCTATGGAGCATCTATAACTTTTATGAAGCAGCATATGGGGCACATTATTCTATGGAGCATACTATTGGGCCAATATTAACCTTTGTGCAGCATTATATGGGGCATATTTGTATGGAGCATCTTATGGGGCCATCATGAACTGTATGGAGCATTATATGGGGCTCCTGATTCAATATGGATATTCAAAAACATTTTTAACCTACTGAAGTCTCAATTAATTTTACTTTTATTGGTATCTATTTTTATTTTTGAAATTTACCAGTAGCTGCTGCATTTTCCACCCTAGGCTTATACGCGAATCAATAAGTTTTCCCAGTTTTTTGTGGCAAAATTAGGGGGGTCGGCTTATACATTAGTATATACGGTAACTAATTTTTTGCACTGATTGATAGTGGGAGGCTTCCTCCCCATCCACCTTACTGCTATTGCTTTCCTAGTAATAAATATAACCTCCCTGAGAAATATCTTATCATAGTGCGACCACAGTTCTTCATCCACAATACCCAAGATAAATATATCTGGGACACACTCAATAGGTACCCCACTTATCCGTTCCAATGTAGGTATCACTTCACTCCAGTATCTTCGTTTTATACCAGAATTCCAAATAAGATGCCAGAAATTCGCTCCTGGTTCCCCACACCTATGAAATACATCAGATGTTAGCCTGCCAAATCTATGTAATATGATCGGAGTCAGGTAAGACTGATGTAGGATATATAGTTGAATTAATTTGTTATTTGCGGCTGGCGATACCATTGTAGGTGCCTCTAAGGCATCATTCCACTGATCGATCATCAGTGATAGATGGAATTAACTGCTGCCATTTACTCTCTACAGCAAGTTGAGTAGAAGCAATTCTGGAGTTTAGTAGAAAGGTATATAGAGAGGATATTACGCCCGTGGGTCCTTGAGTTGTTAATACTCCTATCAATGGATATCTGAATATTCGCATTCTAGGATATGGAAACTGGTGCACCATGGCATGTCTCATTTGCAAGTATCTGTAAAAATCCCTATGGGGGATCCCAAACTTTATATGAATTTGTTCAAATGATCATAAAACCTCTTTTTCAAAAATCTGATGAAGTGTTGTTATTCCGTATCGCTTCCAGAAAATTGGGTCCTGTAGATTTTTGAGGTGTGGAAATTCGGGATTATCCCACATCTGAGTCTCTCCCACTTGGTCAGTAAATTTCAAGACACGTAAATCCTCTCGCCATACCTGTATTGCCAAACTGTGTGCAAATAACAAACCCTGTGGTGGTCTGTAGGATCCTTCTAATATTGCCCATGGTGTATTCCCACCCAAGAAATGTATAAGATGAGATTCTGCATTAGTGAGCTCGTCACCATTTATCCAGTATTTCAAATAACGTATCTGGCAAGCTAAATAATACAAAAATAGGGCAGGGACCGCGTATCCACCCTGATTTTTGGGTCTCTGCAGGGATCCAATACTTAGTTTGGGCTTTGATGAACCTCATATAAAGGTTGCCATCATACTATGCATTTTTCTGAAGAACCCTTTGGGGATTTTAATTGATGAATGTTCCAACACATACAAGTATTTTGGAAGAACTATAATTTTGATTAAGTTAATTCTGCCCGCTACAAATAGGAGAAGTTGAGACCAATTCTCAAATTTTTCCTTCATCATATTACTTAGGGGGTATACATTATCCGCAAGGTCCTTAATTGGGTTTCGTTTAATTATAATACCCAGAAAATTAAATTGCTGTACAACTTGCAATGCAAAAACCACAGGCTCAGCTATAATATCTATAAGTGGAATAACCACAGACTTGCCCCAATTAATTTTGAGACATGATAGTTCCCTAAAACAGTTAATAAGGGCCATTTCTCTCGGAAGGGATTGCTCTACTTCATTTAGGGAAAGCACCAGGTCATCGGCATATAATCCCACTTTACCAGTTCTGGAATTTATATTAATACCCTCTACCAAAGGGTCCTGCCTGATCTTAAGAGCAAAAGGTTCTATAGCCAGAGAGAAGAGCATCGGGGACAAAGGGCAGCCTTGTCTAGTTCCTCTACTCAGGTCAAAGTATTCCGACAGTATTCCATTTACAAGGATATTAGCTCTTGGCATACAGTAAAGTAATGTAATTCAACAACAAAATTTATCAGAGAATCCAAATTTCAAAAGTATACACTGTAGAAATTTCCACTCCAAAGAATCAAAGGCTTTAGCCGTATCTAAAGAAGCTATTGCCCAAGGCTCCCCATACTTATGGCCTATCTGAGTTAAAACTTGAACTCTTCTAATATTGGATGAGGTGGACCTTCCTGGCATAAAGACGGATTGATCCTCGTGTATAATGCTCAGTATTAGGCCGGAGTCACATTAGCGAGAAATACGGATGAGTGCAATGCGAGAAAAAAATCGCATTGCACTCGGACCAAAGTTACCGTATATACTCGTGTATAAGCCGACCCGTGTATAAGCTGACTCCCCTACTTTTGCCACAAAAAACTGGGAAAACTTATTGACTCGCGTATAAGTCGGGTGTATAAACCGCCGTCCTGCTCTGTGCTGCCCCCGTCCTGCTCCTTGCTCCTCCATCCAGCTCTGTGCTCCCCCATTCTCCTCTGTGCTCCCCCCTCCTGCTCTGTCCTCTGCTGTGCCCTCCATCCTCCCCCCGTCCTGCTCCGTGCTCCTGTGCCCTCCATCCTCTCCCCGTCCTGCTCCATCCTCCCCCCGTCCTGCACCGTGCTCCTCTGTGCCCTCCATCCTCCCCCCCATCCTGCTCCATGCTCCTCTGTGCTCTCCGTCCTCCCCCCCCGTCCTGCTCCGTGCTCATTGTCCTCCTCCATGCTTCCCCCATCCTCCGTTCTCCCCCCGTCATACTCACCCTCCCCGTGCCATCGCTGAACGTCCCGGCAATCCTGCGTTGTACCCGGCTTCCTGCAGCTCTCCTGTGCTGAGCGGTGACGTAATACCGCTCATTAAGGCCATGAATATGGACGTCACGCCTATGGGAGTGGCGTTGCATCCATATTACATGACCTTAATGAGCGGTATTACGTCACCGCTCAGCACAGGAAAGCTGCAGGAAGCCGGGTACAACGCAGGATTGACGGGACGTTCAGCGATGGCACGGGGAGGGTGAGTATCATGTCCCAGCCACCGGCTCCTGCCGCGGCACCCCCTCCCCCGCTGGTTTCTGCCCAGTGACTCGTGTATAAGCCGAGGGGGCATTTTTAGCACAAAAAAGGTGCTGAAAATCTCGGCTTATACACGAGTATATACGGTAATCTATGGGGCAGCTCCCATCATCCGATTTTTTCTCGTCCGTTTTATACGTGCGATTTGCACCGTATTACAGCCGAGACTCACCAATGCAAGTCTATGGATGCGTGAAAACATCGGATTACACACGGACCATCAGTGTAACTAGTGAGAAATACACACCGGTGTCCGTTAGAAAAGCCGGCAATTCATCCCCGGCTATACTGTAAAATCACACTGACAGGTTTAATAAAGAATAGAAAGAATAGATATATACACATAGAATACATATACACATATATACATATATTATATACACACACACACACATGTCATTGTGACATATATATATACATATATATATATATATATATATATATATATATATAGTTCATACACTTCTACATAGTATAATAGCCGCTAATTCAATTGCCGGCTTCTGTAAAATCATTACAGAACCCGACATGAAATGACACATGGTTTACATACAGTAAACCATGTCATTTCATGTAGTTTGATATATGGTTTTCACTAATAATTACATGAGTGTATGTGTGCAAAATTTCATAAATGTAGGTGACAATTAAATGTGTAAATTCGTTGAAAAAAATGCGTGGGCTCCCGCGGTATTTTCTCCACCAGACAGGGAAAGCCAGTGACTGAAGACAGATATTAGTAGCCCTGAGAGGGACCATTGTTTTTGGCCCCCCTCCCCGGCTACTGACATCTGCCCCCAGCCACCCCAGAAAAGGCACATCTATTATTAGATGCGCCTTTTCTGGCACTTAGCCCATCTATTCCCATTGCCCTGTAGCGGTGGCTAATGGGTTAATAATGGGTTAAGGCCACCTTGCTATTGGAAGGTGACTTTAGGCCAGGTTAATAATGGAGAGTTGTCAATTAGACAACTCTCCATTATTAATCCTATTTTATTAAATGGGAAAAAAAACACACACATTAATTAAAAATAATTTTAATGAAATAAATACACAGTATGGTTGCTTTATTATTTTTTTTTTTATTACAGGAGAACAAGGGATTCGGAAGGATTACCAGTACAATAAAAGATGGTCAAAAACTGTGTATTTATTTCATTAACCCCTTCACCCCCAAGGGTGGTTTGCACGTTAATGACCGGGCCAATTTTTACAATTCTGACCACTGTCTCTTTATGAGGTTATAACTCTGGAACGCTTCAACGGATCTGTGCGATTCTGAGATTGTTTTCTCGTGACATATTGTACTTCACGTTATTGGTAAAATTTCTTCGATATAACTTGCGTTTATTTTTGAAAAAAAATGCAAATATGGCGAAAATTTTGCAATTTTCAAACTTTTAATTTTTATTCCCTTAAAACAGAGAAATATGTCACACAAAATAGTTAAGAAATAACATTTCCCACATGTCTACTTTACATCAGCACAATTTTGGAATCAAAATTTTTTTTTCTTAGGAAATTATAAGGGTTAAAAGTTGACCAGCGATTTCTCATTTTTACAACAAAATTTACAAAGCCATTTTTTTAGGGACCACCTCATATTTGAAGCCACTTTGAGGGGTCTATATAGCAGAAAATACCCAAAAGTGACACTATTCTAAAAACTGCACCCCTCAAGGTACTCAAAACCACATTCAAGAAGTTTATTAACCCTTCAGGTGCTTCATAGGAGCTGAAGCAACGTGGAAGGAAAAAATGAATATTTAACTTTTTAGCCACAAAAATGATCTTTTACAAACTTTTTTTTTATTTTCACAAGGGTAAAAGAAGAAAATGGACAGATAAAGTTGTTGTGCAATTTCTCCTGAGTACGCCAATACCCCATATGTGGGGGAAAACCACTGTCTGTGCGCACAGCAGAGCTCATAAGGGAAGGAGCGCCGTTTGACTTTTTCAAACTAAAATTGGCTGGAATTGAGATTGGATGCCACGTCGCGTTTGGAGAGCCCCTGATGCGCCTAAACAGTGGAAACCCCACAAGTGACACCATTTTGGAAACTAAACCCCCTAAGGAACTTATCTAGATCTGTTGTGAGCACTTTGAACCCCCAAGTGTTTCACAAAAGTTTATAATGCCTGGGTGTGAAAAAAAAAAGAAACAATTTTCCACAAAAATGATTTTTTAGTCCCAAATTTTTGATTTTTCCCAAGGAAATTGGACCCCAAAAGTTGTTGGCCAATTTGTCCTGAGTACGCTGATACCCAATATGTGGGGGGGGGAACTATTTGGGCGCACGGCAGGGCTTGGAAAGGAAGTAGTAACGTTTTGGAATGCAGACGTTGATGGGGGTCATGTTCCGTTTGCAGTGCCCCAGATGAGCCTAAACAGTAGAAACCCCCACAAGTGACCACATTTTGGAAACTAGACCCCCTAAGGAACTTATCTAGAGCTTTGGTGAGCACTTTGAACCCCAAGTGCTTCACACAAGTTTATAATGCCGGGCATGAAAATAAAAAATCCTATTTTTTTCCCACAAAAATTATTTTTAGTCACTAATTTTTTATTTTCCCAAGGGTAACAGAAGAAATTGGACCACAAAAGTTGTTGTCCAATTTGTCCTGAGTACGCTGATACCCGATATATGGGGGGGGAACCACTGTTTGGGCGCACGGCAGAGCTCAGAATGGAAGGAGCACCATTTGACTTTTTCCAACCAAAATTGGCTGGAATTGAGATTGGACGCCATGTTCCATTTGGAGAGCCCCTGATGTGCCTAAACCACATATGTCAAAGTCAAGGCCCGCGGGCCAGGTCCGGCCCGCGAATTGATTATCTATGGCCCCCTGGATGATATTTCATTACTATTAGATCCGGCCCGCAGGCCACAGCCGCCTGCTGGTGTTTTGCACGCACCAACCAGGGCCGGCGTCAGCACCCGGCACACCCGGGCAAGTGCCGGGGCCTGAGCAGGCGGGGGGGGGCCCACTCGCAGTCTGGCACCCCCCCCCCCGCCCGTTAGCGGAGGAGAGCGGTGTCAGCGCCGCCACTGGGCCCCCCCCGCTTGCTCAGGGCCCCGGCATAAGCTGGCACAATACTTACCTCTCCCGTGCCTCCGCTGCCGCAGCTCCGGGCTCCAGGGGGCACCGGCGCTTCCTCTCACAGCAGGCCGCTGAATGACGTCATCATTCAGCGGCCGGCTGTGGCACAGAGCGCGCGGACGTCAGACAGGTAAGACGTGTGTGTGTATGTCTCTTTGTGTGTCTGTGTGTATGTAGCGCGGTGCTTTGTGTGTGTGTGTGTGTGTATAAGTATGTGAGAGAGTGCTTGTGTGCTGTCTGTGTGTGATGATGGGCAGGCATTGCTGATAATGGGGAGGCATTGATGATGGGGAGAAGATGATAATGGGCAGGCATTGCTGATAATGGGGAGGCATTGATGATGATGATGGGGAGAAGATGATAATGGGCAGGCATTGCTGATAATGGGGAGGCATTGGTGATGATGGGGAGAAGATGATGATAATGGGCAGGCATTGATGATGGGGAGAAGATGATGATGGGCAGGCATTGATGATGATGGGGAGGAGATGATGATGATGGGCAGGCATTGATGATAATGAGGAGGCCATGATGATGATGGGGAGGCAATGATGATGATAATGGGGAGTCTTTCCACAGCGCCCTTTCCTGAGCTGTAACAGTGCAGAACGCAGTACAGCGCAGAGGAGAGCTCCATATTTTGTATGGAGCATTATATGGGGACCAGTATCCTGTATGGACCATTATATGGGGACCAGTATCCTGTATGGAGCATTATATTGGGTCCAGTATCCTGTATGGAGCATTATATTGGGTCCAGTATTCTGTATGGAGCATTATATGGGGGGTGACATCCTGCATGGGGTATTATATGGGTGATGAGGGGAGACTGTGGTGCCCATAATATTGTATGGAGGACTGTACTGTCCAGTCTGTACTGTGCGCTGTGAGGATTTGGCGGTTTTTGAGCTATTGTACAATTTACAATAGATATCACTCATGTAATGGAAGAAGAGAAGTATTTGGCATTGTACTGTACCCATATTTCTCTGCTGTATCTGTGCATCATGAATCGTGGTCTGTGTTAAAGGGGCCCACTGAGGCTCTTTCGCCCGGGGCCCATAAAAACCTGGAGCCGGCCCTGGCACCAACACTACATTTCCCACAATGCACCGGTAGCTGGGCCGGCGTTAGTCCGGCCCTCGGCTTGTAGCAAATTTGTTTTTTTGGCCCTCGGTGTGTTTGACTTTGACATCCCTGGCCTAAACAGTGGAAACCCCCCACAAGTGACCCCATTTGGGAAACTAGACCCCCTAAGGAACTTATCTAGATCTTTGGTGAGCAATTTGAACCCCCAAGTGCTTCACACAAGTTTATAACGTAGAGCCGTAAAATTAAAAAATCATATTTTTTCCACAAAAATGATCTTTTCACCCCAATTTTTATTTTCCCAAGGGTAACAAGACACCAAAAGTTATTGTGCAATTTGTCCTGAGTACGCTGATACCCCATATGTGGGGGTAAACCACTGTTTGGGTGCATGGCAGAGTTTGGAAGGGAAGGTGCGCCGTTTGACTTTTTCAACGCAGAATTGGCTGGATGCCATGTTGTGTTTGGAGAGCTCCTGATCTGCCTAAACAGTGGAAACCACCGACAAATGACACCATTTTGGAAACTAGACCCCTCAAGGAACTTATCTAGATGTGTGGTGAGCACTTTGAACCCCAAAGTGCTTCACAGAAGTTTGTAACGTACAGCCGTAAAATAAATTTTTTTTTTTTTTACAAAAATGATTTTTTTCGTCCCCAATATTTTATTTTCACAAGGATAACAGGAGAAATTGGACCCCAAAAGTTGTTGTCCAATTTATCCTGAGTACGCGGATACCCAATATGTGGGAGAAAACGACTGTACGGGTACACGTTGGGGCTCGGAAGGGAAGTAGTGACGTTTTGGATTGTAGACTTTGATGGAATGGTCTGGGGCGTCATGTCGCATTTGGAGAGCCCCTGATGTGCCTAAACAGTGGAAACCCCCCACAAGTGACCCCATTTTGGAAAATAGACCCCACAAGGAACTTATTGTGGTGAGCAGTTTGAACCCCGAAGTGCTTCACAGAAGTTTATAACGTACAGCCGTAAAAAACAAAAAAAATCATTTTTTTTTTTAAAAATCATATTTTTGCCCCCAGTTTTTTATTTTCCTAAGGGTAACAGAAGAAATAGGAAAAATTGCACAATATCTCTTGGGGTCCAGAGTACGCTGATACCCCATGTGGGAGTAAACTACTGTTTGGGCGCATGGCAGAGCTCAGAAGTGAAGGAGCACCGTTTGACTTTTTCAACGCAGAATTGGCTGGAATTGAGATCAGACGCCATGTCACATTTGGAGAGCCCCTGATGTGCCTAAACAGCGGAAACCCCCTAATTCTAACTCCAACCCTAACCCCAACACACCCCTAACCCTAGTCCCAACCCTAACCACAAACCTAACCCTAACACACCCCTAACCCTAATCCCAACCCTAACCCTAACGTTAGCGCCAACCCTAACCCTAACTTTAGCCGCAACCCTAACCTTAACCATAACCCTAATGGGAAAATGGAAATAAATACATTTTTTAATTTTATTATTTTTCCCTAACTAAGGGGGTGATAAAGGGGGGTTTGATTTACTATTTATAGTGGGGTTTTATGATTGGCAGCTGTCACGCTAAAAGACGCTTTTTATTGCAAAAAATAGTTTTTTGCATCGCCACATTTTGAGAGCTATAATTTTTGCATATTTTAGCCCACAGAGTCATGTGAGGTCTTATTTTTTGCGGTACGAGTTGACGTTTTTATTGGTACCATGTTTGAGCACGTGACATTTTTTGATCGCTTTTTATTTCGATTTTTGGGAGGTTAGAATGAACAAAAATCAGCAATTCATGAATTTCTTTTGGGGGAGGCGTTTATACCGTTCCGCGTGTGGTAAAAATGATAATGCAGTTTTATTCTTCGGGTCAGTACGATTACAGTGATACCTCATTTATATCATTTTTTTATGTTTTGGCGCTTTTAAAGAATAAAAACAATTTTATATAAAAAATAATAATTTTTGCATTGCTTTATTCTGCGAGCTATAACTTTTTTATTTTTTCGCTGATGATGCTGTATGGCGGCTCGTTTTTTGCGGGACAAGATGACGTTTTCAGCGGTACCATGTTTATTTATATCGGTCTTTTTGATCGCGTGTTATTCCACTTTTTGTTCAGCGGTATGATGATAAAGCACTGATTTTTTGCTTTGTTTTTATTTATTTATTTTTTTTAAGAGGTTCACAAAAGGGGTTAACTAGTGGGAGAGTTTTATAGGGGGGGTCGTTACGGACGCGGCGATACCAAATATGTGTACTTTTACTGTTTTATTTTTTTTATTTACAGGAAGAAATGAATTTATTGGGGAATATTTTTTTTTTTTTTTATTTATTTTGGAATTTTTTTTACACGTTTATTTTTATTTGTTTTACTTTTTTACATTGTCCCAGGGTGGGACATCACTGTAAAATGTCAGATCGCTGGTCTCACAGTGTTCACAGCACTCTGTGAGACCAGCGATCTCACAGGCAGCGCTGCAGGCTTCTCAGTGCTTGCTCTCAGCAGGCACTGAGGAAGCCGCCTCCCTCCAGGACCCGGCGCCATCTTGGATCCGGGTCCTGGAAGGGAGGAAGCCCTCAGAACAGCGCGATCACATCGCGCTGTTCTGAGGGTCTCAGGGGAGCTCGCAGGGAGCCCCCTCCCTGCGCGATGCTCCCCTGTGCCCCGGTACACCGCGATCATGTTTGATCGCGGTGTGAAAGGGGTTAATGTGCCGGGAGCGGTCCGTGACCGCTCCTGGCACACAGTCCCGGGTGTCAGCTGTGATAATCAGCTGACACCCGGCGGCGATTAGCTGCGCTCCCCCCGGGAGCGCAGCTGATCGCTATGACGTACTATCCCGTCCATGGTCAGATTGTCACGGGTTTCATGGACGGGATAGTACGTCAATGTCAGAGAGGGGTTAAAATTATTTTTAATTAATGTATGTGTGTTTTTTTTCCCATTTAATACAATAGGATTAATAATGGAGAGTTGTCTAATTGACAACTCTCCATTATTAACCTGTCTTAAAGTCACCTTCCAATAGCAAGGTGGCCTTAACCCATTATTAACCCATTAGCCACCGCTACAGGGCAATGGGAATAGACGGGCTAAGTGCCAGAAAAGGCGCATCTAATAATAGATGTGCCTTTTCTGGGGTGGCTGGGGGCAGATGTTAGTAGCCAGTGGGGGCCCAAAAATAATGGTCCCTCTCAGGGCTACTAATATCTGTCTTCAGTCACTGGCTTTCCCTGTCTGGTGGAGAAAATACCGTGGGAGCCCACGCATTTTTTTTCAACAAATTTACACATTTAATTAACACCTACATTTATGAAATTTTGCACACACATACACTCATGTAATTTATTAGTGAAAACCATATATCAAACTACATGAAATGACATGGTTTACTGTATGTAAACCATGTGTCATTTCATGTCGGGTTCTGTAATGATTTTACAGAAGCCGGCAATTGAATTAGCGGCTATTATACTATGTAGAAGTGTATGAACTATAAAAATATATATATATATATATTATATATATATATATATATATATGTATTCTATGTGTATATATTTATTCTTTCTTTTGTGATGTAAAAACTGTCATTGGGATCCATTATATGTCGGTTTTGCAAGCGGGTGAGAAAATCTTGCCGTACGGATGCCATACGGATGACATACGGTTGACATACGGATGACACACGGATATGTTGATGCGAGGAAATCGCATCCTCGCACTGCACACGGATGACATACGGATCACTGTTTAGGGGACTTTTCTGCGTATTACGGTCATATAATACGGTCCGATTTTTTATCGTTGTGTGTGACCCCGGCCTTACTGTTTTCAACCTATTAGCTATAAGTTTCGTAAGTATTTTGTAATCCGTATTAAGGATATGGGACGATAAGAACTATACTCTTCAGCTGGTTTTTCTGGCTTAGGAATTACCACTATAGTGGCATCGTAGAAGGGTTGAGGAAGCAAGTGCCTTGTAAGTGCTTCAGAGAGGGTTTGCAAGAGAACCGGGCCTATCTTATCTATATATCTTTTGTATAGTTCTATGGGCATGCCATCAGGTCCAGGAGCATTCCCATTAGAGAGAGACATAACTGCTTCTCGAATTTCTTCCAAGGTGTTATCCCTATCCAGGAAAGCCTGATCTTCACAAGACAGCTTGGGAAATTCAATCTGGTTTAAAAATTCATCAATTTCCTCCACAGTGTGGTTTAATTGGAAGCCATACAGCTTTCTAAACTATTCTTCAAATCTACCTGCAATCTGATCTGATTTAATCAACGGGCTGCCCTCCTTTGTATTAATGGGCAAAATTGATGGGGACATTTCATTTTGTTGGACTATATGCCAGAAATTTACTCGATTGGTTACCTAGCTCAAAATAAGTCTGCTTAGGAAAAAAAAATGGCTTCTCTGTGCCCTTTCTTGTAAGTGCGCCAGGTACTCCCTCCCCTTCCCAAGCCAATTATGTAAAGAATTATCAGAGGGGTTGTTAACATACTCAGACTCCAGCGACTTACATTCACCAGCAAGCAACTGTTCCCCAATAGAGGACTCCCTTTTAATATATGAAATCGTGGACCTGACACATCCCCTCATATATGATTTAACCCTTTCCCGACCTGTGACGCCACGCAGGCGTCATGAAAGTCGGTGCCTTCCCGAACTGTGACGCCTATGTGGTGTCATGGGGAGATAGCGTTCCTGTGGATCGGGTGACCGGGGTCACTGAAAGGTCACCCGACCTGCAGGTACAGGAGGACTTGTACTTCACCCCAGTGGGGTGGCTTTGTCCCCCCGTGGCTACGATCACTCTGATTGGCTGTTCAAAGTGAAACAGCCAATCAGAGCAATTGTAATAATTCACCAATGAAACTTGGTGAAATATTACAATCCAGCCATGGCCGATGCTGCAATATCATTGGCCATGGCTGGAGACCGCAATCTGCCCCCTCCCCAACGACTGACGGCCGCGATCTGCCGCCGTCAGTCTTTCCTCCCCTCCGTCCTGCACTCTGCTGCCTGCCCTCTGCTCCCCCAGCGGTCTAATCCCACCACCTCCCCCCCCGGTACCTCCCGAGTCCCGGTGTCACTCCATCTTCCAAAATGGCGGGCGCAAGCGCAATGCGCCCGCCGAATTTGCTGGCCGGCAGATTCATTACTTCATTCCAGGTACATTTTGATCACTGTGATAGACCCCATCACAGTGATCAAAATAAAAAAAAATAGTAAATAAACCCCTGCTTTATCACCTCCATAGGTAGGGAAAAATAATAAAATAAAGAAAATATATTTATTTTTATTTTTCCACTAGCGTTTGGGTTAGGTTTAGAATTATGGTTAGGGTTGGAATTAGGGATAGGGTTGGAATTAGGGTTAGGATTGGAATTATAGTTAGGGTTGGAATTAGGGTTAGGGTTGGAATCAGGGTTAGCGGTGTGTTGGGGTTAGGGTTGGGATAAGGGTTAGGGCTTGTGGTTAGGGTTATGGTTAGGGTTGGGATTAGGGTTAGAGGTATGTTGGGATTAGGGTTGGGATTAGGGTTAGGGGTGTGTTGGGGTTAGGGTTGGAGTTAGAATTGAGGGGTTTCCACTGTTTAGGCACATCAGGGGGTCTCCAAACGCGCCACCATTGATTCCAGCCAATTTTGCGTTCAAAAAGTCAAACGGCGATCCCTCCCTTTGGAGCCCCAACGTGTGCCCAAACAGCGGTTTACCCCAACATATGGGGTATCAGCGTAAAATTGCTCAGGAAAAATTGCACAACTTTGGGGGTCTAATTTCTCCTGTTACCCTTGGGAAAATAAAAAATTGGGGGCTAAAAACTTATTTTTGTGGAAAAAAAATGATTTTTTTATTTTCACGGCTCTGCGTTATAAACTTCTGTGAAGCACTTGGGGTTCAAAGTGCTCACCACACATCTAGATAAGTTCCTTGGGGGGTCTAGTTTCCAAAATGGGGTCACTTGTGGGGGTTTCCACTGTTTAGGCACATCAGGGGTTTTGCAAACGTAACATGACACCGGCAGACCATTCCATCAAAGTCTGCATTTCAAAACGTCACTACTTCCTTTCCGAGCCCCGACGTGTGCCCAAACAGTGGTTCTCCCCCAGATATAGGATACTCAGGACAAACTGGACAACAACTTTTGGGGTCCAATTTCTTCTGTTACCCTTGTGAAAATAAAAAATTGCAGGCTAAAAAAATCATTTTTTATTTTCACGGCTCTGCGTTATAAATTTCTGTGAAGCACTTGGGTGCTCAAAGTGCTCACCACACATCTAGATAAGTTCCCTGGGGGGTCTAGTATTCAAAATGGGGTCACTTGTGGGGGAGCTCCAATGTTTAGGCACACAGGGGCTCTCCATACACGACATGGTGTCCGCTAACGATTGGAGCTAATTTTCCATTCAAAAAGTCAAACGGTGCTACTTCCCTTCTGAGCTCTGCCGTGCACCCAAACAGTGGTTTATGACCACATATAAGGTATCAGTGTACTCAGGAGAAATTGCCCAAGAAATTTTAGGATCCATTTTATCCTGTTGCTCATTTGAAAATGAAAAAATTGAAGCTAAAAGAAATTTTTTGTGAAAAAAAAGTACTTTTTCATATTTATGGATCAATTTATGAAGCACCTGGGGGTTCAAAATGCTCACTATGCATCTAGATAAGTTCCTTGGAGGGTCTAGTTTCCAAAATGGGGTCACTTGGGGAGCTCCAAAGTTGGTGGGGTGTCTCACCCGACCACACTGAAGCTCAAAACTGTCTTTTTCTAGGCAGAAGCCCGATATTTGTTAAAATGCAGGGGAGAGATCAGCTCCATGCGTCTGCTCCCCCTGGCCACACCCCATAGCTAAATTCCATGCTTTTTCTATGGTGGCAATCCTTGCACAGACCGAAACGTTATGTTCTCATTGTGGATTGCAACTCCCAATTAAATCCCCATGAAATTGTATATTTAAGTTTCAAGATCTTCTAACGTATGCTACAAATAATTCTGGCATATCTGTCCTTAAAGTGGTTGGTGACTTTTTTTTTAAATGTATATTGATTTATCTATATATACTGGGTGAAAAAGTGTTGAACACATCAACTTTTGACATGAAATTCTCATTAGAGACCGGCAACAACCCATCCAATCCACACAGGCAAAGAAGTCCAACCATAGATGTCTATAAATTAAGCTACAGGGAATGAGAAATTACACAGGGAAAAAGTATTGAACACATGAAAAAAGAGGCACAAAAAGCCATGGAAAGTCATAACACCAGCTGAAATATATCACTAATTAGAAAGCAATCCTGCACTTAGTGAAAATAATATCAGCTGGTTCAACTGATGGCCTATAAAAAGGTGTCTCATTACCAAGTTGCCAAACAAGAAACATCTCATAATGGGTAAAACCAGTGAGCTGTCTCAAGAGCTTTGCAACCTTATTGTTGGAAAACATACTGACGGCATTGATTATAGAAGAATTTCTCAACTACTGAAGGTTCCAGTGAGCACAGTTGGGGCTATAATCCAGAGGTGGAAAGAACATAATTTTACCATAAAGTGAAAAGAATTATCAGACAAGCTAAGAGCCAAGGACCACTTAAAGGGAATCTGTCACCCCATTTTAGCCATATCAGCTAAAGATATGACTGAATAGTGCGTCCCATAAGCAAGCATAAAATCATTACAGCGCATGCGCAACTATTGTCATTCACTTTACTTGCCCCGGAAGTAGTCCAAGGCAAGCAGTCATTTCTGGGGCAAGGAAATAGTTGCGCATGCACTGTAATGATTTTATGCTTTGCCCACTGTTGGGCAAAGCACACTGCGTATGCGTGGGGGGAATTTGAAAAGCGCAATCGCGAGAAGCAGAACGCCGTCTGTGCGATTCACAGACAGCCTACGCAAGATATGTAAAGGAACGGTGGGGAAGACACAGAAAAAAAACGCCGCCCTCCGGACCGGACCGCCCTGATTTACAGAAAAGAATCCCAACTTTACAAAGGAATTTTGCTATCAAAACGGGGGTATCTGGATATAAGCTACATGCCGATAGGTTGCTTATGGGATGCACTATTCAGTCATATCTTTAGTTGATATGGCTAAAATGGGGTGACAGATTCCCTTTAAGGAAAGCTACAGAAAGACCTGGATTCAGCATGTACAATTATGTCACAGAACACAACGAGTAATGCACTCAACCTCCATGGCCTGTATGCACTGTCACCATGCAAAACTCCAGTGCTGAACAAAAAGCACATTCAAGCACATTTAAAGTTTCTTAACGACTTTAGACAAGTCTGTTAAATACCGGGAGAATATAATCTTGTCAGATAAGACCAAAATGGAACTCTTTAGATGTCCTAATACATCAAAAGGCACAGCAATATCACCCCAAAACACTATGCAAACAGTGATGTTTGTGTGTGGGAACATCAAGGTGTGGGGATGCTTTTCAGCATACAGCACTGGCATAACTGAAAGAAGGATGAATGAACAAATGTACAGATACATTCTTGATAAAAATCTGCTGCAATCTATCAGGATGATGAAGACAAAATAAGAGTGGACAATTCAGCAAGACAATGATCTCAAACTTACAGCCAAGAAAATTCTCAACTGGTTTCAGACAAAGAAAATAAAGCTGCTAGAATGGCCAAGCCAATCACCTGACCTTAATCCAGTAGAACATTTTTGAAGGGAACTAAAGCTCAGAGTTCATAGAAGGAGCCCACGGGACCTTTCGGAATGCGAAGAGTGTTTGTGTGGAAGAATGGGCCATAATCACACCTGAGCAATGCATGTGACTAGTTTCTCCATACATCAGGCATCTTGAAGCTGTTATCGCAATCAAAAGTCTTTTGTACAAAGTATTAATTAAAGGTAAGTAAGCATGTTCAATACTTTTTCCATGTGTCATTTCCCATTGTTACATAAAACTTAATTTATGGACATCTATGGTTTGATTTCTTTGCCTGTGTGGATTGGATGGGTTGTTACCGATATCTGGTTAGAATTTCATGTCTATAGCACCTTGAGAAATACATTTACTTCGAAAATTGTAACGTGTTAATTACTGATTTCACCCGTTGTATATAATGATCATATGATTGCACTTAGGTCCTCAATTAGAGACACTGTTATGTTTCGGTAGCTGAGGGGAAATTGCAAAAATAGCAAAAAATAGCAATACACCAGAGAGGCTGGAAACTATTGGGTTGCAGTACCCTAAACTAACCACCACACTAGAAGTAGCCGTGGAGCGTACCTACGGTGATCCTAGACGCCTCGTCACATCCGGAGAGATAGCTACACCTAAAGGCAGAAAGATGAAGGCTATCTGCCCCGTAGCAGAACCCCCAAAGAAATAGGAAGCCCCCAAACATGTAATGGCGGTTAGACAAGAAGAAAATACGGACACAGACAGAAAATAGAATGAGCAAACGCTGGGGCCCAATCTGTCTAGATAGAAAAGTATAGGAAAGAATTCTGACTGCAACCCAAAAAAAACCCTGACAAAAATACCAACACTTCTGATTAACAAAAAACCTGAGATCACACGATCTCCACCACCTAAATCAGATCTCTGGTGTAACACACAGCAATTCAGTAAATAAAAAATGACAAAGGAACAAAGCAAAAGTGCAAATACAAAATGAGCACAATTGCAGCGCCAGACCCCAAAAGGGGACCAGGCTCCAGCTCAGACGTCGCCCCCAGAGTATTCACAACAAGACACTGTACATCTCCTTTGGGAAAGAGGACTGAGAAGTTTGCAAAGAAATACAGATATATAGAGAAAGCAAACTGAATATGGGTACCATTGATCCCAATATAGGTTAACTGTTATAGGTAGTAATAACATTATCTGCCCATTCATGTCATGGTAAATTTTGAAATTTTACGCTTGATAATGGCTATCTTTGTGTTTTATCAATATAAAAGTCAAGCCATATAGGAGTTAACGAAACATTTAAACTTTACATAAAGCAGGTTGACTATGGAATTAAAGGTGACTCCAATAGTCGTAAGATTTTTGGGGGCTTTTCAGAATACTGAAATCAAATTTTCATTGCAAGGTTTGTTCGGTAGAACACGAAGACATTCTGAAAAACAATTTTCAGTTCAACAGAAATAGTGGTATATTTTAAGGATCATATTAATACAAGATATATATCAGCACATAAATCGCTGCAGGGAATCTCATAATAGAGTGACCTGCTGCATTGTACGGCATTGTATCATTGCACTCTGGTTATTTGATTCATACAAAAAATTTTCAATCTGATTTTGCACCTATTTGACCACAGGGAATTTCAGGCGGCTTACACAATTATAATATATAGAGAGATTTTGTTTGACAGCAAGGTTGTTTCTTTGTTCTATTTTTTCCTGTTTCCAGGAGAAAGCAAATTTAAAGCTCCTGCATTGTTCTTCTCATTTATGTAAAGAGGAAAACAAATATCTAGTAGAAAAATAAAAATGAGGAATTCAACCTGTAAAATTAAATAAAGCGATTTGTAGAAACTGTTTAATGTTCCGTGTATAGCTGATGTAGAGCAAGAAAGACACTTACCTGAGGTGGATGTGCGCTCTTTTCGGGACTGTGTGCAGCAACAATGCCATAAACATCTGTTAGTAAAGAAAAAAAAAATTAAAATAAAATAAACATGACAAATAAAACTTAAAATGTGGTTTCCATGTAATTACAACCATCAGTCTTCAATTTAAAATGTAATGCTCAGAATTCTAATTTATTAAACTGCCAAATTCACCCTAACCTGTGGATTCTACCTCATTAATATATATGGCTGTACACCGCAAACATTTGTAGCTGTCTTCATATTCTTCGTCATGCCATTTCCAAGCCTTAAAGGGAATCTGTTAGAAAGATCACCCCCCCCCCTAAGCCGTCTATACGACATTGTAGGTCATAGAAGGCTGAATAACGTGAGACTCTGACATCTGCGATGTGATGTTTTATTCCAGAGAAATCCACCTTTTTCTTAATATGTAAATGAGCTGTTAAGATCTGAGTGCAGAGCAGAGATCTTCTTCTGCCTCTGGGGGCGTGTATTTATTCTTATCGTGTATGATGTTGTCCAATGATAAGCAAGCAGGAACATGCAGGCGATACAAGAATATGCCACCACAATAGTGAAGAGCAGATTCCTCCACTCTGCCCTCCTCACCGATCTCACTGCAGAGCTGCATATTATTAAAAAGTGTCTAAAATAATGCAAACATGTGGGTAATTGCTAACACCTTCCAGCTTTCATGGCAGTCAGTGTGTGAGGATGGGCAGTACATCAGAGTCTAGAGCACTGGGAGAACAGCAAATAACAGTGTTTGTAATTAAACATAGCTCAACTTTGCTCCACTGACCCTTGCCCACCACACTGGCCCCAGAAGAAAGCTGAAGACCTGCTAATAATCACACTCCGCTCTTCTCTACTCCAAAAGTTTAATCCCGCACAGTTCTGCATTGAGACCAGTGAGAAGAGCCAAATGTCATTATGTTTCACACAGAGTAACCTACTCCAAAATAATGGGGTGAGTGTCCTTCTTTCCCCAATATGCTGCTGCCTGAAAATGATTGTGCAACCTCGCACAGGGGAAAGATGTACACACCCTCAAAGGCACACTCTCGGGAAGATCTCGGTCCTGCCCAAAGCTCTTAAAGGGAATGTCAGTAGGATCACCCCTCCTAAGCATTTTATATGCAGGTCATAGCAGGCTGAATAAAATGATACCTCGATATGTATGATACAATGTCTTATTCCAGAGAAATCCATATTTTTCTTACATGTAAATGAGCTGCTCCAGGCTATGGTGGGAACCTGATCTGCATAAGAATCTGCCTCCAGAGATTGTTTTAAATAAAAGGGGAGTTACCAGTGTGAGACAAGTAACTAACACAAAACAGGAGAACTGAACTTTGTTTTCGTGCAAACATTTTTTGCAGCTCTCTGAGCTCTGTAGTATTGTAACACTATTACAAGCCCTGTCTTCCTGTGAGATGGAAGCTGAAGCTGAGAGGAACCTGCAGATGTGTCAGGTATAATCACACACAGCTCTGCGGAGAGATCAGGAGAGTAGACTGTCAGTCATTACACATCACACTGGTAACTCTCCCTTCTATTTAAAAATAATCTCTGGAGGCAGATTCTCACGCAGATCATTTTCCGCTCCCGTAGTCTGCAACAGCTCATTTATATAGAAGAAAAACGTGGATTTCTCTGGAATAAGACAGGAGATCGCAGATATCAAGGTACCATTTTATTCAGTTTCCAACGACCTACATGCCTATATAGACGGCTTAGGAGGGTTCATCCTACTGATAGATTCTCTTTAAAAGTTCATTTAAGAAAAATGTGAATTCCTCTAGAATTAGATATCGGATAACAAATACCAAGGTATCATTTTAGACATATATAGACAGCTTAGGAGGCTTAATCCTACTGATCGATTCCCTTTACTTTTTCAAGGTTTGGGGTTGTGCTTTAAATACTTATGACCTTGAATTAAGCCTTTTTAACTTTCCTTCCAAGATTACCTTCCAATGACAAGACAACAGCTCCTTAAAAGTCTACCTCCAGTGAAAAAATGACCTCCACAGTATTTCCTTCAAAGTTTAGCCACCTGTGAAGCAACCATCTCCTTCCTCCTAATTCGATTACCATAAGTCACCATTATCTACCATGATACAGATATGTTGTAGGTATCATAGGTTCACTGTTAAAGGGAACCTGTCACCCCCCAGGGCGTTTTTAAGTAAAAGAGCACCCTTCCCCAGTACTAAGCCTGCATTCTGTGAAAATGGCTCTTCTGTTTCTGATCCCCAGTAACACCGAAATATTGACTTTTATAAATAGGTCCCCATACCTGTATTGAGTCCCATAGGTATGGTGTGTCCCCCTGTATCAGCCGCCTCCCAGCCATCCATCACCCCCCTGTTGCGTCCCTGCGCCGACTACCTCATGTATTGCTGTTGGTGTTACATGCCGGCGGGCGCCTGCGCTGTGCCAACAGTTCTCGGGCATGCGCAGTGCACGCTGCCCGGAACTGACATCAGGCTATCGCGCTTGCGTGTTTTGGAGGCCCCAGATCCCGCCCCGCAGTGTGTTATGATGTATTCACACTGCAGGGCTGGGAATCAGGCGCCTGCGCAGTGAACAACTATAGCTGCACCTGCCCCCTTCTCCCTCCTCCTCTTTCATTTTCCTCCCTTGGCAGCTTCTGATGAGCCGAGTTGTTCACTGCGCAGGCACCAGATTCCCAGCCCCGCAGTGTGAATACATCATAATACACTGCGGAGCGGCATCTGGAGCCTCCGAAACACGCAGGCGTGATAGCCTGATGTCAGTTCCGGGCAGCAAGCACTGCGCATGCTCGAGAACTGTTGGCACAGCGCAGGCGCCCGCCGGCATGTAACACCAACAGCAACACATGAGGAAGCGGCGCAGGTACGCAACAGGGGGATGATGGACGGCTGGGAGGCAGCTGATACAGGGAGACACACCATACCTATGGGACTCAATACAGGTACAGGGAACCTATTTATAAAAGTCAATATTTCGGTGTTACTGGGGATCAGAAACATAAGAGCCACCTTCACAAAATGCAGTCTTAGTGCTGCTGAAGGTGGCTCTTTTAGTTAAAAACGCCCTGTGGGGGTGACAGGTTCCCTTTAAGACTCTGAGATCTATTTGCACTTTATATTACTATGTACAATTGCCAGTATCTGCCATCAGGGCTGCTTGTATACTTTGTTTATCGTGTATAATGGATGATGGCCAATTATTGGGCTTTAGTGCCATCACTGCACTTACGGGTTTGTATTGAGAGTTCTGCATGCATTTAACATTAATTGGCCTCCTGATGTGCCCGGTGTACACACGCTGAGAGATGCAGTGAGGTGTCTGAGACATCTGAACATTGTTTCTGCTATATTTACTGTACAATAGCAGACTAATGAGATTATTGATACATTGCCTTGATTATGCTGGTGCATAGAGGCATTAGAGAAGAAAAACAATAAAATGTGTAAATTTAAGAACAGCAGTACATTAAGAAAGAACATTATGTACATATTTGGATTATATTAGTGCAGATTATTATACAGATTTATTGCACTTTAGGTAATAGAACGTTAGGTTGCGTTCTAATAGCTCTCTGCCACACACTGTCAGGTTTCTTTTCATGTACGAGAAAAACAGAATGAGCATGAGTTATATTCAGAGTGACATCAGGTTTTTTTTTCACGGATTAAAAAAAAAAAAAATTCTGATCAACAGAGTGCTGTCCGATTTTTTCACGGACCCATAGAATTTCATTGCCAAGTTTGAACTGGACACTCAGGTCAATATCTGAAATGTCTCTGTAAAAAACAAAAAAAAACATCAAACAACCACAGACATGTCAACATCCTCATAAAGACTATAATAGAGACAAGTGCTACCTATAAAAAAAAAAAATAAAAAAAGATAGCACTTACCCTTTCCTTACTACATTGGGATACTGTAGATCAGGGTTCCCCAACTCCAGTCCTCAAGGCCCACCAACAGGTCATGTTTTCAGGATTTCCTTAGTATTGCCCAGGTGATAATTGCATCACCTGTGCAATACAAAGGAAATCCTGAAAACATGACCTGTTGGTGGGCCTTGAGGACTGGAGTTGGGGAACCCTGCTGTAGATTATAGAATACAGAACTTTCTACTTTAGTGAATTAAATAGCTTTGAATACTTAAAAGGATTCTGTCAGCAGGTTTTTGCTCCCTCATCTCAGAGCAGCCTGATGTAGGCAAAGAGACCCTGAATCCAATGACATATCACTTAGATAACTGGGTGCAGCCCTTCTCACACAATTAAAACTTTTAGATATAGTAATGCAGCAGAGCTGAGGAAGCTGATCCCGCCCACACCAGGCTCTGTATATACAATGTTCATAGACCGTGAGCTGCTTATCACAGAAGGGGGTGTGGTCGGATCAGGAGGCTGGCACTGCTGGGTCACAGTAGTAAGCTTCTGGTGCTAAAACAATCATTCCAGCCAAACAAAACCAGGGAGCTTGATAAAAGAGGCATAGCTGAAATCTTTGTTTTAACCCTACAGCATGCTGTCTTCAGCTTACACAGCAAACAACCTGCTGACAGACTCCCTTTAAGTGTACTAATAAAAGTAGAAAAAAGAATATATTAAAAAAATGTATCAGTGATATTGTCCTAATACTTTGTATACTTAGTGGCTATTAATATCTTTACAGCAGTTTCTGGGATATGTTGGAGGTGTAGCCTGACCAATATAATAATAATAATCTTTATTTTTATATAGCGCTAACATATTCCGCAGCGCTTTACAGTTTGCACACATTATGGTCGCTGTCCCCGATGGGGCTCACAATCTAGATTCCCTATCTGTATGTTTTTTGGAGTGTGGGAGGAAACCGGAGTACCCGGAGGAAACCCACGCAAACACGGGGAGAACATACAAACTCCTTGCAGATGTTGTCCTTGGTGGGATTCGAACCCAGGACTCCAGCGCTGCAAGGCTGCAGTGCTATCCACTGAGCCACCGTGCTGCCATATATATAATATGCCTAAAATCCTGCATATAAAATGAGAGTACTGCAAAAAGTAGCCCAAATGCACATTTATTTTGATGCTGCCAGATCTAACTGCATACAGTATTACATTAAAGAACTACATATACCATTATTCCCCCTCTTACAGACACTATTTCTATTTACAGCAGTCTGCATGTCACAAATACAAACTATACCGAGTGCTTTAGCTACTTACTGACTTCACACACACAACACAACACTACTGAGAAATGATTAGGTATTCTATTGTTTATTAGGTTCAATTCTATATGTTACCCAGCATGAGAAACACCATCCCACTTCAGACAAGGAGGGAAGAGAGAGATGAGGAGCAGCGGATATAACAGGGATGTGACCTGTGACCTCCCACACTATATGACAAGCGGAATCATCTCATTACATGTGTAATAGTTCTTTCACTGTTCCCCCATCAACAAATCTGTCTGATGTAGAACAAAATCCAAAAGGTGGCAATTACTATGTGACTATGAACCATTTAAATTATTACGTATTAAATAAATGTCATATACATTAAGTCTGGAGTATGACTTCCTAGCTTTGAAGAGAAGGGAGGAAGTAAAGTGCTACAACAGTGAAGTGCTATAGTAATTTGAGTCCCTTTATGCATGGCTCCCCCGTCCCTGTCGTTGTTTGCAAGGCTCCTTATCCCCTATCCTTGTATGCATGGTTCCAATAAAAAAAAAAAAACATCCTACTTACCTTCCTGCGTGCCCTCGCTGCATCTCTTCAGGCCGAGCGATCACGTGGACCTGCTTATGAAGGTAATGAATATTCACTCCATGCCTATGGGAGTGGAGAGGCGTGAATATTCATTACCTTCATGAGCAGGGCCACGTGATCGCATGGCCGGAAGAAATGCTGTCGCCGGAACGAACAAGATGCAGCGAGGGCGCGCAGGAAGGTAAATAGGATGTGTGCAGGAAACCGGCGGCTGCGGCTGTAACTGTGCACGTTATAAGAGAAAAATGAATATTCACTGCCAGCGCATTCATTTCTCTTTAGCAGCGGGCACAGGCTTCAGTCGCTGGCTCCTGCCTCTGTGACCCGCTGCTCCGCCGCATACCCCTCCCCCTCTGTCTTTCTGGGACAATGACTTGTGTATAAACCGAGAGGGGGGCGTTTTCTGCACAAAAAAATGTGATAAGTAAAATACAAAATGTTATTTATTTTGTACAAATTCCTTGGGGCCTGTGAATTGTAAGATCTTATTGGCATGTTTCTCACCCAACATTTTCAGTTTAAATTGCATCACCCGCTGCTATATAGTGACATCTCCTTTTACCACATAAAGAACCACTTTTTTCAAAATCCCAGTCAAACAATGCGGTAAAAAAACCAAAAAAACATGAAAATTAAACCCATGGTGCGAATTTCAAATCTGCAGCACACTCATTCTTGTGCGGATTTTCATTGCAGATTTCACCCTATTCAATGACTGATAAATATACAGTAACCAAAAAGTTTAATTTTGGTCTTATTTGACCATAGCACCTTCCTCCATACAGTCTCCAACATCTCTTTGGGCAAATTCAAAACAAGCCTTACAATTTTTGTGTGTAAATAAAGGCTTTTTTCTGTCCACTCCCCCATAAAGGCCACCTCTATGATATCGAGTGTACGGCTTATTGTATTGTATGGATAGATACTCCAGTCTCTGCTTGGGAGCTCTGCAGCTCCTTCTGCGTTACATTTGATCTCTCTGCCGCCTCTGATTAATGCCCTCCTTGCCAGGCTCAGAGTTTTGATGGGCGGCCCTCTCTTGGCAGGTTTGTTGTGGTACCTTGTTCTTTCCATTTGATAATAATGGATTTGAGGGTGCTTTGGGGGATTATCAGAGAATGGGTTTTTTTGTTTTGTTTTTTTACTAACCCAACCCTGACTTGTACTTCTCAACAATTTTGTCCCTGACTTATTTGTAGATCTCCTTGGTCTTCATGGCGTTGTTTGGTCAGTGGTGCCTCTTTCTCAGTGTTGCAGCCTCTGTGGCCTTCCACAATAGGTAAAGTACAGTCATGGCCAAAAGTTTTGAGAATGACACAAATATTAATTTTTACAAAGTCTACTGCTTCACTTTTTCTAATGGCAATTTGCATATACTCCAGAATGTTATAAAGAGTGATCAGCTTAACAGCAATTACTTGCAAAGTCAATATTTGGCTAGAAAATTAACTTTATCCCCAAAACACATTTCAACATCATTGCAGCCCTGCCTTAAAAGGACCAGCTAACCTCTTTTCAGTGATTGCTCCATTAACACAGGTGTGGGTGTTGATGAGGACATGGCTGGAGATCAATCTGTCATGATTAAGTAAGAATGACACCACTGGACACTTTAAAAGGAGGCTGGTGCTTGGCATCATTGTTTCTCTTCTGTTAACCATGGTTATCTCTAAAGAAACACGTGCAGTCATCATTGCAATGCACAAAAATGGCCTAACGGGAAGAGTATCGCAGCTAGAAAGATTGCACCTCAGTCAACAATCTATCGCATCATCAAGAACTTCAAGGAGAGAGGTTCCATTGTTGCCAAAAAGGCTCCAGGGCGCCCAAGAAAGACCAGCAAGCGCCAGGACCGTCTCTTAAAAGTGTTTCAGCTGCGGGATCGGGCTACCAGCAGTGCAGAGCTTGCTCAGGAATGGCAGCAGGCAGGTGTGAGTGCATCTGCACGCACTGTGAGGCGGAGACTCTTGGAGCAAGGCCTGCTCTCAAGGAGGGCAGCAAAGAAGCCACTTCTCTCCAGAAAAAACATCATGGACAGACTGATATTCTGCAAAAGGTACAGGCAGTGGACTGCTGAGGACTAGGGTAAAGTTATTTTCTCTGATGAATCCCCTTTTCGATTGTTTGGGACATCAGGAAAACGCCTCATTCGGAGAAGACAAGGTGAGCTCTACCACCAGTCTTGTCTCATGCCAACTATTAAGCATCCTGAAACTATTCATGTGTGGGTTGCTTCTCAGCCAAGGGAATCGGCTCTCTCACAGTCTTGCCTAAAAACGCAGCCATGTATAAAGAATGGTACCAGAATGTCCTCCAAGAGCAACTTCTCCCAACCCTCCAAGAGCAGTTTGGCGATCAACAATGCCTTTTCCAGCATGATGGAGCACCTTGCCATAAAGCAAAGGTGATAACTAAATGGCTCAGGGAACAAAACATAGAGATTTTGGGTCCATGGCCTGGAAACTCCCCAGATCTTAATCCCATTGAGAACTTGTGGTCAATCATCAAGAGACGAGTGGACAAACAAAAACCTAAAAATTCTGACAAAATGAAAGCATTGATTGTGCAAGAATGGACTGCTATCAGTCAGGATTTGGTCCAGAAGTTGATTGAGAGCATGCCAGGGAGAATTGCAGAGGTCCTGAAGAAGAAGGGTCAACACTGCTAATATTGACTTGCTGCATTAACTCATTCTAACTGTCAATATAAGCTTTTGTTACTCATATGTTTGCAATTATTATATTTCTGTCTGTGATAAAAAACATCTGTCAAACACACATAAAAACCAGAGGGCAGCAGATCATGTGAAAATATAATATTTGTGTCATTCTCAAAACTTTTGGCCATGACTGTATATACTGACAGCCCATGTGACGCTTAGATTGCACACAGGGGGACTTCCTTTCACTAAGTATGTGACGTATGAAAATAATTTTTAGGTGTCTCATAGTAAAAGGCGTGAATACATATGCACATGTCAATTTTTATTTATTTGATCCCATAAATTTAATTTTTTCCTATATTTTTCTCACTTCAATTCACCGACTCAGACTATTTATTGCTGATTCCTCACACACAAATCGCATTACAAAAGTATTTAAACACAGGTTGTAAATGTAACAAAATAGGTAAAAAGACAAGGGGGTGAATACTTTCGCAAGTTGCTGTAGTAGGGTGAAATCCCCAGTCAAAATCTGCAAATCACACATGCGGATTCAGTGTGGATCTGTTGCACATTTGTGACCAAATCCACAGGGAAATTTTCCAGAATGTGTCAACATAGCCATATGGTATAATATGGCAATATATTATAGAAGAGATATACTAAGATATTTATTTAAACAGTATCAAATTGAAACATAATTACAACATTTATGGAAAAATAATGTCTCTTTACATCTAACATGAAAGCCAAATATTTTACTGAACAACTTCAAAAGTATCAGAACTCTATGACCTTAAAAGATAAAATATGATCTGAGCTACATGTGTCATACTGTTTAATTGGGACATTAGTTGACTAATGAATGGCTTTTATTATTAATATGACAAGGCAAACAACTTTGTTATTGAAGAATCTTTTTGATGGTGCTCCCATAATTCCTAATTTAGAGTCAAGAGATGGGGTTTGTTTCAGGCTTGGTGCCAGTGAAACACATACATGACCCCACAGACGTTCCATAGCAGCTGTTCCCAGTAGAAGATAGCATGGGGTAAGTAATGTGAAGAGAACAAAACAGCTGATACGATGTACACACGGTAGGAACTGGAAAACAGCAGCTTTTAAGTTCATAAAACACAAATAACCTCTACTATGATAAAGGTCCCCAATAAAGAGGATGGATAGGCTTTAGGACACATTTTCTTTTAAAATCTACAATAGCTACCTGCTCCTTCAGAGAGACATTGCACATAAAGAATATAATAAAACAAAGGTGGAGCTAGCAATGTACATGGGTGGTAAGTAAAGATGTAATATAATAGATAGCTACAGCCACTGTAGGATACCACTAACATGAGCATTTATGGATAAATATAGATAGACCAACTGCAAAATTATGATATACAGCACAAAGAACAAGGATACAGTCAAAAGGTCATCATAAAATATAACATTTATTGAAAAATATTAAAACCTGGAATAAGGCAGCATGGGGAATGTAAGTTCACAATATGCACAATGAAAAAGGGCCATGTGAACAACCAGATATCCCACCCGGGTAAACTAATCCATGGGTATAATAATATCACTAATACAATAGATAACAATATGAGAGCAAAAAGAATGGCATCATATGCATGTGCAAATCGATAATTAACAAGAAATCATCCATAACATCGCTCAAAGTATACAGTGATAATAAATCAGCAAATAAGTATAATTACCCAGAGGTGTAGGATCGGTGAACACAGGGCCGCCCCGACGCGCGTTTCGGAGTAGAAAAACTCCTTCCTCAGGGGGCGCATATTATACCCATGGATTAGTTTACCCGGGTGTGGGTATCTGGTTGTTCACATGGCCCTTTTTCATTGTGCATATTGTGAACTTACATTCCCCATGCTGCCTTATTCCAGGTTTTAGTATTTTTCAATAAATGTTATATTTTATGATGACCTTTTGACTGTATCCTTGTTCTTTGTGCTGTATTGCACATAAAGAATGAAGAGCTCAACATGACATTTTTTGCTGTCTCTTTAAAAGGTAACTATTAAAATATATGTTTTTTGTATCTTATTATTGCAATTGTGCTGTTTCTTCATAGAAATGTTTAAGTGATATTTGAAAAAAATTTTTTATGTATAATATATATATATATATACATACGAATTAGAATATATTATATACACATAGTACCTTGAAAAATTATTCATGACACGTGAACTTTTACACTTTTTTGAAGCATATTACGCCTGCAAACTTACAGAGGGTGAAATAAGTATTGAACACTGAGAAGGATCGCACAAGAAAGATCACGCAGATTCCCTCCGCTGCCACCGCATGTGAGGAACCCACACCTCTCCACCCCACCTGACGTCACTTTTCAGTCTGAAGGATCACACGGTACGATCTCCTCACTTGCATCGTGACATTCCACATCCCCTGGGAACACGCAAGGTCAGCTTGTCACAGTTTTACAGAGACACCCCTTGTCCACACAAACCCAAGGAGGTACGGGGAGTGAGGGTGGCCCACACAGCCGCTGACGTGGCACCATACTCGCTCACAACCCTGTCAGGCTGAGAGGCCCCTTTCACTAGCACCAGTAAAACAGAGCGCTTCCAGCTCGGTAGGCCTGCCACTAGTTCCTCGTTACATGTAAGCCCGGTCAGTTAAAGGGATTAGATTGGGCCAGAAATTAGCCCCAGTAGAATGTAAAGTTCAGCCGAGAACACGGATGTGTTGATTCGTGGATCAAGGAAAAAGAGCAGCCCAAGGATTAAAAATATAATTTATCGCATTTAGGGCACAATAGACAAAACACTATTGTGATAACACAGCATTTAATCTTAATTATCCCGACGTCTATTTTCAGAAAGCCAGGAGGCATAGACTTATCTTTATGCTGACTTTTCAAATTGGGGTTCTTCAGTTGGTCAGCAACCACAGACTGTTGCAATATGAATCTTGAATGTTGATTTTTGATATTGTTGAATGGCTGATGTTTGCCTCTTATATTAGCTCCTACAGCTTAATATCTGCTATCTCTACAATACAGGTGCGCAAGGTCATTGAGCAATTGGTGTTTGAGAATATGTTTATTGACCATTGTGTGGGACCCTGTGGCTTGTTGACTTGCAAAACAGAGGAGTAAAAACTATGCAAATTGATTAAATACTCAAACAATTCAAGTTAATCTCATCACACCTTCCTCTTGACCTCTGGATGGTGGCTTGAAGCAGAAAAGTTGTGAACTATATAAAGGGGATATGTCTCTGTAACAAGAGATTCAAAGAACCAGGGAACCATTACAAAACCACAGGCAGGAAAACTCTACTGCACAGCTGCCAGAACATCAAGGCTCCATCACGAGGAACACAGATTTGACGTTTTACAGGATGCCAGCTTAGGTGACTACAGCCCCGGCTGAAAGAATACAGATCTGCTCCATTGACCATCACTAAACCCATGGATATGTTTGGGGAAGTCAGGATTTGGACACACCAGTCACCTGGCTCCGTGGAGATGTTAGGAGAAACCAGATTGTGACCCTCCGGTCACCTGTCCTCGTACATCAATGAACTGTCAGCTTCCTTAGCTTGTCGTTACCGCCTCTCTGTGCCTGCCACAGGTGGGGGTGGTCGGCCCTGAAAGTCGCAGCTGCTTTAATCCTGGCGAGTTAGCGGAAGGGTGAGACTGCAATTTTGTGCCATCTTGTGTATTTTGCTAGGACTGTTTTATTTGTTGTCTGTTTTGTAGTTCAATAAAATATTGCCATTTTGTTTTACTCTTACCTGTGTTGTCTGAGTAGTATTACGCCCACAGCAAAAGGAGAGCGGGCATTCAGTGGGATAAGCCCTAGTCCATGCGGTTTCAGGCCAGCAGACGAGCGCCCACTGACACCCCTTGTCTCCACAACTATATACACAATGGTTATACATATACAACAGACAGATGCAAATACAAATAGTGGTAGTACAAAAGTATGCAGAAGAGTCAATTACTAGTCAGATGAAAGGTCTGGCTTGCGGGGTAGGGGCTGCTACTTGGGAAGCAGGTGGTCCGCTCTGTTCCTTGACTTCTACCCACATGATATGTCGTTGTGATCTCCTCAGAGAAAAGCAATAGGCCATGATTTACACGAGCATTTAACCCCTTGGGGTCATTCCCCTTCTGCGCCTTGAGGTGGACCTAAATCCCCTCCCCTTGCATTTAGTAGCTAAAAATTCTAAAAACTAAGAAAAGTCATAACTCATTAATGGACGGTCCTAGGGAGGCGGCTTTGGCGCCATCGGATCCGGCCGGGCCCCTGCTTTGCGTTGAGATGAAATACCGTTTTGCAGCCTGGCTTCTACTAGCCATTCTATGTATTTACCCGCCCCATGGGGTGCTAGAATGGATCGAGACCCTAGAAGCTGTTTGGCCCGTTCCAAAGATCTCGAAAATGTAACCGATGTGTGGCTAGGACGTACGATAACTCCAAATTCTCCTTACGAAATCCTAGTTGTCTGAACAAAGTGGTTACACCACATAGGCTCTGCAGGAGGTCTTCCTGTAGGAGTTTGGATACTAGCCAAGCTCATGGGGGAAGTGAATTTCTTCTTTGAAGCTGAGATAGCTGGGCTACCGGCTAAGCCAGGTGTCCTTTTACAGCTACTCATGTTGAAGGACTGTAGTATATGATATGATACAGTTGATGAGCATGACTTAAATCCAACATATTCTTCACAAACACGTCACAAATTTTCTTAGTAAATATACAGGGGTTGGACAAAATAATGGAAACACCTGGACCATCAACAAAAGTTAGTTTAATATGGTGTAGGTCCACCTTTTGCGGCAATTACAGCCTCAATTCTCCGAGGTATGGATTCATACAAGGTGTGAATTGCTTCCAAAGGAATTTTACCCCATTCTTCAGTTAAAACACCCTCCAGTACTTCTTTGAGCGATGATGGCGGCAGAAATCGACGTCTAACTTGAATCTCTAAAATCGACCATAAATGCTCAATAATGTTGAGGTCTGGGGATTGTGGGGGCCAGATGAGATGCTCAACTTCATTAGAATGTTCCTCGTGCCATGCTATAAAGATTCTAGCTGTATGAATTGGTGCATTATCATCCTGAAAGATGCCGTTCCCCTCCGGGAACAGTGCTTGAACCATAGGATGCACTTGGTCGCCCAAACTGCCTAAATAATCGCGGCTGTTAATTCTTCCATGAAGGGATATCATTGGCCCGGCGGATCTCCACGAAATAGCACCCCAGATCATCACAGAACCTCTGTCATGTTTTACGGTTGGGAGAAGGCAGTCTGGATGGAATGCTTCTTTCGGCTGTCTCCAAAAGTACACGTGGCCGGAGGTCGGAAATAGGGTAAACGATGATTCGTCTGAGAATATCACATGTATCCACGGCTCGAGGGACCAATTCTGGAGGTTTCTTCACCACTCTAAACGCTTGGAAACATTTGTCATTGAGAGCAGCGGTTTTCGAATTGCAGCTCTTCCGTGGAATCCAGATTTGTTCAGCTCCCGACGAACAGTTTTTGTGGAAACTGGGTTCTGTAGGTGTTCATTGAGCTCAGCAGTGATTTTCAGACCCGTGGTCTTGCGATCCTCTCTCACAATTCACTTTAGAGTCCGATGGTCTCAGTCAACTTCGACTTTCGGCCGGACCTGTGCTTTGCTGCGGACGTTTTTCCTTCTCTTTCAAACGCAGTCATTACTTTGGAGACAGTACCTCTTGACACACCAAGCATTCGGGCACTTTCGGTTACACTAGCGCCTGCCACACCAGCACCAACAATTTGGCCTCTTTGAAAATCCGAGAGGTCTGCCATTGGTATTAGGTTCTCATCACTGTTCTTACAATTATGCAAAACAAACAGTTAATTTACATACATATCACATAACACAAATAATCAACTACAAAACATTACCATATGTCACGGTTTGCATGTTTATAATATGTTCGAAGATTATGATGCCAAAACGTTAGGTGTTTCCATTCTTTTGTCCAACCCCTGTATTTCTAAATGTGCTTTGAAATGAAATTCTCACCAGACCTCGGTAACAACCTATCCAACCCACAGTGTTCAGCATTGCACTCGTGCACAGGCGTACTTCTCTCTGCTGTCGAGAGCAGAGCATAGTACTGCAGTGCGCAAGAAAAGGCCAAAGAACGCCGGTGTATGTGCAATGCACTACTTTACTCTGCCCTCAACAGAGCAGAAAGAAGTTGAAGTGAAATTTTGACAAAGGACGCTTGTGTTTGAACCGCGTTGCTATATGGATTGTCATGTGAACCTTGTGATTTCTTTAAAATGTTAAAGATGTTCTAATAAACTATGGAATTTTATGAAGATAGAACAATCCCCCTTTGATTTTACAATTTTTACAGAGAGAAGTAAGCCTGCACAGGAGAGCAATGCTGGATACTGTGTGGATGGCGTAGGACGCATCATCCACATGGAGCAGTGCAGTAGGACGGCGATCGCAAGAAAGGAGGTGCCAGATCAAGACTAGAGACACCCATCGGACAAGACCACCCCATAGGAAAGTATAATAAAAGGTCTTATTCTTGTCTTGCAGGCTGGATTGGGGGCTTATATACAGGTACAGCATATTAGAATGCTGTATATGAGGGATTAAAGGTACTGGTCTTACCTCATATGGGAAAAACCTGGTGACAGGTTCCCTTTAAAGGCTTCCAAGACATACACCCGGGCCTTGGTATTGAATCCGTGTGTGACTTGCAGCTTGCGTGTGCACAGCAGCCTGGCTGTGGGCTGCAGGATGTCTCCTGTAGTCCAGCAGCTTCTAGTGCTTCATCTTGCTTGTCTGCGGCTTCTAGTAACTCCAGAGTTCTGTCAGCTACCTTTCTCTGGGTCTCCTGGAACTCCAACTGTGTTCCCCTACGGTTTTCTAGAGGTCTTCCTGGTTGTGTTCGGCTTCCTTGGTTGCAGACTTTCCTATTATTCCCGAATGCTATCTACTGACTGCCAGCAGTTTCCAGCATTGCACTCCGCCTGCCTGAATGCAGTTTCCCAACGTTGTCCGCCTGCCTATGGTTTCCTGCACTACAGCTGCTTGCCTGCAGTTTTGTAACGTCCTTACATCTGCCTGCGGTCTCCAGTCCCTCTACTGACCATCCAACTGCACCGACGCCCCTGGCCCAAGTGCTACCTGGACCTTGAAGGAACCACCTATCCTGATGAGTAACACAAACTTTATATAATTGAATGAAGGAAGAATGGAAAAATGTACCAAGCCATGCTTCTGAAAAAATTGCTCTCATCTATCAAAATGATGAAGATGGAACGAGTGGACATTTCAGCAAGACAATGATCTCAAACACACAGACAAGGAAACTCTCAATTAGTGTCAGAGAAAGAAAATAAATCTGCTAGAATGGCCGAGTCAATCACCTAACCTGAATCCAGTAGAAAATTTATGGAAGGAACTAAAGTTGAAAGTTCATAAAAGGAGCCCACAGAAGATTCAGGATTTGAAAAGTGTTTGTGTGGAAGAATGGGACAAAAACACACCTGAGCAATGCATGCCACTAGTTTCTCCATAAAGGAGGCATCTTGAAGCTGTCATAACCAAAAAGGCTTCTGTATAAAATATTACCATAAATAAATTTAAGAAAGCGTGGCCAGTACTTTTTCCCCTGTCATTTCTCATTATAACACAACTTAATTCATGGACATCTTTGGTTTGATATCTCTGCCTGTGTGGATTGGATGGGTTGTTACTGACATATAGTGAGAATTTCATGTTAATTGCACCATTAGAAATATATTTACTTGGAAAATTAGTAACATGTTCAATAGTTTCACCCACTGTAAATGTTTTATTGCGATTTTAAGTAATATACCAACAAAAAGTAGTGTTTGTGAAGTGTATAGGAAATTATATATGGTTTTCTAAATATTTTAAACATACATTTTAAAATTGTGAGGTGCATTTGTATTCAGCCCCTAAGTCAATATTTTGTAGGATCAATTTCACTGCAATTATTGCTGCAAGTCTTTTGAATTACCATATATTTCAGATTATGAGACACACTTTTCCCAAAAAAAGTTGGGAGGAAAATGGGGGTGCGTCTTATAATCCAAAAGGTAGCTTACCTGGGGGGGGGGGTGGCTGCGGTGGAGACAGGGTCGCTGATTCAGGAGGCAGGTGGTGGCAGGACTGGGGCGAAACTGTCGGCCCTGGAATCTCATAAGATGTCGGTGTGTGGAATCTGTTTTCCCATTAATTTCCCTGTGATGGGCTTCGGGAAAATGTCCGCCAGAGGTAGCGCATGAGTAGATTGAGATCTTGGGAAACGGGATTTTGGTAAATCTCAATCTGCACATGCGCCACCTCCAGCAGCTTTTTTTGCAAAGCCCACCGAAAGGGAAATCAATGGAAAAGCGGATTCCACTCACCAGCACCGACATCGTATGAGAGCCCAAGGCCAGCAGCATCATTCCATTCCTGCCATCGTCCTCCTGAAGCAGCAACCCTGCCTCTTGTGACCTCACTCCAAAATTTGGGGTGCCCATTCTTCTTTGCAAACTAGCTTTAGCTCAGTGAGATTGGATGGAGAGCATCTGTCAACAACAATTTTCAAGTCTTCACATGAATTTTCAATGGGATGCGACTGGTCCATTCACACATATGAATAGTCTTTGACCTAAAACATCCATTGTAGATCTAACAGTATGGATAGGGGCGTTGTTTTGCTGCTAAGTGAACCTACAGCCTAATGTCAAGTCTTTTGCAGACTCAAATAGGTTTTCCTCCCTGTATTTATCTCCATCAATCTTCCCATCAACTCTGACCAGCTTCCTTTACTCTGCTGATGAAAAGCATCTCCATGGCTTTATGCTATCACCACACGTTTAGACGGTAGGGCTGGTATTTTTAAGCTGATGTGCAAATTATTCCACATGCTGAGTCCCCTGGATGGCTTTTTGCAAATGGGACTTCTTATGGCTTGCTTCCAAAAATGTCTTTCTTCTTGCCACTCTTCTACAGAAGCCACATTTGTGGATAATTTGACTAAATGTCGTTCTGTGGACAGATTCTCCCACCTGAGCTCTGGTTCTCTGTAGCTTCTCCAGAGTGATCATGGGCTTCTTGAAAGCTTCTCTAGTTAGCACTCTCCTTGCTTGGGAGGTCAGTTGAGTTGGAAGGCCATGTCCTGGTCTACAGTAGTGCCATACTACTTCCATTTTACAGTGACTGATTGAATAGTGCTCAGTGAGATGCTCAGAGATTGGGTTATTTTTTTTTTTTTTTATAACCTAATCCTGCATTACTCTTCTCCACAACGTTATCCATGACCTGACTGGTGTGTTCCTTGGTATTCATGATTCTGTTTGATCCCTAATTTTATCAAACATCAGAGGCCGTCACAGAACAGCTGTAGTGATTGTGAGACTGAATTACACACAGGTACTCTACTTACTAAATATGTGACGTCTGGAGGAATTTGGTCACTCAGGATTTTATTTAGGGGTATCAAACTGCAGGGGGCTGAATACAAATACACGTCACAATTTTCATATTTATATTTTTAAAATATTTAGAAAACCATTTTTTTTTACACTTCAGAAATACTTAGTACAGTCGTGGTCAGCACACCATGGGTCATAGTTGATCAGCAGTTCCCAGCGGAGTACAGCAGGACAGATGGAATCCAACTCTGTTGTACATATTATTTCCAAATTCACCATATAATTGCAGTAGAAACATCATATTGAAACAAATTGTCTTTCCACTCTTTCCATCCCTCCCCCAGCCCTTTCTGTCCAGTATTGAAATGTACGCAAATTTATTCAACGCTAACTGTGCTTTTGGTAAAAATTGGTCAGCGAATACAAATTCGAGCTTCAAAACATCAGCTCATCGCTACTTAAAAGGGATTAAGAGGCCGATCACAACTCATAACCATCAAGAATATAACAACTCTCAGGCTCATAATATGGCAGCATATACAAGAAGCATGCAACAGGACTCTGCAAACGATGAGTACGTGAACTCCATATCTGCTCCACACAAAGACCTGAGATTGTTAGGCTCACTCACTTTGATCAAAATGTGTTCTGCCAGCGATAATGCAACCTCTTTTAGATGGGACCCTAGTAATATGGCAGTATAATTTTGCCAAGTCCAAATGTTTGTAATTTTTCAGGTGGTGACCTAGAATTTGTCTCTAGAGTACATGCTTCCATGAGTCCAAGCGCAATATGTCCACTCCAGCTGATGCTTGGTTCTGTACGTGGCCTTTTTATATGCAGCCTCCATGAAAACTAAATCCATAAAAGTACAATTCTACCTTACAGAATATTAAGACCTCGGTTGCACATTGACAAAGTGACTTGATCATCTCCGTCTTCTATTAGTCAATAGAGATTGCATGACTTTATGAAGACTTAAAGTAAAGAAATTGGCCCATACTACAGATTAGAAGAGGTATGGTATATACATACTTTTGGCCATCTAATGTATCATATAATTTGAAATAACAGGTTGAAACGTAACATCCAAAGCTGTCAGAAAAAAATTACTTTCTAGCCTTAACTCAGCAATCCCATAAAACATGCACATCACGATCAGGTTGATGTAACATCACATCCCTATCCGACAGGGCACGCATCATTTTCTGCTAATTCTCAGGATCTTTCCACTTCTTTGGCCTTTCATCTGCCTTCACAGCGGCGTTGATGAGTCTTCTGAGTAATAATTTAATTTCCACACAGATGTTTCCGCAGCTGCAGAAAACAAAATCTGCATTCTACACTGGTAAAATAGTAATTAAGCAAGAAGAGGAGGCAGTCGACGCTTTTCTATTCTTGGTATAAAAAACACATTTAGAAAATGTCATTATTCAGGAAAACTTGATACAAATATTACACTTTTTTTTTCATGGTTTATAAAGAAAAGGCAAAACAAATAACATAACATATTCCCATATGAAACTGAAAATTACACTTAAAAAAAAAAAAAAAAAGTCATTAGCTTATCAACGAGCCAGTAAGAGATGAAATACTGACAGAATATAAGAAACTAAGCTAGATAAATTATCCCGTCGGACAGGCTTACAATCCGGTTAAAGCCAAGGAAAAAAAAAGTTCTCATGCGACTAAACACATTTACTATGTAGCAATAAAAAAGCCATTTACTTGAAAGTGCACAAGGATTTTAGAAGAAAATTCCAGTAAAAATATCCTTCAGACTACTCGGTGAAAGACTTTTCTATTAAAATTCTTTATTCATTCCTGTAGGACCAAAACAGAAAAAGGAACAAGGTCTCGGTGGCAAACACAAAACAATTTGTTACAAGGGAGCAGCGATGTAATAGAACGTAACTATGGTAGAGCGTAATGATAAAGCGAGGACCCCATGTCCACCTCTGGATGGGGAACAAGAAATCCAATCTGGGGGGTAGGGAAGACATGCAAGAAATGAAAAAGATAAAAAAGGAGAGGGAGCAGAGAAACTAAAAGATAGCCAAGAATTTTAGGACTCATTTAGGGTTACAATTTCAGATACTACAAGAACAACTTGAACCAAAGTACACCCTCCCTTTTACTGACCTATTAGAGTGGATCTTTAATCAAATATCACAATGCAAACGGCATACATGATGAAAGGCGTTGT
This sequence comes from Oophaga sylvatica, assembly GCA_033576555.1. Classification (NCBI taxonomy): domain Eukaryota; kingdom Metazoa; phylum Chordata; class Amphibia; order Anura; family Dendrobatidae; genus Oophaga; species Oophaga sylvatica. Next base: position 60,570,910 of record JARQOD010000002.1, read on the forward strand.
CCGGTCTCTTGATGAAAATCTTCAGTCACTAAGTGTCGGAGTCCTTACACATTCCAACTCGATGTGCTCGGCCTCGCTCAATTCACTTGTCCTATCCATTATCTTTTATCGGTCAAGAATTCAACACTTCGCGATTACTGCATTAAAATTACAAAACACACCGCCCATCTCAGCAGGTTTTGCCTGTTTAGGTGTCCTCAGGGACGTTGGGACAAAACCCCTGAAGACCGTAGATGTATATCTACAGATTCACCGTGGTTAGTCATGGAACTGAGCTTCACACACACTTTATGGTTTTCACTAGCGTACTTTTAACACAAGATTAGTTTTAATGGTATACAGATTGTTTTTTAAATTACTAAATGTTTTGAGCAGTAAAAAAAAGTATTATTGCATGTGCTCGAGCAGCATCTATTACTGTAAAATAATGAGTGAATCTAATTATTACGGTACATAGTGTCTAATAAAAAAAAGTCAATTGCAATTATCACTTACGGAAAATTTTGTAAACAGTCCCTGTCGACTGCACTTTTTTTTTTTTTTTGGAGTATTACCTTGTTTTATAAGACTTATGAGCATCAAGCAGCAAAGAAAGCAAATGCATCAGATCATTAATCTGAAACATCCAAAAGGGAAAGGGAGGTTCCAGCTTTTCCCACATGAATGCTATGTACATGACCAAGCCACCATCGACAGGTGATGAAACAAGGATCACTTCTAGACAGAAAAAGATCTCTCCTTTTTATTTTATTTGTGTTCATTTTTTCATTATAGTTTCTGTACAAGGCTAGGAGATCAGATCTGCTGCACCCCAAAGCAAAGTGTAAGGAAAAAAACTTGAGTTGAGTTTTCTAGGTTCTAAAGCTTTTTCCCACTTTGAACATAAATTAACCAAAACGTTTCAAAAATTACAAGAAGATCTTGGTTACTTAGGACCCCTTTTTCTCAGCATGTTGGCCTGCCACTTTGCTAAAAATCAAATCTTTCTAATACCATGATATAACAAAAAAAACTATTACAATGGCTGGGTACCAAAATAAGACTTACACACAATTTTATTTTATACCATAAAAATGTATTTTATACGCTGAATGTGATTTTGTGATATGGTTTACTTGTTAACTCTAATCTTGCTTGAATGTACTGAAGTGATGCTAACATATCCTCTGGATCTTAGTAGTAGAAACACCAGAAAGGCCAACAAGTGCTGAGGCATAAAGATATATTCTCCTCTGTTGTATTACCCACTACAGAGCCCATAATTACTATGGAAATTACATCAGCAAAGGAACTGTACATCTGGAGCTTTTCTACATGTTTTTCCATGATTAAGGTTAAAGGGAATCTGTCATCAGGTTTTTGATATTGGAGAAAAGCATAATGTCGGCGCTGAAACACAGATTCCAGCAATGTGTCACTTACTGGGCTGCTTGCTAAAGTTTTGATAAAATACTTGTTTTATCTGCTGCAGATCTAGCAGTTCACTGAATACGGAGCTCAGTATAACCCCATCCACACCACTGATTGGTAGCTTTCTGTGTACACTGTTCATAGGCAGCAAGCTGCGAATCAGTGGTGGGGGCGGGGTTATATAGGGCTCATAAGTATGGAGCAGCGTGTTTACTATCTGTTGATAATCTTCTGATTTTTCTTAAAAACTACAAAACTAGCAGGAAGTAGGTGACATCACTGAAATCAGGGGCTCTGTCTCCACATTATGCCGTTCTCAGACTAGGAGGCAAAAATCCGGTGACCAATTCCCTTTAAGATCATCATAACCAAAAACAAGCATTGGCTGAAGAAGCAAAAAGCACACTTCCACTGACTCAGACAGTGGAAATGTGTTCTTTGGCAATAAGAATCAAGTTTAAAATCAATCTGTCATAAAGGTTTTTGCAACTTAAACTGAAAGGAGTAAGATGTAGAGAAAATGGCCCTGATTCCAGCGATGTGTCACTTACTGGGCTGCTTGCTGTTGTTTTGATAAAAGCACTGTTTTATTATCAGCAAAATACCACTAGAGGATTAGTAAACCTGCTGTCATGTAGTAGTTCAACCATGCCCCCCACCACTGATTGGCAGCTTTCTGCTGTAGTGCAGCGGGGTTGATGCAGTGTGTCAGACAGTGACCCAGGAAAGTTCAAAGCAAATGTCTGTTAATGTTCTAAGTAACTCACAAAATGAACAGCACACGGTATCCTCCAGATCTCAGCTGGAGCGTCACAACAGTCCGTATTCGATACCGGTTGCCGAGGGCGACTGCACCACCATGTCACACTCAGGGGTGCCAGGCGTTCGCTGCTCTTGGCTCTGTGTTACTGCACACCTAAGCCGGATGTTGCAGAGCCACCTGCTCTGCAGTTTGCAAACAAAACGCTGCCACACCTAACCCTTTACAGCAGGGTTATTAAAAGGAATCTGTGGCCATGGGCCACTTGTAAGACCCGGCCTGGAGGGAGCAAACCGCCCCACTACCATCCTGTAGTCCGCTCCACACAGAAAGCCCTTAACAGGTTTTCCTAAACATTACCTAACTAAGGTCCAAACTTACTTTTTTTTTTTGCACTGCAGCCACAGCTATATCTGTGACTGCAATGCACTCCACTGGGTTTAATACGCTTCTATGCGCATCCTGGGGGATACATATTGATCCTCGCATATGATCCCCCTCACTGCTTCACACTGCCTATGCATAGTGTAAACAGAAAACTGCCAATCACTGGTGTGGGAAGGTTATACTGAGCTCAGCATTCAGAGAACTGCTAGATCTGCAGCAGATAAAACAGTGATTGCATCAATATTGTCGTAACTAGTATAGTAGGAAATACATCACTGGAATCAGGGTCTCTGCTGCTGTCAGTTGGGAGAGTCTAAAGGACATATTTACATCAGAGAGTTGCCCAGAAAACACTACCAACTGGCAAGCATGGCGCCTAAAATAACATTTAGTGACGAAGGGACAATTGTTTGTAGTGGTTTTTCAGGGCATGTGCTAAGCACTTTATTTTCAATTAAGGGGAATACGTTTGCTAGATTGTACAAAGATATTTTATACAATTGCCAATAAAGACACTGGTTGTAGAGTTTGGTGAGCAGGAATTTCAGCGACCAGCACAAAGCCCCAATATTAATCCCATCCAACTTGTCATGGGGGGCACAGGATGGACCTGCTTTGCGTTCCTTTGCTCTGGTGTTGCAAGGGATAAACTGTTCTGCTTTCCTCCTAGAGCTTTCCATCCTGAGTCATCTCAGTAATTCTCTACTCCCTGCTGGTGTAAATACTGACCTGTTTGCTTTAGTAGCTGCCAGTGATAGCTTGCTATACCCTGGAGTTGGTTTGGGAGTTGAGGGTCGTGGATTGAGAAGCGGTTTTGGAGTCGCCTCTGGAGACTGCTGTTTGGAAGTTTGTTTGGTGTTATCATTCTCCTTACCTTCCTGTTTGGTTTGCCTCACTCTTCCTCTCGCGTTATATACCATTTAGTCATGAACGAATAGCATACTAACCAAGTGTCTTCGGTGTGCTCGAATAATATGTTCGAGTCCCCGCACCTGCATGTCTCGCGGCTGTTCGACAGCCACAACACCTGCAGGGATTGCCTAACAAAAAAGCAATCCCCCATGTGTTGTGGCTGTCGAACAGCCGTGGGACATGCAGGCGCAGGAACTCGAATATATTTTTCGAGCAGACCGAAGACACTCAGGACACGAGCATGCTCAGATAACACCTAATTTGAGCACGTTCGCTCATCACGAATACCATTCCTTAGCCTGGGAAAAGAGGGAAGAATGGGAATGGGAAGCATTTAAGGAAACCAGGATGGATGAACATAGAACTTAAACACATGCTAAAAAGGAAGAAAGAAATGTTTATCAAATGGAAAGAGGGAGGCATATCTAAAGAAGAATATAATGCCGTCTGCAGAACCTGCAGGGCACAAATCAGATTATCTAAAGCTGACAATGAATTAAGGCTTGCAAGTGACGTCAAAAGCAACAAAAAAGGATTTTGGGGATACGTCAAAAGTAAAAGAAAAGTCAAAGATGCTATAGGATTTTTACAGGATGAAAATGATGAAATGGTAAGTCAGGATGTTGAGAAGGCTGAACTTTTAAATTCCTATTTTGCATCTGTTTTCTCTCAGAAAGGAAATGTAACATCAACTGATCTTCACTGTCCTATTAAAGGAATAGAAGAATCCAGGATATCTATAAACAGAAAGACAGTGAGGAAACACTTAGCTAACCTAAATGAATTCAAGTCTCCAGGTCCAGATGAATTACACCCCAGAGTACTGAAGGAGATAGCAGAAGAAATTCTTGAACCACTGTCCATAATCTTTGAAAATTCTTGGAGAACAGGAGAAGTCCCAGAAGACTGGAGAAGAGCAAATGTTGTTCCTATCTTCAAAAAGGGGAAGAAGGTGGACCCAGGGAACTACAGGCCGGTGAGTCTGACTTCTATACCAGGAAAGATCTTTGAACAAATTATTAAAGAACATGTATGCAAGTACCTGGATAAGAATGAAGTGATTAAACAGAGTCAGATGAAGGAATTGAGGGTAAACTGATCAAATTTGCTGATGACACAAAGCTAGGAGGGGTAGCTAATACTAGAGAAGAGAGAGAGAGGATTCAAAAAGATATACATAAACTGGAGCAGTGGGCAGCAACTAACAGAATGGATTTTAACAGGGAAAAATGCAAAGTACTACATCTGGGCAATAAAAATGAAAAAAAGCATATACAAAATGGGAGGAATAGGGCTAACTAACAGCACATGTGAAAAAGACTTGGGTATACTAATTGATCACAGACTTAACATGAGTCAACAGTGTGATGCAGCAGCAAAAAAGGCAAATGCAATTCTAGGATGTATCAACAGAAGCATACAGTCTAGATCACGTGAGGTCATTATTGCCCTCTACTCCTCTTTGGTCAGACCTCATCTGGAATACTGTGTCCAGTTTTGGGCACCACATTTTAAAAAAAGACATCAACAAACTGGAGCAAGTTCAGAGAAGAGCCACCAGAATGGTGACCGGTCTGCAAACCATGTCCTATGAGGAACGGTTGCAGGAATTGGGAATGTTTAGCTTGCAAAAAAGAAGACTGAGAGGAGACTTAATAGCTGTCTACAAATATCTCAAGGGCTGTCACATTGTAGAAGGATCATCTTTATTCTCATTTGCGCAAGGAAAGACTAGAAGCAATGGGATGAAACTGAATGGGAGGAGACACAGATTAGATATTAGAAAAAACTTTTTGACAGTTAGGGTGATCAATGAGTGGAACAGGCTGCCACAAGAGGTCGTGAGTTCTCCTTCAATGGAAGTCTTCAAACAGAGGCTGGATAGACATCTGTCTGGGATGATTTAGAGAATCCTGCTTTGAGCAGGGGGTTGGACCAGATGACCCAGGAGGTCCCTTCCAACTCTACCATTCTATGATTCTATGAGAGGGATTGCTGTTTTCTTGACCCTTGTCTTTGTATCTTTATTATAGGAGCAGGACCAGTGCTCCTTTAATCTCTTCGTAGTCGCAGTGCTTCCCCTCCCATCCGTCCCGCCATGCGCCTACTGGTTCCTTAGTGGAGCGTAACAACTCTTTTGGGATGAATTAGAATACCGCAGGCGCCGGGAAAGGTCAGAGAGGCCCAGCGCCTGCGCACTGCAGTACTTTGCTCTGCCCTTAACAGGGTAGAGCAGTGCGCCTGCGCAGGATTACGACTCGAAGCAAGCAGGATGACGACATCACATGAAGATGGGAGGCGTCGGACCAGGACCAGGATCTGTGACACCCATCGGACCGGACCGCCCCCCTAGGTGAGTATAATGAAAAATCTCTTTCTTCTCTTTCAGGTCGGACGGGGGCTTATCTACAGCATTACAGAATGCTGTAGATAAGCGCCGAAAGGCAGTGGCCGCATTTTATAGCGGCAAAACGAGGTGACAAGTTCCCTTTAAATTTAGGACTTCTATAATTATGCTAAAAAAAATATATATAAAAGTAATAATAAATATACCGTATTTTTTGGATTATAAGGCAAACTTTTTTCCCCAAAATTTGGGGGAAACTGGGGTTGCGTCTTATAATGCATATATACCTTACCGGTACCGTTGATGCAGGATGGGATGAGGGGGTGTCAGGCGCTGCAGAGGGTGTCTCCGATGCTGCCGGGGCTCTGCCGACATTTTGTGAAGGGCCAGAGCCCCGGCAGTTCCATGGTTTCCTGTGAGGTGGACTCCAGGAAAATGGCCACCGGGTGCGGCACATGCGCGGGTGGAGATCTGGGCACCAAGATCTAGGGAGATGAGATCTCAGCGCTGAAATCTCATCTCCCGAGATCTTGGTGCCGAGATCTCCATTTTCCCGCAGTCCACCGTACAGTAAACCATGGATCTGCCAGTGCTCTGGCCTTTCACAAAATGTCTGCAGAGCCCCAGGCAGTACCGGAGACACCCGCAGCAGCATCGGGCAGCAGCTCCGGATAACCCCGTAGCACCGCTGGGCACCCGCAGCAGCACCAGACACCCGCAGAGGCGCGCGGCAGCATCACCCCACTCCTGCCTCCTCCAGCAGCGACCCTGGGACTCTGCTTCACTGCAGCCACCACCCCCGGTAAGCAATAATACTCATGGATTATGAGAAGCATCACCATTTAAAAAAAAAAAAAAATTCCTATTTTTCACCTCAAAATTTGGGGTGCGTCTTATAATCTGGAGCGTCTTATAATCCGAAAAATACAGTATATATAAATATATTATTTAGGTCTTAAAATGGCCACATCTTTTAGCGGTTAAGCTTTGCGCCTTGGCTGGAAATGGCGAAACCAGGTCTGATTGGAAATAACGTAGCCGAGGGCCGAACACCTGGTCCATTATAGAGAAATAAACAGAACATGAAAAAAGAACACCGTGGAAAGAAAGAACTATCATCTGTCAAAAGCTTTAAACGGATTCTAAACCGCTCGGCTTTCACTAGTAAATGTAACTAAAAGAAAGGAACGGCAAATATGCCAGAGAATAAAACATTACAAAAGGAGCTTTTATCTTAAGACCGACCGGGCTTTTATCTACAGTATTTCTGACGCGCATTCAGGAAGCTTCTAAGGCTTTTCTAATGGGAATGTTCCTCCTCCTGCCGATGCGTTAGATGAAGACAGCATTTTGCTTCAGAGGATGGAGAGGACGAATTAGGTAACCTTAGTAATGAAGCCATGCAAAACGGCTAAAATGCGAACCTTTTATTCTATTACTTGATAAAAAAAAACTTTTTAGAACATAAAATCTAGACAAAATTTTCGGTTTTACTGATTTAATTGTACTTTACCGCTAGATGTAACATAATACAGGGCACATAATACTGCGCTTCCAAACAAAATTAAGAATAAAAATGTTAAAAGCCTCTGACCTATCCAGCCAGGACTAGGCAGTATCCTAGCCGACACACTTCTTCAAAGGAGCACAAAAGAAAAAAAAAATCGGCTTTTGCCAATGTAAATGTCTACTTTTCACTACTAGGCAAACCATTCTTAAAGAGAATCTGTCTGCAGGATTTTGCTATGTAATCTGACAGCAGCATGATGCAGAGACAGAGACCCAGATTCCAGTGATGTGTCACTTGCTTTACTGGGAGCAGCAGTTGTGATAGAATCACAGTTTTCTCTGCTGCAGGTATAGTATCCCTCTAAATGCTGAGCTCTATATTTCACCGCCCACACCACTGATTGGTAGGTTTCTGTCAATATACAGTGTACACAGAAAGCTAGCAATCAGTGCAGAGGGCGGAGTTGGGCTAGAAAGAACAAGACAGCTTGTACTGAAGTGATAATATCCTGCTGATAAAACACAGATTGTATTGAAACAGCAAAACACAGACCAATAAGTGACATATCACTGTAATCAGGGTCTTAGCCCCTACATTATGGTGTTCTCAGATTACACAGTAAAAACCTGTTGACAGATTCCCTTTACCATCAGTGTGAGCAGGTTGCGGGATGCAGTAACGGACAGGAGGCAGAGCAAGGGTTAACAATGGAATTACTTTAACAGGAGAATACTCCAGGCGGAAAGGGGATAGTGTCAACAGGGTTAGGTCAGGAAAAGCAAACTCAAAAGAAGTGCAGAGTGGGATAAACAACGGTAGCGGGTTTAGAGAACGTTTATTAAAGGTGAACTTATCAGTCCGTCGACGTCCTGACTGCAGAGCCCTGAGTTCAAATGGTTGTGCCAAGGCAATCAGCGCATAAGGGGTTCGGTGTGGTCCTGCAGACGTTGAGGATCCGGTTCCCAGCGAGTCCTTGTCGTCCTGTAACGAGTCCTGGGTCCAGGAGTTGCTGTGCAGGGTGATACACAGGCAGTCTCTGACACTGTCGGAGCGTAACATAGCTCGGCAGCTATATGCGGGTGAGTCAGGGAACAATTCAAAGCGGGTCACATGGTCTCTCGGGCTCAGCACGAGTGCGCCACTTATCTGTCCGGAGCTTTGGACACACTCAGTCACGGAAGCCAACGGGCACGTTTCATGTCATTGGTCACAGTCTCTGCGCAAGAACGTCAGGCCCCTCTGGCTTGGGTCTGCTCTGTTCCAGCACTCTGAGGACGGAGCACCAATGCTCTGCTGCAGTGCGCTACGTGTTCCTGTCAAGTCTGCTGTTTCCCGCGCGCTGCAACTTTTTAAGCTTAGCCGCACCCCCTACTGCTGAGTGCAAAGGTCGGTCCGGGTTTCTAAGCTTTCTCCCGGACAACAAGGGTGACAGCCCCGACAGTTCCGAACCCGTTGCAAAAGAGGTACCCCCGGTCTGGTCCTTCTCCTTACACCTGCACAGTACATCACAGAATAAAAACACTACATGCTTTCAAGCCCTGAAAGGATACAGAAATATGTTTCCTGGTATGGTGCAGAATTCTCCAATAGTTACCAGTTACATATGGCAAAAAATCCCACCTACCACCTACTTCACCAACGCTACTATGTATGATGGTCAGATGAGATTTTAGCTGTTTAATGCAGTGTTTGCCAAAAAATAGGTATCTTTCAGATGTACAGATATGGCAGCATTTTGCCTAAAGCAGTAATTTTAGTAGTTTTCTTTTCATGAATAACATTGAAACAATGAAGAAAAAAAAATTATGGTCATTAGAGCAAGCTATGACACAGAAAATTGGCATAGTCTTTTACAATTGCAGATAATGGTTCTAATTTATCAAGCAGAATTGAAATTGCATAGTTCCAGAAAAGTTTTTATGACTTGCCGGTTTTACGCTAGTATTAGCTAACTACATCACTTTAATCCAAAAAAATGGACAGCGCTCATCAAAATGGGCATGGCACATGTGGACTAGAACATTCATCAAAATGTATGCCAAAAACATGGAGTATATAAAGTATATTTCTTATGATGGCAAATGCCAGCAGAAACTTGCTCCATATTCATTAAAAGGTGAAAGCCTCTTGATGAAATCGACATCTTATCCAGCACACTTTTATCAAGACTCAAGTGCAAAATGCCATTCTTGATGAATATGGGTCAATGCCTTTTATTGGAAGGAGACTGTGAGCCTTAGAAATGGCTTCGCACATTATTCTCATTCCTTTTTCACACCTGAATTTCTTATGATTGTGCCGCAGAAAAGGTTGGAGACGTTTGTTGGCCTCACATACTGCAGAAGTGCTATTTGTACAATTATTCTGATGGGGCTCTTGCTTTTTGACCTGAATATTATCGGCACTGGATATCTTTACACTGCGAATTAGGAAATTTATATTTTTGATGATTTATTTTATTATTATACAACTACAGTGATGATGGTCAATCAAAAAAGTTAATAAACCTGAAACACCATTGTGTAAGAAAATAAAAGTGAGGATGTGTCTTCCTTAGGAGAATACGGAGGTGTGCAGAATTATTGGGCAACTAAATGAAAAACTATATTTTTCTATTTCAATTGCTCATTTTCATCTGTTAAAGTGAGAATAATAACCAAACAACTCAAAATGTGAAAAAAAAAAATTCTGACTTTTCCATAAAACATATAGCAGCTCGTTTTTTCAGCAACAATCATAAGCTTCATCCATTGAGTCTGTCAGTTTCTTGATCTGTTAACAATCAACATTTTGGCACCACCATCAACAGCCTCCCAGACACTTATCAGATATGACTTTTCCATTGCCGTAAATCTCCTGTTCATAAGAAGGGCCCACAAGTTCTCAATGGGGTTGAGGTCAGGCGAAGAAGGGTACATGCCATTATTCTTTCATCTTCATGGTCTTTACTGGCAGACAACCAGTGGAGACTTCGATGCTGGGGTGGAGCATTGTCCTGCATAAAATCATGTTCTTGAATGATGCAGATTTTTTCCTGCACCACTGCTTGAAGAAAATGTCTTCTAAAAACTAGCAGTTCTGGGAGTTTATTTTGAATCAATCTTCAACCCAAAAAGGTCCAAAAAGCTCATCTTTAATAATACCAGCCCATAGCAGTACCCAGATCCACCTTGCATGCGTCTGAATGTAAGTGGAGGCTTGTGCCAGTTAGTGATCCAGCCACAGGACCATCCATCAGGTCCGTCAAGAGTCACATCTCATCTATCCATAAAATCTTCCGATATTTCTTGGCCTTGTCTTGACATTTCCACTTCTGTGTCTCGTTCATTGGTGGTCGGGTCTTAGCCTTCCTTACCCGGCCATGTCTCTGAGCACCATATACTTCTGAGCTCTCCAGGGAATTCTGGAATATGACAGCACTGGAGGATAATCTGTTCCTGATCACTTTACGTTTGATTCTTCTCAAATTGTTGTCAGTTTAAGAACGCCCATAAAAAGATTTTATCCTCTTAATGTATTGTAATCACCATATTATATAGCACTATATACTTACAATTGCTCATTTTGCCTTTCTACCCAGTTAATTCTTCTCTTTTCTTTGCTCCATGTAGAAACAGGAAGTCTCTTGTCCCTGCATTTATCAATCCTTTCCAACTCCTCACACAGATGCTCCCCCCCCCCCCGCCAGGGATTGTTGCAGTGAATCATGCAGGAAAGAGAGCTCTTGTTTTTACATGGAGCTTAGAAGGATTCAGCTAGTCAGTTTTTAATCATGTGATATCATAGACCTAATGAAAAAGAGAAGAATGAACTAGGTAGAAAGGCAAAATGAGCAATTGTAAGTACAAAGTGCTATATAATATAAGGACACGAAAAAAAGGAATGACTTTTTCACAGTCCTGTGTAGATGGAGCTGACTATGCTTAAAGCTTTCGACTCTGGAAACATATTCATCAGGAATTCTATTTACATGCCTGTACTATGGGTAAAAGCAAATATCACATAGTAGATGATGCATTGACAGAAAATAAGAACCTCTTTTCCTGTCCAACCTTGCCGATAGATGAAGCTGAGCTACAAAATTCTAGTAATTAATGTCAACTGCATTAAGCAGAAACAAGATAATGAACTGATGGATTCCTGATTGCATATAATGGCTGATAAATGGAAATGTTCTTGATTTAATAAAGAAGCAAAGATTCGAAAGTCTAATTAAGTACAAAAATAGTAAAAAAAAACCCTCAAACACATTAACTGCTTTATATCAACATACCGTATATACTCACGTATAAGCCGAGATTTTCAGCCCATTTTTTTAAGGCTGAAAGTCCCCCTCTCAGCTTATACGCGAGTCGGGAGAGGAGCGGGGGTGTCAGATCATACTTACCCCTACGCCGGCGCGTCTCTGCAGCCCCCCTGCTCCCACGATCTCAGGCTCCTTCCTGCAGCTGTCACATGGTACCACTCATTAAAGTTATGAATATGCACATATTCATGACTTTAATGAGCGGTACCACATGACTGCTGTAGGAAGGAAGAGCTGCGGGAGAAGAGCAGGGGCTGCAGAGACGCGCCAGCGGGGGGGTGAGTATATGCGATATTCACCTGTCCCCGGTCCACCGCAGCGCGCTGCTCTGACCGCCTCGTCCTCTTGCTGTGATGTTCAGGCAGAGGGCGTGATGACGTAGTTAGTACGCGCCACGCCCTCTGCCTGAGCGCTCACTGACAAGAGGATCCGGAAGACAGCGGCGTGCAGCGGTGGACCGGGGACAGGTGAATATCTCAGGTGCCGGGGCCCTGAGCGAGCGGTGACACCGGCACCTGTCCCCCATAGTGCGCCGATGTCCCCGCCTGCTCAGGACACCGGCACCTGGCCCCCAGCGAAGAGAGGTGAGTATGTCATTTTTTTTTTAGTTGCAGCGGCAGCATAAGGGACCTGTACTATGGATCACATGGGCATAATCTGTGGAGTACATGGGGCATAAACTATAGAGCATATGGTGCATAATCTATGGAGCATATGGGGCATAATCTATGAAGCATATGGGGCATAAAATATGGGGCATAAAATATGGAGCATATGGAGCATAATCTATGGAGCATATGGGGCATAATCTATAGAGCATATGGGGCATAATCTATGGAGCAAATGGGGCATAATCTGTGGAGCATATGGGGCATAATCTGTGGAGCATATGGGCATAATCTGTGGAGCATATGGGGCATAATCTGTGGAGCATATGGGGCATAATCTGTGGAGCATATAGGGCATAATCTATAGAGCATATGGGCATAATCGATGGAGCATATGGGGCATAATCTGTGGAGCATATGGGGCATAATCTATGGAGCATATGGGGCATAATCTGCGGAGCATATGGGGCATAATCTGTGGAGCACATGGGCATAATCTGTGGAGCATATGGGGCATAATCTATGGAGCACATGGGCATAATCTGTGGAGCACATGGGGCATACTCTATGGAGCATATGGGGCATAATCTATGGAGCATCTTATGGGGCATAATCTATGGAGCATTTTATGGGGGCATAATCTATGGAGCACCATATGGGGGCATAATCTATGGAGCACCATATGGGGCCATTATTAACCTTTATGGAACTTTATATGGGAGTATTTTATATGGATTACCTTATCGGGCCCATCATTAACTGTATGGAGCATTATATGGGGCTCCTGATTCTATATGGATATTCAAAAACATTTAACCTACTGATGTCTCAATTAATTTTACTTTTATTGGTATCTATTTTTATTTTTGTAATTTACCAGTAGCTGCTGCATTTTCCACCCTAGGCTTATACGCGAGTCAATAAGTTTTCCCAGTTTTTTGTGGCAAAAGTAGGGGGTCGGCTTATACATGGGTCAGCTTATACATGAGTATATACAGTACTAAACTCAAGCATAAAGAAAACAACCTACAAATGACTGAACAGTAACAAAATATAATCTTTCAAAAGTTCCCCTGCCGACTAAAATGGAGACAGATCCAGAGAACAGGTATATTGCTAACTAATACAACCAAGGAAAAATATCACCGTTCACCACCCTTAGGAATTGAAATAAATAAAAATGAAAAAACTGCACATGTAGGATCCTAATTACACAAAAAAATCTGACCAAATATTACAGAAACATCATGCTGTGGACCTGTAATCCCTTCGCCCCGAAGCCTGTTTTCTCCTTCCTGACCCGGCCAATTTTTATAATTCTGACCACTGCCACTTCATGAGGTCTTAACACTGGAACGATCCCACCGATTCTGAGAATGTTTTCTCGTGACATATTGTACTTCATGAAAGTGGCAAAATTTATTTGATATGACTTGCGTTTATTTGTGAAAAAATGGAAATTTGGTGAAAATTTTGTAATTTTCAAACTTTTAATTTTTATGCCCTTAGATCAGATAGTCATATTGCACAAAATAGTTAATAAATAATATTTCCCACATGTCTACTTTACATCAGCACAATTTTTGAAACAATTTTTTTGTTGTTAGGAAAGGTTAAAAGTTGACCAGCGGTTTCTTATTTTTACAACTAAATTTGCAAAACCAAAATTTGTGATTTTCAGGACTTTTAATTTTTATGCCCTTAAGATTAGAGGTACCGGTATGTCACACAAAATACTTCATAAATACATTTCCCACATGTGTACCTTACATCAATAAATTTGTGAGGTTTCTCCTTGCGGAGAGTGACATACCAGCTCTGGCTTGTCAAGGTAAGGAGGCTTATTCGTTGTGCAATGCTCCGCTGGGAAATTTAATATGCAAATTGCCTTTTCAGAGAAAAAGAGGAGTTGAACTCTATAGCGCCACCTGTTGGAAATAGCGATCCTACAAGTCACAAGCAACCCTTTAACGAGTCTTGCCATATGACTTGGGATAAAAGCCAAATCAGTAGCTCAATTTGCAGACACGGTGTTTCTGGCTATTGGCCCTCATCAGCGCAAAATATGAGAGCTGATTTGGCTAGGTGAGAGGCTCTTGACCTGAGGTCACTTAGCCAAATCAGTTCTCATACTTTGAACTGACGAGGGCCAATAGCCCAAAACACCGTGTCTGCAAATTGAGATACTGATCTGGATTTTACCCTAAGTCATATTGAAAGACTAAGGGTTGCTTGTGACTTGTAGGATCGCTACTTCCAATAGGTGGTGCTATAGAGTACAAGTCCTCTTTTTCTCTGAGGCAATTTGCATATTAAAATTGACCAGCGATTTCTAATTTTTCAACAAAATTTACAAACCATTTTTTAGAGGGACACTTGAAGTGACATTGAGGGGCCTATATGACAAAAAATACCCAAAAGTGACACCATTTTAAAAACTGCACCCCTGAAGGTACTCAAAACCACATTCATAAAGTTTACTAACCCTTCAGGTGCTTCACAGGAATTTTTGGAATACGGACGAAAAAAAAAGGAATTTTTTGTGAAAGAAAAGTAAATGTTTCAGACCTAATTTTTTTTTACTTTCGCAAGGTTAACAGGAGAAAATGGACCATACAATTTGTTGTGCAATTTCTCCTGAGTACACCGATACTCCATATGTGGGGGGAAATCTACTGTTTGGGCGCACGACAGGGCTTGGAAGGGAAGGAGCGCCATTTGATTTTTTGAATGTAAAATTTGCTGGAATAATTATCGGATGCCATGTCGCATTTGGAGAGCCCTTGATGTGCTTAAACGGTGGAAACTACCCACAAGTGACACCATTTTGGTAACTAGACCCCTTTGGGAACTTATCAATATGTGTATTGAGCACCTTGAACCCCTAGGTGCTTCACAGAAGTTTATAACGTTAAGCCGTGAAAAAAAAAATAAATCACATTTTCCCCGCAAAAATCTTTTTAGCTCCAAATTTTGTATTTTCACAAGGGTAACAGGAGAAAATGGACCCTCAAAACTTGTTTTGCAATTTCTCCTGAGTTCACAGATACCCCATACTGGTCGAAAACTACTTTTGAGGCACAGTGCAAAGCTCAGAAGGGAAGTAGAACCCTATTACAGTGCAGGTTTTGCTGTACTGGTTTTGAGTGTGCCATGTCACATTGGCAGAGCCCCTGAGGTGACAGAACAGCAGAACCCCTAATAAGTGACCCCATTTTACAAACTAAACCTCTCAATGAATTCATCTAGGGGCGCAGTAATTATATTGACACCACAAATGTGTCCCAAAATGTTATACCATTGGGCAGTGAAGAAAAAATAATTTACATTTTTACCACCAAGATTGTGTTAGCCCCAAATTTTACATTTTCATACTGAGAAATTGTAAAGATGGCACCAAAATTTGCCCCACAATTTCTGCTGAATGTAGAAATACCCCATGTGTGGCTGTACAGTACTGCTTAGCCATACGGCGAGACAGAGCGCTATTTGCCTCCTGGAGAGCAGATTTTCCTAGAATAGTTTGCGGACTCCATACACAGAGTCGCTATGTGCTAGAAAAGCAGAATTCCCCCCCCTCAAATGACCCCATTTTGGAAATTATACCCCTTTGCTAAGTTATGGTGTAGTGACGATTTTGACTCCATGGGTGTTTTCCAGAAACAAGCAGCAGTGGATGTTGCTGACTGAAAATTACAAACAGCCATTGTAGTGACCAGTAACGCTGTAGTGTCCAGTATGTTGCAAACCCCAGTATATTATAGTGCCGAGTACAGTATGCCCAGCTCATGCTTCTGGAGAAGTGCAGCCGTAAATTAGGGGGGCTCTCATCACTACAGAAATGCCAAACATGTGGGCGCTATATGTGGTTTAGGCACACTGGGGCTCAGAAGGGAGGGGGGCATTTGGTTTTGAGAGAGCAGAATTTGCTGAATTTCTTTTGGCGGGTGAGGAGCCATTTCGCTTTTCCAGAACCTTTTTATTACCAGTAACGTGGGAGCCCCCTTTATTACCATTAACAGATGACAGACCTGAGTGGGGACTTGCTCTTTTTGTGAGTTGAGTTGAAGCTTTTATTGGGAACATTTTACATAACATTTGGGATCACATTTATCCGGCGGGCTACAATGAGCACTTACTTTGTGGTTTCCATCTAAATCTCTGAGTGACGTTATTCAGATGAAACCCTGAGGGATCCATTCGCTGTAATGAAGAAGCAGAGTTGCTCTGGACTCCGTCTGGCCTCTGTTCAGCTGTGTCCTTATCAGAAGTACACAAAACTGTGGCCGGCGGCACTTTTAGGGTGAGTTTCCACGGTCAGGATACGCTGCGTGTTTGGCGCTGTGCGCTGGCGCAGCGCCAAACACGCAGCGTCCAGATGTTACAGCATAGTGGAGGGGATTTCAAGAAATCCCGTCTCCACTATGCGTAACAATACGCAGGTGGCAAACCTGCGTAAACGGACATGCGGCGCGTCTTTTTAGACCGCAGCATGTCCTCGCGTATTGCGGCGACGGTGCGTCGCCGCAACATAATTAACACAGGGCTATGTAGCCCTGCGCTCTTTCCGGAGGTGTTCCGGAGGTGTCCTGAACACCTCCGGAAAGAGCGCGCGTCAGAAAGGGGGCGGGGCTTAGACGGAGCGGAATTTCCGCTCCGTCAAAAGCGCTATGGTTCCGGACCGTGGAACCATAGCCTGATGCAATCCTAAAAAGACGAACACTGCTGCATCACAGGTCCTATGGCATCCACAGTGCCTCCAACTGTCTCATTATATGGAATCTTGCACTGGGGTACCGTCTGAATCACGTATTTCAGAGATTTACACAGAAACCCCGATGTAAGCGCTCAGTGCAGAGCACAGGATAAATGTGCACAGAGCATTACTGCGATCTTTGGGAGGCAGATTGAAAAAAAAAAATCAACAGCAGGTGAAGGGTTGATTTTATTTATTTTTTATGCCATTCCTCGTGCTGTATAAAGGCACTGTCACACTTAGCGATCGCACTAGCGATCACGACAATGACACGACCGGCGAGATCGCTAGTGCGATCGCTATGTGGTCGCTAGTTAGCTTCCAAACACAAAGATCTCATCAGAGATCAGCGATCTGTATAACGACCTCTGCGGTCGTTGGGAAAACCTAGTCCCACCTGCGACGCTGGTAAAGTCGTTCATAAAGGGTGTCACACTCAGCGATTCAGGCTCAGCAGCGGGACACCAACTACCAAAAAACGGCTCAGAACGTTCATAAGCGATCAACGACATCGCAGCAGGGGCCACATCGCTGCTACATGTCACACACAGCTAAGTCGCTAACGAGATCGCTACTGCGTCATAAATGGTAACTCTTTAGCGATCTCATTAGCGATCTCGCTTAGTGTGACAGTACCTTAAGTGATATAATGACTTTATTCTTCAGGTCAGTGAGATTACAGAAATACCAAATTTATATCGGGTTTATATGTTTGGCTGTTGTCACACACTAAGGCTACTTTCACACTTGCGTTTTTTTGCGCTGCGTTTCGAGCGCACATGAAGCGCATTAAAAAAACGCATGCAAACGCTTGTAAACGCTGCGATTTTTAGTCGCATCAGCATGCGCATTTCGACAAAAAAACGCAGCGTTTGTCTGCGATTTCATGCGTTTTTGCATGCGTTAGCGTTTTTTTTGGCGCATGCGTTGTTTATGTGTCACATTTCTATCATCTCTGTCTGTCTCCATCATCTCTGTCTGTCTCCATCATCTCTGTCTGTCTCCATCATCTCTGTCTGTCTCCATCATCTCTGTCTGTCTCCATCATCTCTGTCTGTCTCCATCATCTCTGTCTGTCTCCATCATCTCTGTCTGTCTCCATCATCTCTGTCTGTCTCCATCAACTCTGTCTGTCTCCATCAACTCTGTCTGTCTCCATCAACTCTGTCTGTCTCCATCATCTCTGTCTGTCTCCATCTCTGTCTGTCTCCATCATCTCTGTCTCCATCCATCATCTCTGGCTCCATTATTTACAGAAAAATCACGTGCGTGCAAAAGCGCTGACGAACGCAAAGACATGCGCACGCCAGCGCCCCCATAGACTGCAATGTTATTTTTTGTGCATAGCATGCGCACACGTGCGCACGCGTTTTTTTAAAGCGGTTGTCCGAAAAAAAAAATGCAACATGTAGCGTCTAGCGCGTATGGGCGCACACAGGGAAAATGCACAGCACACGACAAAAGCACATGAACGCGTGCAAGCGCTAGACCCTGCGCCCGCCATGTTAAAGATAGGGGAACATTGCGCATGCGTCCGATAGCGCAAGATGCGCTGCGCGATAAAACGCAAGTGTGAAAGTAGCCTAAAACACGCTTTTTACTGCAAAAACTAGTTTTCGCCTCCCCATATTTTGAGAGCTATAATTTTTCCATATTTTGGCCCACAGAATCATGTTATAGCTTGTTTTTCTGGGATGAGTTGACATTTTTATTGGTACCATGTTCGGGCACATTACATTTTTTGATCTCTTTCTATTGTGATTTTTGGGAGGCAGAATGAACAAAAACCAGCAATTCAGGAATGGTTTTTGTTTTTTTATGTCGTTCCGCGTATGGTAAAATTGATAATGCAGTTTTATTTTTCGAGTCAGTACAATTACAGAGATACCCTATTGATCTTTTTTTCTGATTTGGCGCTTTTACACAATAAAAACTTTTTTTTATAAAAAAAATAATTATTTTTGCATTGCTTTATTCTGAGAGCTATATTTTTTTTTGTTTCTCTGCTGAAAGAGATGCATGGATTCTTGTTTTTATGCGGGATAAGTTGACGTTTTCAGCGGTACCATTTTTATTTATTTTCGTCTCTTTTTTATGTTGCTCACTGAAGAGGTTAACTAGTGGGGCAGTTTTATAGAGCGGGTCGTTACAGACGCGGCAATTCAAAATATGTGTAGTTTTATAGTTTTTTTCTTTTAACAAATTAATGTATTTATTGGAAAAATATTTTTTTTTTTTTTTTGCTATTTGTGGGGATTTAAAAAAAATATTTTTACACTTTTTAATACATTTTTTTTTACTTTACTATTAATGTATAGGACCAGATCGCTGATCTGATGAGCATCGAAGCAGCGTCTGACAGGCAAGGAAGGAGGCGTCTCAGGTCTGGCTCTGAGCAGGCACTGACACGCCACCTTCCTTGAAGGACCCTGCAGCCATCTTGCGGCCGGGGGTCTCCATGGAGACCATCACATTGTCCTGATGGAAGCACGCAGGGAGCCCCCTCCCTGCGCAATGATCCTATATGTCGCTGTCACTACTGACAGCGGCATCACAGGGGTTAAATGCCCGTGATCGGTGCTAGCACCGATAGTGGGGTTGCTGTGGGGTGTCAGCTCTCACACAAAGCTGACACCCGGACGCGCGTGAGGCTGCACGATCGGTGCGCCGTACCTATACTGCGGTTTGCGGGAACGCAGCTCAGTATATGTACGGCGCATGTTGCGAACGGGTTAAAGGGAATTTTTCACCCCCTGGACAATTTTGATCTATTACTATGGGCATACAGGTAGTAGAATGGTTAAACCAGTCTTGCTTGTATGTGCCTAACAGCTGCAGTGTAGACCTTGAGAAATTCATGTATAATGTTATGCTAATTAGTTCTTCCAGGCTCTGGGGCGTGTGGTGCCTGGAAGAAATGATTGCCTCCTGACAATTTTAATGGTACCCCCCTCCCATCAGCGTCACACTGACCTGTTCGGCGCTGTAATCTGGCGCATGCGCTATGCACACACGCGGTTAGGCGAACCCTACCAGCCCTTCTGTGATGAACGGGCACACAGTCCGCCACACGGTAGCCCGGGGGTCACGGCTCGTGATCCCACCGCTGCCACCAATATGTGATGAACGGGCACACAGTCCGCCACACGGTAGCCGCGGGGTCACGGCTTGTGATCCCACCGCTGCCACCAATATGTGATGGAACGTGCACACACACGACGGCTGCTGCCGTCCGACCCAGTAAACTGCAGGGATTTATAACTATCCCACTTCCACTTAGGAACTTGCAGCTCTCTGGTGCCCCCCTTACCCTCAGGTCAGTCAGGGAACTGCACCTAGGATAATTAGTCGCCAGACGGGTCACTTGGATGTGTGCTGGCTATTGGGCACGCTGCAGTGAGGGAATTATAATTACTCCTGGCTCCAGCCAGGCAGTACCCTTATAAACCCCGCTGCGTCACTGCCAGCGTCACCCAATAGATTAACACTTTACACCCCTTTCTTTTAGCTGCCACCAGCTACGGCTTTTGATGAACAATTTATCAAGAGGGTCCGTAGCAACCCCAAAACAGTAGCGTAGTGCTTCAGGCACGTGCAAATTCGTTTATAGAGCAGGAGAAACAAACTAATAAATTTATAGGTTTATTCCTTAAAAACAGGCAATGCTTATATAATATAAAAAGATGTAACAAACTGAGACAATATCGTTATGTACAGATGCAGTTATAAAATAAAATAGGATTAAGAATGAAAATCACTCACATGGTTGTTAGATCATATACAGGCAAGCCAGGCTGGGGGAAGGAGCCACACGTCATAGTTCATTGGGAGATCTCTTACTCAGCACATCCCAGCAGAAAGAATTCTACTAAGGAACTTCACTGTAAGACTTATGCATGTCAGCTTCTGACCTCACAAAAAGGGCTGGTCCTCTGGCCACCTCCCCTGGCTGCAAGCTATGGTCTGAGCTCTGCAATATCATAAGGTTCATAACTCGTTCTGTGAACCTAGCAGAATAACGGCAGACCTATCAATGGTCTTGCTTTGAAATAATGGTTCAAATGAACCCAAACTTGGGTGACATAGCTCATGGGGCACCCGAGAATTCCATTTCTCGGGCTCTTTTGGAGTTACGGGTTCACCGGTACCACGGGAACGATGCCCGTCGGCGCATGGTTCAACACAGTGACGTTCGTGTTTCTAGCGAATGCTCCCACCGTGTTATTAACCAAAAAAGAATGAATACTCCAACATGGCTGCTATAGGAAGAAAGCACGTGTTCGGACAATGCAGGACCCCTGCGGTGAAGCGGGAAAACTTCCAGCACTGGCAGCTCACATTACACTGCCTGAGTGCAGGCTGACAGGGGGGAAGGGAGAAGTATGAGAGCTGCAGAGAGAAGGAGGGCTTTCAGCAGTACAAAAAAAAAAAGAGATGAGGACAGCAATTCCAGCACAGCACTCATCACACCTTCTATAGGCAGTGTCTGCATTGATCTTCTGTGCAGGCGTGGTGAGTCACTGCGCAGTAACAGAGACTCGCCGGCGCCTTCGCATTAGTTCAATGTGGACACTGCCTATAGGAGATCGGACAAGGTTTGCGTAACCGCGTATGTACATAGCGCATGCGCGGGATTACAGCGATGAGCAAGTCAGTGTGACGTTGATGGGAAGGGGGTACCATTATAATGAAGTCAATAGGCAGTCATTTCTTCCAGGCACCACACGCGCCAGAGCCTGGAAGAAATCATTAGCATATAACATTATAAATGAACTTCTCAAGATCTACACCACTGCTATTGGGCATACAGGTAAGACTGGTTTAACCATTCAATTACCTGCATGCCGATAGTAACAGATCAAAATCTTCCAGGGGGTGACAGGTTCACTTTAATAAACTAATTTGACAACATTGTCTTTGTAACAGAGAGAACGCTACACTGAAACCCGCAAATTAATAAGCTACAGTGGAACGATGTGATTGAACTTTTCGGGCATGGTTTACTAACAAATCCTTGAAACCTGTTCTGACAAGGATAACTGCAACAAGTGCTGATAAAGTTTGAGATGCCTAGAAATCTTGCAAGAATTTAGATTATTTTTGTTTTCTTCAGTTTTAAAATGCTCCATTCATTTGACAATATGTGACCTAAGTATTCTAGCAACCCATAGAGTCCTGTGGTTTTTCAATATCTACACTTTACAGTACAGAAGCCTAAAGAAGACTTGGCAGTTTCTCAACATCAATCATTTTTCTAATTTGCACGCAGAACAGTTTTATTATATGGTGGCAGGGGAAGACCTAACAAGGTCATGTCCAATTATTCCAATCTTGTTATATAATGCAAAGAGATCCTTAAAAAAGTGCAGTCTTTGCATACCCAACAAAGTTACTCGAGGTTTTTGGTCTTATCAGATCTTTCTGTATCTATGTAGAAATTGTAACAGTCTGCCACATCTGAAGGTTTTATACATTTATAAATATTTTTTATATAAATCAGAAAAAGAAGGAATGCCACAATGTGGAAATTTAGCAGATGTCCTAGAACAGTTATTTTATGGGGAATATAAGGGTTAGGCCGGAGTCACACTGGCGACAAAATCGGACGACTGCAATGCGATGAAATATCGCATTGCAGTCGGACCTATGTTAATCTATGGAGCAGCTCCCAGTATCAGATTTTTTGTGGTCCGTTTTAAACGTCCGTGTACAATCGCAGCATGCTGCGATTGTCACCGATTGTCGGTCGACAATCGCCAATGCAAGTCTATGGGAGCGATGAAAAATCGGATTACAAACGGACCACACTGTGTGACTTGCGATGAAATCGCATCGGTGTCCTTTAGAAAAGCCGGCAATTCATCCCCGCCTATACTGTAAAATCACACTGACAGCTTTAATAAAGACTAGAAAGAATATATACACATAGAACACATATATATATATATACATGTCATTGTGACATATATATATATATATACATATATTTATAGTTCCTAGACTTCTACATACTGTAATAGCCGCTAATTCAATTGCCGGGTTTTGTGAAATCACAGAAGCCGACATGAAGTGATACATTGTTTCCACACATTTAACCATGTAATTTCATGTATTTTTATATATGTTTGAAACATACAATTACATGAGTGTATTTGTGCAAAATTTCAGACATGTAGAGGTTAATTAAAGGTGTAATTTCGTTGAAAAAAAATGCGTGGGCTCCCGCTGTATTTTCTCCACCAGACAGACAAAGCAAAGCGAGTGGGGGCAGATAATAATAGCCTAGGGAGGGTACATTTTTTTTGTGCCCCCCCTGGCTACTAACATCTGCCCCCAGACACCCCAGAAAGGGCAAATCTATAATTAGATTCGCCCTTTCTGGCACTTTGCCCGTCTATTCCCATTGCCCTGTAGCGGTGGCGAATGGGTTAATCTCACCTTACTGTCACCTTAGTATTGAAAGGTGACCTTAAGGCAGGTTAATAATTGATAGCTGTCAATTAGACAACTATCAATTATTAATCCTATTGAAGTAAATTAAAAAACACACACACTTTAAGAATAAATAATTTTAATGAAATAAAAACACATTTTTTTGACCATATTTTATTTTACACTTAATCCGTGCGAAGCCATTGATCTCCTAAAATAAAGAAAAAAAAATAAAACAACATTATTCTTACCTATTCCGCCGATCTGTCACGTCCCACGCTGTAATCCTTCACAAAGGGTTAACTAGCTTTGAGCCAAGCAGTGCAAGTAATCCTGCATGCTCAGCTCAAAGCTCATGAATGAATAAGTTCCTCTCCTGGCGACAGGAGAGGATGTGTTTCATGAATGAAGCTTAATTGATTGTGTCCACTTTCCCTTTAGGTCAGGTCACTACAGTTAAATTGGCAATAAATCAATTAAGCTCCATTCATGAATCTATTCCTCTACTTTCGCTGGGAGAGGAACTTATTCATTCAGGGGAATACAGGTCTGAGACAGCATTATTAGCTCTCTGCGACCTGTAACCTGTTAACCCTTTCTCATGGATTACACCGTGGGACCTGACTGTACATCGGATTGGTAAGTATAATTTTGCTTTTTTATTTTATTTTTATTACAGGAAATGGTTTTAGCAGGAAAATAAAATATGGTCAAAAACTGTGTGATTATTTAATTAAACTTATTTTTTATTAAACTGTGTGTGTTTGATTTTTCTTTCATACAATAGGATTAATAATTGATAGTTGTCTAATTGACAGCTATCAATTATTAACCTGCCTTAAGGTCACCTTTCAATACTAAGGTGACAGTAAGGTGAGATTAACCCATTCGCCACCGCTACAGGGCAATGGGAACAGACGGGCAAAGTGCCAGAAAGGGCGAATCTAATTATAGATTTGCCCTTTCTGGGGTGTCTGGGGGCAGATGTTAGTAGCCAGGGGGGGCACAAAAAAAATGTACCCTCCCTAGGCTATTATTATCTGCCCCCACTCGCTTTGCTTTGTCTGTCTGGTGGAGAAAATACAGCGGGAGCCCACGCATTTTTTTTCAACGAATTTACACCTTTAATTAACCCCTACATGTCTGAAATTTAGCACACATATACTCATGTAATTGTATGTTTCAAACATATATAAAAATACATGAAATTACATGGTTAAATGTGTGGAAACAATGTATCATTTCATGTCGGCTTCTGTGATTTCACTGAAGCCGGCAATTGAATTAGCAGCTATAACAGTATGTAGAAGTGTAAGAATTATAAATATATGTATATATATATGTCACAATGACTATATATATATATAATATATATGTGCTCTATGTGTATATATCTATTCTTTCTTTTGGCATTTAAATACTATTCTTTTGGATCCATTATATGTCAGTTTTGCAAGCCTGCGAGAAAATCTTGCAAGTCGGATGAAAATCGGATGTTACAAGGTACACACACATGCGATTAAATCGCATCTTTGAAGGAAAATCGGATGCCAGAAGGATGTGTGATGTTTTTATTTTGATCCGATTGTCGACCGTCTAAAACGGACCGATTTTTTTGTGGTTGTGTGTGACTCCGGCCTTACTCTTCTGTTTCCTTGCTCCAGCGCTGGGCTGTCTGCCATCCTCTAGGCCAGCTCATGCGACAGCATGCCACTAGAGTATTCACGGAGTTTGCATCCACGCAGTTAATTGTGGACCGCTTCAGTGTGCCAGATCTACATCTGGGTTTCTGTGGCACCTCAGGAGTCCGGGTGCCACAATGGCCTTGCCTCCCTTCAGTGGAGAGTGATGTCATGCCTGGAAGCAAACAAGAGATCCCCTTAACATGTAGCTCCAGCATACAACACAGTTCCTGCTCCAGGCCAGCAGGGGGAGCTCTAACCCAACTTCTGGGGAGCTGCTCTCTCTGGTCAGAAGCAGGAAGTTAGAGTTGGAGCCTGAACACGGTTGGGAGAGGAAGTGTGGAGAGGTCCTGGGGGAAAGGAGCTATAGCTGAGCTCACCCCAGGCTTTAGCGCCAGAGACCGGGCCCCGGAGCCCAAGGCTGTGTGGGTACTAAAGCCCCAGCAGCAGAATCCGGAGGGCAGAAGACCGCAGATCCTCTGTCCCCAACTGATACTCAAAAAACACAGCAGCACGTGTGAGCCGGAAACGCCAGACATTAGCGACCCCAGATTAGCATACAGAAAACCGAACTTTACAAAGGTATTTGGGCATGAAAACGGGGGTGTCAGGATATATGGTGGATACCGGTAGGTTACTTATGGGACGCACTATTAAGGCATATCTTTATCTGATATAGCCAAAATGGGGTGACAGATTCCCTTTAACTAAACTACTGTACTGTGCCGCTTTCCAGACTTTGCTTCGTTGGTCTTCCTATGCTAAGTCTCCAGCCTCTACAGTCTCAGTTCTTACACTTGCCACTACAGACTACTTTGGTCCAACTGGTTAATCCTCCTGAATCAACCTCACTAGTCCGTGCTGCATTCTATCTGTTGATCTGAACCCAAGGCTTCAGAGTTCCACCTGACGAAGTAAAACATAAGAAGTAGAGATGAGCGGATTGTGTTGTGAATGGGTTTGAGATGAGTTCTGAGCAGAGGCTCCCTCTGGTGGTTACAAGCGGTGCTAGTGAAGATTGTGAGGACTGGGAATCAGGTGTTACTGACTGGTCTTATATAAGGGAGTCATTTTCCCATCAGGGTTGCCGGTGATCAATTGTTCTGGTCTGAATCCTTCATTCCAGTTTCCCTTGTAGCCTGCTGTGTCGTTTCTGCATCTCCTGCTTACAGATAAGACTTTTGCTTCTTTTGTGTTTGTGCTATATTTTTGCATTTTGTACTGCACTTCTTTGGGGGCCTTCAGGGTCCCCTCTGGGGGCTTCTGCCCTCTCAGTTTAGTTCAGCCACTGAGTTTTGTTCTTTTGCTTTTTCCAGTTTTTTCAGTGGCTGCTGTTTTGATTTTGTTACACCAGAGAACTAATTTAGGTGGTAGAGGTCGTGTGATCTCAGGTGATTTTGAAATTAGTAGAGTTGGTGCTTTTCAGGGTTTTCTGGGATTGCAGTAAGTGCCCTTCCTATCCTTTTCTATTTAGATAGTTTGGGCCCCAGCGTTTGCTCATACTATTTTCTTTCTGTGTCAGTATTTCCTCTTGTCTAACCGCCATTACATGTTTGGGGGCTTTCTATTATCTTTGGGGTTCTGCTCCGGGGCAGATAGCTTTCCTGTTTCTGTCTTTAGGTGTAGTTAGTTTCTCAGGCTGTGACGAGGCGTCTAGGACCAACGTAGGAACGCTCCACGGCTGCCTCTAGTTGTGGTGGTTAGTCAGGGTACTGCAATCTCATAGATTCCAACTGCTCTGGTGTATTGCCTTTTTGCCTGCTCTCCTCAGCTACCGAAACATAACAGTATCACCGGCCTAAAAAATTGAAAATTGTATGGTACTCACAGAAGGGAAAAATATTGTGAAAGAAAAAAGGTTGTCAGAGTTGTCAGAGATATTTTTCTGTTTGTTGCATTTTTTTTTTTTTTTCCCTCTGTATCTCTGGGTGCTGGGGAGGATCTTTTCTCCCAATGGAGTTTGCACGGTTGTCTGGCCGTGTGGATCAGCTTGCCACTGAGGTTCAGAGTATTGCTGCATATCTTGCTAGGTTGCCTGTTGTGGAACCTAGGATCCCCATGCCAGATTTGTTTTTGGGGGATCGAGCCAAGTTTCAGAATTTCAAAAATAATTGTAAATTGTTTTTTGCCTTAAAATCTAAGTCCTCAGGAAACGCAGCGCAGCAGGTTCAAATTATCATCTCTCTCCTGCGCGGCGATCCTCAGGATTGGGCTTTTTCCCTGATACCTGGGGATCCTGTTTTGAGTGATGTTGATGCGTTTTTTCAGGCTTTGGGGTTATTGTACGATGAGCCTAATGTCACTGATCAAGCTGAAAAAACCTTGTTGGCATTAAATCAGGGGCTTGATGACGCTGAGTTATACTGTCAGAGATTCCGTAGGTGGGCAGTCCTGACCAAATGGAATGACGACGCTTTGGCGGCCCTTTTCCGGAAGGGTCTGTCAGATAATGTAAAGGATGTTATGGTGGGATTCCCTGTCCCCTCTGGTCTCAATGATTCTATGTCATTAGCGATTCAAATTGACAGACGTTTGCGTGAGCGGAGAAGTATGCGTGGAATGGTGTTGCCTTGTGAACCAGCTTCTGAACCCATGCAGTGTGATGGAGTGGTGTCTGGGGCACAGCGTCATGAGTTTCGAAAGCGCAATGGGTTATGTTTCTACTGTGGTGATGCCTCTCATGCTATTTCAGTCTGCCCTAAGCGGGGAAGACGTTTTGCACGCTCAGTTGTCTTGGGTAGTGTTCAGACTAAGTTTTTATTAACTGTCACTCTGATATGCTCTCTGTCCTCATTTTCTGCTCAGGCTTTCGTTGATTCTGGAGCAGCTATTAACCTGATGGATTATGATTTTGCTAAACGTTGTGGGTTTCCCTTGATACCCCTACAGAAGTCTATTCCCCTACTGGGGATCGATTCTACCCCTTTGGCTGAGAATAAACCCCAGTTTTCTACTCAGGTGATAATGAGGGTTGAACCTGATCACCAGGAGTGCTGCAAATTTTTGGTTCTATATAATCTGCATGACATTATCGTGCTGGGTTTCCCTTGGTTACAGTCTCATAATCCTGTTTTGGATTGGAAATCTGTGTCTGTAACCAGTTGGGGCTGCCAATGTGTTAATACCAACACTCCTGTTTTTTCTGCCTCCCCCCAGGCTGAGGATGTTCCTGACTTTTTGTTTGATTTTTCTGATGTGTTTAGCGAAAGTAAATCTGCATCCTTGCCTCCCCATAGGAGCTATGACTGCGCTATTGAATTAGTGCCGGGTAGTAAATTCCCTAAAGGTCGCCTTTTTAACTTGTCTGTACCTGAACATGACGCTATGCGGTCTTATATCAAGGAATCATTGGAGAAGGGTCATATCAGACCATCCTCTTCACCCTTAGGTGCCGGTTTTTTCTTTGTGGCCAAAAAGATGGTTCATTAAGGCCGTGTATTGATTATCGTCTCTTGAACAATATTACTGTGAAATATCAATACCCGTTACCCTTGATTTCTGACCTGTTTTCCAGGGTGAAAAACGCTACTTGGTTTACCAAGCTTGACCTCAGGGGGGCGTATAACCTTATTCGCATTAAGCACGGGGATGAATGGAAGACGGCATTCAATACCCCTGAAGGGCATTTTGAGTACCTAGTGATGCCCTTTGGGCTCACTAATGCTCCTTCCGTCTTCCAGTCCTTCATGAATGACATTTTCAGGGATTTTGTGGATAAATTTCTGATTGTTTATTTGGATGATATCTTGATTTTTTCTAATGACTGGGACTCTCATGTGAAACATGTTCGAACTGTATTCCAGATTTTGAGAGAGAATGCTCTGTATGTGAAGGGATCAAAGTGTCTTTTTGGCGTACAGAGGATCTCATTTCTGGGATTCATTTTGTCCCCATCTGTTATTGAAATGGACCCGGTCAAGGTTCAGGCCATCTGTGATTGGGTCCAACCTACTTCATTAAAGGCTCTTCAGAGATTTTTGGGTTTTGCCAATTTTTATCGTAAATTTATTGGTAATTTCTCGGTTATTGTTAAACCATTAACTGATTTGACCAGAAAGGGTTCTGATGTGGTGAATTGGCCTCCTGAGGCAGTCTCTGCATTTCAGGAACTTAAGCAGAGATTCACTTCTGCTCCTGTTCTACGGCAGCCTGATGTTTCTCTGCCATTTCAGGTGGAGGTTGATGCCTCTGAAATTGGGGCAGGTGCCGTTTTTTCCCAAAAAGATCCAGAGACCTCTAAAAGTAACCCTTGTGCCTTTTTCTCTCGAAAATTTTCTCCTACTGAACGTAATTATGACGTGGGTAATCGGGAGTTGTTGGCCATGAAGTGGGCTTTTGAAGAGTGGAGACATTGGCTGGAGGGAGCCAAACATCAGGTGGTGGTCCTTACGTACCATAAGAATCTGGTCTATCTGGAATCTGCCAAGCGACTCAATCCTAGACAGGCCAGGTGGGCCTTGTTTTTCACACGTTTTAATTTTGTGGTTTCCTTTCTTTCTGGCACTAAGAATGTTAAGGCGGATGCCCTCTCGAGGAGTTTCCTTGCGGACTCTCCTGAGTTATCTGATCCTTCTGTTATTTTGAAAGAGGGTGTAGTTCTTTCCGCCATCTCGCCCAATTTGAGACTTGCTCTGGAGGGGTGTCAGGAGGATAGGCCCGAGCGCTGCCCTGTTGGAAAATTGTTTGTCCCGGACCAATGGAAAAAGAGTGTGATGTCTGAGATTCATTGTTCCGCATTGGCTGGGCATCCCGGAATTTTTGGTACCAGAGACTTGGTTAGTCGGTCCTTTTGGTGGCCTACCTTGTCTCGTGATGTCAGGGAATTTGTGCAGTCCTGCGGGACTTGCTCTCGCTCCAAGCCTTGCTCTCGCTCTAGTGGTTTGTTGATGTCATTGCCTGTGCCCAAGAGACCATGGACCCATATCTCTATGGATTTCATTTCCGATCTTCCTGTTTCTCAGAGAATGACCACCATCTGGGTAATTTGTGATAGATTTTCCAAAATGATACATCTTGTGCCATTACCTAAGTTGCCTTCCTCCTCTGAATTGGTGCCGTTGTTCCTTCAGCACGTGGTTCGTTTACACGGCATTCCTGAGAACATTGTGTCTGACAGAGGAGTCCAGTTTGTTTCCAGATTTTGGAGGACTTTTTGTTCTAAACTGGGTGTTCAATTGTCTTTCTCCTCGGCATTTCATCCTCAGACCAATGGTCAAACTGAGAGAACAAACCAGACATTGGAGACTTATCTAAGATGCTTTGTGTCTGCTGACCAGGATGACTGGGTCTCTTTTTTGCCTTTGGCTGAGTTTGCTCTTAATAATAGGGCTAGCTCTGCCACTTTGATGTCTCCGTTTTTCTGTAATTCTGGGTTTCACCCTCGATTTTCTTCAGGACAGACGGAGGCTTCTGTCTGTCCAGGTGTTGACTCTGTTGTGGAGCGTATGCAACAGATTTGGGACCAGGTAGTGGAGAGGTTGTCCCTCTCTCAGGAGAAGGCCCAGCGGTTTGCTAACCGGCATAGGACTGATGGTCCTCGGTTTAAAGTGGGGGACTTGGTCTGGTTGTCCTCAAAGAATATTCCTATGAGAGTAGCATCTCCTAAATGTAAGCCTAGGTTCATTGGACCTTATAA
Source organism: Oophaga sylvatica (assembly GCA_033576555.1). Lineage (NCBI taxonomy): Eukaryota > Metazoa > Chordata > Amphibia > Anura > Dendrobatidae > Oophaga > Oophaga sylvatica. The sequence goes on from JARQOD010000002.1 coordinate 60,601,655, forward strand.
GATCATGGAGATTATTAATCCTGTTTCTTTTCGTTTGCTTCTTCCAGGGACATTTAAGATCCATAACGTGTTCCACAAGTCCTTGTTGAAGAGGTTTGTTGAGCCAGTGGTTCCTGCTGCTGTGCCTCCTGACCCTGTTTTGGTTGAGGGCAATCTGGAGTATGTGGTTGAGAAAATATTGGATTCTCGTTTTTCTAGACGGAAACTCCAGTATTTGATTAAATGGAGAGGTTATGGTCAGGAAGACAATTCTTGGGTGTTTGCTTCGGACATCCATGCTAGGAGACTTATCCGTGCGTATCATAGAACTCATCCTGACCGACCTGGTTGTTCAAATGAGGGTTCGGTGACCCCTCCTCAAGGGGGGGTACTGTTGTGAATGGGTTTGAGATGAGTTCTGAGCAGAGGCTCCCTCTGGTGGTTACAAGCGGTGCTAATGAAGATTGTGAGGACTGGGAATCAGGTGTTACTGACTGGTCTTATATAAGGGAGTCATTTTCCCATCAGGGTTGCCGGTGATCAATTGTTCTGGTCTGAATCCTTCATTCCAGTTTCCCTTGTAGCCTGCTGTGTCGTTTCTGCATCTCCTGCTTACAGATAAGACTTTTGCTTCTTTTGTGTTTGTGCTATATTTTTGCATTTTGTACTGCACTTCTTTGGGGGCCTTCAGGGTCCCCTCTGGGGGCTTCTGCCCTCTCAGTTTAGTTCAGCCACTGAGTTTTGTTCTTTTGCTTTTTCCAGTTTTTTCAGTGGCTGCTGTTTTGATTTTGTTACACCAGATAACTAATTTAGGTGGTAGAGGTCGTGTGATCTCAGGTGATTTTGAAATTAGTAGAGTTGGTGCTTTTCAGGGTTTTCTGGGATTGCAGTAAGTGCCCTTCCTATCCTTTTCTATTTAGATAGTTTGGGCCCCAGCGTTTGCTCATACTATTTTTTTCTGTGTCAGTATTTCCTCTTGTCTAACTGCCATTACATGTTTGGGGGCTTTCTATTATCTTTGGGGTTCTGCTCCGGGGCAGATAGCTCTCCTGTTTCTGTCTTTAGGTGTAGTTAGTTTCTCAGGCTGTGACGAGGCGTCTAGGACCAACGTAGGAACGCTCCACGGCTGCCTCTAGTTGTGGTGGTTAGTCAGGGTACTGCAATCTCATAGATTCCAACTGCTCTGGTGTATTGCCTTTTTGCCTGCTCTCCTCAGCTACCGAAACATAACAGGATTGCTTCACTAGACCCACACGTCCATAGTCTCTGGGCGTGGACAGGAGCTAGGTGAATTTCCCTACCCTCTGGGATCACAGGCTTGGCTTATGATAAGCCAGGCTCAGGCTGGCACCACACAGATGACATCACGACAGGCAGGCAAAATCAAATGCCACACTGGGTAAGCAGGAAGCTCAGGAGATTCGCGCAGCTCCTGTCCATGGCCAGACCTGGACTGTGGATCAGGGTCGTGCAGAAAGATCAGCTCATCGCTAATTAGAAGTATTTACTAAACAAAAACGTGAGAAATGGTGACAGGTCTCTTTAAGGATAAACTTGGAATAACCTGTTAAATATTTGATAGAAAGTACATTCATTTATAACCAACCTTACAGAACTAAAATGAAGCACACATTCACAGTCAAAACACACAATTATTTAATCAACTAAGAGCAGGGGAAAAATAAGTCACAGTCCGATGAACAGTAATGAAAACCTAATCAACAGTGATAGTTTGATAAATGGAGCTAACAGTCGGCTGGCCATCGGAATGAAAAGAGGCACTGAGCAGCCTCAAGATAATATAAAATAATTATACTGAAAAGCAAGCTCAGCATAACGCTGGGCCGTGGCGCCCAAACTACAGGACGGAGCAGAATAGAAAGTGCATTGAGCATTTTCATCTTATCATTAAAGTGGTCACTGTGCATGGAGAAAACAGGTTCAACGCAACTAAAAGATTAATGAAATAGGATTAGGGAAGAAACGTTCGAAAGGAGCAGGAAGTAGGACATAGAAAACGGCACATCTGAATCACATCTAGGCAGTATGGAGACAGCTAGCCGGAAAGGAGGCTAGATATATATGGCAGCGGTCATGGATTATAGAGCTTACAGCGCAAGTTGTAGCGTACAGAGAAAATAATAAGAATGCAGCCGAGTGGCTTCTGGAGGTAATAAGACAAGAATTCCGCTGCAGGATTATTATAAAAAATTGGAAAATTCATAGCAGCTTACATGAGCAGAAAACCAGACATTCGGAATAACTAAACGCAGATATAGGAGTACATGTGTCTCCTGTATAGCATATACGGTAATATATAAATCATTTAAGGCAGGTTCATACCTCTCATAGATAACCATTTGGAAATAGAGCAAATTTACATACAAGTAAGAAATAGTGGTGCATAATGACAAGCCTATCATGAAAAAGAAGAGTGCCAAAAGATCAGCGAAGCAGTAAAGGCCCTAGGTCCATAACTCCTGGTGTTCAACATCGACATACAATAAAGCCACGGCCATCTTTACATACAAGTAAAATGTAGGATTATCTAGTGGCCAGTTAAATAAATTACCATTTATGTAAGGAAGAGAGACACTCTTAGCCCATGTTCATAAGGCATTTGAAGCGGGGAAAAAAAACATTCCAAGTGGCTCTATAGTACTATGCAAAAATTTAAACAGGTGTGAAAAAATGCTACAAAGTAAGAATGCTTTAAAAAAGTTGATGATAATAAACTTAAAATTTCTATTAAAAAATGTAAAGTGAATGAACAAAACAGAAATCTAAATCAAATGAATATTTGGGGTGACCACCGCTGGACTTCAAATAGCATCAATTCTTCTAGGTACACTTACACAGACCGGAATTTTGAAATTATATTCAGGCATAGTAATAACCAATTATACCAAACAAGTGAAGATTATCAACATTTTTATAAGTATATTAAGAAAGTCATTAACTGAAAATGCTGTGTAGCAGACTTAAAACTGGGTGAGAAACAGCAAAACTTCATGTCACAGGTCATACAATATGTCGCAAGACTGAGTACTGCATTAAGACACAAGGTAGTTATACTTCATCAGTAAGGTCTCTATCAGGAAAAAAATTCAAAGCAGAGTGTGGTTTGAGTTGTTTGAGCTCTTTCAAGGAAACACCAAAAAAATAAATGGGCAAAGTTGAGGATAGTAAACGCAGCGGAATGTCAAGAAAACAGTGAAGGAAATTAAAGACACATCATGATTGGCTCCTTTTGATATCAGAAGATGTCTAGCAGTGTCATGAGCTCAGAACTGGCAGAAACCAGTTGGAAACACATACATCCAAATAATGTTCAAAGAAGTCTGGCCAAAAGTTGTCTTCAGGGCAGAATTGTGTACAAAAGACATTCATTCAACATCTAAGCAAAGCCAAGAAACTCAACTAATTGCAAAAACACAGGAACTAAAACATGGCCGTCTGAGCTCTGGAGTGAGGAGTCAAAATTAGATTTGTCTGTAACAGAAGGCAGTTTGTTTGCTGAAAGGTTGGAGATCCATTCAACAGTGTCTGAAGCAACAGTGAAGTATGGAGAAGGTTCCCTGCAAGTTTGAGGCTTAAGGTACTGCCACACTAAACAATCCCGCTAGCGATCACGATAACGACGCATACTAATGCGATCGCTAGCGGGATTGTTTCTATATCGCTAAGTGCGGCCACATTTAGCGATATAGTTAACGACGCTATCGCCGTTAGCGATCTTCTTAACGACTTTAGCGGTACAAAAGTACCGCTAAATCGCTAAGAAAAGGTGCCACACTAGCGATATATACTTACCCAGCGGGAGCGCCGACGAGAAAATAGGGTCCGGAACGATTCCAGCGACGAGCGAGATCACAGCAGGAAGCTCGTCGCTGGCAGCTGCCGCACTGAACAACATCGCTAACAGGATCGCTAAATAGTGACTTTTTTAGCGATCCCGTTAGCGATATTGTTCAGTGTGGCATACCCTTTAATTTCAGTAAATGCAGTTGTAAATGGTGTCCTCAATGATGAGAAATACAAGCAGACACTTATCCATCCTGTAATACCAACAAGGAGGTATCTGACTGACTTTAAATATATTTCTAGAAGAGCAACAATCCCACACATAAAGCCAATGCCATTAACGCCTTAATGCTTTATGATGGCTATGTCAAGGTGTTTGGAACTGGCTCAGGACCTGAGGCGGTGCATTTATTTCCGGCATTATTACATTTCAGTTAAGGTAGTAATAAAAAGCTACAGTCATTCTGAAGAGAAAAAAAAATATGAAAAATTCAGATATGTTAGCTGAATGCAGAAACTGTCCCCCAACTGATGTATAGTAAAATAGCAAACAGCACCCACATTTCCAACAGTAATAAGGGAACAAGAAAGCATTACAGTTTAGAAATGTGAACTCTTTGTGTATCCCCGCCTTTTATATATCTAATATTTCATTATCTAGAATAGAGCAGGATTTCCAATGCATTTAGATTACAAAAGTTAAAAAATGTAACAAAACACAAAAACTGCAGAATTAAAAAAAATTGCTCTTTCACTATGTTTGCTAGGGTCAAATGGGTAACATTTCGCCTTGTGAAGAGTAACATGCCAGTGTAAGGAGACTTCTTGGCCATGCAATGCTCCTATGCGAAATTAATTATGCAAACAGCCTCTTTAGAGAAGTAGAGGACATGAACTGTAGTGCCACCTATTCAAAGTCGATATCAACCCCTTAACAAGCCTTGCCATATGACTTCAGACAAAAGCCAAACCAGAATATCAATTTGAAGGTGCGTATTTCGGTATGTTTTGCCTCATCAGTGCAAAGCATGAGAGGCTTCTGAATTAGGTCTAAGGGGTAACGTTTGTCATTGTGGAGAATGACATGGCAGGTAAGGTAACTTATAGGCCATGCAATGCTGTATTTCCACTACAAATAGTCACTGGATACATGCACAAAAATGATAGTGCGTGGGTGATGGTGTGGGTTATGACCGATGGGATCCCGATCTTATATCTTTATGCGCACATAAAGAGAAACTTGCATGAAATTATTTTCAAGAATAAGATCTGAAGTTGTTATTTCATGGCCGTATTTACCACAAGTGAGCATGCCCATCAACCGATCAATAGAAAATTCTCTGCAAAGTCCTGTGGTTGCCCACACGTGTGCTGAATGCTGAGCTCTGTATAACCCCGTCCACACCACCGATTGACAACTTTCTGATTACACTGGGGGGGTTGTGGGTGGAGAATATTAGGGTTCCTCATTATACTGGGGGGTTGTGCGTGGAGAGCATTAGGCTTCCTCATTACACTGGGGGGTTGTGGGTGGAGAACATTAGGGTTCCTTATTACACTGGGGCGTTGTGGGTGGAGATCATTAGGGTTCCTCATTGAAGCAATAGGTAGGACGTCCAAAGGATCATACATTTCTTATCTAGCAAACAGGCGATAAACACTGTCATAGCCGAAATACTCCTTTAAAATACATACACTGTGTGCAGAATTATTAGGCAAGTTGTATTTGAGAGGATTCTTTTTGTTATTGAACAACAACTATGTTCTCAATCAACCTAAAAGACTCAAATATCAAAGCTTAATATTTTTGGAAGTTGGAGTGGGTTTTTTTTTTTAGATTTGGCTATCTTAGGAGGATATCTGTTTGTGCAGGTAACTATTACTGTGCAGAATTATTAGGCAACTTAATAAAAACCAAATGTATACCCATCTAACTCGTTTATTTTCACCAGGTAAACCAATATAACACAAAATTTAGAAATAAACATTTCTGACATTCAAAAAAAAAAAATCAGTGACCAATATAGCCACCTTTCTTTACGATGACAGTCAAAAGCCTTCCATCCATAGATTCTGTCAGTTGCTTGATCTGTTTACGATCAACATTGCGTGCAGCAGCCACCACAGCCTCCCTGACAATGTTTCGAGAGGTGTAATGTTTTCCCTCCCTGTAGATCTCACATTTTATGAGGGACCACAGGTTCTCTATGGGGTTCAGATCAGGTGAACAAGGGGGCCATGTCATTATTTTTTCTTCTTTTAGACCTTTACTGGCCAGCCATGCTGTGGAGTATTTGGATGCATGCGATGGAGCATTGTCCTTCATGAAAATCATGTTTTTCTTGAATGATACCGACTCCTTCCTGTACCACTTCTTGAAGAAGTGTCTTCCAGAAACTGGCAGTAGGTCAGTAGAGTATACTCTTATGGACTGGAAACCCGACCATCTGTTCCGTCAGAGCCCCGCCAAAAAATTCACCCTGGACGGAATGAGGGACCGGTAGGTCCTCCAACCCCATAGTGTTACGTACCGCACTTACTAGCTCCTCAATATATTCTGAGGAGAAAAGGAATTTCCTTAATTCCGCGGTTTTATGAACCAAGGGATTTTCCCACTTGGATGATGATGACCCCTGGGATATGTCGGACTCAGAATCCGAATGTTCCGCCTGGATCTTTCTCTTTTTTGGGAGAGATGGACCAGGTGAGGGTGGTGGAGGCAGGGGTGGGGGAGTTAATACGGCTAGTGAAGATTGTACTTCTTGTTTCACCAGGGTACGGATCTCATCTAGCCACGATGGATGCTCTGCACTGATCACTTTATCTGTGCACTTTTGGCAGAGTTTTTTCTCCCATTTGGGAGGTAATTTCAGGGAGCAAATAGCACATTTGCTCCTTTTAACTGAGGGTCTCTGGGATGAACCTTCTCCCTGTAATAGAGGGAGAGAGAGGAGTAAAAGAAAATGGGGTTCCAGGAGCCTCTTAACAAGGGAGGGGGCCTTCAGTACTCACTGAGGCCAGAGAAGCGCTGGGCTCTGCAGTCGCAGGGCTGGACGTCTCCATAGCAGGTATTTCGACCCATAGGCGCTTACCTGCTGACGTCTTCTGGCAGTTTTTATACCCTCGGTATAAGCGCTGCCCAGCGCTTGGATTCCCCCTCCCCCTCCGGTCCCAGCACAGGTGGAGACGAGTGCTAGCGGTGTCAGAGGCTATGAGAAAGCCTTGCGTTCCACTGTGGAACGCAAGACCCAGAAGTGATGCTGCACTTCCGGGTCAGACCGCACGTGGAGGGGAAGACGCCGGAGAGCTGCAGGAGGCCTCCGGCGGGGAGAGTCGGCCCGCTTTATCCCCATGAGGGGACGCAGGGAGACCGCCTCGGTGTGGTCCCGGGGACGGGAGCAGCCACGGAGGAGGGAGGCGCGAGGACCCGACCACCGCTGCCCGGCTAATAGTCAGACCGCACATGGAGGTGCGCACAGGTAACGCTGCAACAGCCGGCCACCAGCATACCCGGATCTCTCCGTGCCCCAAGGGGGACAGGAAAACACTGGTTAATGGGAGGTGGGAGGGGTTTTTAACCTCTCTGTATTCCTGTCCCCCAATAGGACAAGGAGACATCCTCCTATGCTGTCGTGGAAGGCTACTAGAGAAAATCATGTTTTTCTTGAATGATACCGACTCCTTCCTGTACCACTGCTTGAAGAAGGTGTCTTCCAGAAACTGGCAGTAGGTCTGGGAGTTGAGCTTCACTCCATCCTCAACCCGAAAAGGTCCCACATGTTCATCTTTGATGATACCAGCCCATACCAGAAACCCACCTCCACCTTGCTGGCGTCTGAGTCGGAGTGGAGTTCTCTGCCCTTTACTGATCCAGCCTCGGGCCCATCCATCAGGCCTATCAAGAGTCGCTCTCATTTCATTAGTCCATGAAACCTTAGAAAAATCAGTCTTAAGATATTTCTTGGCCCAGTCTTGACGATTTATCTTATGTTTCTTGTTCAAAGGTGGTCGTTTTTCAGCCTTCCTTACCTTGGCCATGTCCCTCAGTATGGCACACCTTGTGCTTTTTGATACTACAGTAACGCTGCAGCTCTGAAATATGGCAAAACTGGTGGCAAATGGCATCTTGGCAGCTTCATGCTTGATTTTCCTCAATTCATGGGCAGTTATTTTGCGCCTTTTTTGTCAACACGCTTCTTGCGACCCTGGTGGCTATTTGCCATGAAACGCTTGATTGTTCGGTGATCACGCTTCAAAAGTTTGGCAATGACAAGACTGTTGCATCCCTCTGCAAGACATCCCACAATTTTTAACTTTTCAGAGCCGTCAAATCTCTCTTCTGACCCATTTTGCCAAAGGAAAGGAAGTTGCCTAATAATTAAGCACACCTTATATAGGGTGTTGATGTCATTAGACCACACCCCTCCTCATTACAGAGATGCAAATCACCTGATTTACATAATTGGCAGTTGGCTTTCAAGTCTATACAGCTTGGAGTAGGACATGTCTAAAAAGGATGATGTGATCAAAATACTCATTTGCCTAATAATTCTGCACACAATGTATATTTTTTACAACATAGAATAATTTTTGCTATAAAATAAAGTTTTTCTATTTCGAAAGACTTCAGCAAGACCACATTATAATCTTCCATTCGGTGACTCAATCATTTCTGCATAGTAAATCACGAACGTTCCTTCACCTTGAATTTGGTGCCACTTGCATAAAGATATTCCAGGCATATTCACACCTGAAGTATATATTTCATGGAAGAACATTGCAAAAGATGAAATAGCTTGAGAAAAAAAAAAAAGGAAAGCAAAATAGAAACTTACTGCTTGAGAGAATCATGATCACATTAGGCAATTTCTGAGCTTGGTCTCCTACTGAGCAATAGACGCTGGGTGACGACCACTAAAAGCAGCTATTAGGAGTTTCCACACTAGATGAAAGGCATATACCGGTAAATCTATTGCATCTTAACCCCTTACTGCCATCGGACGTACTATCCCGTCCATGGTACCTGGGCCCGTATGACCGGGGAGGGGATAGTACGTCTCGTGCGATCGGACAGCCGATCGCGGCCGGGTGTCAGCTGATTATCACAGCTGACACCCATGACTGTGTGTCAGGAGCGGTCACGGACCGCTCCCGGCACATTAACCCCTTGCACACCGCGATCAAACATGATTGCGGTGTACTGGGGGCACAGGGGAGGATCGCGCAGGGTGGGGGCTCCCTGCGCGCCCCCCTGAGACCCTCAGAGCAGCGCGATGTGATCGCGCTGTTCTGAGGGCTTCCTCCCTCCCAGGACCCGGATCCAAGATGGCGCCGGGGTCCTGGAGGGAGGCGGCTACCTCAGTGCCTGCCGAGAGCAGGCACTGAGAAGCCTGCTGCACTGCCTGAGCGATCGCTGGTGTGACAGAGTGCTGTGCACACTGTCACACCAGCGATCTGATAAAATACAGTGATGTCCCACCCTGGGACAAAGTAAAAAATTTAAAAAAATAAAAATAAACATGTTTTAAAAAAAAATCCAAAATAAATAAATAAAAAAAATATATTCCCCAATAAATTCACTTCTTCCTGTAAATAAAAAAAACAAAGCAATAAAAGTACACATATTTGGTATCGCCGCGTCCGTAACGACCCCCCCTATAAAATTGTCCCACTAGTTACCCCTTTAGTGAACCCCTTAAAAAAAAAAAAAAAAAAACGAAGCAAAAAATCAATACTTTATCATCATACCGCCGAACAAAAAGTGGAATAACACGCGATCAAAAAGACCGATATAAATAAACATGGTACCGCTGAAAACGTCATCTTGTCCCGCAAAAAACGAGTCGCCATACAGCATCATCAGCGAAAAAATAAAAAAGTTATAGCTCGCAGAATAAAGCGATGCAAAAATAATTATTTTTTTATATAAAATTGTTTTTATTCTATAAAAGCGCCAAAACATGAAAAAATGATATAAATGAGGTATCGCCATAATCGTACTGACCCGAAGAATAAAACTGCTTTATCAATTTTACCACACGCGGAACGGTATAAACGCCTCCCCCAAAAGAAATTCATGAATTGCTGATTTTTGTTCATTCTAACCTCCCAAAAATCAAAATAAAAAGCGATCAAAAAACGTCACGTGCTCAAAAATGGTACCAATAAAAACGTCAACTCGTCCCGCAAAAAATAAGACCTCACATGACTCTGTGGGCCAAAATATGCAAAAATTATAGCTCTCAAAATGTGATGATGCAAAAACTATTTTTGCAATAAAAAGCATCTTTTAGCGTGACAGCTGCCAATCATAAAAACCCGCTATAAATAGTAAATCAAACCCCCCTTTATCACCCCCTTAGTAAGGGAAAAATAATAAAATTAAAAAAAAGTATTTATTTCCATTTTCCCATTAGGGTTAGGGTTAGGGTTGAGGCTAAAGTTAGGGTTAGCGCTAAAGTTAGGATTAGGGTTAGGGTTGAGATTAGGGGTGTGTTAGGGTTAGGTTTGTGGTTAGGGTTGGGACTAGGGTTAGGGGTGTGTTGGGGTTAGGGTTGGAGTTAGAATTGGGGGGTTTCCGCTGTTTAGTCACATCAGGGGCTCTCCAAATGTGACATGGCGTCTGATCTCAATTCCAGCCAATTCTGCGTTGAAAAAGTCAAACGGTGCTCCTTCACTTCTCAGCTCTGCCATGCGTCCAAACAGTAGTTTATCCCCACATATGGGTATCAGCGTACTCTGGACCCCAAGAGTTATTGTGCAATTTGTCCTATTTCTTCTGTTACCCTTGGGAAAATAAAAAACTGGGGGCGAAAATATCATTTTTGTACAAAAAAAAAATATTTTTTTGTTTTTACGGCTGTACATTATAAACTTCTGTGAAGCACTTGGGGCTTCATAGCACTCACCACACATCTAGATAAGTTCCTTGTGGGGTCTATTTTCCAAAATGGGGTCACTTGTTGGGGATTTCCACTGTTTAGGCGCATCAGGGGCTCTCCAAATGCGACATGACGCCCCCAGACCATTCCATCAAAGTCTGCAATCCAAAACGTCACTACTTCCCTTCCGAGCCCCAACGTGTACCCATACAGTAGTTTTCTCCCACATATTGGATATCAGCGTACTCAGGACAAATTGGACAACAACTTTTGGTGTCCAATTTCTCCTGTTACCCTTGTAAAAATAAAATATTGGGGCAAAAAAATCATTTTTGCAAAAAAAAAAAAGATTTTTTATTTTTACGGCTGTGCGTTATAAACTTCTGTGAAGCACTTCGGGTTCAAAGTGCTCACCACACATCTAGACAAGTTCCTTGTGGGGTCTATTTTCCAAAATGGGGTCACTTGTGGGGGGTTTCCACTGTTTAGGCGCATCAGGGGCTCTCCAAATGCGACATGACGCCCCCAGACCATTCCATCAAAGTCTGCAATCCAAAACGTCACTACTTCCCTTCCGAGCCCTGACGTGCGCCGATACAGTAGTTTTCTCCCACATATTGGGTATCAGCGTACTCAGGACAAATTGGACAACAACTTTTGGGGACCAATTTCTCCTGTTACCCTTGTGAAAATAAAATATTGGGGGCGAAAAAAATCATTTTTGTAAAAAAAAAAAGATTTTTTTATTTTTACGGCTGTACGTTATAAACTTCTGTGAAGCACTTCGGGGTTCAAAGTGCTCACCACCATCTAGATAAGTTCCTTGTGGGGTCTATTTGCCAAAATGGGGTCACTTGTGGGGGGTTTCCACTGTATAGGTGCATCAGGGGCTCTCCAAATGTGACATGACGCCCCCAGACCATTCCATCAAAGTCTGCAATCCAAAACGTCACTACTTCCCTTCCGAGCCCTGACGTGCGCCCATACAGTAGTTTTCTCCCACATATTGGGTATCAGCGTACTCAGGACAAATTGGACAACAACTTTTGGGTTCCAATTTCTTCTGTTACCCTTGTGAAAATAAAATATTGGGGGCGAAAAAATCATTTTTGTAAAAAAAAAAAAAGATTTTTTATTTTACGGCTGTACGTTATAAACTTTAGTGAAACACCTGGGGGTTAAAAGTTCTCACCACACATCTAGATAAGTTCCTTGAGGGGTCTAGTTTTCAAAATGGTGTCATTTATGGGGGTTTCCACTGTTTAGGCAGATCAGGAGCTCTCCAAACACGACATGGCGTCCAGCCAATTCTGCGTTGAAAAAGTCAGACGGCGCTCCTTCCCTTCCAAACTCTGCCATGCACCCAAACAGTGGTTTACCCCCACATATGGGGTATCAGCGCACTCAGGACAAATTGCACAATAACTTTTGGAGTCTTGTTACCCTTGGAAAAATAAAAATTGGGGTGAAAAGATCATTTTTGTGGAAAAAATATGATTTTTAAATTTTACGGCTCTACGTTTTAAACTTGTGTGAAGCACTTGGGGTTCAAATTGCTCACCAAAGATCTAGAAAAGTTCCTTAGGGGTCTAGTTTCCCAAATGGGGTCATTTGTGGGGGTTTCCACTGTTTAGGCACATCAGGGGCTCTCCAAATGCAACATGGCATCCAATCTCAATTCCAGCCAATTTTGGTTGGAAAAAGTCAAGTGGTGCTCCTTCCCTTCCGAGCTCTGCCGTGCGCCCAAACAGTGGTTCCCCCCCACATATGGGGCATCAGCGTACTCAGGACAAATTGGACAACAACTTATGTGGTCCAATTTCTCCTGTTACCCTTGGGAAAATAAAAAATTAGTGACTAAAAGATAATTTTTGTGGGAAAAAAATAGGATTTTTTATTTTCATGCCCGGGCATTATAAACTTGTGTGAAGCACTTGGGGGTTCAAAGTGCTCACCAAAGATCTAGATAAGTTCCTTAGGGGGTCTAGTTTCCCAAATGGGGTCACTTGTGGGGGGTTTCCACTGTTTAGGCTCATCTGGGGCACTGCAAACGGAACATGACCCCCATCAACGTCTGCATTCCAAAACGTTACTACTTCCTTTCCAAGCCCTGCCGTGCACCCAAACAGTTCCCACCCCCCCCCCCCACATATGGGGTATCAGTGTACTCAGGACAAGTTGGACAACAACTTTTGGGGTCCAATTTCCTTGGGAAAATTCAAAAATTTGGGACTAAAAAATCATTTTTGTGGAAAATTGTTTTTTTTTTTTCACACCCAGGCATTATAAGCTTTTGTGAAACACTTGGGGCTTCAAAGTGCTCACAACAGATCTAGATAAGTACCTTAGGGGGTCTAGTTTCCAAAATGGTGTCACTTGTGGGGGTTTCCACTGTTTAGGCGCATCAGGGGCTCTCCAAACACGACATGGCGTCCAATCTCAATTCCCGCCAATTTTAGTTTGAAAAAGTCAAACGGCGCTCCTTCCCTTACGAGCTCTGCCGTGTGCCCAAACAGTGGTTTTCCCCCACATATTGGGTATTGGCGTACTCAGGAGAAATTGCATAACAACCTTATCTGTCCATTTTCTCCTTTTACCCTTGTGAAAATAAAAAAAAAGTTTGTAAAAGATCATTTTTGTGGCTAAAAAGTAAAATATTCATTTTTTCCTTCCACGTTGCTTTAGTTACTGTGAAGCACCTGAAGGGTTAATAATCTTCTTGAATGTGGTTTTGAGTACCTTGAGGGTGCAGTTTTTAGAATGGTGTCACTTTTGGGTATTTTCTGCCATATAGACCCCTCAAAGTGACTTCAAATGAGAGGTGGTCCCTAAAAAAAATAGCTTTGTAAATTTTGTTGTAAAAATGAGAAATCGCTGGTCAACTTTTAACCCTTATAACTTCCTAACAAAAAAAAATTTTGGTTCCAAAATTGTGCTGATGTAAAGTAGACATGTGGGAAATGTTATTTATTAACTATTTTGTGTGATATATTTCTCTGTTTTAAGGGAATAAAAATTCAAAGTTTGAAAATTGCAAAATTTTAAAAATTTTCGCCATATTTGCGTTTTTTTCAAAAATAAACGCAAGTTATATCGAAGAAATTTTACTTCTAACGTGAAGTACAATATGTCACGAGAAAACATTCTCAGAATCGCGAATATCCGTTGAAGCGTTCCAGAGTTATAACCTCATAAAGAGACAGTGGTCAGAATTGTAAAAATTGGCCCGGTCATTAACGTGCAAACCACCCTTGGGGGTGAAGGGGTTAAGGGATGTAACTACAAAGACATAAAATTCATATAATTCCAAGGAGCGTTTGAGGAGAAAATGTATGGGCATGGTAATGGCTGTTTTTAGTGATCACCAGTCAGAATTTGCCGCACACTAGGAGCCTCATAACTCCAGCACTTCTGGACCATTCATTACTTTATGTATGAACGTGGTTTAGAAAACCTCACACTACCAGAACATATACACTGACACGTAAGAAGAGGCCAGCAAGTCACTTTCTTTCAAGATAAACTTATAAGGATTCCTTTCTGCTATAGACTTAACGTCCAAAACATCATTATTTTCTGTTTGAAGAGCACGTAGTGAGGAGCAGCGTGCGCTCTACAACAACCCGAGTCACCAAAAAGGTTAATAAACACAGCTGCCTGTCGCACCTGACGGCAGCGGCAATCTCCCGGTCTCTCTGCTTTGTATTGAGTGTATTTCCATGTGTACCATAATTAACATGTCAGCAGTTGCTCCCCCGACATATTTTTTTTAACTTATCGTGAAGACCGTGTAAAAAAAAAAAAAGCAACGCAAAAAACAAAGAGGAACAGCATCATAAGAATAAAGTTCATCGTTTATTATAGCAAAATGATATATTGCATGTAATAAACATCAGCATCCATTCGCTGCATTCGGCTATGTGCAGGTGCCAGGCAGCACAATAACGCTGCTAACCTGCAGATTAACCCCATATCTGCAGATTAACAGCGTTATTTCTGGTGACAGGTTCCCTTTAACAGCACTGCTATTAAGCGGAAACGTCTCTTAAAGGGGTGGTCAAAAATAAACACCGATTTAATCCTAAATGTCTATTTAATGTAATAATGCAATTGCTTTTCTAATATACTATAATTAAAAATTCCCTACAGTTCCATCTTTAAATAACTTTTTTATTTTTATTTTACCAAATTCCTTTTTGATGACATTTCGTTTGAGAATCCCCAGTGCATACTTGAATAATCAAACGAGACTTCATCAGGGAGGGCAGAGGCTCACTGCTACAGACTCTGTCCCAAACCGGAAACAAAGCTTCCTTAGTGTTTCAGGTGCTGGGCTAGTCCCTGCTCTACTGAGCCTCCGTCAGTTCTCAATTCCAATGTGTGCTCAGATCTTGTCACAGTGCAATTTTTTTTTATTGCACAGTACCATTGTGCACCCTCATTGGCTGAGAAGTCACAAGCTGGCAAGTGAGCGCACTGTCAGTGCGCATTATCAAGGGAGATCCCGAAGAACAGTGAGAACAGATACAGACGTCACTTTCGGGGGCAGGGCTAGTCTCTGCTGTTCTCTCATTACAAGGCGCACTGTGACAGTGCATTCTCCTGCTAGCTCGTCAGTTTTCATAAGGGTGGGAGAGAATGTGCACTGGCACTGTGCATGAAATAGAAAATTGCACTGTGACAACATCCTGCTGAGCATACGTCGGAAATGACAACCAATGCAAACACAGGGAAAACATACAAACTCCTTGCAAATGTTCTTGTTGGGATTTGAACCCAAGATCCCAGCACTGCAAAGCAACAGTACTAACCACTGAGCCACTGTGGTGCCCATGACAGGTATGTTCACCAGAGTGTTATATTGCACTGTATTGAGCCTGCTGCTATTTTCATGGCAGGCAAAAAAAGGTGAAAGCTTGGTATAAGAACGCACTCACATGGCCGTCAGACTTTCTCATGCGAGAGATTAGGGCTGATTATGTTAATGACACTCAGATCAAACTATCAGCATTCGATCCGAGTGCCACCTTAGTGTGATCCGATTCTCTTGCATGAGATAATCGTATCACAGGTGCAGAAGAGAACTTAATTTCTCCACCTTCTCTACACTTTGTGACAATCAAACTGAACTTGGATGACATCTAAGTGCAGTTTGATGTTTCTGCTACAAAAATTTTCTCATACAGAATTAACATAATAATAATCTTTATTTTTATATAGCACTAACATATTCTGCAGCGTTTTACAGTTTGCACACATTATCGTCGCTGTCCCCGATGGGGCTCACAATCTAGATTCCCTATCTGTATGTTTTTGGAGTGTGGGAGGAACCCGGAGTACCCAGATGAAACCCATGAAAACACGGGGAGAACATACAAACTCCTTGCAGATGTTGTCTTTGGTGGGATTCGAACCCAGGACTCCAGCGCTGCAAGGCTGCAGTGCTATCCACTGAGCCATCGTGCTGAGAAAGTAATCACATATCTGCACTGCCCCATAGTATAACACTGGGCCGACTGTTATCCGATAAACCTCTTCACTCTACATCATTATATATAAGAGAAAGTGGAGAGTGTCAGTGACTTTGGAGTGGCCTACTCCACAGGGAGGTTTTGTCGGCTATATTACACAGTGTTTATATACACATATTGGGTATCACAGAATCCAGAAATGTCAGAATTAGCAAAATATAAAATTAATTAAGCTGATAAATAAACACTGCTAAGAGTATGTGCACACGTTAAGTATTTGGTGCAGACATTTCTGCACAATTTTTGCATCTCTTGGCAGGAAATCCGCTGAGTAAGGGCCTGTGCACACATTGCGGATTTGCCTGCGGATTTTTCCGCGCCGAAACCGCACCTCTTGGCAGAAACCGCAGGCGCGGTTTTGACGCGGTTTTGATGCGTTTTTTGGCGCGGTTTTGACGCGTTTTTTCTCATGCGGTTTTGTATGCGGTTTTTACAGCTAAATAAAGATATGTTGTTTAACAAAAAAAAAAAAGATTTGTGATGTCATTTCTTGCCCAACCTCCTCTTTTACATTTGTCCAACCCACACTCCATTACACACACACAGATAGAGATAGGCCGGCGTCGCACTTGCGAGTGTGATGCGAGTAAGTCGCACGACTTTCTCGCATCAACACCTGGCACGGCTGCCCGCTCTCGGACCCGAGTGTGCGGCTGCATGTATTTCTATGCAGCCGCACATTCGGGTCCGAGAGTGGGCGGCCGTGCCGGGTGTTGATGCGAGAAAGTCGTGCGACTTACTCGCATCACACTCGCAAGTGTGTCGCCGGCCATAGATAGATAATAGATACCAGTAGATAGATAGATAGATAGATAGATAAAATGGTACATAAATAGTTAAAGACACACACGCGTACACATACACAAAATAACGCAATAGTTAATAAAAAAAAAATATAGGAAAAAAAATGGCGTGGGCTCCCGCGCAATTTTCTGCGCCAGAGGGGGAAAGCAGACAGCCGGGCCAATATTTCTAGCCTGGGAAGGGGTTAATACCCATGGATCTTCCCAGGCTATGAATATCAGCCCGCAGCTAGCCTTCACTGGCTATTAAAATAGGGGGACCCCCCCAAAAAAAATGACGTGGGGTCCCCCTATAATTTATAGCCAGACAGGCTAGGCAGACAGCTGCGGGCTGATATTCATAGCCTAGGAAGGGGCCATGGATATTGGCGCCCCCCCTGGCTAAAAATACCAGCACCCAGCCGCCCCAGAGTTGGCGCATCTGTACGATGCGCCAATTCCAGCACTTAGCCCCTCTCTTCCCACTCCCCTGTAGCGGTGGGATATGGGGTAAT
This sequence comes from Oophaga sylvatica, assembly GCA_033576555.1. Lineage (NCBI taxonomy): Eukaryota > Metazoa > Chordata > Amphibia > Anura > Dendrobatidae > Oophaga > Oophaga sylvatica. The sequence goes on from JARQOD010000002.1 coordinate 60,619,147, forward strand.
AAGGGGTTAATATCACCTTGCTATTGTAAGGTGATATTAAGCCCGGTTAATAATAGAGAGGCGTCAATAAGACGCCTATCCATTATTAATCTTATATTAATAAAGGGTTAAAAAAAACAACACACGCATAAGAATAAATTATTTTAATGAAATAAAACACAACACGGTTTTCATATCTTTATTACACACTCAGATCCAAGCGACGCCCTCGATCTCCTGTAAAAAAACGTAAAAAAATAAAACAACCGTATACTCCCTGTCCGACGCAGTCCAATTAATAACGAGTGTCCCACGACGGTCTCCCCTATAGAACAGTGACATCAGGTGATGCCACTGCTCTGTAGGGCCTCCCAGTGATGCACTGACAGGAGACAATGGCTCCTGCAGTGCATCACTGAGTTCATTCTCTCACTTTATGGCAATGCTGCGTGGGAATTTTCTCACCCAGCATTGCCGTGAGAGAATGAACTGTAGTGACGTCATTCTCTCCCGGCGGCAGAGCGGTACACAGATGGATGGCGTCGGGGAAGAGGTGAGTATGTGTTCAATGTTATTTGTTGTATGTCATGTATGTTATATGTTCTGTATGTCATGTAATTTTTTTTTTTTTACATTCAGCAGTGCACATTAGCCAGATGATGGGACTACTACTGTCCCATCATTGGCTAATGTGTCAGTCACTGTCACTGTAGCAGGCATAGCCGGATGGGACTTGTAGTCCCATCCGACGATGCCTGCATACACGGAGACACGCACACAGCCCCGCACACCGCCGCACATACACAGCCCCGCACACCGATCGCGCACACAGACCCGCACACCGATCGCGCACACAGACCCGCACACCGATCACGCAGACACCGGCACACAATCACCGCCCACACACACAGCGCCGCACACTATACACGCCCACGCACCGCCCACACACATAGCGCCGCACACTATTCACGCCCACGCACCGCCCACACACTTCCCTCCTCCCGAACTGCAGCGGTTTCAGCCGCAGCAAACCCGCAGATCTTTTTTAGATCTGCGGTTTTGCTGCGGAAGTGCCCGACTCAATGCAAGTCAATGGGCGCCGAACCGCTGCAGTTCCGCACAAAGAATTGACATGCTGCGGAAAATAAAACGCGGCTAAACCGCGCGTTTTTTTCCGCAGCATGTGCACAGCAGACCTGCGGTTCCCATAGGGATTCATTGGCTGTGCACTGTGCTGCGGGGGTTGGATGCGTTTCCGCAGCGTTAAAAAACGCAGCGGAAACGCATCTAAAACCGCAATGTGTGAACGGGGCCTAAAATAGGTTTTTGCTTCGTTTTTGACTTGTGTTTTTAATGTAGATTTTTACCTACTCATTATTATGGATGAAATCTGCAGCAAAAACACTGAAAAAATTGACATTCTGCAGCTCTAAATCTGCACCAAATTTGCAAGTCACCATGTGTGTATGAGACTTCAGAATTCTCATTCACTTTGCTGGTATCAGGAAAAAACGGGACAAAAAAAGTGACACTAAGGGTAAGTTCACACTGGGCGTTTTTGTTGCTAATTTTCAGTTGCTTTTTACAGTACCAGCAATGCTGATGAGATTTCAGAAATGTCATGCACACACTGTCTTTTTTTGTCATCAGGATTTTGTGCTTTGCAGGGTTTTTTTGTTTACATAGAGCATATCACTGCTTACAGCGTTTTTTCAGCGTTTCACACCCATTGACTTGATGGTGAAAAAATGCTGCAAATACGCAGGCTGATTTTTTTTGCAGCGTATTTGCTGCAGAAAAGTCAAGGACAGCAGGATATGACCTCACACTCGGCTCTGCTACCTCTAGATGGAAGCTGCATGGTTGCATGATACGTCCATACAGCCTGTCATCCAGCAGACACTGAGCAGCGAACCCAAACTCCATTCACTTGAATGGTGGGCCCGACAATACAGTGTTTCACACGGTGTCATATGCATGACAGAGCAGCCAACACCACTTCTGATTGGCGGTGAAACCTTTCCTGCCAGTCTGACAGCCGCAGTTGCCACGCTGTCAAAAGACAGCGTGAGTGTTCTGCTTGTGATCGGAGGTATAACATTTACCTCTGGTCGATGGTGTCAGCTGATGGGAATACCGCGCCCATCATCCGACACCTGCTGCCGCTAACAGTGAGAGCAGGAGCGGCTGATGGGAGTATTCATCAGATGCTCCTGCGCTGTAAATAAATAATTTAAAAAAAAACCCTGTGTGGGTTCCCCCATATTTTTGATAACCAGCCAGGCGAAACTCACAGCCTGGGGCTACAACATCCAGCTCTCAGCATTAGCAAGATTGGTTATCAAGAATAGAGGGGTCCCCATGCTGTTTTTTTTTTTTAATTATTTAAAATAATTTAAAAAAACAGCATGGGGTCCCCCCATTTTTGACAACCAGCCTTGCTAAAGCAGACAGCTGGGGGATGGCATTCTCAGGCTGGTAAGGGGCCATGGATATTGCTTCCCCCCAGCCTAAAAATAACAGCCCGCAGCTGCCCAAAAAAGGCACATCTATTAGATGCGCCAAATCAGATTATTTCCCGGCTCTTCCCACTTGTCCTGCAGTGGTGGAAAATGGCGTTCATATTTGTGGGGTTGATGTCACCTTTGTATTGTCAGGTGACATTAAGCCCACGGATTAGTAATGGAGAGGCGTCTATAAGACACTTCTCCATTACTAATCCTATAGTTGTATTGTAAATACACAGCCAGAATAAAGTCTTTTTATTTCAAATAAAACAAAACACAGTTTTACTTTTTTATTTAAAAATAACAAACTAACACAGTTATACTCACCTAATGCCTAGTTCCACCGAAGCCCTCATCTTGTGCAATAAAACTAAAATAAAAAACAACAATATACCCTCCCACGCTGTAATCCATGTCTGGGGGATAATTAGTTTTCAACCTGGACGGTGGCAAGATGCTACCATCCAGGCTGAGGACCAATTTGGAATGAACAGCTGCGAGCGCAGCCTCAGTGATTAGTGGTGACATCACTGAGGCTGCATTCCCAGCCGGGCATAACTGTGGTAACTTTGGTGAAATCCCCGCTAGCATGCAGTTCACTGAGAGAATTTCACTGCGGTGAACTTGTCTCTGCACCGTGCGACTTTCTTACAGTGCTAGCGGGGATCTCACCGAGGTCACCGCAGTTCAGCCCGGCTGGAAAAGCAGCCTCAGTGACCTACAGTAACTTTGATGACATCACCGCTAGTCATTGAGGCTGCGCTCACAGCAGCTTATTCACCAGTGGTTCTCAGCCTGGACGGTCGCATCTTAGCACCATCCAGGTTGAAAACAGTT
>JARQOD010000002.1:60622569-60762371 GCA_033576555.1 Oophaga sylvatica
TTTTTGGGTTTTCATGAGCTGTATGCCAAAATCATCAGTATTAAAACAATAAAAGACCTGAAAAATTTCAGTTGGTGTGTAATGAATCTAAAATATATGAAAGTTTAATTTTAATCATTACATTATGGAAAATAATGAAATTTAGCACTATATGCTAATTTTTTGAGAAGGACCTGTACAGTGAAAGCTGTGGAGTGAGCGGGGTTATACACAGCTCAGCATTTTGAGCTCTGCTAGATTTGCAGCAGAGTAAAGATTGATTTTATCAAAATGACAGCAAGGAGATCAGCAAGTGGCACAGACAAAATCAGGGTCTCTTACCCTACATCGTGCTGTTCTCAGATTACATAGCAAAAACCTAAGGACAGACTGCTCAAAGTCTTATTCAAACAATGATTTTTTTTCCACACGTAGATTTTCAGCAGGATTTGGTCTGTGCGTTGGTTTTTACTTTCTGACTTTTATCAGTTTTACTCGTATAAAAAATAAAATTATATTTTAATAGAGGTTTCTTAAAGCGAACCTGTCACCAGGTTTGGCTGATAACAGATACGGCCACTGCCTTTCAGAGCCGATATACAGCATTCTATAATGTATATAAGACCCCAATCCGACCGGTAAGAGAAAAATAACTTATACTCACCTGCGGTGCGGTCCGGTCCAAGTGTCGATGTTCTTGGTCCAGCACTTCCCTTCTTCTTGCGATGCCGTCCTCCTTCTTGATTCATGTGGATCACTCGTCCCTACATCATCCACACAATCTCCCCAGGCATCTCACTCCTGGCAGGAATACTTCTCTTCACTGACTAAGGCAGAGCAAAGTACTGTAGTGCGCAGGCGCTGGGAAAGGTCAAAGAACACCAGCACATGCGCAATGCAGTACTTTACTCTGCCCTAGTCACGGCAGAGAAGTACGCCTGCATAGGAGAGCGAGGTCAGAGGGGAACTGAGTGGAGGACGCGTCATCCACATGAAGCAAGAAGAAGGGTCGACATCATAAAGAGTTTGGAGGGCCAAGAACATCGACACCCCTTGGACTGGACTGCCCCACAGGGGAGTATAATGAAAGTTCTTTTTCTTCTCTTTCAGGTTGGGTGCAGATATACAGCATTATGGAATGCTGTATATCAGCCCTGAGAAGTGGTGGCCGTATCTCATATCGGACAAACCTGGTCACATGTTCGCTTTAAGCTTCTGCTAGTTATCAAACACGAAAAAAGGAGAGCAGCAAGATGTACCTAGGAGGTCATCAATTTGCTGTCCGAGTTTTTCACTGACCCTTAGACTTCAGTGGGTCATTTTGACCCATGACTAGAGATGGGTGAACCCGAACAGTAAAGTTCGAGGTCCATACCAAACACCTACTGTTCGGGCACAGACCCTGAACACAGATTTTAACAGGAACACCGAGTGTTGCCGCTAATAACAGCTACAGCAGGCCGCAGCTGATAGTAGTATTTATCAGCCGGCACCTGCTCTCTAAATAAATAATTTTAAAAAACAGGGTAGGTTCGCATATATTCTTCATAACCCGCCAGGCAAAACTGACAGCTGCAAGCTGCATCCCTCAGATGTCAGCTTCAGCAGGCTGGTTATCAAGAAAAGAGGGGTCCCCTCATGTGACAGAAGCAAGTGGGGGATCATATTTGTGGGGTTGATGTCATCTTTGTACTATCCTGTGACACCAAGCCCACTGCTTTGTAACGGAGAGGCGTCTCCTATCCATTACTAATCCTATCGTTGTATTGTAAATAAACACACAGAAAGTAAAAAGTCCTTTATTTATTTTAAATTAAAAAAACAACACACTTTCTCATTTTTATTTAGAAATAAGAAACACACTTATACTCACCTAACGCCGATTCCATTGAAGCACTCGTTTCCTGTAATAAAACAAAAAAAATAAAAAGATAACCATATCCCTCACCTGTCAGTCGTTCTGTCCCACACGATAATCCATGCCTGGGGATAAATAGTTTTCAACCTGGATGCCGCCAAGATGCAGCCGTCCAGGATGAGAACCACTCATGAATGAGCTGCTGCGAGTGCAGCATCAGTGACCAGCGTTGACCGCAGGTCACTGAGGTTGAGTTAACAGCCGGGGAAACCCGAATTGTGGTGACCTCGGTGAGATCGCCCCTAGCACAGTGTGAAAGTTTCACGGGGCAGAGGTGAAAACTCTGAGCTCAGTGCTGCACCATGAGACTTTTTCTCACTTTGCTAGCGGTGATCTCACGCAGCCTCAGTGACCTGCAGTAACCTCGATGATGTAACCACTAGTCACTGAGGCTGCACTCGCAGCAGCTCATTCCCCAGTGGTTCTCAGCCTGGACAGTTGCATTTTGGCACTGTCCAGGTTGATAACTGTTAATCCCCAGACATGGATTATGGTGTGGGACAGAACGACTGACAGGTGAGGAATATGGATGTTTTTTATTTTTATTTTATTACAGGACACGGGGGCTTCAATGGAATGGGTGCTAGATGAGTTATAACGGTGTTTCTTATTTTTAAATAAAAATTATTATTAATACGTGTTTTTTTGTTTGTTTTTTTTAATTTAAAATAAAGGACTTTATTCTGGCTGTGCGTTTGCTGTGTGGATAGGCGTTTTATAGACTACTCTTATTAAGCCATGGGCTTGATATCACAAGACAATACAAAGGTGACATCAACCCCACAAATATGATCCCCACTTGCCACCGCCACAGGGAAATTGGGAAGAGTTGGGCAAAGCGTCAAAACTGGCACATCTAATGGATGCACCTTTTCTGGGAGGTTGTGAACTGCTATTTTTAGGCTAGGGCGGCTCAATAGCCATGGCCCATTACCAGCGTGAAACTACTAGCTCCCAGCTGTCTGCTTCAGCTTGGCTGGTTGTCAAAAATGAAGGCAACCCCACTCCGTTTTTTTAAATTATTTATTTAAATAATTTAAAAAACAGCATGCGGATACCTCTATTCTTGATAACCAACCTTGCAAAAGCTGACAGCTGATGGTTGCAGCCTGTAGCTGTTATTTTTGCTTGACTGGTTATCAAAAATACAGGGTAACCCACAGCTTTTCTTTTTTCATTATTTATTTAGCGCGCAGGCTGATGAATACTTATCAGCCAGTGCCTGCTCTCGCTATTATTAGCGGCAGCATGCGTAGGCTGATGGGAGCAGTAGTCCTATCAGCCAACAGTGTGGGAACTGCGGCTCTATGACTGGCGTTAATGGCCAAACCCGACCATCCAGGGGCCCGTCCTACTCTAACCATGACTAGTGAAACAGCCCAATAGATTATAACGCGTTTTCCACTGATTTAACACAGCTGGGATTTTAAAGGGGTTGTCTGGTCCAAAATCGACAAGTTTGCAGCCGCTCTCTGTGACTGAAAACTTAAGAACAAATCCCCCCAGCGAACCGGCTTCTGAGCTCAGACTGGAGAGTATGTATGAGTTATACATACTCCCAGCCAGAGTCCCTTCAGTGGGCACGGCCTTGCTTCATACACTTGTATGGAGTGAGGCCGCTACCTCTAGTTGGCCATGCCCACTTGACGGCCGCATCACTAGTATGGAGTGAGGCCACACTCACTAGGTGGGCTTTGGACAGGAATATGTATAACTGATACATAACCTCCGGCCTCGGCTCGGAAACCAGCGAATCCTCGCAGTGCACAGTGTAGTAGGCAGGGGCGGACATATCATTGGTGCAACCTGTGCAGCTGCACAGGGTAAGGGGGCCCAATACCACCTCCAAAGTAGGTGGAATTGTGCATTATGAGGAGCTATTGGACTGGAATGGGCCCATATATTGTTCTTGCACAGGGGTCCTCTTCTGTCTGTATCCGCCAGTGGTAGTGAGTGAAATAATAATAATAATAATAATAATAGTAAAATAGTAAATACTTCCAATTAGAAATATAGTATCGTTCTTCTGATTCGCTTTGTCACTTACCCCATGTGCAGGGCATTGTAGTAGCATAGGCATCCATGACATGACCACTACTGCAATGCACATGGGGTAAGTGTCATAGCAAATCAGAAGAACGATTCTAATTGGAGGTATTTGCTGGTATTATAATTACACCTACTGCATACTGGGGTAGGATCTTGGAGACAGGAATACCCCATTTAGTCTGTGGACAAGAAAAATTGCAGGGAGCATCAGGGATGCAACACTGGAACAGCAGGGGAAAAGAGTAAGTATAGGTTATTATACATGTATTGCAACCCGCAGCTTTTATCTTGTTTTGTGCAATCCCTTTAATTGATAGGTCTCTCCCTATCTGCGTAAAAAAAAAGACTTCTCAATCGAGCCCGGCAGTAATGAACCATCCAGTGGACATTGTGCCGCATTAGATTAAACTAAGCTGCAGCGGTTTTGAGCAGACATAGCTCTCTGTATGATTTTATGTCAGAACCCGGATTTCAGGTTCCCTTTCACCAGACATAACATACGTCTTAATTTTGCATTACAAGTCACAGAGTTATCCCAACTAAAAGAACGGGTAGTAACCATTTTTCATGATTTTATTACTTTATCTCTGAACTGACAATATTCGGAAAGAAGATACAAAAAAAAAAAAATCAAGAACCGTATTATTTCTTAGAATATAATAAACTTTGCCCATTTTGTAAAAGAAAAAAAAATTTTAAGAGGCGCATCATACATTCAGTATGTTTACTTTACCTTGTAAAACATTTTTTCTATTTATGCTGGTGTTTTCCTAAATGAACATGGCCGTGTGACAGTAATTGACACCTCCCATTACCTTGTCACATAGCAGCGGTGAATGGACGTGCTGCGTAGCTGCCAAGACAAGACTGGTAATCATCGTTAGTGTAATTAATTACGAGTGTTGTTGCATACTTCCTCCACTGTGTAATTATACAGCATAATCAGCGCAGACAGATGAAGAATGGGAAAAACACAAAGTAAGCACATGGAATGATGGCGCTGCGTCAGTGCCTAAAAAATATTAAAAGAAACCTTTTATTTGATGTTCAAAAAAAAAAAAGTGTCAAATCTAAAGGGTTGGTCTAACGAGAAGGTAAAGACTGAACAAGACAACAAGAACAGAACAATCCATGGCAGTGGTGGCCATGTGTCATATTACTATCATCGTGGTTCTCATCACGAAGAGGAGATGCCATAAGTACAAGCGTTTCTTGTAGCCACCGATTGGCTGCAGCGGTCATGTGCTGGCCATAGCTGGAGAGCAAAGAAGAGGCAAGTAGGGTTTGTTTTGTGTTTTTATTACATCTAGAGCTAACTTTTAAAATGTTTTTGTATGTAGGATATTCCCTTTAACCCATTTAGCCACAAAGCCTGTTCGTACCTTCATGACCAGGCCAAATTTTACAATTCTGACCGCTGTCACTTTTTGTGGTAATCACTCTGGAACGCTTCAACGGATCCCACTTTTTAAGCCCTTAAAATCAGAGTTATGTCACACAAAATACTTCATAAACACATTTCCCGCATGTGTACCTTACATCAACACAATTTTGGAAACATTTTTTTTTTGTTAGGAAGTTAGAATGGTTAAAATTGACCAGCGATTTATCATTTTTTCAACAAAGTTAACAAATCTCTTTTTTTTAGGGACCACATTACATTTGAAGTGACTTTGAGGTGTCTATATGACAGAAGATACCCAAAGGTAACACCATTCTAAAACCTGCACCCCTCAAGATGTTGAAAACCACATTCAAGAAGATGGTTGACCCTTCTAGTGCTTCACAGGAATTTTTTCAACTTGGAAGGAAAAAAAATAACTTTTAACTTTTTTCACAAATGTTACTGTAGACTCAAATATTTTTATTTTTACAGGGGTAACAGGAAAAAAATGGACCGAAAAATGTGTTGCGCAATTTCTCCTGAGCATGCGAATACACCAATATGTGGGGGAAAATCACTGTTTGGGTGCTTGGCAGGGCTCAGAAGGTAAGGAGCACAATTTGACTTTTTTAAGGCAAAATTTGCTGGAATAATTTGCAGATGCCATGTCGTGTTTGGAGAGTCCCGATGTGCCTAAACAGGGGAAACCCCCACAAGTCAAACCATTTTGGAAACTAGACTCATCAGGGAACTGGTAAGCACCTTGAACCCCCGGCAGTTTTCAGAAGATTATAAAATTGAGCAGTGAAAAAAAAAAATATCACATTTTTCCCACAAAAAAGGTATTTTAGCCCCAATTTTTTTTTTATTTTCACAGAGGCAGCAGGATAAATTGCACCATACAAATTGTTGTGCAATTTTTCCTGAGTACGCCGATTCCTCATATGTGGGGGAAACCTACTGTTTAGTCGCACAGCAGGAAGGAGTGATAATTTGTGAAATAGACTTTGATGGAATTGTGTGTGAATGTCATTTCGTGTTTAGAGAGCCCCTGGTGTTCCTAAGCAGTGAAAAAACCCCACAAGAGACAACATTTTGGAAAATAGACCACTCAAGGAATTTATCTAGATGTGTGGTGAGCACCTTGAACCCCAGGTGCCTCACAGAGTTTTACAATGTTGATCAGTTAAAATGGAAAAAAAAAAAAATTACCACAAAACTACTTTAGCCCCAAATTGTTACATTTTCACAAGGATAGCAGGAGAAAACTGCACCAAAATTTGTTGTGCAATTTCTCCTCAGTACAACAATACCCCGTATGTGGCCAAAGACTACTTTTAAGGCACAGTGCAAAGCTCAGAAGGGAAGAAGCACCATATTCAAGTTCAGCTTTTGCTGGAATTGTTGGACAGTGCCATGTCACATTGGCAGAGCGCCTGAGGTGCCAAAACTGCAGAAACCCGCCATTTTAACCCCTTTACCTCCAAGGGTGGTTTGCACGTTAATGACCGGGCCAATTTTTACAATTCTGACCACTGTCTCTTTATGAGGTTATAACTCTGGAGCGCTTCAACAGATCTTCGCGATTCTCAGAGATTGTTTTCTCGTGACATATTGTACTTCATGATAGTGGTAAAATTTCTTCGACATAACTTGCGTTTATTTTTGAAAAAAAAACACAAATATGGTGAAAATTTTGCAATTTTCAAACTTTTAATTTGTATTCCCTTAAAACAGAGAAATATGTCACACAAAATAGCAAACAAATAACATTTCCCACATGTCTACTTTATATCAGCACAATTTTGGAACCAACATTTTTTTTTGTTAGGAAATTATAAGGGTTAAAAGTTGACCAGCGATTTCTCATTTTTACTACAAAATTTACAAAGCCATTTTTTTTTAGGAACCACATCACATTTGAAGTCACTTTGAGGGGTCTATATGGCAGAAAACACACAAAAGTGACACCATTCTAAAAACTGCACCCCTCAAGGTACTCAAAACCACATCCAAGAAGTTTATTAACCCTTCAGGTGCTTCACAGGAGCTGAAGCAACGTGGAATTAAAAAATGAACATTTAACTTTTTAGTCACAAAAATGATGTTTTACAAAAAAAATTATTATTTTCACAAGGGTAAAAAGAGAAAATGGATAAAGTTGTTGTGCAATTTCTCCTGAGTTCGCCAATACCCCATATATGGGGGGGAACCACTGTTTGGGCGCACGGCAGAGCTCGTAAGAGAAGGAGCACCATTTGACTTTTTCAACCCAAAATTGGCTGGAATTGAGATTGGCCTCCATGTCGCGTTTGGAGAGCCCCTGATGCGCCTAAACAGTGGAAACCCCCACAAGTGACACCATTTTGGAAACTAGACCCCTATGGAACTTATCTAGATCTTTTGCGAGCACTTTGAACCCCCAAGTGTTTCACAAAAATTTATATTGCCTGGGTGTGAAAAAAAATAAACAATTTTCCACAAAAATTATTTTTTAGTCCCAAATTTTTGATATTTCCCAAGGAAATTGGACCCCAAAAGTTGTTGTCCAATTTGTGCTGAGTACGCTGATACCCCAAATGTGGGGGGGACAAACTGTGTGGGCGCACGGCAGGGCTTGGAAAGGCAGTAATAACGTTTTGGAATGCAGACGTTGATACGTGCCCTGTTCCGTTTGCAGAGCCCCAGATGTGCCTAAACAGTGGAAACCCCCCACAAGTGACCCAATTTTGGAAATTAGACCCCTAAGGAACTTATCTAGATCTACGATGAGCACTTTGAACCCCCAAGTGATTCACACAAGTTTATAATGACAGGGCATGAAAATAAAAAATCCTATTTTCTTCCCACAAAAATTATCTTTTAGTCACCAATTTTTCATTTTCCCAAAAGTAACAGGTGAAATTGGACCCCAAAAGTTGTTGTCCAATTTGTCCCGAGTACGCCGATACCCCATATGTGAGGGAAACCACTGTTTGGGCGCAAGGCAGAGCTCGGAATGTAAATAGCGCCATTTGACTTGATCCAACAAAATTGGCTGGAATTGAGATTGGACGCCATGTTTAATTTGGAGAGCCCCTGATGTACCTAAACAGTGGAAACCCCCCACAAGTGACCGTATTTTGCAAACTAGACCCACTAAGGAAGTTATCTAGATCTGTGGTGAGCAATTTGAACCCCCAAGTGCTTCACACAAGTTTATAACGCAGAGCCGTAAAATTAAAAAATCATATTTTTTCCACAAAAATGATCTTTTCACCCCAATTTTTATTTTCCCAAGGGTAACAAGAACCCAAAAGTTATTGTGCAATTTGTCCTGAGTACGCTGATACCCCATATGTGGGGGTAAACCACTGTTTGGGTGCATGGCAGAGCTCGGAAGGGAAGGAGCGCCGTTTGACTTTTTTAACGCAGAATTGGCTGGACGCCATGTCGTGTTTGGAGAGCTCCTGATCTGCCTAAACAGTGGAAACCCCCGACATGACACTATTTTGGAAACTAGACCCCTCAAGGAACTTATCTAGATGTGTGGTGAGAACTTTGAACCACCAGGTGTTTCACTAAAGTTTATAACGCCCGAGCATGAAAATAAAAAATTTTTATGATCTTTTAGTCCCCAACTTTTTATTTTCCCAAGGGTAACAGGAGAAATTGGACCCCAAAAGTTGTTGTTTAATTTGTCCTGAGTACGCTTATGCCCGATATGTGTGAGAAAACTACTGTATGGGCACACGTCGGGGCTCGGAAGGTAAGTAGTGACGTTTTGGATTGCAGACTTTGATGGAATGGTCTGCGGGCGTCATGTCGCATTTGGAGAGCCCCTGATGTGCCAAAACAGTGGAAACCCCAAGTGACCCAATTTTGGAAAATAGACCCCCCAGGAACTTATCTAGATGTGTGGTGAGCGCTATGAACCCCTAAGTGCTTCACAGAAGTTCATAACTTAGAGCCATAAAAATAAATCATAATTTTTTTCCTCAAAAATTATATTTTCGCCCCCCTTTTTTATTTTCCCAAGGGTAACAGAAGAAATTAGACCCAAGAGATATTGTGCAATTTGTCCTGAGTACGCTGATACCCCATATGTGGGGGTAAACTTATTTTTGGGCGCATGGCAGAGCTCAGAAGAGAAGGAGAACCGTTTGACTTTTTCAATGCAGAATTGGCTGGAATTGAGATCAGACGCCATGTCACATTTGGAGAGCCCCTGATGTGCCTAAATAGAGGAAACCCTCAATTCTAACTCCAACACTAACCCCAACACACCCCTAACCCTAGTCCCAACCCTAACCACAAACCTAACCTAACATATCCCTAATCCCAACCCTAACCCTAATTCTAACTTTAGCCCCAACCCTAACCCTAATGGGCAAATGGAAATAAATAAATGTTTTTAATTTTATTATTTTTCCCTAACTAAGGAGGTGATAAAGGGGGGGTTTGATGTACTATTTATAGCGGGTTTTTATGTTTGGCAGCTGTCACACTCTAAAGACGCTTTTTATTGCAAAAAATAATTTTGAGAGCTATAATTTTTGCATATTTTGGCCCACAGAGTCATGTGAGGTCTTATTTTTTTCGGGAGGAGTTGACGTTTTTACTGGTACCATTTTTGGGCACATGACTTTTTTTATTACGATTTTTGGGAGGTTAGAATAAACAAAAATCAGCAATTCATGAATTTCTTTTGGGAGGGGCGAGTGGTAAAATTGATAAAGCAGTTTTATCTTCGGGTTAGTACGATTACAGCGATACCTCATTTATATAATTTTTTTATGTTTTGGCGCTTTTATACAACAAAAACAATTTTATATAAAAAATAATTTTTGCATTGCTTTATTCTGCTAGCTATAACTTTTTTATTTTTTCGCTGATGATGCTGTATGGCGGCTTGTTTTTTGCGGGACAAGATGACGTTTTCAGCGGTACCATGTTTATTTATATCCTTTTTGATCGCGTGTTATTCCACTTTTTGTTCGACGGTATGATGATAAAGCATTGTTTTTTTTAAGGGGTTCACTAAAGGGGATAGTTTTATAGGGCGGGTCGTTACGGAAGCGGACGATACCAAATGTGTAATTTTATTGTTTTTTATTTACATGAAGAATTTAATTTATAGGGGAATATTTTTTTTTCTTTATTTAGGAATTTTTTTTTTTTTTTTAACACGTGATTTTTATTTTTTTACTTTTTTAATTTGTCCCAGGGTGGGACATCACTGTATATCGTTAGATCGCTGATCTGACACTGTGCACAGCACTGTGTCAGATCGGCAATCTCACAGGCAGTGCTGCAGGCTTTCTCAACGCCTGCTCTCAGCAGGCACTGAGGAAGCCCCCTCCCTGCAAGACCCGGAAGGACCCCGCAGCCATCTTGGATCCGTGGTCCTGCAGGGAGGAAGCCCTCAGAACAGCGCGATCACAGGGTCTCAGGGAAGCACGCAGGGAGCCCCCTCCCTGCGCGATGCTTCTCTGTACCGCCAGAACACTGCGATCATGATGACGATATGATGAAACAGCATAGTTTTTACCCCCACTTTTTGTGTGTGTTTTTCTATTACGGTGTTCACTGAATGGGTTAACTTGTGGGACAGTTTTACGGGTGGGTCTACACGAAAGTGGCGATACCCAGCATGTGTCCTTTTGTTTTCATTTTTTTTACAAAAATAAAAATTTCTCCGCACAATATTTTAGGTTTTTAATTATTATTTTATTGAGCGGCCCTTTGGCTCAGTGGTTAGCACTGCAGCCTTGCAGCGCTGGGGTCCTGGGTTCAAATCCCACAAAGGACAACATCTGCAGGGAGGTTGTATGTTCTCCCCGTGTTTGCGAGGGTTTCCTCCCACATTCCAAAGACATACTGATGGGGCTCACAATCTACATTCCCTGTCAGGGACAGTGCCAATAATTTATGTAAAGCGCTGTGGAATTAATGGCGCTATATAAATGAATAAAATAAATATATATACCGTATTTTTCGGACTGTAAGACCACCCCAAATTTTGGGGTGAAAATAGCAGAAAAAAAGATTTTTATAAGATGGGGGTCCATCTTATAGTCTGAATTTAAGGTATTTTACCTGAGAGCCGGTGGTGGTACAGCAGGGTCACAGAGGCATCGTGCCTTCCTCGGGATAAGTCCGGTCCGGTGTCAGCGGTGCTGATGTTCGGTGTGGGCAGTGGGGAATGCACCTAAGCAGGGTCCCTTCCTGTTTAGGTGGGCGACGCTGCGGACTGGTGTCCATGGGGGGTTGCGGCAGCAGATACAGGGTCCCTTCCTCAGGTGAGGAGACGCCGCGGCCCGGTGTCCATGGCGAGCAGCAAAGCCGGTTTAATCACGAGTTTCTTGGTGGTGGCCATCTTCCTGAGGCCGCGCATGCGTAGATAGAGTACTCTGCTTCCCGGGGCTTCAGGAAAATGGCCGCGGGAAGCAGCGTGTGCGCAGATGGAGATCGCAGCGACCATTTTCCTGAAGCCGAGCTTTCAATCTGTGAACTCGGCTTCAGGAAAATGGCCGCCACGATCTCTATCTGCGCATGCTCGGCCTCCGTGGCCATTTTCCTTAAGCCTCGGGAAGCAAAGAACTCAATCTGCGCACACGCGGCCTCAGGAAGATGGCCGCCGCCACCGAGAAACCCAACTCTGCTCTCCGTGGACACCGTGCCGCAGAGTTACCACACCTGAGTAAGGGACCCTGCTCAGGTGCACGCCGTACAGCCCACCGCGCTTCAGCATCGCCGCACCTCTGCCACCACCGCACCACTGCCGCAATCCCTCCAGTAAGCCGGCGTTCGGACTATAAGACGCACCCCCCATTTTCCTCACAATTTTTTGGGGGAAAAAGTGCGTCTTATGGTCCAAAAAATATGATAGCTTTACAATTTTATTTTTAATAACTTTTTTACTTTGTCCCACTATGGGATTTTCACTTTCAGCAGCCTGATCATTGTTACAATACATTGCAATGCACGAGCATAGCAATGCATTATAACTGTCAGTGCTACAGTGACACAAGCCCCCCGAGACTGTGCTCTGAGCATCGTCATAAGGGCTTGCAGTAGCCTGTTGACCCGGATGTCGTTATTACTACATTGGGTCATTATGGCAATCAGCAGGCCATGCAGAGGGGGGGGGCTCCCTCTCTCTGCATGCCTGCTAAATGCTGCAATTGCAGTATTTAGGGGTTTAAAGTCCTGGGAGTGGTGCGGGCACCACTCCTGCACTCAGGCTTGGACTGGCACACAGGAGTAGCACTTGGCACAATATATACAGACAAAGGTGGCATCTTATTCATTTACTAATCTACCCAGCTCATGGTTACCGTATATAAATTTGTGTTTGAAGGTAATGTCACATTTGCATGTAGCCGGGTATCAACTGTCAGAATCAGCCAACACCCGGTGGCGTTCGGGTATGCACAGCCTCTGTGCGTGCAAAATCATATGGATGTACTCAGTATGGCCAAGGTTGGCAAGTGCCAGCTGACCAAGAAATACTGAGTACGTCCAAAGTCGGGAAGGGGTTAAAGAACCACTCCCAACAAAAGCTTTGTTTCTACATCACTGGGGGGAGCAGAGAAGCTGGGTCAGGAGTTGAAGAGGAGGTAGAAAGGGGTGCCAGGGACTGTAGAAGAAAGTAAAATTGTAGTTCTGATGATAACTCATGCATGGAAAATGGACATCCTGTTTCTACATAGAGCTTAGAGGGATTCAGTTAGTGTCTAAACACGTTTTATCATAGACCTAATGCAAAAGAGAAGAAATAACTGGGTAAAAAGGCAAAAAGAGCAATTGTAAGTACACAGTGCTGTGTAATGTGATGAATGCAATAGATTAAGAGCATAAAAACTTTGGTTGTATATGTGAACAACAAAGTGGAAATTAAAAATGAAATAGCCAGATGGTTGTTTTCACTGATAACAAAAGCTGGGTGGGAGCTGTCAACGTTAAAGAGAGTTTGGATGCATTCATGACAGAAGCCACCAATGTATAATTACATACTGAGGTAATAATTCTAGTTATTCTTATTATATTTTTTAATAAAGTGATCCAATGTAGACACACTCTAAATGTTATGTTGTTTGGGGATAAATTGACCTAACTAGATTTAGAGGGTTGTCATTTTTAATGGCTTTGTGTAATTTTTTTTTCTTTTCTTTTTGCCTTAATTTCTATGAATAATTATCTGTTAAGTGACAGCTAATCTATTTACTGGTCAATATGGGTTTTATTTGGAAATCGGAAACAGCCTTTTTTCTACTGCCATTTGGCGTATGGCGGAGATACCGGTGTCATTATAATTGAAGTATTTGTCAGGCTCTGTTCGTTTCTGCACTGTAAGACGAGCGGGGCGAGCGATGTCACATCCCCCAATACCTGTGTGGATACAAGTGAGATCTGCCGGTATTGTGCACATGTCCCATTCATGAGAGGGGAGGAGGTTGACTACACATCTACCGATAACAGCCAAGACACAAAGTAAAATGCAAGTATCGTGTCCCATTCACGAGCGGAGAGAAGGAGAGGAGACTTCACAGTCTACTGATACCTCCTGAGATGGACACAATACACAAGCATCGTGTCCCATTCATGATCGGAGAGAAGGAGAGGAGACTTCACAGTCTACTGATACCTCCCGAGATGGACACACAATACACAAGCATCGTGTCCCATTCATGATCGGAGAGAAGGAGAGGAGACTTCACAGTTTACTGATACTTCCTGAGATGGACACACAATACACAAGTATCGTGTCCCATTCATGATCGGAGAGGAGACGTCACAGTCTACTGATAACTCCTGAGATGGACACACAATACACAAGTATCGTGTCCCATTCATGATCGGAGAGGAGAGGAGACGTCACAGTCTACTGATACCTCCTGAGATGGACACACAATACACAAGTATTGTGTCCCATTCATGATCGGAGAGGAGACGTCACAGTCTACTGATACCTCCTGAGATGGACACACAATACACAAGTATTGTGTCCCATTCATGATCGGAGAGGAGACGTCACAGTCTACTGATACCTCCTGAGATGGACACACAATACACAAGTATTGTGTGTCCCATTCATGATCGGAGAGGAGACGTCACAGTCTACTGATACCTCCTGAGATGGACACACAATACACAAGTATCGTGTCCCATTCATGATCGGAGAGGAGACGTCACAGTCTACTGATACCTCCTGAGATGGACACACAATACACAAGTTTTGTGTCCCATTCATGATCGGAGAGGAGACTTCACAGTCTACTGATACCTCCTGAGATGGACACACAATACACAAGTATCGTGTCCCATTCATGATCGGAGAGGAGAGGAGACGTCACAGTCTACTGATACCTCCTGAGATGGACACACAATACACAAGTATCGTGTCCCATTCATGATCGGAGAGGAGAGGAGATGTCACAGTCTACTGATACCTCCTGAGATGGACACACAATACACAAGTATCGTGTCCCATTCATGATCGGAAAGAAGGAGAGGAGACTTCACAGTCTACTGATACCTCCTGAAATGGACACACAATACACAAGTTTCGTGTCCCATTCATGATCGGAGAGGAGACTTCACAATCTACTGATACCTCCTGAGATGCACACACAACACACAAGTATCATGCACTTCTCCCAATCAACAGACCGATGCATGACAAGCCGATCATGTACATTGTGGCAGGTATCATCTTTTTCTCCGCTCATCTCTCAATGCAAAAGTGAGTGTAGCAGGACTGATCTCTCTCAATAGGGTTGAAAAACTGCTAAATCTCTTGGATTTCGCTCTCCAAATG
Source organism: Oophaga sylvatica (assembly GCA_033576555.1). Classification (NCBI taxonomy): domain Eukaryota; kingdom Metazoa; phylum Chordata; class Amphibia; order Anura; family Dendrobatidae; genus Oophaga; species Oophaga sylvatica. The sequence goes on from JARQOD010000002.1 coordinate 60,637,702, forward strand.
ACCTTAAACCTAAACGACAAAAAGCATCACAGTAGGTCCCATGCTTCGATCCAGAGGCCTGATAGGGACAGGGAAAATCAAAATTCCCAACTTAAAAGTCTCCTAGCTTGGGGTCTTCTCTAACCAGTTCCCACACATACTTAATTTGGTCTCCTACTGATGTGACAGATGCTGTAACATGTACCTTTACCACCAGCATTGTGCCACATCAGAACACAAAATCTAAACTTCTCCTGAGAACGGACATCAGTCACATACGTAGAAGTCTCAGCGTTGATCAACTGACTATAAACTCAACTGAAGAATCTCAGACCACCGACCAAAATTCATGCTGCTCATCTTTCTTCTGTAGCGTCTTAAAGTCCCCGCAGTTCTGCTACTATAGTAACCAACGTGAAGATACCACTATTTATTTCCCTCGCTCTACTATAATTACGACTACAATGACTACCATGAAATCAGTGAGTGACGCCGGCTAAATATAAGCCTTGAAATAAACCCCGTGGTGCTAAACAGTAGCCTAACATAAAACCGGAATGTGATGGACAGAAACCATATAACATTCTGGACAAATCACATAAAAAGCCCTACATACGTTCATCCACACCATAATGCATATTCTGTAATCACAGCCGAGAGGCCAATGTGTGCAAGATGATGTCCTGTATATTTCAGGCTACAGGACGCACCCCAAGTGCAGACAGCAGAAACAAGGAAAAACACTTCCTACTTACTAAAATATCCATGCTGGAGAAAAGAAGTGGAGGGGTCAATATCACTAATATTATTGCACCAGGGTAGAATAGTGAAAGAATAGATGTTAGTGTTTCTCTGCAGCATGTGTGTTATACCATATAGCTTTACAGCACACGTTACCACGTACACTCTGCAGCACACACAGTATGAACACTCGGCAGCACATACACAACACCACTGCATGTACATGAACACACAGACTCTGCTACATACCGTATATAGGAGACGTCAGCACACAGACACTGCACATACAATCAATACACATACTACAGGGAGTGCTTCTTTCAATAAAGGTTGTTACAAATCATCCTTTAGACGGGCGTCAGTGCCTTGATCGATCCGCAGAGTGACGCAATGGTGTGCAGAGATCCTCTTTCCAGTCTATTTTATGAACTGCTCTATTCAAATTGTACAAAAAAAGATACCATACGCTGCTTTACAATAAATTAGTAATTTAATAATGACAACCTGTCACATGCTATTAACTTGTAGTTATGAACCTGAACTATTAATAAGATGTAATTCTTTCCGGCCTCTGGGCAGAATCCCAGGGACTGCAGAGCTTTGGCCACCGGCCCTTTAATTCCTCCCTACACTGCAAGCATGTGTACGAGGTGTTCACTACTGAACGCTGTGCCGCATGCAATACGGGATTATATCCTGACACTGACCAATGCAAGGATGTTCTTTATGGGTGAAGTTAGTGACCCTTGCCTTTACAATCCTCTACTGCTAGCTGCCACAGCGTCTCCTTTGTGATGCATATGCACCAGCCCCACTGTCTCCTATGTGATGCATATACACAAGCCCCACTGTCTCCTATGTGATGCATATGCACCAGCCCCACTGTCTCCTATGTGATGCATATACACAAGCCCCACTGTCTCCTATGTGATGCATATGCACCAGCCCCACTGTCTCCTATGTGATGCATATACACAAGCCCCACTGTCTCCTATGTGATGCATATGCACCACCCCCACTGTCTCCTATGTGATGCATATACTCCAGCTCCACTGTCTCCTATGTGATTCAGTGGGGAAAATAAGTATTACACTTCAACTGTGAAATACATAATATAAAAAAAAAATCCTGAAGATAAATTGTATGATTTTTACATACTTATTTTATGCATTAAAATGCAAATTAATTATTTGATACAATAGAAAAACAGAACTTAATATATTTGGTACAGAAACCTTTGTTTGCAATTACAGAGGTCAGATGTTTCCTGTAGTTCTTGACCAAGTTTGCACACACTGCAGCAGGGATTTTGGCGCAATCCTCTATACAGATCTTCTCCAGATCTTTCAGGTTTCGGGGCGGTCGCTGGGCAACACTGAGTTTCAGTTACCTCCAAATATTTGCTATTGGATTCAGGTCTGGAGACTGGCTAGGCCACTCCAGGACATCAAAAATGCTCTTAACAGAGCCATTACATAGTTGCCCCGGCTGCGTGTTTCGAGTCATTGTCATGCTGAAAGACCAAACCACAACCCATCTTCAATGCTCTTACAGAGGGAAGTTGTTGGCCAAAATTTTGTGAAACATGACCCCATCATCCTCCATTCAATATGGTGCAGAAAGCCTGTACCCTTTGCCAAAGTATGATGTTTCCCCCACCATGCTACAGTTGGGGCGGTGTTCTTGGGGTAGTACTCTTCTTCCAAACACAGCAAGTGTAGTGGATACAACACACACCAGCCCCAGTATACCCTATGTGATGTATATACACCAGCATTTGTTTTATCCTGTGTGATGTATGTGCACCAGTCCTGGTGTCTCCTATGTATTCAGCAGGCTCAGTCTATCCTATATGATGTATATATCGCAGACCTCGCACTGGCAAGTTCTATAAATGTAGCGTGATGAATTTCCCACTGTGAGTAGACCTGTAGTGTAATATACAAGTGTTCAGAGCAAGTTACTGCTTGGAGCAGTTGATTACAAAAACTGATCATTGTAAAGAGTCGATTTCTGCAGATGGATGCAAACCTGGAAAAGGAGTTGCGAGTAGCAAGATCATTCATGCCACCTAGCATCACTCCTCACCAAAGCAAAGCAGCTCCAGCTATGATATTAGGGGTGAAATAATTGTTTGACCTAACAGAAAAGGCTACTTTTCAAACAGATAATTTTGTACACCCCCCGAATTATGATGTAAATATCCAAATAGCCATTGGCAAAAAAAATGAAAAATTCCATCCCTGGATAACAGTGTATGGTAAGTGTATAGGTGTATTTTTGGTGTAAAATGTGAGATAGGTTTGGTACGTAACCATTCATTAAGATTGGCCCATTTTTCTCTTTTATAGATTCTCTTACATCTCTATTGAAATTAGCCAAACTGAGGTGGGAATACCCGTTACAAGGAATCAGTCACCAGGTTTTTGCTACTCCATCTGAGAGCAGCATGATGTATGGGCCGAAATCCCGATTCCAGAAATGTATCACTTACTGTGCTGCTTGCTGTAGTTTTGATAAAATCACTGTTTGCTGCATATCTACCAGTTCTCTGACTGTTGAGCTCTGTATAATCCACCCACACCACTGATTGTCAGCTTTCTGCCTTTGCACAATATACACAGAAAGATTCCAATCAGTGGTGGTGGCATCACCTGACTAAACGGTAGCAAGTTGACTGAAAATCACTGTTTTGTCAGCAGGAGATTATCAAAACTACAACAAGCAGCCTAGTAAGTGACACATCGCTGGAATCAGGCTTTCTGTCCAAATTATGCTGCTCTCAGATTTAGCTGAAAGAAGATAGTGACAGCTTTACTTCAAATGGGGTATACAACTATTACGGTAAGTTATCACCCACGCATTGTGCTCCATCTCTGGCAGTCCCATAACGAATGAGTGGAGTGTTGGGGGAACATGTAGCTGCAGCTCCACTCAACATAGGACAATTTCTTGTTCTAGTGATTGGCAATAGTCTCACTGATAACCATGTTGACATAGAAATTGTTGCCTACCCCATGGATAGGTGATAACATTTTCGTAATACCTCTTTAAGCTTTAATATTTATTCTAGTCATTATTTCCATAAAAATATCTTTCAAAGTCAAGAGGTTATCTATGATTTTGTTTATTTTTTTGCATGAGGCCAAGAACTTACAGGCAGGTAGTTGTTCTCTTGTTTCACTGCCGATGTCATGCTGATTGACAGCTGACCCCCAACAGTTAGGCAGCAAGAAGCAGGCTGTCAATCAGCATGACATCAGCCGTGACGTCCCACTGATAAGGCAGCTTCTCTTCTGCTCTGCTCCATCAACAAAGCAAGAGAATTGCTGGCTGGAGCGGTCTGTGACCAAGACAGATCGATGCAAAGCAGCAAATGCTAGTAAGTTTAGAGACTCCATACGAAAAAAATAAGTTAAACCCCGCATAACCCCTTTAACTTAAAAAGGGTTAAAATCAGCATGTGTTCTAAACGTATTGATACCATCAAGGTTTGACTTCTGAGTTCGAAGAACAAAGTAGTGGAAGAGCCAGTTCAGACACTTTAGGGAATGGGCTATTCATTCATTAACCCTGCTGTTCTGTTCATATTGGCTGTACACTTGTACTGTTCGGGTCAATATGACCTATTAAAGTCTGTTAATTGACATTTAGCTACTCTAAGCGTATTATTTGACTGTTGAGCTGATTTAACTGTATGTGATTTAACTGAATGTGACTATGGTTGGTCAAAAAAAAATTAAAATCAAAACTTTAGTTTGCTTTATTTTTTTTTTTTTAAGAAAAAAGATGTATAAGGTTAACTTCTTGCTATATTCAGGCATTCTCACATTCTGCACAGAAATAACTCATGTGCTTTACATAAATATTTACTACAACATGTTATACTTGTTTTATCACAGAAGATGGACAAATGCTGCATCTTTCCCCCTTTAGTCTTTTTCCAGTGCTGATGGAGGCCGTGGGTTCACGTTGTGGAGCATGCTGCCGGATACGGCTTACTATGGCTGCTGCTCATTCACTTCGGGGTTTTACTTTTCTTCCTAACATAGATGGCATAACAAGTGACTTGATAATTCTTCCAGAAAGTCTTCGTTTATGCAGTTTATTGGCGTTCTAATTGGGGTTTATTTCACGCCATAAAACAAATGCATTGTAGGCAGATACATCAACAATGTTATAAAATCAAACCATTGGCCACTGATTGATTTTGCGTCTGCTTGTGCACGTGGCCATTAGTTGATTTAGTGGATCAGCTGCCCCTTTGGTGGAATTATAATCTATCATCATCTGCGGCTTTTTGTCGTCATCTCGACTACTGACTGCATTGTCATGGTGCATCGTGCTCATCAGAATGACATGTTTGTTTTTTCGGGAAATGTAAGAAACCACTATCTTCAGTAAAGTAAAACATTGAACTATGAACATCTCTTTTGCCAACGATACTGTCACAGGTTTACTGTGACTGAAAGGAGCCAGAAGACCGCAGCATCCGTTTTCTTCTACTCCTGCAAGGATTAGAAGCACTTCACCTTCATATTTAATGGTATAAATTTATTTTAGCAGTGCAGGGGTTATTCTGCTCAGTTGAGCGCTCAGGCTCTCAGCTGTGCATAGTTAGCCACTCCCATCACCTTTATAATCTGGGCCCTGGCTAGCACTCATTGTCAGAACTAGCTTATGCTGCATGGCTGGAGGTTCTTGGTGGTTGCTATATGAGAAGGCTTTTGGTGGATTTATCAGTTACTGTTGCTAGATTTCGAGTAAGTGCTAATTTCTTTTCTTCTGCTACTTTGGTTTAACCCTATCCTCCACTCCGGTGAATTCCTCTCTGGAATGTGCAAGTATATTTGTATGTTTGATATTATTCGTTACTCCTGTTCGTATTACCTTGCAAATCTAGTTGGAGTATTACGGTACACCACTACTCCCCTCTTCCCTGAGTGGGGGAAGGGTACAGATGGAGGGCGGATTCAGGAGCTAAGGCAAGGTATGTGGCCCCGATGTCTTCACCATCAGAAGTAATCCGAGGACCAGGGCAAGCTAGGGCGCCCCTAGCATTAGGGACATGGAAGGAGCCTCTGGTCCCGGTACATCCAACAATAGAGTCATGACAGAAACTTTGCCACAGTTAATGCTTGCTTTTTCTTACAGTGCCCACCATTGTAAGTTTTCGCCTTAGCAACAGCTGCCCCAGTTGGTGCGATGTAAAAAAAAAAAAAAAAAAAAAAAAGTTGTCAAATTCTGTCCTTTTTGTCCATACGTCAAATCTGAAACGACTTGCATTCCCTGATCTTCAGGTTTTTCTCCAGGCTTTTTTCCTGTATGTACATGAGGGTTTAGAACGTATGAACTGCTGCTGTCACACTGTATCCATATCTTGATGCCGTAACTTTGCTGGCTTAGGCCTCTTTCACACTTCAGTCGTGCGACGTCAGTCAAAATCCGCCAAAGTGTGAAAAACGCGGATCCGCCTTTTTTTTTTGGCGGATCCGCTTTTTTCCCATTGACTTGCATTAGTGGCAGATTTTGACGGATGGATCCGTTTGTTGACGGATCCGCCATAAATTTGGCGTCCGCCATTTTTGGAAAACGTTCAATGCAACGTTTTCTGGTGTGCGTCAAAATGGCGGACTATGGCGGATCCGCCATTTTGTATAATGGTCGCCTATGGGTGGCGGATCCGCGGCCATCCGTTTTTGACGGAATCCGCCAGCGGATCCTTTGCTCCCATAGAAAATACATACAAAATGCCGAAAACACTGTCCGGGGTCTCTCTCTCTCTCCTCCGTGCCAGACATGCCTACCTGCATTTTCCGGGTTGAAAAGTTCATGGCGGATCCGTCAAAAAACGGATCCGTTTGCATCCGTTTTTCACCTTTTCTGGCGGATCCGCTATTTTCACACTTTGGCGGATTTTAGCTGACGCCAAACGACTGAAGTGTGAAAGAGGCCTTACTCGGTATATATTGTTTGATCGGGCACCTACCTCAGAGCAACAAGTTGTTCATCCACAGTGTCATTTTCACCAATATTGTATAATTTTGGAAGAATCTCTATTCATTTATCCCAAACTTCTCTAATAGCGGATCGTTATTAGAGAATTATCTGATGTTGGACAATTTTCCTGCCTGGGCAGAAGGCTGCAAGTTCCAAATTACATTTTGTTTTTAAACTGAATGGCTTCCATCGGACTAGTTGTCTGGGTTTTGTGCCTCATCAGATCCAACTTCAGAATCAGAATTCTCAACCACTTTCCTCGCCACTTATGTGGTCCTCATCTTCGAACACTTTATCCAGTTGAATATCTTCTTCAGAATCTGAGGCGTTGGCAAGCTGCCCCAATTCATCTTCATTCAATGTATGTCGTCTTTTTATCCAACTTTCCAAATAATGGACACTCACGACATTCACCGGGTAGAATCAGCATTGTGGAATATAATAGCACTATATAAATAAACAACAATAATAACATCACATCAAACACTAACCAGTGTAGAACCAATAAGAGCTTATATACTACAGCGAAACAGACCTGTACTCAAAGCCCTTCCATCTGCAGTAACTTCAAATGTATCGAACGCCCGGACCGGCAGGAACTGGAGAAATCGATAAACCATAGTAGATGCAATAGATAATCCGCAATGATGCTATAAATCATTTATGTGACTGAAAATATGGCAGGAGGTCTGTATAAAAACACATGTAACAATCATTACTTCATAAAAAAAAAAAAACAACAAACTCGTAAGAACACCTATCCATAAACAAACTCCTCTAACCACAATTTTTCAGATCCTCAAAACAAATCTGCAGCTTCATAAACGTTTTTCGACCCGAATAGTACAGCAGAGAGCATATTTCCTATAATCTCATTTATCAATCAATCTTACACCTTCCTACGTCTCAGGCCGGCATCGTGCGTTCTGCCCAGCACCTCCAGCTTTGCTGGTTTCATCTCTTCACGGCTCGATAATTCTCCCTGACATCTCCTATGAAGCTGTGAGTTCAATATGAAGACCTAAAAGCCGAGCAGCACAGTGGAAGGAATCTTACAAAATTGTTTTTTATGTACTTATTGGAATGTTTGATGTCACTGCATTAATCCGGCACGCTTTTTTTTTTACGAGCACAGGCTATTAGAGGTTTGGATTTATCAATAGTGCAGCTTTTAGCGTTCAATTACATGAGTCGGCCATCACTCAAGATTTTACGGACCAATTTCAAAAAATTCACTCACGTCCCAATACTCTTAATAAATGTGAAGGCCAAATATTACCATAAATAATATGTATCTAGAAAAGCGCTGGAGGCAGAATCTAAGTTTTTGTTTCTTCTCTATTTAGACAGTTATTAATGGAAAAGACAAGTTTCTTCAGATCACCCTCAAAGCCGCCATCATAGTCTATTTGTAGCACAGGGTTTTCTTAATATGAAGCAATCACAGCAAATATTTTATGAGAATGAAGCTTGCAGCTCCTAAAATATAAATCTCATCTCTATCGTCATTTTTCTGAACTGTGCAGAAAAAACAAAAATCCATCTTATATTGAAACACTGCCCGCAAATAATTCTATTTTTTATGTGCACACAAAATACAAGTTAACCCCTTCATCCACGGGATGATCGGGATGTAAAGACCTTTAACCCCTTAGTGACAGAGCCATTTTGCAGCTTAATGACCGGGCCAATTTTTACAATTCTGACCACTGTCACTTTATGAGGTTATAACTCTGGAACGCTTTAACGAATCCAGCTGATTCTGAGATTGTTTTTTCGTGACATATTGTACTTCACGTTAGTGGTAAAATTTCTTGGATATGACTTGTGTTTATTTATGAAAAAAACGGAAATATGACGAAAATTTTGAAAATTTAACAATTTTCAAACTTTAAATTTTTATGCCCTTAAATCAGAGAGATATGTCACACAAATTTCTTAATAAATAACATTTCCCACATGTCTACTTTACATCAGCACAATTTTGGGACCAAAATTTTTTTTGTTACGAAGTTATAAGGGTTAAAAGTTGACCAGCGATTTCTCATTTTTACAACACCATTTTTATTTTAGGGACCACCTCACATTTGAAGTCACTTTGAGGGTCTATATGATAGAAAATAGCCAAAAGTGACACCATTCTAAAAACTGCACCCCTCAAGGTGCTCAAAACCACATTCAAGAAGTTTATTAACCCTTTACGTGCTTCACAGGAACTGAAGCAATGTGGAAGGAAAAAATTAACATTTAACTTTTTTTGCAAGAACTTTACTTCGGAACCTATTTTTTTTATTTTCACAACTGTTAAAAGAAAAAATGAACCACAAAATTTGTTGTGCAATTTCTCCTGATTAAGCCGATACCCCATATGTGGGGGTAAACCACTTTTTGGGCGCACGGCAGAGGTTGCAAGGGAAGGAGCGACATTTGACTTTTTCAACGCAGAATTGGCTGGACGCCATGTCGCGTTTGTAGAGGCCCTGATGTGTCTAAACAGTGGAAACCTATCACAAGTGACCCCATTTTGGAAACTAGACCCCCTTAGGAACTTATCTAGAGGTGTGGTGAGCACTTTGAACCTCCAAGTGCTTCACAGAAGTTTATAACATAGAACAGTGAAAGTAAAAAATCATATTTTTTCCACAAAAACAATCTTTTCACCCCAATTTTTATTTTCCCAAGGGTAACAAGACCCCAAAAGTTTTTGTGCAATTTGTCCTGAGCATTCTGATACCCCATATGTGGGGGTAAACCATTGTTTAGGTGCAAGGCAGAGCTTGGAAGGGAAGGAGCGCCGTTTGACTTTTTCAGCGCAGAATTGTCTGGACGTCATGTCGTGTTTGTAGAGGTCCTGATGTGTCTAAACAGTGGAAACCCCCCACAAGTGACCCCATTTTGGAAATTAGACCCCCTAAGGAACTTATTTAGATGTGTGGTGAGCACTTTGAACCTCCAAGTGCTTCACAGAAGTTTATAACATAGAACCGTGAAAATAAAAATCATATTTTTTCCACAAAAACGATCTGTTCACCCCAATTTTTATTTTCCCAAGGGTAACAAGACCCTAAAAGTTTTTGTGCAATTTGTCCTGAGCATGCCGATACCCCATATGTGGGGGTAAACCACTGTTTGGGCGCACGGCAGGGCTTGGAAGTGAAGGAGCGCCGTTTGACTGTTTCAAACCAAAATTGGCTGGAATTGAAATTGGACGCAATGTCGCGTTTGGAGAGCCCCTGATACGCCTAAACAGTCGAAATCCCCCACAAATCACACCATTTTGGAAACTAGACCCCTTAAGGAACTTATCTAGATGTGTGGTGAGCACTTTGAACCCCCAAGTGCTTCACAGAAATTAATAAACGAATCAAAAATGATTCTTTAGCCCGCTATTTTTTTTATTTTCCCAAGGGTAACAGGAGAAATTGGACCCAAAAAGTTGTTGTGCAATTTTTCCTGAGTACGCTGATACCCCATATGTGGGGTGAAACCACTGTTTGGGCGCATGGGAGTGCTTGGAAGGGAAGGAGCGCCATTTTGTAATGCAGACTTTGATGGAATGTTCTGCGGGCGTCATGTTGTGTTTGCAGAGCCCTTGATGTACCTAAACAGTAGAAACCCCCTGCAAGTGACACCATTTTGGAAACTAGACCCCCCAAGGAGCTTATCTAGATGTGTGGTGAGCACTTTGAAACCCCAAGTGTTTCACAGAAATTTATAAACGCAGAGCCGTGAAAATGAAAAATAATTTTTTTTCTCAAAAATGATTTTTTTAGCCAGCTATTTTTTATTTTCCCAAGGGTAACAGGAGAAATTAGAACCCCAAAATTGGTGTGCAATTTGTCCTGAGTACGCTGATACCCCATATGTTGGGGTAAACCACTGTTTGGGCGCACGGCAGGGCTCGGAAGGGAGGGAGCGCCATTTGACTTTTTGAACGCCACGTCGTGTTTGGAGACCCCCTGATGTGCCTAAATAGTGGAAATCCCTCAATTCTAGCTCCAACCCTAACCCCAACACACCCCTAACCCTAATCCCAACCCTAAACCTAACCTAAATCCCAACCCTAATTGTAACCCTAACCTTAATTGTAACCCTAACTCTAATTGTAACCCTAACCCTAATTTTAACCCTAACCCTAATTGTAACCTTAACCCTAATTATAACCCTAAGGCTAGGTTCATTTTGCGTTTTACCAGCCCGTTCAACACATAGCGTTGACGGGCTGGTAACGGTATAGCATAACACGATCGCATTATGCTATACCCGCTAGCGCAGAGGAATCAGCAGATGATTCATCTGCGCTAGCGGTGACGGAGCCCAGACGCTGCAGCCCGCGTCCGAGGCTCCGTCACTGAATGATGGCACGTCGCAAACGCATCCCGCTTTACGGCATGCGTCGCGATGCGCCCTCAAATGGGGGTGAATGGCAGCGTTAACGGACTGTGTTACACCGCGTTATACCGCGGTGTAATGCAGTCCGTCTAACGGACTGCCATAACGCAGTATGAACCCAGCTTAACCCTAACGCTAATTATAACCCTAACCCTAATGCTAACCCTAACCAAAATTATAACCCTAACCCTAATTATAACCCTAACCCTAACAGAAAAATGAAAATAAGTATAATTTCTATTTTTTATTATATGTCCCTAACTAAGGGGGTGATAAATGGGGGGGTTATGTACTGTTTTTTTTTATTTTGATCACTGTGATAGTTTATCACAGTGATCAAAATGCACTTTCTGGAGAATGAATGAAATCATTTTTGAATCTGCCGCCAAGCAGATCGGCGGGCGCACTCCGCATGCGCCCGCCATTTTTTTTTTTGCAGGAAGAAGACGCCGGGATCCTGGGGCCTGCGGGAGGACGGAGGACACCGGTAAGTATACGGGGGGGCGATCGGGGGACCGGGGGACCCTCATTTTCTCCCCTCTGATGTGCGATCACATCAGAGGGGAGAGAAATAATTTTTTTTTTTTTTTTGCGATCGCATCTATGCTTGCATGAATACCGACCCGGATCATGTTCTCTGGGGTCTCGGCTACCCCCGGTAGCCGAGACCCCAGAGAATATTTGCCCATCCCCCCCAGGACACAGCGGCACATAGCGGCGGGCGCACTGAGCATGCGCCCGCCATTTTCTTCATCGCGCCGGCCCCGGGGACACCGGAGGGCCCTGGGGCCACATACAGGACATCGGGGGCCACATGGGGGTCCCGGGGACCCTTTTTCTCTGTCCTCTGATGTCCGATGACATCAGAGGACAGAGAAATTAAATGGCGCTATGGGGCGCTATTCACTTTTTCCACAGCGCCGTTAATTAACGGCGCTGTGGTTTAAGTACCCTTAATGACCGCCGTTAAAAGGCGTATCGGCGGTCGTTAAGGGGTTAAAAAAAAACTAAAAATAAATCTGTCAGCAGGTTTTTGCTATGTAATCTGATTGCAATCTGAGAGCAGCATAATGTAGGGGCAGAGACTCTGATGTCTCTTAGGCCTCTTTCACACATCAGGCTTTTTGAATCAGGCGCGATCCGGCGTGTTTCTAAAAAAACGGATCCGGTAGCGGATGCGTTTTTTTTAGCATTGACTTACATTAGCGCCGGATCGCGCCTGATGTCACTGCGTTGCATCCGTTTTTGGCCGGATCCGTCGGAATTGTACATTCCGGCGGCCCGGACAAGCCGGTTTTTGTAAAGTTTTTTTTTTTTTTCCGGAGGCACCTGACAGTGCCTGAATCGACACTTCAGGCGGCCGGAAACAATGCAAATCTATGGAGCCGGACCAAATTTTTAACAAATCCGTCAGAAAACACTCTCTCTCTCTCTCTCTCTCTCTCTTTTCAACATGGAAAATGTTATATTTCCAGGTTCAAAAGGTCAGGACGGATCAGACAAAAAACCTAATCAGTTTCATCAGTTTTTTTAAATCAGCGCCGGATCCGTCCTTTCAGGCATAGAACGGATGCCGCCTGATTCAAAAAGCCTGATGTGTGAAAGTAGCCTTAGTTGGCTCATTGCTGCAGTTTTGGCAAAATTACTGTTTTATCAGCAGGAGTTTGTCACTAAAAGACTAGTAAACCTGCTGTCCAGTAGTTAAGCATATTCTTGAGCTCGGTGTGATCCCAACCCCACTGATTTTCAGCTTTGTGTACACTGTGTATAGGCAGAAAGCTGCCAATCAGTGGTGGGGTCGGAATTATACAGAGCTCAGCATTCAGACAATCGAAAGCAGCAGGTCATAAAAATGTTGTATCTTCTGGAGGATCTGCAGGACAACAAGAGTGGCAAGGATTCAAGGAAGGTTAAGGGAATCTATCACCAGATTGTTGCCACCTCATCTTAAGGCAGGATGATGTAGTGGAATAGACCTAGATACCAGAGATGTGTTAATTATTGGGCTGCTTGCCATCATTTTGATGAAACCATTGCTTTTTCTGCTCGCCGGTGCCTGCGCAGAAGATCCCTGAAGGCAGAGCCCACAGAAGATCGAGGATGAGGTATGCATTTCCGAGGGATTGCATGGCGCAGGCGTGGGATTCCGGGGCAGTAACTGACGCTGGTGGAAGGGGGTAAGTATTACATTGAAGTCAGGAGGCAGGGATTTCTACCAGGCACCGCACGCCCAGAAGCCTGGAAGTATTCATTAGCATAAAGACAGAATATAACATTTCTCCACAACAAGACCATTAATATGAGGCATACAGGTAGGACCAGTGTAACACTTCTATTGCACGTGAAGATAAGGAAGATATCCAGCTCCGAAACTAAATTAAAGTTTCTTTATTCATATCATTTAAAATGAGAAGACAAGGCTGTTGGACATGCATACCGGTAATACCAGAGGGAGAGTGCCTAAATCAACTGAACGCGTTTTGAACAGATTGAGGCTAAGTGCACACGTTCAGGAATGTGTGCAGAATTTTCCTGAGCAAAACCGGACTTTTTCGCAGGAAAAACGCATGCGTTTTTGTCGCGGTTTCTGCGAGTTTTTAGCGTGGATTTTGCGTGTTTTTATCGCAAATTTTTCCTGAACATTCTAGCTCAATAATATAGCGAGGAAAATGCTAGTTTTCCGCAAAATTAATGAACATGCTGTTTATTTTTTCCGCAATGCGTTTTTGCACGGAAAAAAAAGCACCATGTGCACAAAAATTGCAGAATTCATTCTAAATAGGATGCTTCATTCATGCATTTTTTACGTGTTTTTGCCCACATTGCGCTTTTTAAGCGTTTCCGCAGCGGTTTTTGCATGCTATAGAAGCGATATGCCTGCACAAAATCATTGTCCCATAGTGGAACAAAGTGTAAAAGTTAGAATAAAGTAAAAAAAAAAACAAAAAAAAAAAAAACACAATTTAAATAATTGTAAAACTATTTAGGAAAAATAAAAAAAAAATCAATATTTATTCTAAACACTAAATAAATATTTGAATGAAAAAAAATCTAAACAATAAAAGTACACATGTTTAATATCGCTGCGTCCATAACGACCCGACCTATAAAACTGTCCCACTAGTTAACCCCTTTAGTGAACATCATAAAAAAAAAAAACAAGGCAAAAAACCATCATACCGCCGAACAAAAAGTGGAATAAAAGACGGATCTAAATGTATGCGATCCGTATGAAATGCGACTTTCACATTAGATTTTACATAGAGCAATTCTCTATGTCATTTAAAGATAAATTTTGTTAGAAAACTTCTTTAATACATAGATAGGTAGAAATATGATAGAGATAATCGTGCTTTGCTTGTGTAGCTTACCGTGCATGTATTCAAGTCATAAATATAAGAAAAAAAATGGCTTTGAGTTAGCCAAAATTTAAATAATCAGGTGAGAGAAAGCCGACAGCTGGGGGCTGATGTTTATTACCCCCTTCCCAGTTTATAAACATGGAGCTTCTCAGGCTATTAGCTCACAGATGTATACTTAGCTTTTATGTTTTTTTTTATTATTTAAAAAAGAAGACATGGGGCCCCCCTATAATTAACAACCAGCAAACACTTGGCAGACTGCTGCGAGCCGATATTAATAGGTTAATAAAGGACCATGGATATTGGCCCCCTTCCAGTCTAAAAACATTAGCTTTCAACCTCCCCAGAAATGGTGCACCCGTAGGATGAACAAATTCTGATGCTTAGCCTCCGCTCTTCCCACTTGCCCTGGTGTGGTAGCAATTGGGGTATAGTATAAGGTTTGATGTCACCTTTGTATTGGCAGTGGATATCAAGCCCAAGAGTTAGTAATGGAGAGGTGTATATAAGATCTCATCTCACGTCTATGGCTATTTTTATACCAAGTTCTGGTCAGCATGCTGTCAATTTCTTTTTTTTCGCATTAAAGTTTTATTGAAAATTTTTCATGAACAAACAATGAATACAGAAAGAAAAAGTAATTACATCATAATTACAATAAGATATAACTATGCATATATGGAAAGAGCCTGGTATATAGTCCGGTAAAGGCAGAATGCTGTCATTTTGATACAATTACAGTTTTCTCTGCTGGAGATCTAGCAGTGCTCTGAATGCCAAGCTGTGTAAATCACTGCCCATACCCTATTGAAAGAAAGCTGCTAATCAGTGGTGTGGGTGGGGTTGGACTAGGAGGCACGAGACACCTAGTCCTGTAGTGATAATCTCCTGCTCATAAAATACTGACTTTCCTGAAATAGCAACACACAGCCTAGTAAGTAACACATCGCTGGAATCAGGGTCTCTGCTCCTACATCATGCTGCTCTCAGATTGGGTCTCGAAAATTTTAACAACTGCTGATATATAGAAAAAGATGCCATAAGACTCACAATTTAAATGAAAATAGTCTTTTCCTGGATGAAAATCGGACGTTTTTACGCTCGTGTGAACATATTCTTACATATATACCGTAGCTATTCTAACGCGTTGAAAACCTCCATTTGTCAAGCTTTCGTTTGCCTTGTCTTATGAAGTAGGACACCCTTGGCCGACTTCACAATAACCCAAGTGCGGAAGAACATAGTCAAATGCATTCAAGAGATCGAACCTACTCCGAGCTCATACATAAAAATACAGTCGGCAAGTCAAATGTGCAAAAGAAACACATGCATAAAATATAGGATGCGAATGACAACTGGGTGAGAACCCAGCGGGTGGAGAAATCTTCAGGCTATTATTCTATTCTACATTTTCAGGTTATCGTTCTGTATTTTCATTAAAAAAAATAAAAATATGTCAGCAACGTGAAATTCTCAAGAGACATTTGAGAAATACTGCAGCTTTTGTCAGACGATATACACTGGAAGCATAGAGGACGGCATATAAAACCAGAATGAGTCATGGGTAATTATTCTCAAGCACAACAGGTCGTACAAAGTATGGCGGTAATATTTATTCACTTAGATGGCAACAAATCTCAAGCAAATTACAGAAGGCACAGCAATCTCATCTGCAGATACAACACAGAAACAAGATTCAATTTCAACATTTGTCCCATATTCCGCAAGAAATCCTGGATCGTCACATCTGCAGACATGCTGCATTAAAACAAGACCTCGGAAATTACAGTATATATTCATCTTGCCACAGTTAACCCCTTGGCTTCGCAGCCAATTTTCATTTTTACGTCTGCATTTTTCCGCTCCACTTCATCCAAGAGCCAGAACTTTTTTTTTTTTTTTTGCTGACATGGGACAAGATCTTGTTTGGAATTACGGTACATTATCCATTGTACCAAACAGGAGAAGAGTATATGGTGAAAAAAAAATGAAAATCTGCCATGGTTTATTAGGTTTTGCTACTACGGTATTTATTGTTTGGTTAAAATAGTCTGGGAGCATCATTCTCCAAGTCAGTGCAATCACGGCAATACAAAAGTTGTGTAGATTAAATTGTAAAAAAAAAAAAAACACAACATCATCAGCTTACTTATTTGCAGGCACACAACAGCTTCTCTTCATTTTTGCGGCACACTTTTTCAGTTTGGAGACAGCCCTTAACCCCTTAAGGACCACGCTATTTTGTAGGTTAAGGACCAGGCCTATTTTTTACTATTCTGACCACTGTCTCTTTATGAGGTTATAACTCTGGAACGCTTCAACGGATCTTGGCGATTCTGAGAATATTTTCTCGTGACATATTGTACTTCATGTTAGTGGTAAAATTTCTTCGATATAACTTGCGGTTATTTATGAAAAATACGGAAATATGGCGAAAATTTTGAAAATTCTGCAATTTTCAAATTTTAATTTTTATGCCCTTAAATCAGAGAGATATGTCACACAAAATAGTTAATAAATAACATTTCCCACATATCTACTTTACATCAGCTCAATTTTGAAACCAAAATTTTTTTTTTGTTAGGAAGTTATAAGGGTTAAAAGTTGACCAGCGATTTCTCATTTTTCCAACAAAATTTACAAAACCATTTTTTTTAGGGACCACCTCACTTTTGAAGTCACTTTGAGGGGTCAATATGACAGAAAATACCCAAAATTGACACCATTCTAAAAACTGCACCCCTCAAGGTGTTCAAAACCACATTCAAGAAGTTTATTAACCCTTTAGGTACTAAGGAAAAAATTTACATTTAACTTTTTTTCCCCAAAATTTTTCTTTTGACAATTTTTTACATTTTGTCAAGGGTATCAGGAGAAAATGAACCACAATATTTGTTGTACAATTTCTCCTGAGTACACCGATACCCCATGTGTGGAGGAAGACCAATCTTTAGGCGCACGGCCATGCTCAGAAGGGAAGGAGCATCATTTGAGATTTTCAATGTCAAATTGGCTGGAATCGAGCAGACACCATGTCGCGTTTGGAGAGCCCCTGATGTACCTAAACAGTGGAAACCCCCCATAAGTGACCTCATTTTGGAAACTAGACCCCCAAGGAACTTATCTAAATGTGTGGTGAGCACTTTGAACCCCCAAGGGCTTCACAGAAGGTTATAACGTAGAGCTGTAAAATTAAAAAATCATATTTTTTCCACAAAAATGATCTTTACACCCCGAATTTTTGTTTTCCAAAGGATAAAAGGACCCCAAAAGTTATTGTGCAATTTGTCCTGAGTACGCTGATACCCCATAAGTTGGAGTAAACCACTATTTGGGCGCATGGCAGAGCTCGGAAGGGAAGCAGCGCCATTTGACTTTTTTTGGCTGGAATTGAGATTGGACGCCATGTCCCATTTGGAGAGTCCCTGATGTGCCTAAACAGTGGAAACCCCCACAAGTGACCCCATTTTGGAAACTAGACCCCCCAAGGAACTTATCTAGATGTGTGGTTAGCACTTTGAACCCCAAGGGCTTCACAGAAGGTTATAACGTAGAGCCGTAAAATTAAAAAATTATATCTTTTCCACAAAAATGATCTTTTCACCCCCAATTTTTATTTTCCAAAGGATAACAGGACCCAAAAAGTTATTGTGCAATTTGTCCTGAGTACGCTGATACCCATATGTGGGGGGGAACCACTATTTTGACGCATGGCAGAGCTCAGAAGGGAAGGAGCGCCGTTTTCTAATGCAGACTTTGATGGAATATTCTGCTGGCGTCATGTCGCGTTTGGAGAGCCCCTGATGTGCCTAAACAGTAGAAACCCCCACAAGTTACCCCATTTTGGAAACTAGACCCCCCCAAGGAACTTATCTAGATGTGTGGTGAGCACTTTGAACCCCCAAGTGCTTCACAGACGTTTATAACGTAGAGCCGTGAAAATAAAAAAATCATATTTTTTTCCACAAAAATGATCTTTTTGCCCCAAATTTTTATTTTAATAAGGGTAACAGGAGAAATTGGACCCCAAAAGTTGATGTGAAATTTGTGCTGAGTACGCTGATACCCCACTCGCATATTGTGGGGACATTTTGCTTCCCATGGCGCTGCCCATGCACTATTGGTATAAATTGTTCCCAAAAGAAAAATAGTTGTAGTCTACAGTCAAGCTCTGAGATATATTCGGATCTGTTCAGACAGTAAAGACAGGGAACTACAGCTGCTATCTCTGAGGAATACATTCCTACAACAAGGATACCATCCACTGGTAATAGATGAACAGATCCACAGGGCTACAAGAATCCCAAGAAGCAACCTCCTGGATTACAAACTGAGAGAGGACAACAACAGGGTACCTCTTGTGGTCACATACAACCCCCACATGAGCATCCTAAGGAAAATTGGTGCTGATCTCCAACCCATATTCCACAGAGACCACAAATTGAAAGACATATTCCCAGAACTACCACTCCTCTCCTACAAACAGCCCCCTAACTTAAGGAATCTCCTTGTCAGAAGTGTCCTCTCGTCACCATCAGTGACTGGCACATTCCCATGTAACAACAAAAAATGCATAACTTGTACCCACATATTACCAACAAATACAGTCTGTGTACCAAACACAAATCAGGACTATAAGGTCATGGGTTCCTTTTCATGTACATCCTCCAATGTGGTGTACATGATACAATGTACAAGGTGCCCTGGAGCTATCTATATTGGGGAAACCATGCAAAAACTACAAACAAGGATGAATCTACACAGACATACGATCAGGAATGAAATGGACACGCCTGTGGGAAAACATTTCTCTGGAACTGGACATTGTATGACAGACTTAAAAGTCTTAATACTAAAAGGTCATTTTAAGGATGACAGGGAGAGAAAAATATGGGAATTCAAACTTATTAGGATGTTCAATACTTTGACACTAGGACTCAACTTAACACCCGGTTTTATGGTCCACTACATAGACACAGTTCACACCTTCACCAGAAGGACTCCAGATAGCTAAGAACACATTCCCACTGCCTCTCCATTTGTAAGAAAATGCTAATTCGATTTCCTTTGCTTATCTTTTGAAGGCATCACACCTCCCAGGTCTTGAACAAATTTCCTACTATAGTAAGCATCTAATGTGTCTTTCTTATTATTCCAAATGTAATCTTGCCTGAAGAAGGAGCCTCTGCGCTCTGAAAGCTTGTGAACATATAATTTTCTGGTTAGCCAATAAAGGTATCACTTTAAGAATGCTCTTGTCATAATTGGACGGAGAAGTATTCACATCGATTTTTCTGGCTAACACGGTACCACAATATAATTTATTATTGTACACCAATAGAAGCTGTCAAATTAGAAGATCTGCTTAGAAAAAGCAATAAATGAAAAGGTAAAACTGGAGAGACCAAAAGCGCAAACAGGGACTTCTCCGATAAACAAGTGGTATAAAATATTACAGCTACGCTCACCTGATAGGGTTACGACAGTCAACTCCTATAGAGGTGCCGAGATCTCTAACTGAACATGCTCCGCCCACGGTGGCCATTTTCCCGGAGGCCACCGCATCGCAGCAATGGATGTGCAGGGGCCTCCGGGCTGTCATAAAATGCCAGAGGAGCCTCCCGCACCACAGAGCACAGCCGCCAAACCTGCCGCACCAGCCTGTGAAGGGAGTGTGATCGTCGCCCTGCAGCGTCGGATCAGGACCGCCGCAGAATCGCCCATCTCCTGCAGTATTTGTAAGTATATTTCGACTATAAGACGCACCCCCATTTTCCCAAAAAATTTTGGGGAAAAAAGTGCGTCTTAAAGTCCTAAAAATACAGTATATATTAATTGCACATCAGGATGGGGGATATTAGTGCAGAATTGGGGGATACTACCCCCGTAGTAGTGTCAGCAGCAGATTCCCCCACCGTAACAGTGCGTCCATGGTCCAATTTTTTTTTTTACAATTTTCCTCCTCTAAAACCTAGGTGTGCCTTACAGTCCAAAAAAATATGGTATATTAGTTTGCAAAGTTTTCAATGTCTGTACATGTCTCCATTTAAATAACTGTAAAGTGCTGAGGAATACATTGGCGCTATAGAAAGAAAATTATTATTAAACACAGACATGTAAAGGCATCTTATGCTGCCCAGGTCGTGCTGAGACTTTCTGCTGAGAGAGAGGCAGAAGGAAATGTCTCATCTAGATAAACGGCTTTTATAGGCAGCCGGTTTATTAACATAATACAGATTCGATCTTACCCATCAGCTGTTGAGTCGTGCCTTCATCACAGCCACATGCACAACTTATTATAGAAATACAAATAATTTTGCCGTTTTTTGCAATCTCAAAACCAACTCGCAGCCTACATCTCATTACTGCATTAAATGAGACCCAACACACTGACCATGTTTGTTCTCATCTAAATGATTTTGCCCAAATTACATTTTAATGTCCTGAGAGCCAAGGCATTATTTCTCCCATTGTTCTGGCTTTTATTCCAACTCCACTTTCGCTGTGATAAGACGAGTAATTTGTCACTGCCAGATCGTTCTATGAAAGTACATTTAATTTGCAGCTTGTAATAGCGACATAATATAGGTTTATATATATATAAAATGTAATTGTGCCAATCAATACGGCATTTTAGTCAGTAATACACTTAGCACGCAGAAACAGTGCACTCCTCCGTTACTACAGTGACAGTATTTAATTATGTCCCAATATGTTACGTTTTGTTTTTATTACTTCAGAAAACAAAATTAAAAACACTTATAATAAACACAGTTGCAATCAATACTATATAGTCTCCAATGCACGTTACAAACTTTCTGCTGTTTTCAATAATCTAAAGAACAATGTGAATAGTGCAACAAGTCATTTAACAAGTGGTTTCTCCAAACTGAAAAAATAAAAAAATAAAAAAAACACCTCTTAAGGACAAAGTCATTTGGTACGTTAATGACCGGGCCTCATTTTTCAAATCTGACCACTGTCACTTTATGAAGTAATAACTCTGGAATGCTTCAACGAATCCCAATGATTTTCAGGTTGTTTTTTTTTTCGTGACACATTGTACTTCATGTTAGTGATACATTTTGGTTGATGCAATTCACATTTATGAAAATATCAAACATTTTACAAAAAAGTCATAATGTTGCAATTTTCAAACTTTAATTTTTATGCCCTTAAAGTACTCAAAAAAACTCAAGTGACTGTAAAAGACCTGCAGCAACATTTGGTGGGAGCAAGCACTCAAGTTTCAGTTTACATATTTAATACTGATGGTCTCTATGTGCAAATTCCAAGACTTACACCACTGCTGACCCAAAAGTACAAAGAAGAGTGGCCTTCAATATGCTCAAACCCATATAAATATGCCACAAAAGTTCTGGGATTCTGTTCTTTGGAGAGATTAAACAAAACTGGAACTTTCTGCACCTATAGATCAGCAGTATGTCTGGAGGAGGAAAATGAAGCATATGCTGAAAAGAACACCCTACCTGGAGTGAAGCATGACAGTGACTCAGTGATACTCCTTGATCACTTTTGTTCTCTGAGGCCGGGATCACCCATGCGAGTAAATCGTCCGACACTCGCATGTGAAATCCCAGCTCTGGCGCCGGCACTCGGGTGTGGAGCGAGCGGCTGCATGTAGTTATATGCAGCCGCGCGCTCCACTCCCGAGTGCCGGCGCCAGAGCTGGGATTTCACATGCGAGTGTCGGACGATTTACTCGCATGTGTGATCCCGGCCTGACACTGGAAACCTGCAGCACGCGGATAACAAAATGGATTCCATAAAGATTCAAGAACTTCTAGGAGAAATTTTCATGCCTTTGGTAAGGAGTCTGAATACAGGGCATTATTGTTCCTTTCAGCTGGGTAATGATGCCAATCATACATCAGATTTCACCAAGGTTTAAATTTCAAAAGAAGTCCTGGAAGATTTTCGAGTGGTTGTCACAATCGCCCAACTTGACACCCATTGAAAGTCTTTCATGAGATTTTAAGAAAGTGGTTGCAGAATACAAACCCAAGAATATTAGTGACCTGGAGGCCACTAGACATGAGAATGGACCAAGATTCTTCAGGGACGCTGCTTCAAGCTGGTGTCTGGAGTGAGAGCAGAATTTACATTTACCTATCCTGACTATTGTGGATATTCTGCAAACCATATTTTTCGGACTAAAAGATGCACTAATTTCCTTCAAAGATTTGGAGCAAAATATGGGGTGCGTCTTATAGTTCAGATGTACCTGCAGTGGCTGTGGATGGGGAAGTGGGAGAGCGTCAGGAGTCAGCTGCTGCGGATAACCCTTGTGCCCGCTGTTAAAGAGAAATTAATATTCATTGGTCCTCACGCCCATAGTCCCTCCCAAACCAACGCACTGTAGTGGGCGCCAAGAAGTAGGAGTTGACTATGGGCGTGTGGAGCAGTGAATATTAATTTCTCTTTAATAGCAGGCACAGTGTTAGTCACAGCTGCCGGATTCCTGAACCTGCTGGGCGATCAAGTGTGCCTGCTACTTAAGAAAATTAATATTCACTGCTCTCCACTCCCACTGGCATGTGGAACAGTGAATGTTTATTTCACTTTAATTAGCGGGCACAGTAGCCGACTTCCTGCAGCTGCTGGGCGATCACGTGTACCCGCTGTTAAAGAGAATGAAGATTCACTACTCTCCATGCCAATGGGAGAGGAGAGCAGTGAATATTCATTCCCTTTAGTAGCGGGCACACGTGATCGTCCATCAGCTGCAGGAAGTCGGCAGCGAACTGTGCCTTTCTATCTACTATTAAAGAAAAATTATTTACTGCTCCACGCGCCCATAGTCCCAAGGGTTGGGAGCAGTAAGTGTTTCGGCAGCTCTCCTCTGCTTGTAAACAGCGCATGACGTCACTGCCACGCACGGCTTATAAGAATAAATCAGCTGCCGGTATCAGAAAAGGACCCTGCGAGGGAGTGCAGTGAAGGCAAGTAGAATGGTTTATGTTTTTTTAGTTTATGTTTTTCAGCTGAGCGTCATGCATACCAGGATGGGTATGAAGGGGGGGGGCATGTCTACCGGGATGGGGATGAGGGGACACTGGTACAGAATTGATCACATTGTTTGCTTCAATTTTTTTTCTATTTTCCTCCTCTATAACCTAGACGTGTCTTATGGTCTGGTGCATCTTATAGTCCGACAAATACGGTATATTCTCTCCCACTTTCCAAGATGGAGTTTGAGTCAATGTGTGCATGTGAGATAAGAGGTCCCATAGGAATGACTTTGTCTAACGGACTCAGAGAAGACATCAAGAAAGGAAACCTAAAGAGTAGAAACACAATGAGATGTACAAGTGCTTCTCACAAAATTAGAATATCAAAAGTTATTTCACTTCTTCAATACAAAAAGTGAAACTCCTATAGAGTCATTACAAACAGAGTGATCCATTTCAAATGTTTATTTCTGTTAATGTTGATGATTATGGCTTACAGCCAATGAAAACCCAAAAGTCATTATCTCAGTAAATTAGAATACTTTATAACACCAGCTTGAAAAATTATTTTAAAATCTGAAACATTGTCCTACACCAAAGTATGTTCAGTAAATGCATTCAATACTTGGTCGGGCTCCTTTTGCATTAATTACTGCATCCATGCAGAGTGGCATGGAGGCGATCAGCCTGTGGTACTGCTAAGGTGTTATGGAAGCCCAGGTTGCTTTGACAGCAGCTTTCAGCTCTTCTGCATTGTTGGGTCTTATGTCTCATCTTCCTCTTGACAATACCCATAAATTCTCTATGGGGTTAAGGTCAGGTGAGTTTTCTGGCCAATCAAGCACAGTGATACTGTTGTTTATAAACCAGATATCGGTACTTTTGGCAGTGTGGACAGGTGCCAAGTCCTGCTGGAGAATTAAATTTCCATCTCCAAAAACCTTGTGGGAAAAGGGAAGCATGAAGTGCTCTAAAATTTCCTGGTAGACGGCTGCGCTGACTTTGGTCTTGATAAAACACAGTGGACCTACACCAGCAGATGACATGGCTCCCCAGACCATCACTGATTGTGGAAACTTCACACTAGACCTCAAGCAGCTTGGATTGTGGCCTCTCCACTCTTCCTCCAGACTCTGGGACCTTGATTTCCAAATGAAATGCAAAATTTACTTTCATCTGAAAACAACACCTTGGACCTCTGAGCAACAGTCCAGTTCTTTTTCTACTTGAACCAGGCGTAAGACGCTTTTGGCGCTGTCTATTGGTCATGAGTGGCTTGAGACAAGGAATGCGACACTTGTAGCCCATGTCTTGCATACGTCTGTGTGGTGGCTCTTGAAGCAATGACTCCAGCAGCAGTCCACTCCTTGTGAATCTCCTTTTCTTAATCCTTTCACGGCTGTGGTTATCCCAGTTGCTTGTGCACCTTTTTCTACCAGTTTCCTTCCACTCATCTTTCCATTAATATGGTTGGATACAGCACTCTGAACAGACAGCTTCTTTAGCAATTACTTTTTGTGGCTTACCTTCCTTGTGGAGTGTGTCAATGACTGCGTTCTGGACATTTGTCAAGTCAGTAGTCTTCCCCATGACTGTGAAGCCTACTGAAACAGACTAAGGGACCCTTTTAAACGCTTAAGAAGCCTTTGCAGGTGTTTTTTGTTAATTTACTGAGATAATTATTTTTGGGTTTTCATTTGCTGTAAGCCATAATCATCAAAACTAACAGAAATAAACACTTAAAATAGATCACTCTGTAATAACTATGTAATATACGAGTTTCACTTTTTGTATTGAAGTGAAATAAATTTGCTTTTTGATGCTATTCTAATTTCGTGAGAAGCACCTGTATATATGCTAATGCAGCACATATTTAAAGATAAGCTGAGCCAATTATATTGTTAACATGCATGACTATTAAATACCTATATAACATGATGCTACGAGGTAATAAAGAGGTCTGCTTTGATGCTCAATGTATCAGCTTAGCTGTTCCGTGAATGCATTTGAATTTTTACAATTTAATTTGGAGCTGGCACAACGTCTCTGAACGTCCTACATCATGTGGCGGCGACACTGGTTATGTATCATATTGGTCAAAATAGCCAAAGAGACTCTAGTAAGCCCTAAAACCGGTTGTTATGGAGGTTATATTGTTCCAGTTTCCTTAGGTTTATCATTTACAAGCTTGCAATAAACTAACGTGTACTGGGGATTAAATAATTGTACTATACACAGCTGCAATCAAAATAAAGTTTCTTAACTGTGTGGCAAAAGATCCATAAAACTCCTTTAAAGTGGCATAGCCATCGCCTACATTTATGACATACCCACAAGATATATGGAGAATGAAGGTCCATCACGAGCGGTCAGGAATGGAGAAGTGGCCCTTCATGGATGGATCTCTATTCATTTGTAAGTGATTTAAATGACTGGATAGACGTACATGTGCAGACGGCCACCTCTCCAGTGACAGAGGTGTACGAAAGGGGTCGTCAGTTCCAAGAAAGAAGCAGGTCCCAGAAGTAGGCCCCGCATCCCTCACATTTTGTAGCATATCCTGTGGACATACAAACTGACTATTAGAAGGGCTTGGAACTAGAACCAGATTCTCAGGTTTTTCAAGTGGAGACTTTTCAGATAGTATTTTAAATATATCACATTTATAGCCATTAAGCATATCAATGTTTTTCAAGGTATACAGTGGCATACATTGGCCATTAAATCTAAACTGCATGTAGGACAGTTGACTGTAATGGCCGGTCATGTGGCTGCTTTGAGAAAAAATAAAGAAAAAGATGGATGCACACCTCTTTCCCAGCGCCACAGCTACATTGCTCCTGTGATGGGCAGGGGTCACCCCAGTGAGACCTCGCTAATCGGACATCGGTACCATATCCTTGAGATGTGGCATCAATGACTTACGAGAAAACCCTTTGAGGGTTATCACTACTTCTACGAATCCCTTGAAAATCTCGGCTGATTTCTTCCTAAAAAGAACCCACGTTAATAAAGCGCAGCCTCTACCACCTAAAGTGACAGACTCATTTCACAAATGGCATATCCAGCAAATAGTCTGCAGGGCTAAAAGGTTTTTGCTTGCATTAAGGAGAGGGGAGAAAAGAGGATTATGCCATTTTCAACACCCTGGTCATGCATTTTCTTTCATTCTTCATAAGCCTGATGTGTGCTTTCCAGAAATGGAAAGTGCCTATTAATCAAGATCAAGTTATGCATGCTAAGGAAGACTCTGTGATTGGGAGAAAATTGAATGTTCTTGCATACATTGTAGGGTTTAGGGGAAAGAGAAAAAAAAAAAAAAAAAAACATAATTGTTCCTTGGCTAAACAAAAGCAGAAAAAGCTTTGGATGCGACAACGAACTCCGCAGTATTAAATTTTGGTTTTTTTTATTACTATTCTTGCAAGCAAGCTGCGGTCCCTATTGAATAACCTATATTTTACCAAATTGAGCATGAAATGTATTTCATTGTGTAATCAAGCTTTATTCATGAAAAACAGGACTCCATGGCGAGGGCAAACTGAGCTTTTATTCTGACATCCTGCAGTACGAACGAAATTGTTTGTGAAAAGCGACAGGATTAAAGTGTGGTGCCAAAGAGAGACAAGAAGGCAATGTATAGAACGGAGCATTTAAGTCACGTATGAAGTGACGTAGATCGGGGATGTACCGCGAAAAACGGTCCTTCATTCAGGTCAAATTTAGAGAAAATATGGAATAGCATAAAGTACAATGATGCAATATTCTGTTATTCCAGGGGGGTCAATCTCATAACATATAATAGCAGTGGTGTGGAAATTCCACAATCCTGCAATTTCTAAATCAGTCCGTCACTGGGACTTTAATTTCTTTAGTAAAGTGTAAAGCACTAGGCAGGGACTGGTGGTTGCCTTCCATGGTTCCCAGTCCGGGTCTGCCATGGCTGGACAGGAAACCTACAGCAAAGAAAAAGACGGCTTCACTTCCTCCTTCATCGGAATACAGTAGTTTTGGAGAAGTCCACCATACAAACTAATCTCCAAAAATGGATATCCTCATTCCTGGAAGTGCTGGAGTAAAGATCGCAGGGATGGAATTGGAAGGGTGCTCTCATGAATTACGGAAAATCACATTACCGGTAAGTACGGCATTATTTTTTTCCCCCCTTCACCCATGATAGTGAGATTTACAGAGATAATGCACTATTAGGGAGAAACCACTGCATGTGATAATTCTTCTGAAAGAAAGATCAGAAAAAAAAACTCAAGTCCGCCTTGCATTGTTTAGAGAAAAGGTGAAGCTCAAGAAAGATTTCTAGGCAGTGTTCACACGTATTGTAAACACTACGTTTTTTCTGCTGCAGTTATCTGTCTAAGCAAAGTGGATGTGGTTTCATGGAAATGCTTGCCCACTGTGCATTAAATGATAGCATTTTGAATAGCATTTTTTTTTTTTTTATCTACGGGACGTCTGAAAAGCTCTGGTGGAAGGAACCATCAATCCTACCAGAAGAAACTGATCTGCAGTAATATAAAACTGGAGCACTAGACACCAGGATCCATCTAGTAAGGGACAACAAGAATTCAACTTCCTCTTAACGTAAGGTGAGAATTATATATACAGTGAAGGAAATAAGTATTTGATCCCTTGCTGATTTTGTAAGTTCGCCCACTGACAAAGACATGAACAGTCTATAATTTTAAGGGTAGGTTAACCTTAACATTGAGAGATAGAATATCAAAAATAAAATCCAGAAAATCACATTGTATAAATATATACATTTATTTGCATTTTGCAGTGGGAAATAAGTATTTGATCCCTCTGGCAAACAAGACTTAATACTTGGTGGCAAAACCCTTGTTGGCAAGCACAGCAGTCCGATGTTTCTTGCAGTTGATGAGGTTTGTGCACATGTTAGGAGGAATTTTGGTCCACTCCTCTTTGTAGATCATCTCTAAATCATAAAGATTTTGAGGCTGTCGCTAGGCAGCTCGGAGCTTCAACTTCGTCCATAAGTTTTCAATGGGATTAAGGTCTGGAGACTGGCTAGGCCACTCCATGACTTTAATGTGCTTCTTTTTGAGCCACTCCTTTCTTGCCTTGGCTGTATGTTTTGGGTCATTGTCACGACCCATTTTAATGTCCTGGCAGAGGGAAGGAAGTTGTCACTCAGGATTTTATGGTATATGGCTCCATCCATTCTCCCATTGATGCGGGAAGTAGTCCTGTGCCCTTAGCAGAGAAACACCCCCAAAACATGTCTCCACCTACATGCTTGACAGTGGGGACGGTATTCTATGGGTCATAGGCAGCATTTCTCTTCCTTCAAACACGGTGAGTTGAGTTAATGCCATAGAGCTCAATTTTTGTCTCATCTGACCACAGCACCTTCTCCAAATCACTCACAGAATCATCCAGGTGTTCACTGGCAAACTTCAGACGGGCCTGCACATGTGCCTTCTTGAGCAGGGGGACCTTGCGGGCACTGCAGGATTGTAAACCTTTACGGCGTAATGTGATAGCAATGGTTTTCTTGGTGAGTGTGGTCCCAGATGCCTTGAGGTTGGTAGAGGATCAAAAACTTATTTCTCACGGCAAAATGTATAAATTTATATAAATTTATACAACGCGATTTTCTGGATTTTATTTTTGATATTCTATCTCTCAATGTTAACTTAAAATTATAGAATGTTCATGTCTTTGTCAGTGGGCAAACTTACAAAATCTGTAAGGGATCAAATGGGAAGCTGAATAAAATTATATCTTTACATCTGCGATCCAATGTCTTATTCCAGAGAAATCTATGCTTTTCTTAGTATATAAATGCCAGACATAGATCTTCTGGAGAATCTGCCTCCAGAGCTTATTTTAAATGAAAAGGGACGTTACCATTGTGAGAAATGTAGATTAGGAGGACAGACTGTCAGTCACTACATGTCTCACAATGGTAACGCCCCTTTCATTTAAAATAAGGCCTGGAGGCAGATTCTCATGGCTATCAGTGTACGGTCCATAGCTGTTAACAACTCAGTTATACGAGATGCGTTCATTAAAGTTTTCCCTGACCCACTTCTATTTATCACAGGATGCTGAAGAAACTGCACATGTATAATTATACAAGTCTCTATAGGTTACGTGCCAATTTGCAACTCAGAACTAATAACCGTCTTGATTTTACAGATGCTGTAGTGGTTTGAGGTTTGATAATGGTCCCAGTTGAATACAGAGCAGTCATCAAGTTACTTAACTTGAAAGGCCGCACACCAAAGGAGATGTTCGATGAGATGAAAAAAGTTTATAGTGATGATTCCCCATCACATGATGTGGTCAAGAATTGGCATCGTCAATTCAAATGTGGTCGGACTTTGGTGCAAACAGCTCCAATTGCAAGGCAACCCCACTTTGCTATTGATGAACACACCATCCAGCAAGTGGAGGTCGCCATTTTGGAAAATCGCTGCGTAACCATTCGCCACCTAGCCCAAAATGTCAAGATTAGTGTAGGGTCCGTGAAAAAAAAATCATCCAAGACTATCTTCACATGCATAAGGTATCTTCTCGCTGGGTTCCTCGGCTGCTCACACCTTTCCAGAAGCAGGAACGAGTTGAATGCTCTCAGGCTCTATTGACAATGTGTCATGTAAAGCAGTAGGACTTTTTCAAAAGACTGATCACACAGGATGAAAGCTGGGTCCAACACTATGATCCTGAGACTAAAGTCTAGTAGATGCAATGGAAGCATGATGACTCAACGCCTCCAAAGAAGGCACATGGCCAACCATCGGCAGGCAAGGTCATTCTTACAGTATTTTAGGACCAGCACGGAGTAGTATTGATGGATTTCCTAGCATAGGTACCATGATCACTGGGGCGTACTATGCTTCACTGCTGCAGAAATTGCAGGAGACCATCAAAACAAAGAGACGTGGCATGCTCACTAAGGGTGTCCGCCTTCTGCAAAACAATGCACCAGTTCATAACTCACATGTTGCCCAAATGGAAGCATGCTCCTGTGGCTCTGAAATTCTACCGCATCCCCCTTATTCACTCGACCTTGCACCATCAGACTTCCACACCTGAATGAAGTTATTTTTGAAGGGTAAGCATTTTTGAGATGATGAGACTCTGATTTCTGAAGTCACAACGTGGCTTTTGGAGCAACCTGTCGACTACTACAAGCGAGGTGTTTACAGTAGCTTAAAGAGATGGGAGAAGTGTGTGTCCTAGGTGGCACCTATGAAGAGAAGCACTAATAACAGTGCCAAGTTTCATTTGTCTCAGTCTATAGGAAGTGGGTCAGGGGAAATCTTTAACAAGTGTCCATCGTATATTAAGAAAAACATGGAATTAGACAGCAGATCGCATTAATCAAGGCATCATTTCATTTAACTTTCTATGACCCTAACCCTTAGAACAGACATTAGACTCGGGAAAATAAAAACAGATCTGTCTAATAAAAGCCAGAAATATGAAAATGAGACAGAAAATGAATAAAAGACCAGTCTAAAGGCCCCAAAACTGGGAGATTTGGGGGAACTAGAAAAAAGACTCTTCCTAATCCATAGAAAAAAAGTCTGAATAAAAGTGAAAATGGAGGTACATTTTTTTTTTACCAAATTCTGAAGGTTACTTTTCTCCTTCTATTTAGGGTATGAAATAGTAAGGGTGCTTTCACATTGCATTTTGTGTCCCAGTTGGGGCATACATCCAAAATCCCCAGTAAAACGGGGTCCGAACGTATGCGTCAGTGGAGACAACAGACTGTAATGGTGACGGTAGAATGAAAGTGCTCTGGCGGGCATCATTTTTGGAAATTATCGCCTCATGTAGCCGTACACTCCCGAAAATAGAGAACGGCAGAGCTCACGTTGGCTCTGCCGTCACCATTACAGTCTATTGGCCCCGTCAGTGCATGAGTCCAGACCCAGTTTTGCGGCGGATTCCTGACTTATGTCCCAACAGGAACACAGAAAGCAATGTGAAAGCACCTTAAGAGAATCCATTCAAGACAATCTTCCTACCAGATTCATCTCTTAAAAGAAAGCTGGAAACCATGGAATTCCAAATTGGTTCCTGAAACAAAACAACTATTACCAAAACCATCCAGATTCCTACCAAGGTTCGAGCCTTCATCAGGTGAAAGGCCACTTGTTTACACGGCAAGATAATCAGAAAACGAGCATTTATAAAAACTGTTCACGATTATCTTGGTGTAAATGTCCCTTTAATACTCTAGCAAAAGAATGAACATTATACATATTAGAAGACCAGTACAAAACAGATCAACTGAACAAATCTCTACACATACAACACTATTGATAAATAAATACTTCTTACTCAAAGATGTAAAGCCAAGAAAAGAGCCTCTCTTGCAAATATTCATAAGATGGAAAGACCCAAATTGTCCTAATCCGTATTCACCTTACCAAGAATAACCTGCACGGAAAGTGCTTGACTACAAGGAAGAAGCTTTAATTATTAAATTGATTCCTCCACTTTTGATGGTTAGATCAGACTAGTCCATTACCAACATCAAACTATGAGCACAGACCAAGCCTAAGATAGGTTCTCCAGACACTGTTCCATTTTGCTCATCTAAACTAAAGTAGGCATTGCTTGGGCTTTACAGGCTTTGCCAGACTTCAGTGCATTCTGCCATCTCACCCTATCACAGTCAAATATTTAACGAACAGGGGATACGATTCAACACATGTAGAAGAGTATTGACTGGCTGGATAGTCCGGTTGCATGGACATCTGCTTGAATCCACAGACTTCTCAATTCCAAACATTGAAAAAGTCCAGCAACACTGAGAATCCCATAAGAATCAACATTTATTCCATCTAGGTTTTTTTTTTTGTTTAAATAAAGGAGCCCTTTAACTGGCTAACCTGCTTTGGCAGATTATACCTTATTCATGGCCAAAGGTCATGGCATGATCTGCTGAAACAAGTATGCCAGTTAATGGGCTCCTGTACTTTTAGATTACATTTACAAGTGCTTCTCACAAAATCAGAATATCAAAAAGTTAATTTATTTCAGTTCTTCAATAGAAAAAGTGAAACTCATTATATAGAGTTATTACAAACAGAGTGATCTATTTCATGTGTTTATTTCTGTTAAATTAGAATACTTTATAACACCAGCTCGAAAAATGATTTTAAAATCCAAAACGTTGGCCTACTGAAATGTATGTTCAGTAAATGCACTCTCAATACTTGGTCGGGGTGCCTTTTGCATCAGTTACTGCATAAATGCGGTGTTGCATAGAGGCGATCAGCCTGTGGCACTGCTGAGGTGTTATGGAAGCCCAGGTTGCTTTGATAGCAGCCTTCAGCTTGTCTGCATTGCTGGGTCTGGTGTCTAATCTTCCTCTTGACAATACCCCATAAATTCTCTGTGGGGTTAAGGTCAGGCGAGTTTGCTGCCAATCAAGCACAGTGATACTGTTGTGTTTAAACCAGGTATTGGTACTTTGGCAGTGTGGACAGGTGCCAAGTCCAAATTTTTCAATGGCCTTTTCTTAACAATCCTTTCAAGGCAGCGGTTATACCGGTTGCTTGTGCACCTTTTTCTACCACACTTTTTCCTTCCACTCAACTTTCCATTAATATGCTTAGACACAGCACTCTGAACAAACAGCTTCTTTGGCAATGGCTTTTTGTGGCTTACCCTCCTTGTGGAGAGTGTTAATGACTGCCTTCTGGACATCAGTCAATGTTATGTTACGGTAGCTGAGGAGTGCAGGTAAAAAAGGAAATACACCAGAGCAGTTGGAATCTATGAGATTGCAGTACCCTGACTAACCACCGCAACTAGAGGCAGCCGTGGAGCGTTCCTACGTTGGTCCTAGACGCCTCGTCACAGCCTGAGAAACTAACTACACCTAAAGATAGAAATAGGAAAGCTATCTGCCCCGGAGCAGAACCCCAAAGATAATAGAAAGCCCCCAAACATGTAATGGCGGTTAGACAAGAGGAAATACTGACACAGAAAGAAAATAGTATGAGCAAACGCTGGGGCCCAAACTAACTAAATAGAAAAGGACAGGAAGGGTACTTACTGCAATCTCAGAAAACCCTGAAAAAACACCAACTCTACTAATTTCAAAATCACCTGAGATCACACGACCTCTACCACCTAAATTAGTTCTCTGGTGTAAAAAAAATCAAAACAGCAGCCACTGAAAAAAAACTGGAAAAAGAAAAAGTACAAAACACAGTGGCTGGACTAAACTGAGAGGGCAAAAGCCCCCGGAGGGGACCCAGAAGGCCCCCACAGAAGTGCAGGACAAAATGCAAAAATATAGCAAAAACACAAAATAAGAAATTGTCTTATCTGATAGCAGGAGATGCAGACACGACACAGCAGGCTACAAGGGAAACTGGAAAGAAGGATTCAGACCAGAACAATTGATCACCGGCAACCCTGATGGGAAAATGACTCCCTTATATAAGACCAATCAGTAACACCTGATTCCCAGTCCTCACAATCCTCACTAGTACCGCTTGTAACCACCAGAGGGAGCCTCTGCTCAGAACTCATCTCAAACCCATTCACAACAGTACCCCCCCCTTGAGGAGGGGTCACCGAACCCTCATTTGAGCAACCAGGTCGGTCAGGATGAGTTCTATGATACGCACGGATAAGTCTCCTAGCATGGATGTCCGAAGCAAACACCCAAGAATTGTCTTCCTGACCATAACCTCTCCATTTAACCAAATACTGGAGTCTTCGTCTAGAAAAACGAGAATCCAATATTTTCTCAACCACATACTCCAGATTGCCCTCAACCAAAACAGGGTCAGGAGGCACAGCAGCAGGAACCACTGGCTCAACAAACCTCTTCAACAAGGACTTGTGGAACACGTTATGGATCTTAAATGTCCCTGGAAGAAGCAAACGAAAAGAAACAGGATTAATAATCTCCATGATCTTATAAGGTCCAATGAACCTAGGCTTAAATTTAGGAGATGCTACTCTCATAGGAATATTCTTTGAGGACAACCAGACCAAGTCCCCCACTTTAAACCGAGGACCATCAGTCCTATGCCGGTTAGCAAACCGCTGGGCCCTCTCCTGAGAGAGGGACAACCTCTCCACTACCTCGTCCCAAATCTGCTGCATACGCTCAACAACAGAGTCAACACCTGGACAGACAGAAGCCTCCGTCTGTCCTGAAGAAAATCGAGGGTGAAACCCAGAATTACAGAAAAACGGAGACATCAAAGTGGCAGAGCTAGCCCTATTATTAAGAGCAAACTCAGCCAAAGGCAAAAAAGAGACCCAGTCATCCTGATCAGCAGACACAAAGCATCTTAGATAAGTCTCCAATGTCTGGTTTGTTCTCTCAGTTTGACCATTGGTCTGAGGATGAAATGCCGAGGAGAAAGACAATTGAACACCCAGTTTAGAACAAAAAGTCCTCCAAAATCTGGAAACAAACTGGACTCCTCTGTCAGACACAATGTTCTCAGGAATGCCGTGTAAACGAACCACGTGCTGAAGGAACAACGGCACCAATTCAGAGGAGGAAGGCAACTTAGGTAATGGCACAAGATGTATCATTTTGGAAAACCTATCACAAATTACCCAGATGGTGGTCATTCTCTGAGAAACAGGAAGATCGGAAATGAAATCCATAGAGATATGGGTCCATGGTCTCTTGGGCACAGGCAATGGCATCAACAAACCACTAGAGCGAGAGCAAGGCTTGGAGCGAGAGCAAGTCCCGCAGGACTGCACAAATTCCCTGACATCGCGAGACAAGGTAGGCCACCAAAAGGACCGACTAACCAAGTCTCTGGTACCAAAAATTCCGGGATGCCCAGCCAATGCGGAACAATGAATCTCAGACATCACACTCTTTTTCCATTGGTCCGGGACAAACAATTTTCCAACAGGGCAGCGCTCGGGCCTATCCTCCTGACACCCCTCCAGAGCAAGTCTCAAATTGGGCGAGATGGCGGAAAGAACTACACCCTCCTTCAAAATAACAGAGGGATCAGATAGCTCAGGAGAGTCCGCAAGGAAACTCCTCGAGAGGGCATCCGCCTTAACATTCTTAGTGCCAGGAAGAAAGGAAACCACAAAATTAAAACGTGTGAAAAACAAGGCCCACCTGGCCTGTCTAGGATTGAGTCGCTTGGCAGATTCCAGATAGACCAGATTCTTATGGTCCGTAAGGACCACCACCTGATGTTTGGCTCCCTCCAGCCAATGTCTCCACTCTTCAAAAGCCCACTTCATGGCCAATAACTCCCGATTACCCACGTCATAATTACGTTCAGTAGGAGAAAATTTTCGAGAGAAAAGGCACAAGGGTTACTTTTAGAGGTCTCTGGATCTTTTTGGGACAAAACGGCACCTGCCCCAATTTCAGAGGCATCAACCTCCACCTGAAATGGCAGAGAAACATCAGGCTGCCGTAGAACAGGAGCAGAAGTGAATCTCTGCTTAAGTTCCTGAAACGCAGAGACTGCCTCAGGAGGCCAATTCACCACATCAGAACCCTTTCTGGTCAAATCAGTTAATGGTTTAACAATAACCGAGAAATTACCAATAAATTTACGATAAAAATTGGCAAAACCCAAAAATCTCTGAAGAGCCTTTAATGAAGTAGGTTGGACCCAATCACAGATGGCCTGAACCTTGACCGGGTCCATTTCAATAACAGATGGGGACAAAATGAATCCCAGAAATGAGATCTTCTGTACGCCAAAAAGACACTTTGATCCCTTCACATACAGAGCATTCTCTCTCAAAATCTGGAATACAGTTCGAACATGTTTCACATGAGAGTCCCAGTCATTAGAAAAAATCAAGATATCATCCAAATAAACAATCAGAAACTTGTCCACAAAATCCCTGAAAATGTCATTCATGAAGGACTGGAAGACGGAAGGAGCATTAGTGAGCCCAAAGGGCATCACAAGGTACTCAAAATGCCCTTCAGGGGTGTTAAATGCCGTCTTCCATTCATCCCCGTGCTTAATGCGAATAAGGTTATACGCCCCCCTGAGGTCAAGCTTGGTAAACCAAGTAGCGTTTTTCACCCTGGAAAACAGGTCAGAAATCAAGGGTAACGGGTATTGATATTTCACAGTAATATTGTTCAAGAGACGATAATCAATACACGGCCTTAATGAACCATCTTTTTTGGCCACAAAGAAAAAACCGGCACCTAAGGGTGAAGAGGATGGTCTGATATGACCCTTCTCCAATGATTCCTTGATATAAGACCGCATAGCGTCATGTTCAGGTACAGACAAGTTAAAAAGGCGACCTTTAGGGAATTTACTACCTGGCACTAATTCAATAGCGCAGTCATAGCTCCTATGGGGAGGTAAGGATGCAGATTTACTTTCGCTAAACACATCAGAAAAATCAAACAAAAAGTCAGGAACATCCTCAGCCTGGGGGAGGCAGAAAAAACAGGAGTGTTGGTATTAACACATTGGCAGCCCCAACTGGTTACAGACACAGATTTCCAATCCAAAACAGGATTATGAGACTGTAACCAAGGGAAACCCAGCACTATAATGTCATGCAGATTATATAGAACCAAAAATTTGCAGCACTCCTGGTGATCAGGTTCAACCCTCATTATCACCTGAGTAGAAAACTGGGGTTTATTCTCAGCCAAAGGGGTAGAATCGATCCCCAGTAAAGGAATAGACTTCTGTAGGGGTATCAAGGGAAACCCACAACGTTTAGCAAAATCATAATCCATCAGGTTAATAGCTGCTCCAGAATCAACGAAAGCCTGAGCAGAAAATGAGGACAGAGAGCATATCAGAGTGACAGTTAATAAAAACTTAGTCTGAACACTACCCAAGACAACTGAGCGTGCAAAATGTCTTCCCCGCTTAGGGCAGACTGAAATAGCATGAGAGGCATCACCACAGTAGAAACATAACCCATTGCGCTTTCGAAAATCATGACGCTGTGCCCCAGACACCACTCTATCACACTGCATGGGCTCAGCAGCTGGCTCACAAGGCAACACCACTCCACGCATACTTCTCCGCTCACGCAAACGTCTGTCAATTTGAATCGCTAATGACATAGAATCATTGAGACCAGAGGGGACAGGGAATCCCACCATAACATCCTTTACATTATCCGACAGACCCTTCCGGAAAAGGGCCGCCAAAGCGTCGTCATTCCATTTGGTCAGGACTGCCCACCTACGGAATCTCTGACAGTATAACTCAGCGTCATCAAGCCCCTGATTTAATGCCAACAAGGCTTTTTCAGCTTGATCAGTGACATTAGGCTCATCGTACAATAACCCCAAAGCCTGAAAAAATGCATCAACATCACTCAAAACAGGATCCCCAGGTATCAGGGAAAAAGCCCAATCCTGAGGATCGCCGCGCAGGAGAGAGATGATAATTTGAACCTGCTGCGCTGCGTTTCCTGAGGACTTAGATTTTAAGGCAAAAAACAATTTACAATTATTTTTGAAATTCTGAAACTTAGCTCGATCCCCTAAAAACAAATCTGGCATGGGGATCCTAGGTTCCACAACAGGCAACCTAGCAAGATATGCAGCAATACTCTGAACCTCAGTGGCAAGCTGATCCACACGGCCAGACAACTGTGCAAACTCCATTGGGAGAAAAGATCCTCCCCAGCACCCAGAGATACAGAGGGAAAAAAAAAAAAAATGCAACAAACAGAAAAATATCTCTGACAACTTTTCTTCCTTCAAAATATTTTTTCCCTTCTGTGAGTACCATACAATTTTTATGGCCGGTGATACTGTTATGTTACGGTAGCTGAGGAGTGCAGGTAAAAAAGGAAATACACCAGAGCAGTTGGAATCTATGAGATTGCAGTACCCTGACTAACCACCGCAACTAGAGGCAGCCGTGGAGCGTTCCTACGTTGGTCCTAGACGCCTCGTCACAGCCTGAGAAACTAACTACACCTAAAGATAGAAATAGGAAAGCTATCTGCCCCGGAGCAGAACCCCAAAGATAATAGAAAGCCCCAAACATGTAATGGCGGTTAGACAAGAGGAAATACTGACACAGAAAGAAAATAGTATGAGCAAACGCTGGGGCCCAAACTAACTAAATAGAAAAGGACAGGAAGGGTACTTACTGCAATCTCAGAAAACCCTGAAAAAACACCAACTCTACTAATTTCAAAATCACCTGAGATCACACGACCTCTACCACCTAAATTAGTTCTCTGGTGTAAAAAAAATCAAAACAGCAGCCACTGAAAAAAAAACTGGAAAAAGAAAAAGTACAAAACACAGTGGCTGGACTAAACTGAGAGGGCAAAAGCCCCCGGAGGGGACCCAGAAGGCCCCCACAGAAGTGCAGGACAAAATGCAAAAATATAGCAAAAACACAAAATAAGAAATTGTCTTATCTGATAGCAGGAGATGCAGACACGACACAGCAGGCTACAAGGGAAACTGGAAAGAAGGATTCAGACCAGAACAATTGATCACCGGCAACCCTGATGGGAAAATGACTCCCTTATATAAGACCAATCAGTAACACCTGATTCCCAGTCCTCACAATCCTCACTAGTACCGCTTGTAACCACCAGAGGGAGCCTCTGCTCAGAACTCATCTCAAACCCATTCACAAGTCAAGTCAGGAGTCTTACCCATGATTGTGGAGCCTACTGAAAAAGACTAAGGGACCTTTTTAGAAGCTTAGGAAGCCTTTGCAAGTGTTATTTGTTAATTACTCTAATTTACTGAGATAATGACTTTTGGGTTTTCATTGGCTGTAAGCCATAATCATCAACATTAACAGAAATGAACACTTGAAATAGATCACTCTGTTTGTAATGACTATATAATACATGAGTTTCACTTTTTGTATTGAAGAACTGAAATAAATGTACTTTTTGATGATATTCTAATTTAGTGAGAAGCACCTGTATCTCATCATTGTCAAAATAGGTTTAGATCTATGGGATCATAGCTGTATTGTTGAACAATTTCTCTGTTTGGGACATCAAAATCCTGTTGTCCTTCAGTATCCAGGGACAAAAATACACCCAGGGATAAGGGGTGGCAGGGACCAGACCGGCAGCACGAAACGGCAGACCAAGCCAAGCAATGATGCTGCCCCGAGGTATAAAGCAGCATGCCAAGCGAGCCATTAAAGGAAGAAAACCCAGACTGTTGGAGTGATCCACCCTAGAGGCCAGCACAGCAAATTTACAGTAGTTGATTGGAGGTCATTCAAAATGGCGTATACGGTTTATGGATTGTGAGCAAACAATCTTTATTTCTGTCTTTTAGCAGCTCTGTTAAAATGCTACAAAAATTGAAACAAACATTTTATGACGAATCAGGTGAAAACTGGAAACTCTAAACTTCACCCCTTGCTAAAGTTTAGGGACAATCATTTAGTTCTCAGCATCTACTTTGGCTGTCACCTTAGACAGAGAACAACCTATTCCGAAGGAAAAACAAAGGGGATTACATTTTTCTCCCCCTCTCCACATGTCTCAAGAGGGAACTCCTATAGGAACTGCATCCCAAGACGTCCTAGTGACATACACGTGCCAGTGGCATTTCTAAATTTCTTTGCAAGAGGCATTAAGGCCAATTCATATCTTGGAGGGAACATGGACCTCACAGTTTCTGGTAGCATGTATGGGATGTTTTTTCCTGCCTCGAAGTCAGCTTTTTTGGGCGTGGGGTGTGGGAGGTGGGAAAGCTCCATTTCTCGTAGAGTACTGGGAGAGGGTCAGAAATTAAATTATATAATTGGCCTCCATGAAGCGGTGAGTAATCCAACCAGGAGTCTATAGCCGGAATTCAATCTCGATAATCCAGTCTGCAGCCAATTACCTCCAAACGTTTATCAGTGCATGTTAATAGATGCGGTTCCCCTTGTAGACACCATTTCATAAGCATCAAAGAAGTTTAGAGCAGCTGTGAACACTGGAAGATGGCAACTAATTAACGGGCATCATACATGTCTGCGGATTACAACGGGCATCTTCTTATGGTTTCTTTTCTCTGGAATGGATCATAGCAGTGCGACTTCCAGACAGCAAACAGCATTACTGACATTAACTCTTGGCAGTCATGTAGTGTAATAAGCATGGATATTTAATGAATCAAGAATGGGATGACAGTCAGAAACAGGGAATAAATAGTTAAACAGTTCTCACAAAAAGTGCAATCTGAACAGTATAAAATAGCAGAGGGGAAATAAGCCTCCTACTTGTAAATTTGATGGGCACACTCTCCGCACCTTTATGCTGCTGCGGTTCCATGAAATGACTGAGTGTGCACATGGCGTATATATTGCTGAGTAATAGCAGTGATTTCGCTCCCCAAATGCATCAACAGTTCAATTTGGATGCAAAAAGGCACCATCATGTGAAAAAGCTCTATAGTATGCTCCATGCTGCCGGAACAGATGATAAAACTCCACCACGCTGTGACGGAGAAGGCGACAGACGCTGACTGAGCAAGTTTCTTATGGATAAACTCTGATATACAGTACTGTTCTATGAAAACTGCAGAAGAGACCCCCGATCCTTACACAAATATTATGAATGCACAAGCTAGGACGTGGTCTCATATTTACCTTTCAAGGTGGCCATAGACATTAAGGGGTAGATTAATTGAATCAGAATTCTGGACTAAACCCATCTCTTAGGCTATGTTCACGCAATGAGTTTTTTTTTTCCTGCAGGAAAAACCTGGTCTCTTGCCAGAAAAGAAGCTGCAGAAAAAAAGCAGGTTTTGCGTTTTTTGCTGTATTTTATTTGTCTCTTGTGCATGCTGATAAAGCTTAGAGCCTCAAAAAAAAAATAAAAAATACACAGGATGCAACTTCCTACCTGCGTTTTTGGCAGCTTTTTCACACTTACCCATTACCTTCTAGGAGTGAAAAAATGCTGCAAAAACAAGGAAAGAAGCGACATGCTGCAGTTTGCAAAAACGCAGCAGTTTTGCCAATCAATCAGGAAAAAAAAATGTGTGTGCATGAGATTTCTGAAATCTTATAGCCTTTGCTGGTACAGTAAAAACCAGCTTAGGGCCTGTGCACATGCTGCGGATTTACCTGCGGATTTTTCCGCGCCGAATCCGCACCTCTTGGCAGAAAAAGCATGTCCTTTTTTGACGCGGTTTTGATGCGGTTTTTCATGCTTTTTCTCATGCGTTTTTGACAGCTAAATAAGGATATGTTGTTTAGCAAAAAAAAAAGATTTGTGATGTCATTTCTTGTCCAACCTCCTCTTTTACATTTGTCCAACCCACACTCCATTACACACACACAGAGATAGAGATAGATAGATAAAAGATACAGATAGAAAGATAGATAGATAGATAGAAAATACATAGATAGATGGATAATAGTTAGAAATATATATAGAAAGATAGATATATAGACAGAAATTTATAGGTAGATAGATAAAATGGTACATAAATAGTTAAAGACACACGCGCACACACACACAAAATCTTAACGCAATATAGTTAATAAAAAAAAAAAAATAGGACAAAAATTAGCGTGGGCTCCCGCGCAATTTTCTGCGCCAGAGGGGGAAAGCCGACAGCCGGGGCCAATATTTCTAGCCTGGGAAGGGGTTAATACCCATGGATCTTCCAAGGCTATGAATATCAGCCAGCAGCTAGCCTTCACTGGCTATTAAAATAGGGGGACCCCCCCAAAAAATGACGTAGGGTCCACCTATAATTTATAGCCAGAAAGGCTAGGCAGACAGCTGCGGGCTGATATTCATAGCCTAGGAAGGGGCCATGGATATTGGCGCCCCCCTGGCTAAAAATACCAGCACCCATCTGTACGATGCGCCAATTCCGGCACTTAGCCCCTCTCTTCCCACTCCCCTGTAGCGGTGGGATATGGGGTAATAAGGGGTTAATATCACCTTGCTATTGTAAGGTGATATTAAGCCCGGTTAATAATAGAGAGGCGTCAATAAAGGGTTAAAAAAAAAAACACGCGCATAAGAATAAATTATTTTAATGAAATAAAACACAACACGGTTTTCATATCTTTATTATACGCTCAGATACAAGCGACGCCCTCGATCTCCTGTAATAAAACGTAAAAAAAATAAAACAACCGTATACTCCCTGTCCGACGCAGTCCAATTAATAACGAATGTCCCACGACGGTCTCCCCTATAGAACAGTGACATCAGGTGATGCCACTGCTCTGTAGGGCCTCCCAGTGATGCACTGACAGGAGACAATGACTCCTGCAGTGCATCACTGAGGTTACCTGAGTTCGTTCTCTCACTTTATGGCAATGCTGCGTGGGAATTTTCTCACCCAGCATTGCCGTGAGAGAATGAACTGTAGTGACGTCATTCTCTCCCGGCGGCAGAGTGGTACACAGATCAATGGCGTTGGGGAATAGGTGAGTATGTGCTCAATGTTATGTGTTATGTCATTGTATGTTCTGTATGTCATTGTATGTTATATGTTGTATGTAATGTACCGTATATACTCGTGTATAAGCCGAGATTTTCAGCAAATTTTTTAGGGCTGAAAGTCACCCTCTCGGCTTATACGCGGGTCATATACGGGGGTCGGCGGGGGAGGGGGAGCGGGGGTGTCGGATCATACTCACCCCTCCGCCGGCGCGGTCTCTGCAGCCCCCCTGCTTCTCCCATGATCTCCGGCTCCTTCCTGCAGCGGTCACATGGCACATATTCATGACTTTAATGAGCGGTACCATGTGACCGCTGTAGGAAGGAAGCGCTGCAGAGAGCGCCGGGAGAGAGGAGAAGCAGCAGGGACGCGCGGCGGAGGGGTGAGTATAGCTATATTTACCTGTCCTCTCTCCACCATTACACGCTGCGTCCTCGTCCGACTCCTCCGGCTGTGAATGATCAGGCAGAGGGCGCAATGACGTCGTTAGTGAGCGCCGCGCCCCCTGCCAGATCATTCACTGCCGAGGACCCGGAAGAGGGAGCAACGCTGCGGTGCAGAGAGGACAGGTAAATATCTCAGGTGCCGGGGTCCTGAGCGAGTGGTGACACCGGCACCTGTCCCCCATAGCGCGCCAGTGTCACCGCCTGCTCAGAACACCGGCACCTGGCCCCCAGCGACGAGAGGTGAGTATGTCATTTTTTTTTGCAGCAGCAGCATATGGGGCATAATCTGGAACATATGGGGGCATAAGCTGTGGAACATATGCGGCATAATATAGAGCTGGGGGCATAAGCTGTGGAACATATGGGGCATAATCTGGAGCATATGGGGGCATAATATGGAGCATATGGGGGCATAAGCTGTGGAACATATGGGGCATAATATGGAGCTGGGGCATAAGCTGTGGAACATATGGGGGCATAATCTGGAGCATATGGGGGCATAATCTGTGGAACATATGGGGGCATAATCTGGAGCATATGGGGACATAATCTGTGGATCATACGGGGGCATAATCTGGAGCATATGGGGGCATAATCTGGAGCATAATCTGGAGCATATGGGGGGCATAATCTGGAGCATATGGGGGCATAATCTGTGGAGCATATTGGGCATAATCTGTGCAGCATATGGGGGCATAATCATTTTTCACCCTAGGCTTATACGCGAGTCAATACGTTTTCCCAGTTTTTTGTGGCAAAATTAGGGGGGTCGGCTTATACACGGGTCGGCTTATACATGAGTATATATGGTATGTGTTTTGGTTTTTTTTTACATTCAGCACATTAGCCGGATGATGGGACTACTACTGTCCCATCATTGGTTAATGTGTCAGTCACTGTCACTGTAGCAGGCATAGCCAGATGGGACTTGTAGTCCCATCCGACGATGCCTGCATACGCGGAGACACACACACAGCCCCGCACACCGCCGCACATACACAGATCACACACACAGCCCCACACACCGCTGCACATACACCGATCCCGCAGACACCGGCACACACACAGGCCCACACACACCGCCGCACATACACAGATCACACACACAGCCCCCGCACACAGCCCTGCACACCGCCGCAATACACCGATCACGCACACAGCCCCGCACATATACCGATCACACACACAGCCCCGCACACCGCCGCACATACACCGATCCCGCACACCGATCACGCAGACACCTGCACGCAATCACCGCCCACACACATAGCGCCACACACTATACACGCCCACGCACCGCCCACACACACAGCGCCGCACACTATACACGTTCACACTCGGCCCACACACTTCCCTCCTCCCGAACTGCAGCGGTTTCACCCGCAGCAAAACCGCAGATCTTTTTTAGACTTGCGGTTTTGCTGTGGAAGTGCCCGACTCAATGCAAGTCAATGGGCGCCGAACCGCTGCAGTTCCGCACAAAGAATTGACATGCTGCAGAAAATAAAGCGCGGCGAAACC
This sequence comes from Oophaga sylvatica, assembly GCA_033576555.1. Taxonomy (NCBI): domain Eukaryota; kingdom Metazoa; phylum Chordata; class Amphibia; order Anura; family Dendrobatidae; genus Oophaga; species Oophaga sylvatica. The sequence continues at coordinate 60,682,511 of JARQOD010000002.1, forward strand.
GCACGTTTTTTTCCGCAGACCTGCGGTTCCCATTGGATTACATTGCATGTGCACTGTGCTGCGTGTCGGATGCGTTTCCACACGTTGAAAAACGCAGCGGAAACGCATCTAGAAACACAAAGTGTGCACAGGGCCTTAAAATTCACATAAAAAAAATGGCAAAAAAAAAAAAACGCAGCAAAAACCCAACATGTGAACATGGCCTTAAGTAGTGGTATTTATGTACCGCTCAGAAGTTGCACAAGAAATACTGCGACTTTTGGTATTTTTACACCAGTCCCAGCCAGCTATGACAATACGAGGATAGCATGGGAGGAATGCCACTTTAGTTGTGTAACTTACCAAAGCGGTGGTGCACAAAAGTTAAGTGATTTGTCTAATTCATAAAGTGCCGTGTGCCTTATAATGAATTAGGTTTGTTATACTTGCTGATGTATCAATGTAGCAAGCAGAAGCCGCACAAACTCATCAGGGAGGAGAACGCACCCACCCACACTGCACACTGTCACTGCATGTGTGCGCCTGGGCTCAGGCAGTGTTGGTGTGCTCTCTCTATTAATAGGAAGTGGACACAATTTTTAAGATGCAAATTGATAGACCAAAATGGTGCACGGAGACAACTGGCCACACCAAGGGTGCACACAAGCCCTCGTCTGCATTTGAAAAAAAAAAAAAATTTTCTGAGGACCTGTATCATTAAAACAAAGGGCTAGTGCGATTTTTATTGGCGCCAAGACTCCTACATCACTTACAGCTTTAATATGCATTTTTGGGGGGTAGACTCCATTTATACTTTGTCAAGTACCTTGGGTTACAGAATAATGATTGGCCCAAAAATTAAATCGAATGCCTCTGCGAATATCGCTAGTCTCTCCGAATATTGGAGTCCTATACAGGAGAAGCCCTTTCTAGGCAGTCTGGCTAGAAAACTATTTTTCTACATGGATATTGGCTTTATTCAACATATCAGCTGAAGGCATCTGTATTTATGGAATAGATAAATATATAGATCCGGTCTTCCTTCATCTAAACCTCGTATCTGATGGATGGAGATATTGGGCTAATTAATTAGTTAGAAAGATACAGGGCGCCGCCGGAGTTTATAAAGCAGAAACATGCGACGACTGTCAAGTATAAGGACGCCGCCGGCATCCTGCGAGGAGCTGTGAAGTCTACAGGAAGATGGAATTGCTGCCGGAGTTTCCAGTCCAACACTAGGAAGAGAATTTCCCTTTTTCAGAGCCCGGGATAGCTTGTACAAAGTCCTTAATATCACCAGGCACCATCTCAGCTCCAGCAGTAAATTCAATTACACCACTATTGATCCGGTAAATACCGGAGGAGTTTTGAGAACCATAAATCTGCTTCTTCACGCTGATAAGCTGCCTCACTACCTAGGAAAATAAAATATCGCAAAGTAGGTTCTCTGTGCCGAAAGAGGGAAAAAAAGAAAAGACGCCCGCCTGATGCATCTGGAGCGCGATAGTCACTTCATAACCTGGGAGAGAACAGAACAGGGAGCTGCAATGTCTACAGCGGCTCCAGAAATGCTTTAATTTAAGTGGGTAAGGTTACTCCTTGTGGAGAGTGACATACCAGCTCTGGCGTGTCGAGGTAAGGAGGCTTATTCGCCGTGCAATGCTCCTCTGGGAAATTTTAATATGCAAATTGCCTCTTCAAACAAAGAGGACTTGTACTCTATAGCGCCACCTATTGGAAGTAGCGATCCTACAAGTCACAATCAACCCTTTAACGAGTCTTGTAATATGACTTAGGATAAAAGCCAAATCAGATTCTCCATTTGCAGACACGGTGTTTCGGACTGTTGGTCCTCGTCAGTGCAAAGTAGTAGAGATCTGATTTGGCTAGATGAGAGGCTCTGGACTGGGGTCTAAGGGGTAAGGTTTCTCCTTGTGGAGAGTGACATACCAGCTCTGGCGTGTCGAGGTAAGGAGGCTTATTCGCCGTGCAATGCTCCTCTGGGAAATTTTAATATGCAAATTGCCTCTTCAAACAAAGAGGACTTGTACTCTATAGCGCCACCTATTGGATCGCTACTTCCAATAGGTGGCGCTATAGAGTACAAGTCATCTTTGTTGAAGAGGCAATTTGCATATTAATTTAAGTGTTAATTCAGACCTTTCTCTAAGTTGAAATTAAAGTATTGCACAGGACTTAACCAGAAAAAAATATCTTATGGCTCCTGAGGTATGGTACTTAACCTTTTATAAACGGACAGCCCCATCCCCAATGTGTAATTTCTAAATCTGAGATTTGATGGAAGAAACGCATCGCTATGCAGCTAAAGCGAGTTTAACCAGTTCTGTAGAACAATCAAATTACACAAATTACTATCTCGTTCTATGTTTAGCATGTATTTTCTCCATAACAGATCAGATCACAGGGATCTATTTAATCTAAGTGCTGTACCCCAGAGCGTCTTTCAAAGCCGCCCCCCACCGGCAGGCCTTTCCAAAACAGTCCCCCTCCGGAAGGCCCTTCCAAAGCAGCCCCCCTCCCGAAGGCCCTTCCAAAGCCGCCCCCCTCCGGCAGGTCCTTCCAAAGCTGCCCCCCATCAGCAGGTCCTTCCAAAGCCGCCCCACACCGGCAAGCTTTTCCAAAGCTGCCCCCCCACCAAGAAGCCCTTTCAAAGCCACCCTGCCCGGGTAGGCCCTTCCAAAACCGCCCTTCCTCCCGCAGGCCCTTCCAAAGCATCCTTCCCCGGATAGGTCCTTCCAAACCGCCCTCCCCAGGCAGGCCCTTCCAAAGCAGACCCAGCAGGCCCTTCACCCATTATTTTTCTCCACTATGTTGTCTTTCCCCATCCCTTTCATAGCTATGGCTAGCAAACTTTTTCCCCAAAGCCACATATTGCCTGACCGCTACTTCCTTTACTAGTCACAACAAACCCCCTCCTTCCCCAGTAGTCATGGCACAGCCTTCACTTTTTCCCACCAGCAGCATAACCCGAGTCAACAATAGCCAGGAGAGGGATGCAATCCTTTCGTCCTGCTTACTACCATATGGTGTCCTTATTCTTTGGATAGCTCCTGTTCCTACACAAGTTGAACCTTGTGGGTGTCAGAGTGGACCTTTCCGAAAAGGCTATCCTCCCTGGGTATCTCACTTCTCAACGTGTGAGAGCAAATTACCTAAGACAATAATTGTAGCTACCGTATGTTCTGATGATGCTCGTGCACATAGACATATACTAATCACACGATAATTAGTAATTGTGCTTGCATGTATCAATGCAAAGATAAATCTTATCAACACAATTAGTTGGAAAGAAAACCATCAAAGATCTCATCTTAACACATAATGGATCAGAATGTTCTTTGCTCAGCAAGTCCATGGTTAAAGAACTAGAAACTAACAGGAAGGTTGGTAATTGACCATGAAACTAAAAATACAGGAAGATTAACAGATGTACACAAGACCGTTCAGTATGTTTCTGCTCCTTAGTCAGATACATATATTCAACTAGTAACTAGCGCTTCCTAAAATGGTGACTGTAATAGAAAATATAGGACAACGACTGCAATCTATACACCAGTGTGCACAGAAGCCGGAACGCACCAATCTCTGGCCTTGTATCACCCACATCATGCTCTACGTCCCCATACAGCAATACGGGTGATGAATGCAGCAGGAACAGCCAACTACAGGTTGGTGAAACAGGAGCATCTGAGCAAATGTGTATGTTAGTGTACTGGTAAATCCGTATGATGTCAGAGCACCAGGGCGTTATGGAGAAGCGTATATGGCAATGTAAAATGCTCTTTGATGCTTCAGCAGTATGGAAAATAGTTCCGGGCCAGTTTTGTTTGCGAACCGAGAACCACGAATTTCAGGAAATTTGATATGAATACTTTTCCATCCAATTATGACAAGAGCATTCTTAAGGTGATACCTTTATTGGCTAACCAGAAAATTATATGTTCGCAAGCTTTCAGAGCGCAGAAGCTCCTTCTTCAGGCAAGATTACATTTGGATTATTTGGAATAATCCAAATGTAATCTTGCCTGAAGAAGGAGCTTCTGCGCTCTGAAAGCTTGCGAACATATAATTTTCTGGTTAGCCAATAAAGGTATCACCTTAAGAATGCTCTTGTCATAATTGGATGGAAAAGTATTCACATCGATTTTTCTGGCTAACACGGTACCACAATATAATTTATTATTGTACACCAGGAAATTTGATACAAACTCGATCCTCTGCAAATTGATCCACTCATCTCAAATACTCATTTTAAAAAAAAAATACACGTCTATCAAGGACAGAGTGATGGTAGTATCTTTTATTCCAATATAGAGCAGTACATCTGGGAATTCATAATACCTTCAAAAAAATGTAGCTCCTCGACACCAGCAGAACTAATGCAGCCTGAGATAAGGTCACAGCCACCACCATGCTTCACTGTAGGCACTATGCATGTTTTTAAATGGTACATACAGTGAAACATGGTGGTGGCAGTGTCCTTATGGGGGGGCTGCATGAGTGCTGCTGTTGTCAGAGAGATACAAGTCATTGATGGTATAATGAATTCACAGATGTTACCATCAGTCCGTGCCCTTGGTAGACATGAACTGTTCCAACATAACAATGATCCAAACACATCTGTTGCATTTCTGAAGAAGAAGAGGGTGAAAATGATTCAGTGACCAAGTGTAGAGATCTGAACACAATCGAACACCTATGGGGAATTCTGAAGAGACAAGTTGTCAATAATCTCAATCAAAATCAATGCTTTAAAAGAATTTACAACCTATAGAGAGGTCAATTATTGCCTAAAGCTACAGTCACACTATCAGTATTTGGTCAATATTTCACATCAGTATTTGTAAGCCAAAACCAGGAGTGGGTCAGAAATGCAGAAGTGGTGACGTGTTTCTATTGAATTTTTTCTCAGATTGTAAGCCAAAACCAGGAATGGAACAAATGCAGAGGGAAAATACTGACCAAATACTGATAGTGTGACCATTGCCCAATAGTCACTCTAAACTGTAAACAAGATCCTACAAAAAATGGAGTCTATTTAGAATTGTGAAGTTACCGTATCTTGTGTGTTTTATCACTTATGACCCTAGATGCCACATTAATTATAGGGTGGTTTGTAATACTGTGCCACATATCATGCGTTAATCATCACTTATGATATTATACAATCACTAAGCATTTGAACTTTTTTTTTTTTTTTTTTTTTGACAATTGCAGTTCCTTTTTCAAAAGTAATACAGCAATATCTATTTTGCTCATAACGTATTAGGTTTTACATCTTTTTACATAGATGTTGAAATTTGGTATTTGTTTACTCTTTGTGTAGGGCATACTACTTAGGATTATTACATTACCAACAATTGTACAAATAGGACCATTTTTTTCCTTCCTGTAATATATGCAAAAGAGGTCGTGCTTTAAGAATGGAAAAAAAGATATCATGGGCCCGGCTGCACCCTACAAAAACACGGATTTTGGTAAAGACTTACCTGTAAAATCCTTTTCAGCGAAGGAAGGAAGAGAGACACAGTATTCATTACTGATGGGGTAGGCGGAGCCCCAGATCAGGATGTTACCTCAGATCAAAAGAGTGATGACTGGCTGGCCCCTCCAGCTCGGGCTCCTCCTACTCAGCTCCAGTCGTATCAAAGCTTTTAGGAAAAGAGCCAAGATCACCAGCGGAGCAACATAACCCCTTCTGAAGGAACTTCAGAGAAAAAACACAAGGATACAGGTTATGCATGCAAAGAAAGCCAAAAACCACAGAGTTCCAGGTACTACTCACGGAACCTGACTACTGCGATGAGCTGGCGATGCTGGAACAGAGCCTTAGCGCGCTGACCTCAGCCCAGATAATCGCTATCAGATAAGGGTCGCGCTGCATCTGAAAACATCAACACACTTCTGCCGTGGGAGGGTGCTGTGTCTCTCTTCCTTCCTTCGCTGAAAAGGATTTTACAGGTAAGTCTTTACCAAAATCCGTGTTTCAGCTGCAGATGAAGGAAGAGAGCCACAGTATTCATTACTGATGGGACGTCCCAAAGCAGTTCAAAAATAAGGGTGGGAAAAAACCAACAAAAGGCAGAAACCCAACAACCTTAACAACAAAGCGCAACCAGCGCTAAACACAAGTTCATCCAGAACTTTAAACTACAGCTGCCTGCAGGACCCTACGTCCGAGGGCTGCATCAGCGGAAGCACTGACGTCCACTTTATAAAATCTTGTAAACGTGTGGACAGAGCGCCAAGTCGCCGCTCGGCAAAGCTGCACTGCCGAAGCACCCTGATGAAAAGCCCACGATGAAGCCACAGCTCTCGTGGAATGGGCTCGAATCTTAATCGGGCAAGATTCACCCCGAAGACGGTAAGCTTCCAAAATAGCTGACCGGATCCAACGAGCTATAGAACCCTTGGAAGCTCGTTGACCACGCCGACGACCTGCCGGAACCACAAACAGGGAGTCCGTCTTACGAAAACCTTGAGTAATAGATAGATAAAACTTCAAGGCCTGCACTAAATCCAATGTGTGTAAATCTCGCTCTTTCGTATTCTTCGGATCCGGACAGAGTGAAGGCAACACAATATCCTGGTTAACATGAAATTGTGACACCACTTTAGGCAAAAAATCACCCCGAGTGCGAAGCACTACACGATCCGGAAAAAACTCCAGAAAAGGAGGCGAGCAAGAAAGAGCTGCCAATTCAGAAACTCTCCTCAAGGAAGTGACTGCAACAAGGAAAGCCACCTTCCAAGAAAGTAAAGAAAGGCTAGCAGAAACCATAGGTTCAAAAGGTTTATGCTGAAGAGCCTCCAAAACAAGGTTGAGCCGCCAAGGAGACACGGGTGCCTTCCGCGGCGGAAACTTACGAGAGATACCTCGGAAAAAAGAGATCACGTCTCTATTCGAAGCAATGGTTCTCCGGAATAATAAGGACAGAGCAGAAATCTGACCTTTCAGAGTGCTAACTGCCAAACCCTTGTCTAGCCCATGCTGCAGAAAAGCCAACAGGTTGGGAATGGAAAATTTTCTCGGGTTCCGAGAAGACCCCAAACACCACGAAAAGAAGGTTTCCCAAATTTTGTGGTAAATCCTAGAAGTAGCCGGACATCTTGCAGCACGAAGGGTAGCAATGACCTCGGCTGAAAAACCTCTACGGGTCAAGATCTCGGTCTCAAGAGCCACGCCGTCAAACGCAGGGACATCAAGTCCGGATGACAAATGGGCCCCTGAGTCAACAAGTCCTGTTGAAGAGGGAGTGGAAACGGAGGTGCCGCCAACAGCGACATTATTGTCGAGAACCACACCCTTCTTGGCCAGTCTGGAGCTATCAGAATAGCTGGAATTCTCTCTAGTCTGATCCGACGCAGCACTAGAGGAAGTAAGGATATCGGCGGGAATACATAGATCAGCTTGAACTGATCCCACTGAGCCACTAGAGCATCCACCGCCACCGCCTTCGGGTCCTTGTACCTGGACATGAATGTCGGTAACTTGGCATTGGACCTGGAAGCCATCAAATCCACTTGGGGGGTTCCCCAGCGAGAGCACAGTAGTGCAAAGACTTCCGGGTGGAGGCTCCATTCCCCGGGATCCATCCTTCTGCGACTGAGAAAGTCCGCTGTAATATTCTGAACCCCTGGAATGTGAATCGCCGAAATGGCTGGTACATTGGCCTCTGCCCAAATCAGAATTCGGGACACCTCTACCATGAGTCTGGAACTCCTTGTCCCACCTTGGTGATTGATATACGCGACAGCCGTCGCATTGTCTGTCTGCACACGGACTGGCAGACCGCTCAAAGGGACCGTCCAATGTTGGAGGCAAAGAAAAATCGCCCTCAATTCCAGGATGTTGATCGGAAGCACAGACTCTTCCGGTGACCATACCCCCTGAATCCAGAGATTGTTCCAAACACCCCCCCAGCCCGTCAGGCTGGCATCGGTGGTTATGACTGACCACTTCAGAGGGAGGAAAGACTTCCCCAGGGAGAATGCCCCTGGACGTAACCACCATTCTAGAGAATCCCGCACCGCGCGAGAAATGGTGACACTGCAATCCAGCGATTGCGACTGGTTCCATCGACTCAAGATGAACCTTTGAAGAGTCCTGGAGTGGAACTGGGCAAAAGGAATTGCCTCCATGGACGCCACCATCAGTCCCAGAAGACGCATACACTTCCGTAGGGACATTGCCGTTGAGGATGTCATAATCTGTACATGTCGAAGAAGACATGACTGTTTGTCTGGTGGTAGGGAAACTACCGACCGAAACGTGTCGAGATGCATTCCCAAAAAGAGAATTGTCCTCGATGGTTCCAGGGACGACTTCTCCCAATTGACCAGCCAACCGAAGTCTTTCAGAAACTGAAGAGACAAATCCCGAGCCGTCAATGCCTCCTCCTCCGAGGAAGCCACGATCAAAAGATCGTCCAGATAAGGGAGAATCGTAATCCCCTGTCTTCGAAGGAGTGCCATGAGGGGCGCCAGAATTTTTGTAAAGACCCTTGGCGCTGAGGCTAAGCCGAACGGCAGAGCCACGAACTGGTAATGATTCTGACCTATGGCAAATCGAAGAAAGCGCTGATGAGCCTTTCCGATGGGAATATGCAAATAGGCGTCGCGAATGTCGATTGACACCAGAAAATCGTTCTGTGACAGAGCTGCCACAACGGAACGAAGCGACTCCATGCGAAATTTCCGGGCATGGACATGCCGGTTCAATCGCTTGAGATCCAGAATCGGGCGAAATTTGTTCTCCTTTTTGGGAACTATAAAAAGGTTGGAATAAAAACCTTTCCCTCGGTCCTCTGACGGAACCGGTATCACTACACCCTTTTGTAGTAGCGATTCGACCTCTCGCTGTAGAGCGACAACAAGCTCGGGTTCCGACGGAACGCGAGATTGACAAAAAACATTTGGGGGTTGAGAAGCAAACTCTATGAAATAGCCTGCCGACACTATCCGCGTTACCCAGGAATCTGGAACGCGAGCCATCCAAGTCTCCTTGAAAAGAAGCAGGCGACCCCCCACTCGAGAATCCTCGAGTGGACCCCTGGCGTCAATCTGACTTTGCGGTTTTCTTGTCAAGTTCCCGCTTGTTCTGGCGGAAACTCTGCTTCCAGGGAGTACGAGTTTTCTGAGAGGATTTCTTTCCTGAGAAAGAAGGACGACCCGATCCCCACGAGGAGTGACTAGATCGTCCTCGGCCCCGAAAGGACCGCCGACCACTATAAACACCAGGCTTACTGGACACCGAGGCCATGGCCCTTCGCTGTGGTAATGCTGATTCCTTTGCCTTAGCCTTGGAAATCAGCTCTGTGAGGTCGGATCCAAAAAGATGGCCACCCTTGTAAGGTAAGGCCAACAACCCTTGTTTGGAAACTGCGTCCCCGGCCCACTGTCTGAGCCATAAAGCTCTTCTGACTGTGACCGCTGAAGCTTGCGCTTTGGCCAGCAGAGATGCCGTATCCAGACCGGCATCAAAGATATAACAGGCTGCCGTTTCTAACCATTCACAAGTTTCCCGTATCTCAGATAACGGAGATTCATTTTGCAACTCCGTCTTCAGACGTGCCAACCAGCTTAGAGAAGCTCTAGCAGCACACATGGATCCTAGCACTGCTCGAAATCCATGACCCGCAGCCTCATAGCTTGCTTTTGCCGCCAATTCTGCCTTTCTATCCAAAGGCTCCTGTAAGCTCGCTTTTCCCTTAATGGGGAGTAGAGAGGATGTACTAAGCTGAGACAAAGACACATCCACTTCAGGAGCAGAAGTCCAATTAGCCTTTAACTCCGTAGAGCAAGGATAAAGTGTATCAAAGAAATGCGTTCCATGAAAACGCTTATCTGGACATAGACGTTCCTCCTCTATCACACCATTAAGCTCATCCAGAGCTGGCAATGTTGTGCGCGAAGCACGGGACTCCTGGAACATGCGTGCTGATTTACCAGGACGACTAGTTACCTCCTCCGGTAACTGTAGTATATCTCTCATGGCTTCAATTAATGCCTCAGTACGCTTCGTCATAGAGGAACGCCCCTGCGGCTCGTCCGCATCTGAATCGGATATTTCTCCATCCGAATATAAAGGGGAACTCTGCCCAATATCAGATACATCTGACTCGCTCCGTGTAGAGGCCGGTAACGGCCTGCGTCGCTTCCTCTGAGAGGAATTAGCAGACACATATTGACCTAAAAGGTCAGATAAGTTATTAATCGATCGAGCGATATCATCCAATTTTCCACCGCTGTCGACCGCAGCGCTAGACGCTGTGGAGGTCTGCGTATCTGATTGCCGCAATGGCACTGGGACGTGATCCGCGGCATCTGAACTCTGTTCAGACATGTCTCATCTGTATGAGCAGGTCAAAGCGGTAATACCAGCAAAAAACTATGCGTTTTTTTTTTTTTTTTTTTTTTTTTTTTTTTTTTCAAACGCTGAAGGGTTAACGCTCCACCAAGCAGAGTTACCCCAGCGGTATTCAGTCAGCAAATTTAGCAGGTAGAAATAACCCTCAAAGGGGTTAATATTGCAAACTCACCAAAATATATATATATTTGTGAGCCCCAGCCAATTTTTATGTCTCTGATGGGACTGCAGCTGCAGGATAGCGATCGCTGCGCTGCGGGGTGAGGAATCCACACTCACCCAGCTGGCCGTGGTGTCTATATGAGGAGGGGAGCGGTCCGAGGAGCCCAGGAGCCTGAGTAATGGCCGCCACAGTGAGGGGGTCGCAGGAGAAAAGCCAGAGCGCGCGTCTTCCTGCTCAAAAGACCGGGATAGATAGGCCACGCCCCCTGCTAGCTCAAATAATGAGCGCGAACTCTCATCGCTCCTGCTCCCTCCCTGTCCTGCAGCACTCTGCCTGCGGACAAAAAATCACCACATCTTCATGTAGTAGCGCTGTCACAGTAGCGCTGAAGCATACTGACATTACATGTAGTAGCGCTGTCACAGCAGCGCTGAAGCTTACTGACATTACATGTAGTAGCGCTGTCACAGCAGCGCTGAAGCATACTGACATTACATGTATTAGCGCTGTCACAGCAGCGCTGACGCATACTGACATAGTAACGCTGACATTAGTAATAGCGCTGCTCATTCAGACGCTAAAGCACTCACACATAATTATTATTAAAATTTGTGTGGAGTACTCACCAGCCAAGGCGCCACAGGGACCCTCAGGGGTTTCTGGCGCAGTGCCCATGCTTCCCCCCAGGGCGAAGAACGCAGTGACCGCACGTGTGGTTTGCGTTCCCGCCAGAGAAGCTCTCCTCATCCCCCAGGGCCGGCAAGGATTCTGCAGGGACTTTGAGTAAATACAGATCCGCCAAGGGAGAGGTTGGGGTACAGCAGCGCTGGTACCCCTGAGACCTCTAGACCAACTAGTGATCCAAGTCTCCCGTCCGAATATTAAAATAATAAAATTTTCTGAGGAGCTGCATTAGCAGCGACCATCCTCTGGACCTCAAATCTTAGACTGGAGCTGAGTAGGAGGAGCCCGAGCTGGAGGGGCCAGCCAGTCATCACTCTTTTGATCTGAGGTAACATCCTGATCTGGGGCTCCGCCTACCCATCAGTAATGAATACTGTGGCTCTCTTCCTTCATCTGCAGCTGAAATAAAAATGTGCAGAAAAATATAAAATAACGAAATTCCTTTTATTTCTTTGGCTGTGCTTTTTATTTCACTGCAAAGCAGGGACCCTTGACATGGTTGCGAGCTTGGGTATTTTGACCAAAATATTAACGAACACCTCCTATTATATATTTTTTAGAACGTTTTCTTTTTACAAGGTGCAGCCAGGCCCATCAATGGTGACCTTGTAAGCTAGAAGCTTGCACCTGTGTGTTGCCCGCCTAATTGAACAGTAGGGGTGTGTAATAGGCTGCTAGCTTGGCACGGTGCTATACATGTGTGTGATCTGCGCCCTATTGCAAGCTTCTTCTCTCCTAATACTAGGCAATCTCCATTGTCTGGTAGGCTGAGCGTGGTTGTTTCACAAGTATTTTGACCTGGAAATCCACAACATGTCAATTTCTCTTGTGGATACGCTCAGTTTTATGTGTGGATTTTCCTTAAACACTTTCATTAAATGCAGAAAATTTGCACGTGCCTTTTTAGTGCGTTACTGCTGTTTTGTCAAAGGTAAATACCCGGAAGTATAAAAAAAACAAAAAAAAAACAACAGCTTTGTTTAACACATGACACCAACAAAAGCCGAAAAATCCGGAGTCAAAAACGCGATAAAAAGGCATATGAAAACACACAAGTAACCTATTCTGCTTAATGGGCGCAAAAATTCTGCAGCTCAAAAGGTGCGAAAACTGTCGCTGCCCTAAAGCAAATATTCAACACTGCAGAACCGTGAAAAGACTTATTTTATTCATACGCATGCATTTTTCAGCTCCAATTTGGGCCTCTTTCCTCAATCATGGAGGTGGCTGGTATGCAGTTTTTGTGTTTTATCAAACTGTACTAGCCATATATATTTGTATATTGTCAGTCGCCCATAGAAACACTTCTGGAGCAAAAAAGGCTGCGCTTAGCACAAGAGATATTGCGGTGCTGTATCTAATTGTATGTGTGTTTTTATCTACACGGTATATATATTTGCACACTGGATGTATGTTGTTTTCAATTGTACAAAGCTACAGGGCTTGTTCTGGGGCAAAACACTGATTATTTGCCAGTGCACAAACACCAGACAGGGTGAATGTAGATGTCTGTGATTAAAGGGTATGCCACACTAAACGAGATCGCAAACGAGATCGCAAACGAGATCACTAAAACGTCACTATTTTGCAATCTCGTTAGCGACCTCGTTGTGTGTGGCATGTAGCAACGATGTGGCCCCTGCTGTGATGTCGCTGATCGTTCACTAGAGTTCTGGACCGTTTTTTGATCGTTGGCGTCCCGCTGGTGAGCCTATATCGCTGTGTTTGGCACCTTTTGCGAACGACGAGCGACCTTGTTTGTGACGCATATGGTGTTTAGCGTCACGGAATGGATCGCAATATCTGTAAGTTCTCTTTTGCGTCACAGAGAGGATCGCAGAAGTTGCAAAGCAGGCTAGCAGGACGCAGAGAGCAGGAGCGATGCTGGAAATTCCTATGAATCAGAAGCGCTCAGTACATGCTGACAGATCCTAACGACCGCCAAAGTCGTTAAAGAGATCGCTGACCGCTGATGAGTTGTTAATGAGATCTCCTGTTTGGCAGCTACTAGCGACCTAAAAGAGATCTCACAAACAATCTCATTAGCTTGCGTCGTCATTGAGATTGCTAACCAGATCGCTAAGTGTGGCAGTACCTTAAGCGTCGGAAGGCAAAATTGTTAGAAAAATGCAAAGGTAAGGACCAAGAGAAGATACACTAAAAATGCTTATTCAAAAAAAAAAAAAAAAAAACAGATTTTCCCTACAGTATTTTCAGTTTCAAAAACTCATCAGGTTCGCCTGAGTTGAAAAAGAGATCTTGTGCACAAACCCTAAGGCTATGTTCACACGTTGAATTTTGCTGCATTTTTTTAATACAAATTTTAAGCTGCTTTTTACAGTACCAGCAAAAGCTATGAGATTTCAGAAATCTCATGCACACAGTTCTTTTTTTCCTGACTGAATTGGAAAACTGCTACGTTTTTTGCAAACTGCAGCATGTCGCTACTTTAAGCCTTTTTGCAGCATTTTTTCCCACACACAAAGCAATGAGTGCAAAAGCGCAGCCACAAAAAAAAAAAAAAGCAAGTATCAGGTTTTGCTGCGCTGTTGGAGCAGAAAACTCAAGAAGTTGCGTCATGGTTTTTTGGGGGGCACTAAACGTTATCAGCATTCACAAAAGACAAAATGTTCCTGATACAAACATAAAAAAAAAAAAAACTACGGTAACCAAAAACCCACAAAAACGCAGAAAACCCTGCTATTTGAAAGCAGCTCTTACTACCAGAAGAGCAGGTTTTGCCTGCAAAAAAACAAAAACAAAAAAGCATCCAAAGCAAATGAATGACTTCACCATTACTTAGCGCCTCGTAGAGGAACTAAAAGTGGAGGAACTAAAAGTGGAGGTGCGCGTCTGCGGTGACTGCAGTGCAAAGGCAAAACAAAAAGTACAGCAGCAAACGTCAGATATATATTACTGAATTAGCAATGGTACCAGGAGAAGAGTTACCGCATGTAAAAGGAAAAAAAAAAAGCTTTTTAAAAAAGAAACAAAGAAAATGGATAAAATCATATTTATATTGTTCATTTAGTAAACACATAACACTATGTAACACAATTTTTGTTCCTGGCTTCCAAGTGTAATATTTCAACTGCTTATGTTTAAAGACTATGGAAAAACTACTACATTCAGCACAAACTTTGATTTTATGACCACAGGCCAGAAAATTTTGTATTTATTGTGTCAAAAAAAGGAAATTATTATATTTTCGTTCATGCGGTCTAATAAAAAACAACACTTGCATGGTAAATAGATAAAGACAATCAAAACTCACTCAAAAAGGTTCAGAAATGAGTAGTTTTTCTAGATTTGTGAGTGTACAGCAAATCGCTTAATCGAAGAAGCCCCAAATGTAGTCCCCCATCATGTTTTCGTTATACTGTCCTTGGTAATGACGTTCAAAGTCCAATAAATCTTGATGAAAGCGCTCGCCTTGCTCCTCTGAGTAAGAGCCCATGTTCTCCTTGAACTTGTCAAGATGAGCGTCAAGGATATGGACTTTGAGAGACATTCTGCATCCCATTATGGCGTAATTCTTTATGAGAGTCTGAACCAACTGCGCATAGTTTTCAGCCTAGTGATTACCTAGGAAGCCATGAACCACTGCAACAAAACTATTCCAAGCTGTTTTCTCGGTCCTGTTCAGCAGCCTGGCGAACTCGTCACATTCTATGATCTTCTTGATCTGTGGTCCGACGAAGATACCAGCCTTGACCTTTGCCTCGAACAGCTTTGGAAAGAGATCTTGGAGGTACTTGAAAGCAGCTGACTCCTTGTCAGGAGCCGTGACAAATTGCTTGATGAGGCCTAACTTGATATGCAGTGGTGGCATCAGCACCTTCAGAGGTTTTTCCATCAATATGGCCATGTGAGGGCTTACTTTTTGCGGGACGAGTTGTAATTTTGAAAGACTCAATTGGTTTTAGCATGTCTTGTACTCGAAAACAGGAAAAAAATTTCAAGTGCAGTGAAATTTCAAAAAAAGTGCAATCCTACACTTGTTTTTTTTGTTTGGCTTTTTTGCTAAGTTCACTAAATGCTAAAACTGACCTGCCATTATGATTCTCCAAGGCATTATAAGTTCATAGACACTAAACATGTCTAGGTTCTCCTTTATCTAAGTTTGCTAAAAAAAATTGCGTGATCTCCGGTTAGGTGAGAGCTTATTTTTTCCGTGCCCAGCTGACGTTTTTAATGACACGACTTTTGTGCAGATACGTTCTTTTGATTGCCCTTTATTGCATTTTAATGCAATGTCGCAGTGACCAAAAAAAGGTAATACTGGCGTTTTGACTTTTTTTGTCGCAACGCCGTTTAGCAATTAGGTTAATCCTTTTTTTTATTGATAGATCAGCCGATTCTGAATGTGGTGATATCAAATATGTGTATGTTTGATTTTTTTTATTGTTTTATTTTGAATGGGGCGAAAATGGGGTGATTTGAACTTTTTTTTTTTTTTTAAAACATTTGTTTTTACTTTTAGTATGCTTCAATCGTCCCATGGGAGTCTAGAAGATGCCATAGCTCGATCGCCTCTGCTACATAGAGGTGATGCTCAGATCACCTTTATGTAGCAGAATTACTGCATTGCTATGAGCGCAGACAACAGGGTTGTGCTCATAGCAATCCGGCATAACAGCCATAGAGGGAGACCTCTGATTGTTATGCCGATGCACCGATGACCCCCGATCACATGACGGGGGTCAGCGGTGTGCGTATTTTCGGCCGGAAGAACTTGTTAAATGCCGCTGTCAGTGTTTAACAGCGGCATTTACCTACTTAATAGGCGCGAGTGGATCGCGATTCCACTCGTGCCTATTGCGGTCATATGTCAGCTGTTCAAAACAGCTGACATGTCCCGGCTTTGATGCGGGCTCACTGCCGGAGCCCTCATCAAATCGGGGGGATAGTGGCTACGGACGTACTATTCCGTCCGAGGGCAGTAAGGGGTTAAACTGTACTCGATCTAAATCATTGAAATTCTACAAAATAAAGCACTGCCATGTAAACGAGCAGCAATTATTCACCTTACCTTCAAGAGTTTTCTTGCAATATTCGCATGTGAAATGAGGTGCCCAGGACTTGTTTTGATCCCTGACAGGCATGCCGAAATATGCCTTGTAGGCCTCGCACATCATACGACATGCTTTCACTGAATACTTTCTCACTCGTCTTTAGAAATTGTCCACACACGTTGCAAAATGTGTCTTCTGGGCGCAAACAACATCTTGATGCCATCTTAAACAAATAATTGCTCTTTAACTATGATTCGTTATTCTCTTACTCAGCAATAACATAAACCGAAATGTTGGATCGAGTCACCTGTGCTTTCATACTTGCATGACTACTATTGAACAGTCCGAGAACGTTCTAGAAAGTTCTAAAAGTTTCTAGACACTTCCAGATAATTCTGGAAAATTGTAGAAACTTCTGCACAATTCTAGCAGTTAAACAATAATCTAGAAGACTACTTCGTATTGAATAAGAATCGAGAATTTTCCCGAAAACAGACATATTTTAAAATGTCATTGTCCTGATCACAAAAGCAAAGTTTTTGTGGAACAACAACTATTTTCTATTTGTTTTAGTCATAACGGGTTAGGAAAACACACTTTGGACCCAGGAACAAAAAATAAATAAAAATTTGTTACATAATCAAAGCTTGCAACAACAAATGCTAACCATGAGCATAAGGTTACAGTAGCCAGATGGAGAACGATACAGTGTCCTTTAAGCCTCTGTGTTCCTAAATTGCATGAAAAAAAAAAATAAATGAAAAGGAATGGAATAACGCAGACAACTTTCCCTAGCATACACAGTAAATCAAGGGGGATCAAATGTGAACACTGTCTGCAGTACATAAACTTAACACAAATCCTCGGGCATATAAGGATATGTTCACATGTTTCGTTTTTTTTAAATGCAAATTTTAAGCCGCGTTACCAGTTTTTTGTAAGCAGCATTTTTTCTGCATTTTTGCTGTCTCTTGTGCATCATGAAGTTTCCCTCCCCCAAAAAAAAACGGTTTAACTTCCTAACTTTTTTTGCAATAAAATCACAGCAAAAACTGATACTTGTGTATTTTGGTGCGTTTTTGCACTTACCCATTGCATCCTAAGGGTACAAAAAGCTGCAAATACGTTGAAAGAGGTGACATGCTGCAGTTTGCAAAAACGCAAAAATACAGTGTAAAATTTGCATAAAAAAAAATGCAACAATAAAATGTTGCAAAAAAAACACAACATGTGAATATAGACTTAAGTTCTCATCACGAATTCAAAGAGGACCTTTAAGGATATTGAACTGGTCAAATCAAGGAATAGTAGACGCCGAGCGAAATAAGATGGACAGTGGCATAAGATGGAACATGTGCACAGCATTGTCATTTTGACATTGCTGTGCATTACTTTCACTTTATAGGGCGCTTTTACAAGAGGATCCCTTACAAAATCTGCCGAAAGACTCCGTGTGCCCACAACCTAAACTCATCATTCAAACCTTGTAGATTTTGGAGAGCTTCTGCTCCAAAAATTCTCAGCAAAAACAAAAACACTTGTATTTGAGGCTTTATTTCGAGGTTACGTCGCAAGTTCTGAAATTTTCACTGATAGAAAAGTCATAAAGCGGCGAAGGGGAACAGCGCAGAGGAATCTCTCAGCAGGCTCTTCTCCATGCACAATTTGAAAATATATATATAGTTATCATGGGAGAAGTTATGGGAATAAACCTTTAAAGGGTTATTACTAAAATAGTAAATTAATTTCCAATCTATCCACAGAGAAGAGCCATTGGTTGGATTCCCAGCGACCCCAAGAAAGGGATTCTAGAACCCACCATGGGTTGTATTAATTCTGTGTCTTAAAGGGAATCTGTCAGCAGTTTTTGGCTATATAATCTGAGAACAGCATGTAGGGGCACAGAGATGGATTCCAGCGATGTGTCACTTACTGGGCTGCTTGCTGTAGTTTTCATAGAATCCCTATTTTCTCTGCCATAGATGGAGCAGTGGTCAGAATGCTAAGCACTGCATAACCCCGCCCACACTCTTGACTGGCAGCTTCTTGTGTACACTTTATGCAACCTGCCAATCAGTGGTGTGGGCGGGGTTAGATGGATTAGCTGGACTGTTTTGCATGTGAGATCTAGTCCACCAATAATAATCTCCAGCTCATAAAACACTGATTGTATTAAAACTACAACACACTGACTTGGAACCAGGTTCTCTTGCTCTATATGATACTTCAGTCACATTAAACAGCAAAAAAGCTGGTTACAGATTGACAATACAGTCATGGACAAAAGTTTTGAGAATGACACAAATATTAATTTTTACAAAGTCTACTGCTTCACTTTTTCTAATGGCAATTTGCATATACTCCAGAATGTTATAAAGAGTGATCAGCTTAACAGCAATTACTTGCAAAGTCAATATTTGGCTAGAAAATGAACTTTATCCCCCAAAACACATTTCAACATCATTGCAGCCCTGCCTTAAAAGGACCAGCTAACCTCTTTTCAGTGATTGCTCCATTAACACAGGTGTGGGTGTTGATGAGGACATGGCTGGAGATCAATCTGTCATGATTAAGTAAGAATGACACCACTGGACACTTTAAAAGGAGGCTGGTGCTTGGCATCATTGTTTCTCTTCTGTTAACCATGGTTATCTCTAAAGAAACACGTGCAGTCATCATTGCAATGCACAAAAATGGCCTAACAGGGAAGAGTATCGCAGCTAGAAAGATTGCACCTCAGTCAACAATCCATCGCATCATCAAGAACTTCAAGGAGAGAGGTTCCATTGTTGCCAAAAAGGCTCCAGGGCGCCCAAGAAAGACCAGCAAGCGCCAGGACCGTCTCTTAAAAGTGTTTCAGCTGCGGGATCGGGCTACCAGCAGTGCAAAGCTTGCTCAGGAATGGCAGCAGGCAGGTGTGAGTGCATCTGCACGCACTGTGAGGCGGAGACTCTTGGAGTAAGGCCTGGTCTCAAGGAGGCAGCAAAGAAGCCACTGATATTCTGCAAAAGGTACAGGCAGTGGACTGCTGAGGACTGGGGTAAAGATATTTTCTCTGATGAATCCCCTTTTCGATTGTTTGAGACATCAGGAAAACGCCTCATTCGGAGAAGACAAGGTGAGCGCTACCACCAGTCTTGTCTCATGCCAACTGTTAAGCATTCTGAAACCATTCATGTGTGGGGTTGCTTCTCAGCCAAGGGAATCGGCTCTCTCACAGTCTTGCCTAAAAACACAGCCATGAATAAAGAATGGTACCAGAATGTCCTCCAAGAGCAACTTCTCCCAACCCTCCAAGAGCAGTTTGGCGCTCAACAATGCCTTTTCCAGCATGATGGAGCACCTTGCCATAAAGAAAATGTGATAACTAAATGGCTCAGGGAACAAAACAGAGATTTTGGGTCCATGGCCTGGAAACTCCCCAGATCTTAATCCCATTGAGAACTTGTGGTCAATCATCAAGAGACGGGTGTACAAACAAAAACCTAAAAATTCTGACAAAATGAAAGCATTGATTGTGCAAGAATGGACTGCTATCAGTCAGGATTTGGTCCAGTAGTTGATTGAGAGCATGCCAGGGAGAATTGCAGAGGTCCTGAAGAAGGGTCAACACTGCAAATATTGACTTGCTGCATTAACTCATTCTAACTGTCAATATAAGCTTTTGTTACTCATATGTTTGCAATTATTATATTTCTGTCTGTGATAAAAACATCTGTCAAACACACATAAAAACCAGAGGGCAGCAGATCATGTGAAAATATAATATTTGTGTCATTCTCAAAACTTTTGGCCATGACTGTACTTGGTGGTACAATGCTCAACCTCTTCTAATCTATGTACTGAAGGAAAAAGCAGAATACAGTGTTCGGCTATTTCCAGCAGCCCCATAGACAATGACTGGAGTGGAGGTCAATTGTGCACATTCGTTATGTTTAACCCCTTTACCCCCAAGGGTGGTTTGCACGTTAATGACCGGGCCAATTTTTACAATTCTGACCACTGTCTCTTTATGAGATTATAACTCGGGAACGCTTCAAAAGATCTTCGCGATTCTGAGACTGTTTTCTCGTGACATATTGTACTTTACGTTAGTGGCAAAATTTCTTCGATATAACTTGCGTTTATTTTTTTAAAAAAACGCAAATATGGCGAAAATTTTGAAAATTTTGCAATTTTCAAACTTTGAATTTTTATTCTCATAAAACAGATAAATAGGTCACACAAAATAGTTACTAAATAACATTTCCCACATGTCTACTTTACATCAGCACAATTTTGGAACCAAAATTTTTTTTGTTAGGAAATTATAAGGGTTAAAAGTTAACCAGCGATTTCTCATTTTTACAACAAAATTTACAAAGCCATTTTTTTAGGGACCACCTCACATTTGAACTCACTTTGAGGGGTTTATATGGCAGAAAATATCCAAAAGTGACACCATTCTAAAAACTGCACCCCTCAAGGTACTCAAAACCACATTCAAGAAGTTTATTAACCCTTCAGGTGCTTCACAGGAGCTGAAACAACATGGAAGGAAAAAATTAACATTTAACTTTTTAGTCACAAAAATGATCTTTTACAAAAAAAAAATTTTATTTTAACAAGGGTAAAAGGAGAAAATGGACAGATAAAGTTGTTGTGCAATTTCTCCTGAGTACGCCGATACCCCATATGTGGGGGAAAACCACTGTTTGGGCACATGGCAGAGCTCGTAAGGGAAGGAGCACCATTTGACTTTTTCAAACTAAAATTGGCTGGAGTTGAGATTGGACGCCATGTCGCGTTTCGAGAGCCCCTGATGAGCCTAAATAGTGGTAACCCCCCACAAGTGACACCATTTTTGAAACCAGACCCCTATGGAACTTATCTAGATCTGTTGTGGGCACTTTGAACTCCCAAATGTTTCACAAAAGTTTATAATGCCTGGGTGTGAAAAAAAAAAATAATTTTCCACAAAAATGATTTTTTAGTCCCAAGTTTTTTATTTTTCCCAAGGAAATTGGACCCCAAAAGTTGTTGTCTAATTTGTCCTGAGTACGCTGAGACCCCATATGTGGGGGGGAAAAACTGTTTGGGCGCACAGCATGGCTTGGAAAGGAAGTAATAACGTTTTGGAATGCAGACGTTAATGGGTGTCATGTTCCGTTTGCTGTGCCCCAGATGTGCCTAAACAGTGGAAACCCCCCGCAAGTGACCCCATTTTGGAAACTAGACCCCCTAAGGAACTTATCTAGATCTGTGGTGAGCAATTTGAACCCCCAAGTGCTTCACACAAGTTTATAATACCCGGGCATGAAAATAAAAAATCCTATTTTTTTTCCCACAAAAATTATCTTTTAGTCACCAATTTTTTATTTTCCCAAGGGTAACAGGAGAAATTGGACCACAAAAGTTGTTGTCCAATTTGTCTTGAGTACGCTATTATCCGATATGTGGGGGGAAACCACTGTTTGGGCGCACGGCAGAGCTTGGAATGGAAGGAGCGCCATTTGACTTTTTCCAACCAAAATTGGCTGAAATTGAGATTGGACGCCATGTTGCATTTGGAGAGCACCTGATGTGCCTAAACAGTGGAAACCCCCCACAAGTGACCTCATTTTGGAAGCTAGACCCCCTAAGAAACGGTTTGGGTGCATGACAGAGCTTGGAAGGGAAGGAGCGCAGTTTGACTTTTTCAATGCAGAATTGGCTGGACGCCATGTAGTGTTTGGAGAGCCCCTGATGTGCCTAAACAGTGGAAACCTCCCACAAATGACACCATTTTGGAAACTAGACCCCTCAAGGAACTTATCTAGATGTGTGGTGAGAACTTTGTTTCACTAAAGTTTATAACGCCCGAGCATGGAAATAAAAAAAATCATATTTTTTCCACAAACATGATCTTTTAGTCCCCAACTTTTTATTTTCCCAAGGGTAACAGGAGAAATTGGACCACAAAAGTTGTCGTCCAATTTCTCCTGAGTACGCTGATACCCTATATGTGAGAGAAAACTACTGTATGGGCACACATCGGGGCTCGGAAGGGAAGTAGTGACGTTTTGGATTGCAGACTTTCATGGGCGTCATGTCGCATTTGGAGAGCCCCTGATGTGTCTAAACAGTGGAAACCCCCCACAAGTGACCCCATTTTGGAAAACTGACCCACAAGGAACTTATCTAGATGTGTTGTGAGCGCTATGAAGCCCCAAGTGCTTCACAGAAGTTTATAACATACAACCATAAAAACAAAAAAAATCATTTTTTATTTTTACAAAAACAATATTTTCGCCCAATTTTTTATTTTCCCAAGGGTAACAGAAAAAATTGGACTCTAAGAGTAATTGTGCAATTTGTCCTGAGTACGCTGATACCCCATATGTGGGGGTAAATTACTGTTTTGGCGCATGGCAGAGCTCAGAAAGGAAGGAGCACCTTTTGAGTTTTTCAACGCAGAATTGGCTGGAATTGAGATCAGACGAAATGTCACATTTAGAGAGCCCCTGATGTGCCTAAACAATGGAAACCCACCAATTCTAACTCCAACCCTAACCCCAACACACCCCAAACCCTAGTCCCAACCCTAACCATAACCCCAACCACAAACCTAACCTTAACACACCCCTAACCCTAATTCTAACTTTAGCACCAACTCTAACCCTAACTTTAATTTTATTATTTTTCCCTAACTAAAGGGGTGATAATAGGGGGTTTGATTTACTATTTATAGCGGGTTTTTATGTTTGGCAGCTGCCACGCTAAAAGACGCTTTTTATTGCAAAAAATAGTTTTTGCATCACCACATTTTGAGAGCTATAATTTTTTGCATATTTTGGCCCACAGAGTCATGTGAGGTCTTATTTTTTGCGGTAGGAGTTGACGTTTTTATTGGTACCATTTTTGGGCACATGACATTTTTTGATCGCTTTTTATCTCGATTTTTGGGAGGTTAGAATGAACAAAAATCAGCAATTCATGTATTTCTTTTGGGGGGGAGGCGTTTATACCATTCCGCGTGTGGTAAAATTGATAAAGCGGTTTTATTCTTCAGGTTAGTACGATTACGGCGATACCTTATTTATATCATTTTTTTATATTTTGGCGCTTTTATACAATAAAAAAAAAAATGATATAAAAACTAACTATTTTTGCATCGCTTTATTCTGTGAGCTGTAAATTTTAATTTTTTCGCTGATGGCGGCTTATTTTTTGCGAGACAACACGACGTTTTCAGTGGTACCATGTATATTTATATTCGTCTTTTTGATCGCGTGTTATTCCACTTTTTGTTCGACGGTATGATGAATAAGCATTGTTTTTTGCTTTTTTTTTTTTTTTTTTTTAAGGGGTTCACTAAAGGGGTTAACTAGTGGGACAGTTCTATAGGGCGTGTCGTTACGGACGCGGCGATATCAAATATGTGTACTTTTATTGTTTTTGTTTTTTTATTTACATGAAGAAATGAATTTATTGGGGAATATTTTTTTTCCTTTATTTTGGAATTATTTTTTTTTACACATGTGAATTTCATTTTTTTAACTTTTTTACTTTGTCCCAGGGTGGGACATCACTGTATAACGTCAGATCGCTGGTCTGACAGTATACACAGCACTCTGTGAGACCAGCGATCTCACAGTCACTGCTGCAGGCTTTCTCAGCGCCTGCTCTCAGCAGGCACTGAAGAAGCCGCCTCCCTGCAAGACCCCGAAGAACCCCGTGGCCATCTTGGATCTGGGGTCCTGTAGGGAGGAGGGTCTTTTGGAACAGCGCGATGCATCGCGCTGTTCTGAGGGTCTCAGGGAAGCAGCAGGGAGTCCCCTCCCTGCGCGATGCTTCACTGTGCCACCGGTACACCGCGATCCAGTTTGATCGCGGTGTGCCAAGGGTTAATGTGCCGGGAGCGGTCCGTGACTGCTCCTGGCACATAGCGCCGGGTGTCAGCTGTGATAATCAGCTGACATCCGGCTGCGATCGGACGTACTATCCCATACCTCCCAACCGTCCCGGATTGAGCGGGACAGGAAGTCCCAGGGAGCTGGTAACCAAGGTACACATCGGGTTTCCAGGTGCTGCACGGTGCCTGGAAACCCGCTGTGTACCTTGGTTACCAGCTCCCCTGCAGCAGCGCGCTGGTATCCAACGTACACGTCGGGTTTCCAGGCACAGCCCCGCGCTTAGAAACCCGAAGTGTACCTTGGTTACCAGCTCCCCTGCAGCAGCGCGCTGGTATCCAACGTACACGTCGGGTTTCCAGGCACAGCCCCGCGCCTGGAAACCCGATGTTTACCTTGGTTACCAGGAGATCGCTGGTCTCCCGCCTGTCACACGCAGCGATGCATGCTGGCCAGCGGGAGACCAGCGATCAAAAAAAAGTCCTGGCATTTCTGACACGACCAGCGATTCACAGCAGGGGCCTGATCGCTGGTACGTGTCAGACATAGCGAGATCGCTGCTGAGATCGCGGTTTAGCAGCAATCTCGCTATGTGAGACGGGGCCCTTAGGATTATTACATTACCAATAATTGTACTAGTAGGACCATTTTTTCCTTCCTGCAATATATGCAAAAGAGGTCGTGCTTTAAGAATGGAAAAAAGACATCATGGGCCTGGCTGCACCCTACAAAAATAAAAATGTGCAGAAAAATATAAAATAACGAAATTCCTTTTATTTCTTTGGCTGTGCTTTTTATTTTACTGCAATGCAGGGACCCTTGACATGGGTTGCGAGCTTGGGTATTTTGACCAAAATATTAACGAACACCTCCTAATATTATTATATATTTTTCTGCACATTTTATTTTTACAAGGTGCAGCCAGGCCCATCAATGGTGACCTTGTAAGCTAGAAGCTTGCACCTGTTTGTAGCCCGCCTAATTGAACAGTAGGGGTGTGTAATAGGCTGCTAGCTTGGCACGGTGCTATACATGTGTGTGACCTGCGCCCTATTGCAAGCTTCTTCTCTCCTAATACTGGGCAATCACTCCTTCCATTGTCTGGTAGGCTGAGCATGGTTGTTTCACAAGTATTTTGACCTGGAAATCCACAACATGTTAATTTCTCTTGCGGATACGCTCAGTTTTACGTGTGGATTTTCCTTAAACACTTTCATTAAATGCGGAAAATTTGCACGTGCCTTTTTAGTGCGTTACTGCTGTTTTGCCAAAGCTAAATACCCGGAAGTATAAAAAAAAAAAAAAAAAAAAAAAAGCAGCTTTGTTTAACACATGACACCAACAAAAGACGAAAAATCCAGAGTCAAAAACGCATATGAAAACACACAAGTAACCTATTTTGCTTAATGGACGCAGAAATTCTGCAGCTCAAAAGGTGCGAAAACTGTTGCTGCCCTAAAGCAAATATTCAACACTGCAGAACCGTGAAAAGACTTATTTTATTCAGACGCATGCGTTTTTCAGCTCCACTTTGTGCCTCTTTCCTCAATCACGGAGGTGGCTGGTGTGCAGTTTTTGTGTTTTATCAAACTGTAAGGTGTACGGAGCGGAGCCGTGTGTGTACGAGGTGTACGGAGCGGAGCCGTGTGTGTACGAGGTGTACGGAGCGGAGCCGTGTGTGTACGAGGTGTACGGAGCGGAGCCGTGTGTGTACGAGGTGTACGGAGCGGAGCCGTGTGTGTACGAAGCGGAGCCGAGCCGTGTGTGTACGAGGTGTACGGAGTGGGGCCGTTTGTGTACGAGGTGGTTGTAGCAGTGATGTAGTGTAAGAGGTGTACAGAGCAGAGCCGTGTGTGTAGGAGGTGGATGTAGCAGTGCTGTAGTGTACGAGGTGTAAGGAGCAGAGCAGTGCGTGTACGAGTTGGATGGAGCGGAGCCGCGCGTGTACGAGGTGCACGGAGCTAAGGCTACTTTCACACTTGCGTTTTTTTGCGCAGCGCATCGTGCGCACATGAAACGCATTAAAAAACGCATGCAAACGCTTATAAACGCTGCGATATCAGTGTGCGCATTACGACCAAAAAACGCAGAGTTTGTATGCGATTTCAAGCGTTTTTGCATGCGTTTGCGTTTTTTTCGGCGCATGGGTTGTCTATGTGTCACATTTCTATCAACTCTGTCTCTATCATCTCTGTCTCTATCATCTGTATCAACTCTGTCTCTATCATCTCTGTCTCTATCATCTGTATCAACTCTGTCTCTATCATCTCTGTCTCTATCATCTGTATCAACTCTGTCTCTATCATCTGTATCAACTCTGTCTCTATCATCTGTCTCTATAATCTCTGTCTCTATCATCTGTCTCTATAATCTCTATCATTTCTGTCTCTATCATCTGTCTCTATAATTAATCTCTATCATTTCTGTCTCTATCATCTGTCTCTATAATCTCTATCATTTCTGTCTCTATCATCTCTGTCTCTATCATCTGTATCATCTCTGTCTCTATCATCTCTGTCTAAATCTCTGTCTCTATCATCTCTGTCTCTATCATCTCTGTCTCTATCATCTCTGTCTCTATCACCTTTTTATCTACACTCCTCACAATGTTGCTTGTGTAGGGTGTTGTTTAAACAAGTGTTTAGACATTATTTACTCCAAAATCGCGTGCGCGCAAAAGCGCTGACGAGCGCAAAGCCATGCGCACGCCAGCGCACCCATAGACTGCAATGTTATTTTTTGCGCATAGCATTCGCACGCGTTTTTTTAAAGCGGTTGGGCGGAAAAAAAATGCAACATGTAGCGTCTAGCGCGTATGGGCGCACACCTGGAAAATGTGCAGCGCACGCCAAACGCAGATGAACGCGTGCAAGCGTTAGACCCTGCGCCCGCCATGTTAAAGATAGGGGAACATTGCGCATGCGTCCGATAGCGCACGATGCGCTGCGCAAAAAAACGCAAGTGTGAAAGTAGCCTAAGCCGCACGTGTACGAGGTGCACTGAGCGGAGCCGCGCGTGTACGAGGTGTACTGAGCGGAGCCGCGCGTGTACGAGGTGCACTGAGCGGAGCCGCGCGTGTACGAGGTGCACTGAGCGGAGCCGCGCGCGTGTACGAGGTGCACTGAGCGGAGCCGCGCGTGTACGAGGTGCACTGAGCGGAGCCGCGCGCGTGTACGAGGTGCACTGAGCGGAGCCGCGCGCGTGTACGAGGTGCACTGAGCGGAGCCGCGCGCGTGTACGAGGTGCACTGAGCGGAGCCGCGCGCGTGTACGAGGTGCACTGAGCGGAGCCGCGCGCGTGTACGAGGTGCACTGAGCGGAGCCGCGCGCGTGTACGAGGTGCACTGAGCGGAGCCGCGCGCGTGTACGAGGTGCACTGAGCGGAGCCGCGCGCGTGTACGAGGTGCACTGAGCGGAGCCGCGCGCGTGTACGAGGTGCACTGAGCGGAGCCGCGCGCGTGTACGAGGTGCACTGAGCGGAGCCGCGCGCGTGTACGAGGTGCACTGAGCGGAGCCGCGCGCGTGTACGAGGTGGATGTAGCAGTGCTGTAGTGTGTACGAGGTGCACGGAGCGGAGCCGCACGTGTACGAGGTGGATGTAGTAGTGCTGTAGTGTGTTCGAGGTTTACGGAGCTCAGCCGCGCCGCATGTGTACGAGGTTTATGGAGCGGAGCCGTGTGAACGAGGTGGATGTAGCAGTGCTGTGTGTGTACGATACGGAGCCCTGTGTGTGTGAAGTGTACGGAGCTGAGCCGCTCAGCTCCATACACACAGGGCTCCGTGCTTGAGCCGTGTGTGTACAGAGCGGAGCAGAGCCGTGTGTGTATGGAGTGGAGCCGCGTGTGTATATAGCGGAGCCGCGTGTGTACGAGATGATGTATGGAGCAGAACTGCGTGTGTAAGAAGTGTACGCTGCAAAGCCGCATGTGCACAAGGTTTACGGAGTGGAGTCGTATGTGTACAAGGTGTACAAAGTGTGGCTGCGTGTGTACGAGGTATACGGAGTGGAGCCTTGTGTATACTGAGTGGAGCCTTGTGTGTGCGAGGTGGACGGAGCTGAGCCGTGTGTGTAAGAGGCATACAAAGCGGAACCGTGTTTGTATGAGGTGTGCAGAGCCGTGCATGTACAAGGTGTATGGTGGGGAGCATTCATACCTCCCAACCGTACTGAATTCAGCGGGACACTCCCGATTTTGGGAGTCTGCCCCGCTGTCCCGGCCGGGAGCTTTTCCCGTGGATACAGGAGTACATGCCGGAGCCCCGAGGAGCACTTTAAAATTCGCACGTGATGTTTCACCAGAAGTGACGTGCTGGAAGATGACCGGAAATTAGGTAATTTCGGGAGGAGATTGTGACGGAACCATGGAGGCACTTCAGGGAATGCTTCAGATCCATCACCGTGTCCTTGCCTTGGAATCGGGGATGTCGGCCATGTGAGCGGATCATGATATGTCCTGCACCGGGAGGCTCTGGTGGGCACTACAATGGGAGCCGGGCTGCTATAGTATCTTTATAGAATTTTTATTTCTTTCTCTCTCTCTGTTTTTTCTTTCTTTCTCTCTGTTCTTTCTTTCCCATCTTTCTTTCTCTCTGTTTTTTTTTCTTTCTTTCCCCTCTTTCTTTCTATCTCTTTGTTTCTTTCTTTTTCTCTATCTCTCTGTTCTTTCTTTCCCCTCTTTTTCTCTCTCCTGTTCTTTCCCCTCTTTCTTTCTTCCTTTCGCTCTGTTCTTTTTTTCTTTCTCTCTCTTTCCCCTCTTTCTTTCTTTCCCCTTTCTTTCCCCTCTTTCTTTCTTTCCCCTCTTTCTTTCTTTCCCCTCTTTCTTTCTTTCCCCTCTTTCTTTCCCCTCTTTCTTTCTTTCCCATCTTTCTTTCTTTCCCATCTTTCTTTCTTTCCCCTCTTTCTTCTATCTCTTTGTTTCTTTCTTTTTCTCTATCTCTCTGTTCTTTCTTTCCCCTCTTTTTCTCTCTCTCTGTTCTTTCCCCTCTTTCTTTCTTCCTTTCGCTCTGTTCTTTTTTTCTTTCTCTTTCCCCTCTTTCTTTCTTTCCCCTCTTTCTTTCTTTCCCCTCTTTCTTTCTTTCCCCTCTTTCTTTCTTTCTTTCCCCTCTTTCTTTCCCATCTTTCTTTCTTTCCCATCTTTCTTTCTTTCCCATCTTTCTTTGTTCTTTTTTTCTCTCTGTTCTTTCCCCTCTTTCTTTCTATCTCTGTTCTTTCTTTCCCCTTTCTTTTTCTCTTTCTTTCTCTCTCTTCTTTCTTTCCCCTCTTGCTTTCTCTTTCTCTCTGTTCTTTCTTTCCCCTCTTTCTTTCTCTGTTCTTTCTTTCTCTCTTTCTGTTCTCTCTCTCTCTGTTCTTTCTTTCTCTTTCTTCCTCTCTTTGTTCTTTCTTTCCCTTCTTTCTCTCTCTCCCTCTGTTGTTTCTTTACCCTCTTTTTTTTTCTCTGTACTTTTTTTCTGTCCCCCCTTTCTTTCTCTGCTTCTTTTTCTCTCTCTGTTCTTTCTTTCCCCTCTTTCTTTCTCTCTCTCTGTTCTTTCCCCTTTCTTTCTTTGTTCTTTTTTTCTTTCTCTCTGTTCTTTCTTTCTTTCTCCATCTGTTCTTTCTTTCCCCTCTTTCTTTCTCTATTCTTTCTTTCTTTTTCTCTCTGTTCTTTCTTTCTCTGTTCTTTCCCCTCTTTCTCTCTCCCTCTCTGTTCTTTCTTTCTCTCTGTTCAGTCTTTCCTCTTTCTTTCTTTCTCTGTTCTTTCTTTCCCATCTGTCTTTCTTTCTCTGTTCTTTTACTCAGTACCAGTGTGCCCACAGTACTAGTCACTGTGTCCTCAGTACCAGTCAGTGTGATCACCAGAGCTAAATGGGTGTGGTTGGGGCGTGGACATGGGTGTGACTAGTTGGGAAATGGGTGTGGTCGGGGCGTGGTCTAAAACATGTTGCGGGGTGCTGCGCGCGCCGCAAACTTTATCCCTCTTTCCCATCTTCAAAAGTTGGGAGGTATGCTATCCCGTCCATGGTCATACGGGCCCAGGTCACATGGACGGGATAGTACGTCCGATGGCAGAAAGGGGTTAAAAGGGCATATCAACAATGTTCGCTTCCCAGCCTTCAGAGCCCTGTTCTGGCGAACTCTGGTAGTCAGTGGTTGGACCTCCAGCAGTCAGTAATTTATCCTTCATCCTACAGAGAGGAGATAACTTACTATTTTGTGAATAACTCATTATCTTTTTTAGTAACATAAGCTTTTAATACAATCAGAGATCTTCTCAGTCCAGAAACTAATGGATTGTGCCGTGAAAACAAAAAAATTTGCAAATAAGCCAAAGTGCACAGAAAAGTCAAAGGCCACGATACAAGCGACGTGTAACTAATGTACAGTGCTAGAAAAACACTGAAGGCCAGTTTTACACAATGATAATTCTGACACACTTTACTATTTTTTTACTGCTACAGCATACAAGCATATGGCGTACTAAACTAAGGGGAGTTTTCTTTCAATACGCAGTTTTTGGCCTGGAGTCTGTGATAGATTCCATGTTAAAAAAAAAAAAAAATCTACCGTACTTACAACAGGCTTTCCTGTACATGTGGTTGGGAAAATGTGTCCATCATGCACATGTTGCATTTTCTAGTGCATTTCTTTGGTACATTTGCAGGAAGAAAAAAAAAAAGCGCTTTTTAATTGTTTGTTTTTGCATATATATAGTACAGACCAAAAGTTTGGACACACCTTCTCATTTAAAGATTTTTCTGTATTTTCATGACTATGAAAATTGTACATTCACACTGAAGGCATCAAAACTATGAATTAACACATGTGGAATTATATACTTAACAAAAAAGTGTGAAACAACTGAAAATATGTCTTATACTCTAGGTTCTTCAAAGTTGCCACCTTTTGCTTTGATGACTGCTTTGCACACTCTTGGCATTCTCTTGATGAGCTTCAAGAGGTAGTCACTGGAAATGGTCTTCCAACAATCTTGAAGGAGTTCCCAGAGATGCTTAGCACTTGTTGGCCCTTTTGCCTTCACTCTGCGGTCCAGCTCACCCCAAACCATCTCGATTGGGTTCAGGTCTGGTGACTGTGGAGGCCAGGTCATGTGGTGTAGCACCCCATCACTCTCCTTCTTGGTCAAATAGCCCTTACACAGCCTGGGGGTGTGTTTGGGGTCATTGTCCTGTTGAAAAATAAATGATGGTCCAACTAAACGCAAACCGGATGGAATAGCATGCCGCAGCAAGATGCTGTGGTAGCCATGCTGGTTCAGTATGCCTTCAATTTTGAATAAATCCCCAACAGTGTCACCAGCAAAGCACCCCCACACCATCAGACCTCCTCCTCCATGCTTCACGGTGGGAACCAGGCATGTAGAGTCCATCCGTTCACCTTTTCTGCGTCGCACAAAGACACGGTGGTTGGAACCAAAGATCTCAAATTTGGACTCATCAGACCAAAGCACAGATTTCCACTGGTCTAATCTCCATTCCTTGTGTTCTTTAGCCCAAACAAGTCTCTTCTGCTTGTTGCCTGTCCATAGCATGGTTTCATAGCAGCTATTTTACCATGAAGGCCTGCTGCACAATGTCTCCTCTTAACAGTTGTTGTAGAGATGTGTCTGCTGCTAGAACTCTGTGTGGCATTGACCTGGTCTCTAATCTGAGCTGCTGTAAACCTGCGATTTCTGAGGCTTATATATATCTCAACCGCGTAGTGTAAAGTCACAGCAGGAGCCGACAGGATAGAATAGATGGATTACATACAGTATACACACATAGAATAGAAAGTTATATAGATGTGACATATACAATTAGTACAGTGTGTGTGCAGCTTACTGAACATTTATTTAATCCATAAAAGATTATTTTCTAAAAAAATAGGCATGGGCTCCCAGGTAATCTTCATAACCAGCAGAGAGAAAGCTGATGGCTGAGGACAGTTTATAGCCTGGGAAGGGGGTAATACCCATGGAGCTTCCCAGGCTATTAATATCACCTCAAAGCTGTAGTATTAGCCTTTACTGGCTATTAAAATGGGGCACAGCAAAAAAATAAAAATGATGATGTGGGGTCCCCCTATAATTAATAACCAGCAAAGGCTATGCAGACAGCTGCAGGATGATATTAATAGCCTAAAAAGGGGCCATGGATACTGCCCCCCCAGGCTAAAAACCATCAGCTCTCAGCCGCCCCAGAAAAGGCACATCTCTAAGATGTGCCAATTCTGGCACTTAGCCTCGCTCTTCCCACTTGCCCTGCAGCGGTGGGGTGATAGTTGGAAGGGGGGGGAGGTTGATGTCACCTTTGTATTGTCAGGTGACATCAAGCCCCGAACATCAGAAAGGTGAAGTGAACTTTCTCATGCTCCTGGTGCCCTCAGATGGGTAATAGGAGTTCACAGGGACACACTGAGAACACACTGTGCTCAGTGTGTCTGCTGGATGACAGGCTGCATGGTTGCATCATGCAATCATGCAGCCTGACATCTAGATGTAGCAGAGCTAAACCCAACGTGGGACAAATGGATTAGCAGCATCTCTGCGGAAAGGTGAGGAATACGTTTTTTTATTTTTAAACTCTTTTGCAGATGACAAGGGCGTCGAGGAAATGGCTGCGGTCCTAAGTATGGTTTAATTAAAGTCATTCTTTCAATTAAAGGACTTTATTTTGGGTGTGTGTGTTTTAAAACAACATGACTATTGGGTTAGTAATGGGGACGTCTTAATGACGACTCTCCATTACTAACCTCGGGGCTTGATGTCACCTGACAATACAAAGGTGACATCAACCCCCTGAACAATCACACCACTTGCCACCACTACAAGGCAAGTCAGAAGAGCAAAACTTAGAGATGTGCCTCTTCTGCGGTGGCTGAGAGCTGATGTTTTTAGCCTGGGGTGTGTGGCCAGTATCCATGGCCCCTTCCTAGGCTACTAATAACAGTCCATAGCTGTCTGCATAGCCTTTGCTGGTTATTAATTTAGGGGGACCTTTTACTGGTTTAATAATCAGTAAACGTACAGCTGTGAGCGAATACTAATACCCATGGAGATTCCCAGGCTATTACCCCCTTCTCACGCTATAAACATCTACCCCCAGCCATCGGCTTTCCCTCTGCTGGTTAACAAAATTACGCAGGAGCCCACGCCATGCTTTTCAGAAAAATAAACTTTTATGAATTAAATACATGTACAGTAAGCTGTACACACATTGTACTAATTGTATATGTCACTGACATCTATATAACTATATATTCTATGTGTATTTACTGTATGTAATCCATCTATTGTATACTGTCGCTTTCTGCAGTTATTGTACACGGCAGATGAATTGCCGGCTTTTCGGATATGTATTATATATAAATTTTTTTTTTGGAGGTTTTATTTTCCCCACTTCAAGTTTAGAAAACTGGTGAAAAAAAAAAAGTGGGTGTACCTTCTTAGAAGCAGATGGAACTCACTCCAAACTAAGCACTGTCAAACCATAAAGCAGAAGAACTTAAAATAAATAAAAAAAATTCAAAGAGCTTCAGAAACTCATCAGGAAACACACAAAAAAAGAAGAAAAATTCCAAAAACTATCAAAAAGCGGCTTCTACGTTACAGACCTGTTTTTGAATGCCTCAAAACACCCCTGCCTGGGGGTCTAGCTTTTGTGGCTGCACTATGAATCTGTAAACCATGGCTGTATTACAGCCAAGAATTTCTTTCTGATGATGGAACCAGCCCAAGTTACTGCCAACTCTTTTTTTTCGGAGGTTGTTAATTGCAGGAAAAGCTTTCACACAATATTTTGGGTAAACTGTAATAAGCAGCAGGGGAACAGGAATGAATGACTGTACAGAACTGAAAAAGCCTAGAAGTGATTTTCTGGGGAAATTATGCATGGAGAATGGACAGTATGGTATACTTATGGTTTTCTTCGCTTTACAATAAAAAGAGCATCTTTAAAGGGAGATGGTAATGATTTTAAAAGGCAGTAACCGCAGCATCCATAAGACAGAGCCATAGACATTAGATAATTCCTGGAAGTAATTTAGTTGGCCAATAAACCCAAAAATACATCCGACTGGTCAGAAACTCCACTCCATTTGCCAAATGTCAAAATTGTAATGAAAATATACTGCAGACTTCAACTCAAAAATATTTCCCAGATCTGCATATTCCTTAAACAAGAATCTGTAAAACACTAGTGCATGCCCTCATCATCTCCCGCCTCAACTACTGCAACCTCCTGCTTTGTGGCCTCTCCTCTAACACCCCTTCAATCTATTGTAAACTCTGCTGCCCAACTAATCCACCTATACCACAGCTTTTCCACGGTCTCTCCGCTCTGTCAATCCCTGCACTGGCTCCCCACTGTCCAGAGACTCCAGTTCAAAACCCTAACCATGGCACAGAAAGTCATTCACATCTATCTCCTCCATACATCTGTGATCTAGTCTCCCAGGACTTTCCTGCACGCAACCTCTGATCCTCATAAGATCTCCTTCTCGACTCCCCTCTTATCTGCTCTTCCCATAATCGCATGTAAGATTTCTCCCATGTATACCCCCTACTCTGGAACTATCTACCCCAACATATCAGACTCTCGCCTACCGTGGAAATATTCAAAAAAGATCCTGAAGACCTACTTCATCCGACAAGCCTACAACCTGCAGCAACCCTTTGCTCTACCCTCACCCATCCCTTGTAGACGGTGAGCCCTCACGGTCAGGGTCCTCTCTCCTCCTATATCAGTAGGGTCACTAGTATTGTTTCATGATTATTGTACTTACTTTTTATCATTTATACCCCTTTTCATATGTAAATAGACAAAATAAATGGGGCTAATAAAAAAATATTAACTTTTGGCTTGTCATTTTCTAGGCAAATTGGAATTTATATAGACTAGTTCAGATGGCGGCTACAATGGTTGCCAATCCTCGTCGTTCACACTTTCAGAATTTGGTCAGTATTTTACATCAGTATTTGTAACCCAAAACCAGGAGTGGGTGATAAATACAGAAGGGGTGACCTGTTTCTATTACACTTTTCCTCTGATTGTTCCTCTCCTGGTTTTAGCTTGAAAACATTGGATGTAAAATACTGATCAAATACTGAACGTGTGAACGTGGCCTTAGGCATAGTTAGCTGTAAATTGGTAGGAAATGTTTTCTAAAAACTTTTTAAAGTTACAAATCATTGGATGGGTAACATTGTTAACTTATTCCTTTCCGGGTGGGATATCAAGAGGAACAGAAGAAGAAAACAAGAAAAGAGGTTCCAGAACTGTTAGTTCATGGGAAATACAAGTAATTACCAGATGAGACATGTCAGGAGAACTGAAGGGTCCTTTTTAATTTCAGCACCCACCTGTGTTTTCTTGTCTCTTTCCTTTCGTCAGATTTTATTAAGAAAATTGCTTGTAGTCTAGAAGAAACCAAAAGGTCTGACAACAGCTTCTCTATGACAGGTCCCAGCCCGCAGACTGCACTGAACGTACAGAAGTTACAAACGTGCTTTAGGAAATGCAAAATCTTCCTTTAAAAATTAGTGACATTATAATAAGTCAGGATTACTGACATACAAAGAGCAATATTAAAACCGTGGGGGGCAACGTACTAAAGCCGACAAATAACACAACAGTCTTGAATAGTGTTGAGCATTCCGATACCGCAAGTATCGGGTATCGGCCGATATTCGCGTTATCGGAATTCCGATACTTAATTCCGATACTTTTTCCATATCGTATACCGGAATCGGAAGTTCCCATAATTCTTTGAGAGGCAATGTGATTTTAGTCAGCCAATGAGGAATCCTACGAAGTGTGGGCACATCCTGTAATGATGCGGTCATCTTAACTAATGGCATGGCTGTGATTGGCTGCTGAAATGATGTCAGAATGCACTATAAAAGGCGCCGCAGCCATTTTAGCGTCACTGTGCTGTGAACTCAGTTAGGGACAGAACGCTGCTGTGCTGACTCTGAGGGACAGTTAGATATTGCGATTTTGTGTACTACTGTGCTTGAGGCAGGCTAGTTTACCAACCGCTGTGTAAAGCTTCATTTTGCCAGTGTTGTTTTAACAGCTCTGTGCAAGGTGTGTGTGTGACAGTGCAGGTGACGCTGCAGTTTGCTCTGCATCCACCGCTGTTTGTAGGCATCTGCACGTGTCACTTTTTTTTTTTTTTTTTTTTATTTTATTTAGTGGAATTGGTGCAGCTCCATTATATTAGAAAAAAATCAAATCTATTAGTGTGACGTGCTTCCATCCGTATACAATACATTGGTTGCAAACACTATAGAAGTACAGAAAGGAGCTTTTCACAGATTGTGGACAGTTGTGTTTCAGTGTTCACTTCAGTCTGTGTTTTTTACTTTTTTGAGTGCAGATCACGCTCCAGTTACATGTTCAAGCACTGCTGCTTGTACTCTGCTGAGCGTGTCTCAGTGGCTCATCCTTTTCATTTATCTCCAATTGGTTCTGCTACATTCCATTTAAAATAAATCTAATCTATTAGTGTGACGCGCTTCCATCCGTATACAATACATTGGTTGCAAACACTATAGAAGTACAGAAAGGAGCTTTTCACAGATTGTGGACAGTTGTGTTTCAGTGTTCACTTCAGTCTGTGTTTTTTACTTTTTTTAGTGCAGATCACGCTCCAGTTACATGTTCAAGCACTGCTGCTTGTACTCTGCTGAGCGTGTCTCAGTGGCTCATCCTTTTCATTTATCTCCAATTGGTTCTGCTACATTCCATTTAAAATAAATCTAATCTATTAGTGTGACGCGCTTCCATCCGTATACAATACATTGGTTGCAAACACTATAGAAGTACAGAAAGGAGCTTTTCACAGATTGTGGACAGTTGTGTTTCAGTGTTCACTTCAGTCTGTGTTTTTTACTTTTTTGAGTGCAGATCACGCTCCAGTTACATGTTCAAGCACTGCTGCTTGTACTCTGCTGAGCGTGTCTCAGTGGCTCATCCTTTTCATTTATCTCCAATTGGTTCTGCTACATTCCATTTAAAATAAATCTAATCTATTAGTGTGACGCGCTTCCATCCGTATACAATACATTGGTTGCAAACACTATAGAAGTACAGAAAGGAGCTTTTCACAGATTGTGGACAGTTGTGTTTCAGTGTTCACTTCAGTCTGTGTTTTTTACTTTTTTTAGTGCAGATCACGCTCCAGTTACATGTTCAAGCACTGCTGCTTGTACTCTGCTGAGCGTGTCTCAGTGGCTCATCCTTTTCATTTATCTCCAATTGGTTCTGCTACATTCCATTTAAAATAAATCTAATCTATTAGTGTGACGCGCTTCCATCCGTATACAATACATTGGTTGCAAACACTATAGAAGTACAGAAACGGGCCTTTCACAGCTACTGAACATGGGTTTTTAATTTTTAACTAAAATATGTATTTTTTCAAATGACACAAATATAAGTAATGTTGAAGAGGAATAGTCCTACATCCATTGTTTGCACAATATTACAGGTGTACATCATGTCCCTTAATCAACAATGTATTATTATATTTACTTGTATGCTTTTATTTAAAAGCCAAGAACACAGAAGGATAACCTTCGCACTGCAGCTGTTGTCAAAGTTCAACCCACATTATGCACTTCCAACATTGCAGCATTTGAGGCATGATGTGAGTTGGATTGGTCAAAGTTATGGAGTGAGAAGGTTCACCATCAGTACCCTATAGCATAAGTATGCTTTTGTGTTAGCATTTGTGTTAGACATGTGGATATCTGCCATAATATGTCACAATTATTTAGTTACAGATTTGTTACCAACACTAATCATTGAATGGTTTTAAATTTGACGTTTCACTTGTTTACAGCTTAGAAATAAGGGTGTAGCCTGATATCTATGTGTAGCACTAGCCACTTTAACATGTCATGTTTTTTTAAACATGTGTAGCTAGGTAGCAGTAATTTTTGCCGGACACACAGCAGGGGAACAGCAGGCGTTACTGAACCCCACTATCACTATAGCTTGTGTATTGGTCTGTGGACACGACACTTCTGAGCAGCAACTGGCAGTGTTGTAGCCCAGGGAGTATAGCTCAGGTGGTAGAAAGATGAACATAACAGGAGACATGGAAAACGTTGTCAACCAGTTAGTTAATCTGAAACCGGACAGGCAAATTCAGGCGAGATCCATGCCTAGTTCATTTTCAGAAAAGTAAGCCGTTCTACATTATCGTAGGATAGTCGCATGCAACGGTCTGTTAGTACACCACCTGCAGCAGTAAAGACGCGCTCCGATAATACACTGCCAGCAGATCAAGCCAGCACCTCCAATGCATACTGGCTAAGCTCTGGCCATGTATCCAGCTTAGAGACACAAAACTTGAATGGGGAAGAGCCATCTGGGAGTACACTGAGAGGGCAAGACATGTAGTCTGTCACCATCTTACGGAAATGTTGCCTCCTGCTGACTGGAGCCGTCTCGGATGGTGTAGACATTGGTGGCGCTGCCACAAAACTTCGACACATTTGGAACATACTGTTCTTGCCCTGTGCAGAGGCGCTGCTTGTGCTCCCTCTTGTTGCAGAGCTGTCTCCACTGCCTCGACGCACAGAGCTGCTTTGTAAATCAGTAGCAGCAGCAGTGCTCTCGGCTGGAATGGAGAACATTATGGATTGCACCAGTGTGTCTTGGTACTTCCGCATTTTACGCTCCCGGTTCAACGGTGTGATGAGGCTTTGTAAGTTGTCCCGGTAGCGAGGGTCTAGGAGGGTGTACACCCAATAATCAGACGTGGTGTGAATGTGTTCGATGCGGCGGTCGTTTCTCAGCCACTGCAGCATGAAATCAACCATGTGCTGCAGACTCCCAACTGGCCAAGAAACGTTGTCCCCTGCAAGAGGCGTCATCTCCGCCTGCTGTGCATCACCCCACCCTTGGTCTACATACTGACTAGAGCATTGTCTACCTCCCTCTGGAGCGATGTCTTCCTCCTCCATTGACTCCTCCTCATCCTCCTCACAAAGTCCTTCAAATACATATAAATTTACAAAATTTAAAACTCAAAATTTAAAAACTTTGTATCATAATTCTGTAACATCAGTTTATGGAAACACAATAGCATTACAAAAGGATAGACAAAAAATGTACATTATGTGCTTTGTAAATACATTAAAAGTTTGTAATGGTTATGAAAATATAGACAGCGACTCTGGAGGTTCAATTGTTGATACAGCATGGTACTTTGAAAGTCCTCCAGCCCTTTGTGAGGAACCACGTTGCGCTGACTGTCCAGAAGGTGATGGAATTTGTGACTCCTCATCCTCCACCTCTTCCAAAACCTCATGCCTTAGTGCTTGCAGTGTTTTTTGAAGCAGGCAGATAAGGGGGACAGTCAGGCTGACTAGTGCATCATCTGCACTCGCCATCCGCGTTGACTCATCAAACGCACGCAAAACGTGGCAGATATCCTTCATAGAGTTATTCGCCACTCATTACACTGGCAGTGGCTGCCCATTCATTATAGGATCCAATTCTAATTACTGGTTCTCACCAACATAGCTCTCCACAGCGCAGCACCCCCCTACATCTCCTCCCTTATTTATATTTATCGGCCTAACCGACTGCTGCACTCTGCAAACGACCTTCGACTAACCTCTGCACTAATCCGTACCTCCCACTCCCAACTCCAAGACTTCACCCGCGCTGCGCCAATCCTCTGGAATGCTCTACCCCAAGAAATTAGGACTATCCGCAATTTGGATGGTTTCAGGCGCTCCCTCAAAACACATTTGTTCACAGTGGCCTATCACATTCACTAATCAAAGTCATTCTATGTGTAATTCTGTGTGTGTAGCCCATTCACTATCTCCATGCATCCCTCACTTCCTTAAAATGGCTGGACCATCATTGTAAAAACACCATTGTATATAAACACCTGTACTTTGTATCTCCCACACCTCATTGTAGATTGTAAGCTTTCACCAGCAGGGGCGGCTGATTTTGCTTTAATTATTGTATTGTTAACGTTGTTACTTATGACTCGTGTTTTGAAACTGTTAAACTGTAAAGCACTGCGGAATATTATGGCGCTATATAAATAAATAATATTATTATTCTTATTATAGAGACCCACTCAGTAGTGGTGAAGTGTGAACGCCGCAAATTGCGAGTTGACTGCGCCTGATGCAGCTGATACTCCATTACTGTTGGCTGCTGCTCACACAACCGCTCCAACATATGTAACGAGGAATTCCACCTGGTGGGTACGTCACATATAATGCGATGTTCATGAAGGTGAAATCTGCGTTGCAGAGCTGCAATCAGCGATCTGGCCATGCTGGAACGTCGCAAGTGAGCGCACTCTAGGCGGACCTTGTGCAGCAGTGCATCAAGATCCGGATAGTCCCTCAAAAAACTCTGCACGACCAAGTTGAGCACATATGACAGACATGGTATGTGAGTGAGGTTGCCAAGGCCCAGAGCTGACACCAGATTTCGGCCATTGTCACACACTACCAAGCCTGCCTGTAGATTCTCTTCCAAAAACCACACGTCGCTCTCCTGCTTTATGGCATTACAGAGCTCCTGCGCTGTGTGGCTAAGATTCCCCATGGAAATTAATTTCAGGATGGCCTGTTGACATTTGGACACGGCTGTGCTCATATCGGTCGCAACAGGTAAACGTTCACGGGTCCATGTGGAGGTAGACCGTGACGGCTCCTGCAGCGATGATTCTGAGGAACTGGAATAGGAGGAGGAATCAATGTGTACAGACTTGATTCCTGCAATCCTTGGAGTTGGCAGAACACGTACAGCGCCACTCGCAAGATCAGTACCCGGCTGCACAACATTGACCCAATGGGCAGTGAGGGAAAGGTATTGTCCCTGGCCATGGGTGTTAGAACCCTCTTGTTAGGTTTTGTTTCAGTTTGCTGGTCACATGACCTTTTTTCCCTATTTAGTCTGGCTCCGCCCTTCTGGCTTTGCTTGACTTCATTGTATTATCTACTGTTAAGCTAGCCGGGTGCTTAGGTGCCTTAATCTGTGAGTTTTGCTTGATGTTAGGATCACAAAGTATTTATTTTTCTGTTTAATTATCCATGCTACAATTTATGTTAGGAGGTGTCCACCTTTTCTCACAGTCCCTAGATCTTGTAGGGATTACTCCCTCGCAACTATAGGTCTTCGTTCACACTAGATGAGGACTTTAGCGGGTCTGGTCGCAGGATCAGGTTCCCCGTTACATCGTAGGGATTCAGCTTAGTTGTATTGTAGGGACAGAATTCCCTTCTTTCCTTACTGGTTGTAGCAGATCATAACAATGGGTACTGGTCCACGCATCGGTGGTCAGGTGGACCTTGCTACTGAGGGCTTTTAGTAGCGCATGTTTAATTTTTCCCTCAACATGCTTTTGCAGACCAGGGACGGCTTGCCTGCTGAAATGAAATCGGCTTGGCACATTGTATTGTGGGATTGACAATGATATTCAGTTACGGAAACTGTGTCTCCACCAGCCTGAATCACAGCATTTCAAGGGACAGGAGTTTTGCAATGCCAGCATTCAGAGCCTGTGCTCGTGCATGGTTTGCGGAGTATGGCCGTCTTTTATCCCATGCCTGTGCTACCGCTGGCTGTTTTGTGGCCTGGGAGTGTGAGGATGACAGGGAACTTGCTGCTGTGTGTGGAATAACAGTTTGTCTCTGGACAACAGTGGCCGAGGTTCTTCCATGGCGATCCTGTGAGGAAGCATAACCAGCTGTGTGTGAGCTCGATGAAGAGGCTTCAACACAACCTGAAGATGTAGGTGCTGCTGTAGGTTGGCCTACATCTCCAGTGTGTCTTTGTAACTCAACTACGTGCTTTGTCCGCACATGTTTCCACATATTTGTGGTATTGAGGTGACTGACACTTTTAGCTATTTTTAATTTTTGATTACACAGCTTGCATTTCACATAGCAAATATCATGTGCAAGTGTGTGAAAAAAGGACCACGCAGTGCAAGTCCTGGGAGCGCACGTTTTGACTTTTGGAAGACAACTGCTCCGAACAGGTGCCAAACTGGAGGCTACAGGCAACCGAGTCTGCAGCCTAACTCTCCCTCCTGTTTGTACCGTTGGGGCAATGTCTTCCTCTATCTTCCTTCTATCACTAACCATTTCTCTAGGCCTCTCCCAGCTTTCAACCAAAGTACTGGTTCTCACCCACAAAGCTCTCCACAGTGCAGCACCCCTCCTACATCTCCTCCCTCATTTCTATCTATCGGCCTAACCGACTGCTGCGCTCTGCAAACGACTTTCGACTAACCTCTGCACTAATACGTACCTCCCACTCCCGACTCCAAGACTTCTCCTGCTCTACGCCAATCCTCTGGAATGCTGTACCCCAAGAAATTAGGACTATCCACAATTTGCATGGTTTCAGGCGCTCCCTCAAAACACATTTGTTCAGAGCGGCCTATCACATTCACTAATCAAAGTCATTCTATGTATTCTGTGTAAGTGTGTGTGTGTCTCTAGCCCATTCACTATCTCCATCCCTCAGTCCCTTAAGATGGCTGGAACATCATTGTAAATGCACCATTGTATATAAACACCTATACTTTGTATCTCCCCCATCTCATTGTACATTGTAAGCTGTCACGAGCAGGGGCGACTTATTTAGCTTAAATTATTGTATTGTTAACGTTGTTACTTATGACTTGTGTTCTGAAACTGCTAAACTGTAAAGCGCTGCGGAATATGATGGCGCTATATAAATAAATATTATTATTATTCCTCTGAGCTGCTCCCACCACCTTCCTGTTCTTCATGCCATGTTGGGTATTGGACCTCATCATCTCCACTACCCTCTTCCAACACCTGCTGTTGGGTGGTCTGGCCAGCACCATGCTCAACAGAAACTGGCACCTGGGTCTCATCATCATCATCAGATGCGTTCTGCGGTGTGCTGACCATCGGCA
Organism: Oophaga sylvatica; assembly: GCA_033576555.1. Lineage (NCBI taxonomy): Eukaryota > Metazoa > Chordata > Amphibia > Anura > Dendrobatidae > Oophaga > Oophaga sylvatica. The sequence continues at coordinate 60,725,525 of JARQOD010000002.1, forward strand.
CTGTCTCACCCGCCTCTTCAGATTCAGAGAGACACAGCTGTTGCGCATCACTGCATACTCCCTCTTCTTCACATTACAGAATGCTGCTTGGCTGGGCCCCTGTTTGCAAGCCAATAGATTCTGAGAACAGAAGCAGACACTCAGCTGGCTCCTGTACAGAACTCTCTGACTGCCTGGGCAATTTGCCAGGCGGTGAAGAGACAGATGGTTGCCCAACAGTGCTGTGGTCCTGAGAGGAGGTGGAAGCAATTGAAGTCGATGCATTGGCTGAGATCCAAACAACAACGGCTTCAATTTGTTCTTCCCGCAGCAGGGGGGTACTCCGAGCTCCTACAAAAGTGCGCATAAAGGAACGCTCACGGCCCGGGGAAAACTGGTGGATGCTGTGTCACTGGGGGCCGCAGCAGCCACAGAATCCCCACGTCCTCTCCCTGAAGAAACTCCACGACCACGTGCCTTACTCCCTGCCTTCTTCATCTTGGTAGATTGATAAAGAAAGTCTGAAAAGTTATAAGGCCTAAGTGTGGTTATTCCGCAGAGACTGCAGTGAACACTGCACACAACTGTTCAGTAGGTGTGAAAGGCCCCTTTGTGTACTTCTATAGTGTTTGCAACCAATGTATTGTATACGGATGGAAGCGCGTCACACTAATAGATTTTATTTATTTGTAATAGAATGGAGCAGCAACAATTAGAGAAAAATTTCAAGGATGTGCCAGTGACACACGCTCAGCAGACTACAACCAGCAGTGGTTGAAGAACTAACTGGAGCGTGATCTGCACTCCAAAAAGGAAAACCTCAGACTACAGTGAACACTGCACACAACTGTTCACTACCCAACGCGTCTCAGCAGGAAGGCAGTCTGTGCGTCAAAACAAAGGCGCAAGCATACATCCACGTACCCTGTTTATAAAGCTATATAAAAAAAATTATGTAGTAGTGACGCACACTTTATTGAGGTACAGTATTACATCGCCATTCACCATCTGTGGCTATGCAGTCTCATCTATATATACCTTATCTATCCGTTGTCATGCTTGCAAGTCGACAGTCAGGCATAAATAGCAATTTTCACTATGCACTATGCACTTTTTAAAGGTTATGTTTGTTAATAAACATGATTATTGCCACATATTATGAGTATTACATGATGGAAATTGTATAATTTTGTATAAACTGTTTAGTGACATTATTCAGCAAATGTAACATTTTAGTAATGTCACAGATAACTTGTAATGCTGATGATGTTTTGAAGTCAGACATTCATTGTCTATACAATAAAAATGGTGTACATACTGTTACTTATCCATCATTAATGGATTCAGATATGTACTTGTATGCTTTTATGTACAACCGTATAGCAGATTCCTTAACTAATTTATTTTGTGGTTTGCATTGCTGTTCAACATGTTAATGTATGTGTTTATGTTTGTCAATTCTTTATTTATCTAGATATTAGTTTAAATGAAATCATCATCTTATGGTAGTAAAGGTTATCTTTCTCTTGTTTGAAGTATAGACATTTAAAATTGACAGGTAACAAGGAAATTACTTGATCTAGTATTTAAACATCCTCCTTGACCCTGGGCTCCAACACCGCCAGTTGTTGCTCGGAAGTGCTGTTAGCACAGTCAACACTTGCTCCTGTGTTACTGGGGTTCAGTAACGTCAGCTGGTCCTCGGTTGTGCCATTGGCTCTTTTCCTTCTGCTGCCCCTCCGGGTTCCAGCACAGTCAGCTGGTCCTCGTTACTTGCATTGGCTCTTGTACCTTCTGCTACCCGTCCGGGTTCCAGTACCGTCAACTGGTTCTCCGCAGTGCCTTTGGCCTAGGTGCCTCCATCTCGGTATCCGAGTTCCAGCAACGTCTGCTGGTCCTTGGTAGTGCTTTGGAGCACAGGTACCTCCTGCTTAGTAACCGTGTCCCAGTAACGTCAGCTGGTCCTCGGTTGTGCCATTGGCTCTTTTCCTTCTGCTGCCCCTCCGGGTTCCAGTACCGTCAACTGGTTCTCTGCAGTGCCTTTGGCCTAGGTGCCTCCATCTCGGTATCCGAGTTCCAGCAACGTCTGCTGGTCCTTGGTAGTGCTTTGGAGCACAGGTACCTCCTGCTTAGTAACCGTGTCCCAGTAACATCAGCTGGTACAAGATTGTGCTACAAATACAAGATACGGAACAAGAGACACAAGAACAATAAGCAGAAGATCTAAAAGCAGAAGAACATGAAGTATAAGACCAAAATGAAGAGCAAAATATATGCTCTAAATTCTAAGCAGAAGAAGACTAAGCAGTGTATGGGGGTGAGTCCGTTCCTCCTCGTGGTGCCCCTGGAAAATGCCTGCTGCTGCAGGCTAAACTGAACACGGACAAATACTGTTGTAATTTAAATCTTTTGTGACAGCAAGAACGGAAGGATGAAAAATTCATACTTTGACAGATTACAAGTACAGGATTCTCTGTCACAAATAAGAATATGATGAAGAAGATGAAGCAGAATATGAATAAGAATAATAGTTTAATAAGAAGAATATGAGTAATGTTAACAAAGATGAATAGCAAGAAGTTTAAGAAGAAGATAAAGAAGGTGAAGATGAAGAATAATTTGATGAAAAAGATGATGCTGCAGAAGATTATGAAGGAGAAAGTGTGTGAAAAGTTAAAAAGGTGAAGATGAAGAGCATGGAAGTTGTGTAATATACATATTTGCCAAAATATAAAAAACGTTAACATTGTCAATTTCTTCGTCAATCCGAACATCTTTAAAAAAAAAAATATTTATGCTATTCCATTTGATTGGGTTAAACATCTATGCCTTTAATGTCTCCTCAACCTTCCCCAATACATTCTACATTACTCTTTCTTGTTTTCCTTCATGTACAATTAACCAACAAGGCAAGAATGGTTTTTTTTTAATTTCGATATTTTGTTCCCATAGACTTACATGGGACTTCCGGTATCGGTATCGGGTATCGCCGATATTTTAGTGATATCGGCGATACCATTCCGATTCCGATACTTTAGGATATCGGAAAGTATCGCTCAACTCTAGTCTTGAACAAAAACCTGCTGGCATAAACTGTGCTGAATGTAGTAGGTGCAGGCCTCCCAATAAATTGGGCAAAAACTGGCAGAGATTTCTAGAGATAATTATAAAGACCACAACAAACTGCGAACCCCCAAAAACCTCAATTAACCTTTTTTTGCATAAACGTGGTGTTCACTAAGGTTTGCAAAAAGAAAATGTGCATTTTACAGTATGTGCCTCCAGTCTTGGCAATTACAGTTCTTGCACCAGTTTATGTGTCAGTGCATTTCTGCCCCTATAAATTTCTTGTGGGTTTTTACATTGAGTTTTTGAGTGCATTTTTCCCCCTTTTTTTGGCTTTTTTTTTTTTAATGTCTCTTTCTGGTTCGTCATGTTTTACATAAAAAGGCTTTGTTTTTGAAACTTCCTTGGCTTTAACCCCTTCATGACCCAGCCTATTTTGACCTAAATGACCTGGCCATTTTTTGCAATTCTGACCAGTGTCCCTTTATGAGGTAATAACTCAGGAACGCTTCAACGGATCCTAGCGATTCTGAGATTGTTTTTTCGTGACATATTGGGCTTCATGTTAGTGGTAAATTTAGGTCGATAATTTTTGTGTTTATTTGTGAAAAAAATGGAACTTTGGCCAAAATTTTGAAAATTTCGCAATTTTCAAATTTTGAATTTTTATTGTTAAACCAGAGAGTTATGTGACACAAAATAGTTAATAAATAACATTTCCCACATGTCTACTTTACATCAGCACAATTTTGGGAACAACATTTTTTCTTGTTAGGAAGTTATAAGGGTTAAAAGTTGACCAGCGATTTCTCATTTTTACAGCAAAATTTACAAAACCATTTTTTTTAGGGACCACCTCACATTTGAAGTCACTTTGAGGGGTTTATATGGCAGAAAATACCCAAAAGTGACACCATTATAAAAACTGCACCCCTCAAGCTACTCAAAACTACATTCAAGAAGATTATTAACCCTTCAGGTGCTTCACAGGAACTAAATCAACGTGAAAGGAAAAAATGGACATTTTAATTTTTCCAACAAAATTTTTCTTTTAGCATCAATTTTTTCATTTTTGCATGGGCAACAGGATAAAATGGACCCTAAAATTTGTTGGGCAATTTCTCCTGAGTACACAGATACCTCATATGTGGTCATAAACCACTGTTTGGGCGCACGGCAGGGCTCAGAAAGGAAGGAGCGCCATTTGACTTTTTGAATGGAAAATATGCTGGAATATTTAGCGGTTGCCATGTCGCATTTGGAGAGTCCCTGTGTGCCTAAACATTGGAGCTCCCCCACAAGTGACCCCATTTTGGAAACTAGACCCCCCAAGGAACTTATCTAGATGCAGAGTGAGCACTTTGAACCCCTAGGTGCTTCACAAATTGATCCGTAAAAAAAAGAAAGTACTTTTTTTTTTCACAAAAATTTTCTTTTAGCCTCAGTTTTTTCATTTTCACATGGGCAACAGTATAAATTGGATCCTAAAATTTGTTGGGCAATTTCTCCTGAGTACACAGATACCTCATATGTGGTCATAAACCACTGTTTGGGCGCACGGCAGGGCTCAGAAGGGAAGGAGCGCCATTTGACTTTTTGAATGGAAAATTAGCTCCAGTCGTTAGCGGACACCATGTCATGTTTGGAGAGCCCCTGTATGCCTAAACTTTGGAGCTCCCCCACAAATGACCCCATTTTGGAAACTAGACCCCCTAAGAAACTTATGCAGATGCACAGTGAGCACTTTGAACCCCCAGGTGCTTCACAAAACTTTATAACGCAGAGCCGTGAAAATAAAAAATCATTTTTTTTTCTCAAAAAATGATTATTTAGCCCCATATTTTTTATTTTCACAATGGTTACAGGAGAAATTGGACCCCAAAAGTTGTTGTCTAATTTGTCCTAAGTACGCTAGTACCTCACATGTGGGGGAGAACCACTGTTTGGGCACACGTCAGGGCTTGGAAAGGATGTAGTGACGCTTTGAAATGCCGACTTGATGGAATGGTCTGCGGGCGGGCAGAGCCCCTGATGTGCCTAAACAGTAGAAACCCCCCACAAGTGACCACATTTTGTAAACTAGACCCCTCAAGGAACTTAACTAGATGTGTGGTGAGCACCTTGAACCCCACGTGCTTCACAGAAGTTTGTAATGCAGAGCCGTGAAAATAAAAAATCATTTTTTTCCTCAAAAACTGATTTTTTTTAACCCGCAATTTTTTATTTTCACAAGGGTAACAGGAGAAATTGGACCACAAAAGTTGTTGTACAGTTTGTCCTGAGTACACTGGTACCCCATATGTGGGGGGGAACCACTGTTTTGGCGCATGGGAGAGCACAGAAGGGAAGGAGCGCCATTTTGGAATGCAGACTTGATGGAATGTTCTGTGGGCGTCATGTTGCCTTTGCAGAGCCCCTGATGTGCCTAAACAGTAGAAACCCCCCACAAGTTATTATTATTATTATTATTATTTATTTCTATAGCACCATTGATTCCATGGTGCTGTACATGAGAAGGGGTTACATACAAATTACAGGTATCACTTACAGTAAACAAACTAACAATGACAGACTGATACAGAGGGGAGAGGACCCTGCCCTTTCGGGCTTACATTCTACAGGATTGTGAGGCAGGAGACAGTAGGTCGGGGGGTTGCAGCAGTTCCGGTGTTGGTTGAGGCAATATCTCCGGTAGTGGTGAGGAGGTAGCAGGGTCATTGCAGGCTGTAGGCTTACATTCTACAGGATTGTGAGGCAGGAGACAGCAGGTTGGTGGGTTGCAGCAGTTCCAGTGTTGGTTGAGGAGATATCTCCGGTAGTGGTGAGGAGACAGCGGGGATCATTGCAGGCTGTAGGCTTTCCTGAAGAGATGGGTTTTCAGGTTCCGTCTGAAGGATCCGAATGTGTTTGATAGTCGGACGTGTTGGGGCAAAGAATTCCAGAGGATGGGGGATATTCGGGAGAAGTCTTGGAGGCGGTTGGGTGAGGAGCGAATAAGTGTGGAGGAGAGAAGGATGTCTTGGGAGGATCGGAGATTACGTGAGGGAAGATATCGGGAGATTAGTTCAGAGATATAAGGAGGAAACAGATTATAGATGGCCTTGTAGGTCAGTATTAGTAATTTGAACTGGATACGCTGAGGGAATGGGAGCCAGTGAAGAGATTTGCAGAGGGGAGAAGCGGAGTAGTAGCGAGGAGAGAGGTGAATTAGTCGTGCAGCAGAGTTAAGGATGGACTGGAGAGGTGCGAGGGTGTTAGCAGGGAGGCCAGAGAAAAGGGTGTTGCAGTAGTCGAGGCGGGAGATGATGAGGGAGTGCACAATCATTTTAGTAGATTGAGGGTTGAGGAAAGGACGGATTCTTCAAATATTTTTGAGCTGAAGGCGACAGGAGGTAGAAAGAGCTTGGATGTGCGGTTTGAAGGACAGGGCAGAGTCAAGGGTTACTCCGAGGCAGCGGACTTCTGGTACGGGGGAAAGCGTGATGTCGTTAATTGTGATCGATAGGTCAGGTAAGGAAGATCTGTGGGATGGGGGAAAGATTATGAGTTCAGATTTGTCCACATTGAGTTTGAGGAAGCGGGAGGAGAAGAAGGAGGATATGGCTGATAGACACTCCGGGATTCTGGATAGCAGAGAGGTGATGTCTGGGCCAGAGAGGTAGATCTGAGTGTCATCAGCGTAAAGGTGGTACTGGAATCCGTGGGACTTTATGAGTTGCCCCAGGCCAAGTGTATAGAATGAGAAGAGTAGGGGTCCTAGAACAGATCCTTGGGGGACTCCAACGGAGAGAGGGTGGGACGAGGAGGTAGTGTGTGAGTGGGAGACGCTGAATGTGTGAAAGTGACCCCATTTTGGAAACTAGACCCCCCAAGGAGCTTATCTAGATGTGTAGTGAGCACTTTGAACCCCCAAGGGCTACACAGAAGTTTATAACGCCGGGCCATGAAAATAAAAATATCATATTTTTTCCACAAACATGATCTTTTAGTCCCCAATTTTTTTATTTTCCCAAGGGTAACAGGAGAAATTAGACCTCAAAAGTTGTTGTCCAATTTGTCCTGAGTAAGCTGATATCCCATATGTGAGAGAAAACTACTGTATGGGCACACTTCGGGGCTCGGAAGGGAAGTAGTGACGTTTTAAAATGCCGACTTGATGGAATGGTCTGCGGGCGTCATGTTACGTTTGCAGAGTCCCTGATGTGCCTAAACAGTATAAACTCCCCACAAGTGACCCCATTTTGGAAACTAGACCCCGCAAGGAACTTATCTAGATGTGTGGTGAGCACTTTGAACCCCCAAGTTCTTCACAGAAGTTTATAACGCAGAGCCGTGAAAATAAAAAATCATTTTTTTTCCACAAAAATAACTTTTTTAGTCCCCAATTTTTTTTTTCCAACAGTAACAGGAGAAATTAGACCCCCAAAGTTGTTGTGCAATTTTTCCCGAGTACGCTGATACCCCATATGTGGGGGTAAACCACTGTTTGGGCACACGTCGGGGCTTGGAATAAAGGGAGCACTGTTTGACTTTTTGAACGCAAAATTTGCAGGAATCAATGGTGGCGCCATGTCGCGTATGGAGACCCCCTGATGTACCTAAATAGTGGAAACCCCTCAATTCTAACTCCAACCCTAACCCCAACACACCCCTAATCCCCAACCCTAACCCCTACACACCCCTAACCCTAATACAAACCCTAACCATAACCCTAACCCCAACACACCCCTAACCCTAATCCCAACTCTAACCATAAACCTAACCACAAGCTAACCCTAATCCCAACCCTAACCCCAAAACACCCCTAACGCTTATCCCAACCCTAACCCTAATCCCAACCCTAACCCTAATTCCAACCCTAACCCTAATTCCAACCCTAACCCTAATTCCAACCCTTACCCTAGTTCTAACCCTTACCCTAGTTCTAAACCTAAGGCTGGGTTCATATTGCGTTTTACCAGCCCGTTCAACACGTAGCGTTGACGGGCTGGTAACGGTATAGCATAACGCGATCGCGTTATGCTATACCTGCTAGTGCAGAGGAATCAGCGATGATTCATCTGTGCTAGCGGTGATGGAGCCCAGACGCTGCAGCCCGCGTCCAAGGCTCCGTCACTGAATGACGACACGTCGCGAACGCATGCCGCTTCATGGCATGCGTTGCGATGCGCACACAAATGGGGTGAATGGCAGCGTTAACGGACTGCGTTATACCGCGGTGAAACGCAGTCCATCTAACGGACTGCCATAATGCAATATGAACCCAGCCTGACCCTAAGGCCCCGTGCACACGTTGCGGATTCACTTGCGGATTTTTCTAAAATCCGCAGGTAAAACGACCTGCCTTTTACCTGCGTATTTAGCGCGGATTTGCTGCGGTTTTACGCCTATAATGGAATAGGTGTAAAATCGCTGCGGAATCCGCACAAAGAATTGACATGCTGCGGATTTAAAACCGCAGCAAATCCGCGCTGAAAAATCTGCAGCATGTGCACAGCGTTTTTTTTTACCATTTATTTGCATTGTACTATACATGGTTTCTGGATCTTCTGTGGATCCGCAGCGCCAAATCCGCTGCGGATCCGCAGCAAAATCCGCTGCTGATCCGCAGCAAAATCCGCTGCGGATCAGCAGCGAAATCAGCTGCGGATCAGCAGCGAAATCAGCTGCGGATCAGCAGCGAAATCAGCTGCTGATCCGCAGCTAAATCAGCAGCGGATCAGCAGCGAAATCAGCTGCGGATGAGCAGCGAAATCCGCTGCGGATCAGCAGCGAAATCCGCTGCGGATCAGCAGCGAAATCCGCTGCGGATCAGCAGCGAAATCCGCTGCGGATCAGCAGCGAAATCCGCTGCGGATCAGCAGCGAAATCCGCTGCGGATCAGCAGCGAAATCCGCTGCGGATCAGCAGCGAAATCCGCTGCGGATCAGCAGCGAAATCCGCTGCGAATCAGCAGCGAAATCCGCTGCGGATCAGCAGCGAAATCCGCTGCGGACCAGCAGCGAAATCAGCTGCGGATCCGCAGCAAAATCCGCAACGTGTGCACAGGGCCTAATAGGAAAAAAAAAAAAATTCTTTATTATTTTTCCCTACCTATGACAGGGGGGGTTCACTTACTTTTTTTTATTTTAATCACTGTGACAGTTTATCACAGTGATCAAAATAAATTTTTTGACTATGCAGGGCGCACTGCGCATGCGCCCGCCAGTTTCCAAGATGGCGGCGCCCATGAAGAATCCCGGGCAGCCGCCGGGCAGGATCCAGGGACATCGGTGGACCGGGAGAGGTGAGTATGGGGGTCGGAAGTGAGGGGGTGGGATCGGAAGGTGGGGGCAGCGGAGGCCAGGACGAGGGGAGCTTTTAGTGACGGCGGTGACCGACCGCTGCCATCTTTCGGTGGCGGCGGCCGATCGCCGCCGTGAATCCGTGTGGGGGGGACAGGGCTCGGTGTCCAGCCATGGCAGATGCTATTGCGGGATCGGCCATGGCTGGATTGTAATATTTCACCAATTATATTGGTGAAATATTACAGATTGCTCTGATTGGCTGTTTCACTTTTAACAGCCAATCAGAGCGATCGTGGCCACGGGGGGGTTAAGCCAACCCCCCTGTGGTGAAGCACAAAGGGTCCTGTGCCGGCGGGTCGGGTGATCTTTCAGTGACCCCGGTCACCCGACCCGCAGGGACGCGATCCTTTCATGACGCCACATAGGCGTCATGGGTCGGATTGGCACTGATTTTCATGACGCCTACGTGTCGTCATGGGTCGGGAAGGGGTTAACAAAACTTTGTTGATATAGTCATGTGTGGATTACCGTATTTGTGATTTTGATGTGTTTTCACAGCAGAAGCACACATGCTCTTTTTTATCTGTGGGATGTTTTGCATTTAATGCAATTCTATTAGGATATCCAGCATCTAAAACTCATCGCACAAAAGAACAAGTGACATGTTGTGGATTTCACGTAGGCATTGTAAAAAAAAAAAAAAATAATGAAATAAAGAGAACACTGGGGTATTTCTATAAATCCCATCCACTTTGCTGGAACTGCAAGACACGGAGGTCTTTTTGCCCAGTAAAAATACACAGTGTTAAAAATGCACCAAGAACCTTATTGTGGAACTTAATCCTTAGTGTCCTGTTGCAATTTACACGTATACAGCACTAACAAGAGAAATTATTATGGAGAAGTTATATTTGAACTGGTAGCAGAAAAAAAAAAAAAAAAAACACCAACAGACCGGAAAACCCTTCTAGTCCACTAACATTATAAAGTTTCCATTTCGGGGCAAGTTTAACCCCTTTACGATATCTGCTATCTATGCGCAGTGCCACGAGAGGGCTTCCCCGCAAATCGCCGTACATGTACGGCATGATGGTCACGCCGGCGCGATCAAAAGTGGGCGTCAGTGCTATATAAAAAAGTCGCACCCTGCGTCACTTATCAAAGTTCAGCGGCTGCAGGGTGTGCGCACGGAGGTGGCGCAAAGGGGGCTGAGAGAACGAGTGTTGATCGGTGAACTGCGTCACCAATCAATGCTCGGCGGCTGCTAAATGTTTTTTTTTTGCTATCTTCTTTCTTCTGTCTTCTTTCTTCAGCACTACAAGGCCCAGCACAGGAGGAGATCTGATAGTATGACCGTTCTACAGGAATCCTCAGCAAGTGTGAGGACCCCTGCAGAACGGTCACACACAGGTCAGAGGCAGGTGAGACAGGTCACAGAGCGGTCATATCGCTGCTGTGACCTGTGATTGGTGGGATCCATCATAACATGATCCCACCAATCAGAGCTCTCCTGGTTATCCTGGCAACATGCCTAGGATCGGAGATCACAGCTCCGATCCTAGGCAGGCCTCAGCCAGGTCAGCAGCCAGGTTGCCTGCAGGGCACAGCGCGGTCACACAGCGGTCACACCGCAGCTGTTCCCTGTGATTGGCGCGATCGACGATGACATCGATCGCTCCAATCAGCTCCTGCAGGCCCTGCTGGGCCTGTCCTGAGCCTCTTTAACAGGATCGGTGTTATTACAGCACCGATTAAGCAAGTCAGCAGCAAGGCACAGCGCGGTAATACTGCTGCTGTGCCCTGCGATTGGCGCGATCGACGATTACTTCGATCGCGCCAATCAGCTCCTTCAGACCCTGCTAGGCCTGTCCTAGGTTCCGGCCTAGGATCGGTGCTATTACAGCACCGATCCAGTAGGAACCGGCAGGGTGCGACTTTTTTATATAGCACTCCGACACTGATAGCGAGGTAGAGGATCCCACATTTCTTTATTTCTCTGATTCTTCTGAATTTTTATTGTTAAACCAGAGAGTTATGTGACACAAAATAGTTAATAAATAACATTGCCCACATGTCTACTTTACATCAGCACAATTTTGGGAACAACCTTTTTTTCTTGTTAGGAAGTTATAAGGGTTAAAAGTTGACCAAAGATTTCTCATTTTTACAGCAAAATTTACAAAACAATTATTTTTACGGACCACCTCACATTTGAAGTCACTTTGAGGGTCTATATGGCAGAAAATACCCAAAAGTGACACCATTATAAAAACTGCACCCCTCAAGCTACTCAAAACTACATTCAAGAAGATTATTAACCCTTCAGGTGCTTCACAGGAACTAAAGCAACGTGGAAGGAAAAAATGGACATTTTAATTTTTCCAACAAAATTTTTCTTTTAGCATCAATTTTTTCATTTTTGCATGGGCAACAGGATAAAATGGACCCAAAATTTGTTGGGCAATTTCTCCTGAGTACACAGATACCTCATATGTGGTCATAAACCACTGTTTGGGCGCACGGCAGGGCTCAGAAGGGAAGGAGCGCCATTTGACTTTTTGAATGGAAAATATGCTGGAATATTTAGCGGTTGCCATGTCGCATTTGGAGAGTCCCTGTGTGCCTAAACATTGGAGCTCCCCCACAAGTGACCCCATTTTGGAAACTAGACCCCCCAAGGAACTTATCTAGATGCAGAGTGAGCACTTTGAACCCCTAGGTGCTTCACAAATTGATCCGTAAAAAAAAGAAAGTACTTTTTTTTTCACAAAAATTTTCTTTTAGCCTCAGTTTTTTCATTTTCACATGGGCAACAGGATACAATGGATCCTAAAATTTGTTGGGCAATTTCTCCTGAGTACACCGATACCTCATATGTGGTCATAAACCACTGTTTGGGCGCACGGCAGGGCTCAGAAGGGAAGGAGCGCCATTTGACTTTTTGAATGGAAAATATGCTGGAATATTTAGCGGTTGCCATGTCGCATTTGGAGAGTCCCTGTGTGCCTAAACATTGGAGCTCCCCCACAAGTGACCCCATTCTGGAAACTAGACCCCCCAAGGAACTTATCTAGATGCAGAGTGAGCACTTTGAACCCCCAGGTGCTTCACAAATTGATCCGTAAAAAAAAGAAAGTACTTTTTTTTTTCGCAAAAATTTTCTTTTAGCCTCAGTTTTTTCATTTTCACATGGGCAACAGTATAAAATGGATCCTAAAATTTGTTGGGCAATTTCTCCTGAGTACACCGATACCTCATATGTGGTCATAAACCACTGTTTGGGCGCACGGCAGGGTTCAGAAGGGAAAGAGCGCCATTTGACTTTTTGAATGGAAAATATGCTGGAATATTTAGCGGATGCCATGTCGCATTTGGAGAGTCCCTGTGTGCCTAAACATTGGAGCTCCCCCACAAGTGACCCCATTTTGGAAACTAGACCCCCCCAAGGAACTTATCTAGATGCAGAGTGAGCACTTTGAACCCCCAAGTGCTTCACAAATTGATCCGTAAAAAAAAGAAAGTACTTTTTTTTTTTCACAAATATTTTCTTTTAGCCTCAGTTTTTTCATTTTCACATGGGCAACAGTATAAAATGGATCCTAAAATTTGTTGGGCAATTTCTCCTGAGTACACAGATACCTCAGATGTGGTCATAAACCACTGTTTGGGCGCACGGCAGGGCTCAGAAGGGAAGGAGCGCCATTTGACTTTTTGAATGGAAAATTAGCTCCAGTCGTTAGACACCATGTCATGTTTGGAGAGCCCCTGTATGCCTAAACTTTGGAGCTCCCCCACAAATGACCCCATTTTGGAAACTAGACCCCCTAAGAAACTTATGCAGATGCACAGTGAGCACTTTGAACCCCCAGGTGCTTCACAAAACTTTATAACGCAGAGCCGTGAAAATAAAAAAAAACATTTTTTTTTCTCAAAAAATGATTATTTAGCCCCATATTTTTTATTTTCACAATGGTTACAGGAGAAATTGGACCCCAAAAGTTGTTGTCTAATTTGTCCTAAGTACGCTAGTACCTCACATGTGGGGAGAGAACCACTGTTTGGGCACACGTCAGGGCTTGGAAAGGATGTAGTGACGCTTTGAAATGCCGACTTGATGGAATGGTCTGCGGGCGGGCAGAGCCCCTGATGTGCCTAAACAGTAGAAACCCCCCACAAGTGACCACATTTTGTAAACTAGACCCCTCAAGGAACTTAACTAGATGTGTGGTGAGCACCTTGAACCCCCACGTGCTTCACAGAAGTTTGTAATGCAGAGCCGTGAAAATAAAAAATCATTTTTTTCCTCAAAAACTGATTTTTTTTAACCCGCAATTTTTTATTTTCACAAGGGTAACAGGAGAAATTGGACCACAAAAGTTGTTGTACAGTTTGTCCTGAGTACACTGGTACCCCATATGTGGGAGGGAACCACTGTTTTGGCGCATGGGAGAGCACAGAAGGGAAGGAGCGCCACTTTGGAATGCAGACTTGATGGAATGTTCTGTGTGCGTCATGTTGCCTTTGCAGAGCCCCTGATGTGCCTAAACAGTAGAAACCCCCCACAAGTGACCCCATTTTGGAAACTAGACCCCCCAAGGAGCTTATCTAGATGTGTAGTGAGCACTTTGAACCCCCAAGGGCTACACAGAAGTTTATAACGCCGGGCCATGAAAATAAAAAAATCATATTTTTTCCACAAACATGATCTTTTAGTCCCCAATTTTTTTATTTTCCCAAGGGTAACAGGAGAAATTAGACCTCAAAAGTTGTTGTCCAATTTGTCCTGAGTACGCTGATATCCCATATGTGGGAGAAAACTACTGTATGGGCACACTTCGGGGCTCGGAAGGGAAGTAGTGACGTTTTGAAATGCCGACTTGATGGAATGGTCTGCGGGCGTCATGTTACGTTTGCAGAGTCCCTGATGTGCCTAAACAGTATAAACTCCCCACAAGTGACCCCATTTTGGAAACTAGACCCCGCAAGGAACTTATCTAGATGTGTGGTGAGCACTTTGAACCCCCAAGTTCTTCACAGAAGTTTATAACGCAGAGCCGTGAAAATAAAAAATCATTTTTTTTCCACAAAAATAACATTTTTAGTCCCCAATTTTTTTTTTCCAACAGTAACAGGAGAAATTAGACCCCCAAAGTTGTTGTGCAATTTTTGCCGAGTACGCTGATACCCCATATGTGGGGGTAAACCACTGTTTGGGCACACGTCGGGGCTTGGAATAAAGGGAGCACTGTTTGACTTTTTGAACGCAAAATTTGCAGGAATCAATGGTGGCGCCATGTCGCGTATGGAGACCCCCTGATGTACCTAAATAGTGGAAACCCCTCAATTCTAACTCCAACCATAACCCCAACACACCCCTAACCCCAACCCTAACCCCTACACACCCCTAACCCTAATACAAACCCTAACCATAAACCTAACCCCAACACACCCCTAACCCTAATCCCAACCCTAACCCCAAAACACCCCTAACACTTCTCCCAACCCTAACCCTAATCCCTACCCTAACCCTAATTCCAACCCTAACCCTAATTCCAACCCTAACCCTAATTCCGACCCTTACCCTAGTTCTAACCCTTACCCTAGTTCTAACCCTAAGGCTGGGTTCATATTGCGTTTTACCAGCCCGTTCAACACGTAGCGTTGACGGGCTGGTAACGGTATAGCATAACGCAATCGCGTTATGCTATACCCGCTAGTGCAGAGGAATCAGCGATGATTCATCTGTGCTAGCGGTGATGGAGCCCAGACGCTGCAGCCTGCGTCCAAGGCTCCGTCACTGAATGACGACACGTCGCGAACGCATGCCGCTTCATGGCATGCGTTGCGATGCGCACACAAAAGGGGTGAATGGCAGCGTTAACGGACTGCGTTATACCGCGGTGAAACGCAGTCCATCTAACGGACTGCCATAATGCAATATGAACCCAGCCTGACCCTAAGGCCCCGTGCACACGTTGCGGATTCACTTGCGGATTTTTCTAAAATCCGCAGGTGAAACGACCTGCCTTTTACCTGCGTATTTAGCGCGGATTTGCTGCGGTTTTACGCCTATAATGGAATAGGTGTAAAATCGCTGCGGAATCCGCACAAAGAATTGACATGCTGCGGATTTAAAACCGCAGCAAATCCGCGCTGAAAAATCTGCAGCATGTGCACAGCGTTTTTTTTTACCATTTATTTGCATTGTACTGTACATGGTTTCTGGATCTGCTGTGGATCCGCAGCGCCAAATCCGCTGCGGATCCGCAGCAAAATCCGCTTGCTGATCCGCAGCAAAATCCGCTGCGGATTAGCAGCAAAATCAGCTGCGGATCCGCAGCTGATTTCGCTGCTGATTTCGCTGCTGATCCGCAGCGAAATCAGCAGCGAATCAGCAGCAAAATCAGCTGAGGTTCAGCAGCGAAATCAGCTGCGGATCAGCAGCGAAATCAGCTGCGGATCAGCAGCGAAATCAGCTGCGGATCAGCAGCGAAATCCGCTGCGGATCAGCAGCGAAATCCGCTGCGGATCAGCAGCGAAATCCGCTGCGGATCAGCAGCGAAATCCGCTGCGGATCAGCAGCGAAATCCGCTGCGGATCAGCAGCGAAATCCGCTGCGGATCAGCAGCGAAATCAGCTGCGGATCCGCAGCAAAATCCGCAACGTGTGCACAGGGCCTAATAGGAAAAAAAAAAAAATTCTTTATTATTTTTCCCTACCTATGACAGGGGGGGTTCACTTACTTTTTTTTATTTTGATCACTGTGACAGTTTATCACAGTGATCAAAATACATTTTTTGACTATGCAGGGCGCACTGCGCATGCGCCGGCCGCACTGCGCATGCGCCGGCCGGCGGGCGCACTGCGCATGCGCCCGCCGGTTTCCAAGATGGCGGCGCCCATGAAGAATCCCGGGCAGCCGCCGGGAAGGATCCAGGGACATCGGTGGACCGGGAGAGGTGAGTATGGGGGTCGGAAGTGAGGGGGGTGGGATCGGAAGGTGGGGGCAGCGGAGGCCAGGACGAAGGGAGCTTTTAGTGACGGCGGAGACCGACCGCTGCCATCTTTCGGTGGCGGCGGCCGATCGCCGCCGTGAATCCGTGTGGGGGGGACAGGGCTCGGTGTCCAGCCATGGCAGATGCTATTGCAGGATCGGCCATGGCTGGATTGTAATATTTCACCAATTATATTGGTGAAATATTACAGATTGCTCTGATTGGCTGTTTCACTTTTAACAGCCAATCAGAGCGATCGTGGCCACGGGGGGGTTAAGCCAACCCCCCTGTGGTGAAGCACAAAGGGTCCTGTGCCGGCGGGTCAGGTGACCTTTCAGTGACCCCGGTCACTCGACCCGCAGGGACGCGATCCTTGCATGACGCCACATAGGCGTCATGGGTCGGATTGGCACTGATTTTCATGACGCCTACGTGGCGTCATGGGTCGGGAAGGGGTTAACAAAACTTTGTTGATATAGTCATGTGTGGATTACCGTATTTGTGATTTTGATGTGTTTTCACAGCAGAAGCACACATGCTCTTTTTTATCTGTGGGATGTTTTGCATTTAATGCAATTCTATTAGGATATCCAGCATCTAAAACTCATCGTACAAAAGAACAAGTGACATGTTGTGGATTTCACGTAGGCATTGTAAAAAAAAAAATAATGAAATAAAGAGAACACTGGGGTATTTCTATAAATCCCATCCACTTTGCTGGAACTGCAAGACACGGAGGTCTTTTTGCCCAGTAAAAATACACAGTGTTAAAAATGCACCAAGAACCTTATTGTGGAACTTAATCCTTAGTGTCCTGTTGCAATTTACACGTATACAGAGCTAACAAGAGAAATTATTATGGAGAAGTTATATTTGAACTGGTAGCAGAAAAAAAAAAAAAAAAAAAAAACACCAACAGACCGGAAAACCCTTCTAGTCCACTAACATTATAAAGTTTCCATTTCGGGGCAAGTTTAACCCCTTTACGACATCTGCTATCTATGCGCAGTGCCACGAGAGGGCTTCCCCGCAAATCGCCGTACATGTACGGCATGATGGTCACGCCGGCGCGATCAAAAGTGGGCGTCAGTGCTATATAAAAAAGTCGCACCCTGCGTCACTTATCAAAGTTCAGCGGCTGCAGGGTGTGCGCACGGAGGTGGAGCAAAGGGGGCTGAGAGAACGAGTGTTGATCGGTGAACTGCGTCACCAATCAATGCTCGGCGGCTGCTAAATGTTTTTTTTTTGCTATCTTCTTTCTTCTGTCTTCAGCACTACAAGGCCCAGCACAGGAGGAGATCTGATAGTATGATCGTTCTACAGGAATCCTCAGCAAGTGTGAGGACCCCTGCAGAACGGTCACACACAGGTCAGAGGCAGGTGAGACAGGTCACAGAGCGGTCATATCGCTGCTGTAACCTGTGATTGGTGGGATCCATCATAACATGATCCCACCAATCAGAGCTCTCCTGGTTATCCTGGCAACATGCCTAGGATCGGAGATCACAGCTCCGATCCTAGGCAGGCCTCAGCCAGGTCAGCAGCCAGGTCGCCTGCAGGGCACAGCGCGGTCACACAGCGGTCACACCGCAGCTGTTCCCTGTGATTGGCGCGATCGACGATGACATCGATCGCTCCAATCAGCTCCTGCAGGCCCTGCTGGGCCTGTCCTGAGCCTCTTTAACCCCTTACTGCCATCGGACGTACTATCCCGTCCATGGTACCTGGGCCCGTATGACCGGGGACGGGATAGTACGTCATAGGCGATCAGCTGCGCTCCTGAGGGGAGCGCAGCTAATCGCCGCCGGGTGTCAGCTGATTATCACAGCTGACACCCATGACTGTGTGTCAGGAGCGGTCACGGACCGCTCCCGGCACATTAACCCCTTGCAAACCGCGATCAAACATGATCGCGGTGTACTGGGGGCACAGGGGAGGATCGCGCAGGGTGGGGGCTCCCTGCGCGCCCCCCAGAGACCCTCAGAGCAGCGCGATGTGATCGCGCTGTTCTGAGGGCTTCCTCCCTCCCAGGACCCGGATCCAAGATGGCGCCGGGGTCCTGGAGGGAGGCGGCTACCTCAGTGCCTGCCGAGAGCAGGCACTGAGAAGCCTGCATCTATGCCTGTGCGATCGCTGGTGTGACAGAGTGCTGTGCACACTGTCACACCAGCGATCTGATAAAATACTGTGATGTCCCACCCTGGGACAAAGTAAAAAAAGTTATAAAAGTAAAAATAAACATGTGTAAAAAAAAAATCCAAAATAGATAAAAAAAAAAAAAAAATATTCCCCAATAAATTCACTTCTTCCTGTAAATAAAAAAAACAAAACAATAAAAGTACACATATTTGGTACCGCCGTGTCCGTAACGACCCCCCCTATAAAATTGTCCCACTAGTTAACCCCTTTAGTGAACCCCTTAAAAAAAAAAAAAAAAAAACGAAGCAAAAAATCAATGCTTTATCATCATACAGCCGAACAAAAAGTGGAATAACGCGCGATCAAAAAGACCGATATAAAAAAACATGGTACCGCTGAAAACGTCATCTTGTCCCGCAAAAAACGAGCCGTCATACAGCATCATCAGCGAAAAAATAAAAAAGTTATAGCTCGCAGAATAAAGCGATGCAAAAATAATTATTTTTTATATAAAATTGTTTTTATTCTATAAAAGCGACAAAACATGAAAAAATGATATAAATAAGGTATCGCCATAATCGTACTGACCCGAAAATAAAACTGCTTTATCAATTTTACCACACGCGGAACGGTATAAACGCCTCCCCAAAAGAAATTCATGAATTGCTGATTTTTGTTCATTCTAACCTCCCAAAAATCGAAATAAAAAGCGATCAAAAAACGTCACGTGCTCAAAAATGGTACCAATAAAAACGTCAACTCGTCCCGCAAAAAATAAGACCTCACATGACTCTGTGGGCCAAAATATGCAAAAATTATAGCTCTCAAAATGTGATGATGCAAAAACTATTTTTGCAATAAAAAGCGTCTTTTAGCGTGACAGCTGCCAATCATAAAAACCCGCTATAAATAGTAAATCAAACCCCCCTTTATCACCCCTTAGTAAGGGAAAAATAATAAAATTAAAAAGTATTTATTTCCATTTTCCCATTAGGGTTAGGGTTGCGGCTAAAGTTAGGGTTGGCGCTAAAGTTAGGATTAGGGTTAGGGTTGGGATTAGGGGTGTGTTAGGGTTAGGTTTGTGGTTAGGGTTGGGACTAGGGTTAGGGGTGTGTTGGGGTTAGGGTTGGAGTTAGAATTGGGGGGTTTCCGCTGTTTAGGCACATCAGGGGCTCTCCAAATGTGACATGGCGTCTGATCTCAATTCCAGCCAATTCTGCGTTGAAAAAGTCAAACAGTGCTCCTTCACTTCTCAGCTCTGCCATGCGTCCAAACAGTAGTTTATCCCCACATATGGGGTATCAGCGTACTCTGGACCCCAAGAGTTATTGTGCAATTTGTCCTATTTCTTCTGCTACCCTTGGGAAAATAAAAAACTGGGGGCGAAAATATCATTTTTGTACAAAAAAAAATATTTTTTTGTTTTTACGGCTGTACATTATAAACTTCTGTGAAGCACTTGGGGCTTCATAGCGCTCACCACACATCTAGATAAGTTCCTTGTGGGGTCTATTTTCCAAAATGGGGTCACTTGTTGGGGATTTCCACTGTTTAGGCGCATCAGGGGCTCTCCAAATGCGACATGACGCCCCCAGACCATTCCATCAAAGTCTGCAATCCAAAACGTCACTACTTCCCTTCCGAGCCCCGACGTGTACCCATACAGTAGTTTTCTCCCACATATTGGATATCAGCGTACTCAGGACAAATTGGACAACAACTTTTGGGGTCCAATTTCTCCTGTTACCCTTGTAAAAATAAAATATTGGGGCAAAAAAATCATTTTGCAAAAAAAAAAAGGATTTTTTATTTTTACGGCTGTGCGTTATAAACTTCTGTGAAGCACTTCGGGTTCAAAGTGCTCACCACACATCAGACAAGTTCCTTGTGGGTCTATTTTCCAAATGGGGTCACTTGTGGGGGTTTCCACTGTTTAGGCGCATCAGGGCTCTCCAAATGCGACATGACGCCCCCAGACCATTCCATCAAAGTCTGCAATCCAAAACGTCACTACTTCCCTTCCGACCTGACGTGCGCCCATACAGTAGTTTTCTCCCACATATTGGGTATCAGCGTACTCAGGACAAATTGGACAACAACTTTTGGGTTCCAATTTCTTCTGTTACCCTTGTGAAAATAAATATTGGGGCGAAAAAATCATTTTTGTAAAAAAAAAAAAGATTTTTTATTTTACGGCTGTACGTTATAAACTTTGTGAAGCACTTCGGGGTTCAAAGTGCTCACCACACATCTAGATAAGTTCCTTGGGGGTCTATTTCCAAAATGGGTCATTTGGGGGGTTTCCACTGTTTAGGCGCATCAGGGGCTCTCCAAATGCGACATGACGCCCCCAGACCATTCCATCAAAGTCTGCAAATCCAAAACGTCACTACTTCCCTTCCGAGCCTGACGTGCGCCCATACAGTGTTTTCCCCCCACATATTGGGTATCAGCGTACTCAGGACAAATTGGACAACAACTTTTGGTCCATTTCTTTGTTACCCTTGTGAAAATAAAAATTGGGGGAAAAAATCATTTTTGTAAAAAAAAAAAAGATTTTTATTTTACGGCTGTACGTTATAAACTTTAGTGAACACCTGGGGGTTAAAAGTTCTCACCACACATCTAGAAAGTTCCTTGAGGGGTCTAGTTTCCAAAATGGCGTCATTTTGGGGGTTTCCACTGTTTAGGCAGATCAGGAGCTCTCCAAACAACATGGCGTCCAGCCAATTCTGCGTTGAAAAAGTCAGACGGGCTCCTTCCCTTCCGAAACTCTGCCGTGCACCCAAACAGTGGTTTACCCCCCACATATGGGGTATCAGCGCACTCAGGACAAATTGCACAACTAACTTTGGAGTCTTGTTACCCTTGGAAAAATAAAAATTGGGGTGAAAAGATCATTTTTGTGGAAAAAAATATGATTTTTAAATTTTCGGCTCTCGTTATAAACTTGTGTGAAGCACTTGGGGGTTCAAATTGCTCACCAAAGATCTAGAAAGTTCCTTAGGGGGTCTAGTTTCCAAAATGGGGTCATTGTGGGGGGTTTCCACTGTTTAGGCACATCAGGGGCTCTCAAATGCAACATGGGATCCATCAATCCACCAAGTTTGGTGGAAAAAGTCAAATGGTGCTCTTCCTTCCGAGCTCTGCCGTGCGCCCAAACAGTGTTCCCACCCACATATGGGGTATCAGCGTACTCAGGACAAATTGGACAACAACTTATTGGTCCAATTTCTCCTGTTACCCTTGAGAAAATAAAAAATTAGTGACTAAAATATAATTTTTGTGGGAAAAAAATAGGATTTTTTATTTTCATGCCCGGGCATTATAAACTTGTGTGAAGCACTTGGGGGTTCAAAGTGCTCACCAAAGATCTAGATAAGTTCCTTAGGGGGTATAGTTTCCAAAATGGGTCACTTGTGGGGGGTTTCCACTGTTTAGGCTCATCTGGGGCACTGCAAACGGAACATGACCCCCATCAACGTCTGCATTCCAAAACGTTACTACTTCCTTCCAAGCCCTGCCGTGCACCCAAACAGTTCCCCCCCCCACATATGGGGTATCAGCGTACTCAGGACAAATTGGACAACAACTTTTGGGTTCCAATTTCTTCTGTTACCCTTGTGAAAATAAAATATTGGGGGCAAAAAAATCATTTTTGTAAAAAAAAAAAAGATTTTTTATTTTTACGGCTGTACGTTATAAACTTCTGTGAAGCACTTCGGGGTTCAAAGTGCTCACCACACATCTAGATAAGTTCCTTGTGTGGTCTATTTGCCAAAATGGGGTCACTTGTGGGGGGTTTCCACTGTATAGGTGCATCAGGGGCTCTTCAAATGTGACATGACGCCCCCAGACCATTCCATCAAAGTCTGCAATCCAAAACGTCACTACTTCCCTTCCGAGCCCTGACGTGCGCCCATACAGTAGTTTTCTCCCACATATTGGGTATCAGCGTACTCAGGACAAATTGGACAACAACTTTTGGGTTCCAATTTCTTCTGTTACCCTTGTGAAAATAAAATATTGGGGACGAAAAAATCATTTTTGTAAAAAAAAAAAAGATTTTTTATTTTACGGCTGTACGTTATAAACTTTAGTGAAACACCTGGGGGTTAAAAGTTCTCACCACACATCTAGATAAGTTCCTTGAGGGGTCTAGTTTCCAAAATGGCGTCATTTATGGGGGTTTCCACTGTTTAGGCAGATCAGGAGCTCTCCAAACACGACATGGCGTCCAGCCAATTCTGCGTTGAAAAAGTCAGACGGCGCTCCTTCCCTTCCAAACTCTGCCATGCACCCAAACAGTGGTTTACCCCCACATATGGGGTATCAGCGCACTCAGGACAAATTGCACAATAACTTTTGGAGTCTTGTTACCCTTGGAAAAAATAAAAATTGGGGTGAAAAGATCATTTTTGTGGAAAAAATATGATTTTTAAATTTTACGGCTCTACGTTATAAACTTGTGTGAAGCACTTGGGGGTTCAAATTGCTCACCAAAGATCTAGAAAAGTTCCTTAGGGGGTCTAGTTTCCAAAATGGGGTCATTTGTGGGGGGTTTCCACTGTTTAGGCACATCAGGGGCTCTCCAAATGCAACATGGCATCCAATCTAGATTCCAGCCAATTTTGGTTGGAAAAAGTCAAATGGTGCTCCTTCCATTCCGAGCTCTGCCGTGCGCCCAAACAGTGGTTCCCACCCACATATGGGGTATCAGCGTACTCAGGACAAATTGGACAACAACTTATGTGGTCCAATTTCTCCTGTTACCCTTGAGAAAATAAAAAATTAGTGACTAAAATATAATTTTTGTGGGAAAAAAATAGGATTTTTTATTTTCATGCCCGGGCATTATAAACTTGTGTGAAGCACTTTGGGGTTCAAAGTGCTCACCAAAGATCTAGATAAGTTCCTTAGGGGGTATAGTTTCCAAAATGGGGTCACTTGTGGGGGGTTTCCACTGTTTAGGCTCATCTGGCACTGCAAACGGAACATGACCCCCATCAACGTCGAATTCCAAAACGTTACTACTTCCTTTCCAAGACCCTGCGTGCACCAAACAGTTTCCCCCCCACATATGGGTATCAGCGTACTCAGGACAAATTGACAAAACTTTTGGGGTCCAATTCTTGGAAATTTCAAAATTTGGGACTAAAAAATCATTTTTTGGAAAATTGTTTTTTTTTTTGTTCACACCAGGCATTATAAGCACTTTTGTGAATACACTTGGGAGTTCAAAGTGCTCACAACAGATCTAGATAAGTACCTTAGGGGTCTAGTTTCCAAAATGGTGTCACTTGTGGGTTTCCACTGTTTAGGCGCTCAGGGGCTCTCCAAACACGACATGGCGTCCAATCTCAATTCCGCCAATTTTAGTTTGAAAAAGTCAAAAGCGCTTCTTCCCTTTATGTACCCTGCCAGTTGTCCAAACAGTGGTTTTCTCCCACATATTGGGTATTGGCGTATCATGAGAATTGCATAAAAACTTATCTGACCATTTTCTCCTTTTACCCTTGTGAAATAAAAAAAAAGTTTGTAAAAGATCATTTTGTGGCTAAAAAGTTAAATATTCATTTTTCTTCCACGTGCTTTAGTTCTGTGAAGCACCTGAGGGTTAATAATCTTCTGAATGTGGTTTTGAGTACCTGAGGTGCAGTTTTTAGAATGGTGTCCTTTTGGGTATTTTCTGCTATTATAGACCCCTCAAAGTGACTTCAAATGAGAGTGGTCCTAAAAAAAATGGCTTTGTAATTTTGTTTAGAAATGAGAAATCGCTGGTCAACTTTTAACCTTATAACTTCCAAACAAAAAAAAATTTTGGTTCCAAAATTGTGCTGATGTAAAGTAGACATGTGGGAAATGTTATTTATTAACTATTTTGTGCGACATATTTCTCTGTTTTAAGGGAATAAAAATTCAAAGTTTGAAAATTGCAAAATTTTAAAAATTTTCGCCATATTTGCGTTTTTTTCAAAAATAAACGCAAGTTATATCGAAGAAATTTTACTTCTAACGTGAAGTACAATATGTCACGAGAAAACAATCTCAGAATCGCGAAGATCCGTTGAAGCGTTCCAGAGTTATAACCTCATAAAGAGACAGTGGTCAGAATTGTAAAAATTGGCCCGGTCATTAACGTGCAAACCACCCTTGGGGGTGAAGGGGTTAACAGGATCGGTGTTATTACAGCACCGATCCAGCAAGTCAGCAGCAAGGCACAGCGCGGTAATACTGCTGCTGTGCCCTGCGATTGGCACGATCGACGATTACTTAGATCGCGCCAATCAGCTCCTTCAGACCCTGCTAGGCCTGTCCTAGGTTCCGGCCTAGGATCGGTGCTATTACAGCACCGATCCAGTAGGAACCGGCAGGGTGCGACTTTTTTATATAGCACTCCGACACTGATAGCGAGGTAGAGGATCCCACATTTCTTTATTTCTCTGATTCTTCATCCTCATCCCCCCTTCTCGGGTCCTGCGGAACCACCACGCAGACTCCTCAGGACAGAAGATGAGGCATCTGCCACCATTCCAGAAGACGAAGCCGAACCAGCGCACCCCACTGCGGACCCCGTGTGGACCTCGCCCCCCGAAAATTACGAGCCACTGATTCCTGATTTTGTGGCAGAATCAGGAATCAAGTTTGACACCACCGGCCTCACAGAAATAGACTTTTTCAAAGTCTTTTTCTCTGAGGATTTTATTAACCTCATGGTGGAGCAAACAAATTTGTATGCTCGTCAATTTTTGGCGCAAAACCCCCGTTCATCATATTCTAACTGGTCTCCTGTAGACGAAGTTGAAATTATGCTGTTTTGGGGCCTGGTGACCTGGTCCTTCACACGGGGATCCTGAAGAAGCCAGAACTACGGCAATATTGGAGTGTTGATATTTTATATAACGCTCCGGTGTTCCGAATGGTCATGGCCCGGTCGCGTTTTGAGGCCATCCACAAATTCCTGCATTATAACGATAATGCACAGTGTCCCCCATGAGATGACCCTAACTTTGACCGTCTGTTCAAAGTTCAGCCGGTCATTGAACACTTCAACAAAAAGTTTGCTGAAGTGTACGTGCCTCAAAGGGACATCTGCGTGGATGAGTCCTTGGTTCATTTTTAAGGGACGGCTCGGATTCCATCAGTACTTGCCCAGCAAGAGGGCCAGGTACGTAATCAATTTCTACAAACTGTGTGAGAGTACCTCAGGGTACACTCACAAGTTTAGAGTTTATGAAGGAAAGGACAACAGGATTGAACCCCCTGAGTGTCCTCATGTCCTGGGAGTGAGTGGGAAAATTGTGTGGGATTTGGTGCACCCACTGCTGGATAAAGGTTATCTCCTCTACACCGATAACTTTTATTCCAGCATCCCACTCTACAAATCCCTCTTTGCGCAAGGTACCGCAGCCTGCGGTACCGTCCGCAAAAATCAGAGGGGCCTCCCGAAGATGCTGCTTGGGCAGATGCTCAGAAAGGGTGAGAGCAGAGCCCAATGTAGCAATGTAGTAGGTGGTCAAGTACAAGGACAAGACGGATGTCCTTCTCTTGACCACCATACACGGTGATGGCAGCGCCCTCGGCACTGTACGTGGTACCTCTACACAGGTCCGCAAACCGGACTGAACACTGGGGTACAATAAAAACATGGGGGGCGTTGATCTCTCTGATCAACTCCTCCAACCGTACAGTGCTTTGAGAAAGGCCAAGGTGTGGTACAAAAAGCTGGCCATGCACATCGTACAGATGGCAATGCTCAATGCTTTCTTGCTGTCACGATGTGCACGCCACACCAATACGTCGTACCTTCAGTTCCAGGAGGTAGTGATCAAGGCCCTGATGTTTGGAGCTCAGGAAGGAGCAGGCCCCAGTACTTCCGGAACTGAAGGTGCTCGTATTGTACCAGGTCAGCATTTCACGGGGGAGGTACCGCAAACTGGATAATAAGGTAAGTCACAAAAAAGGTGCTGAGTGTGTTAAAGGGGAATACGCAAGGACACCATTTATCAATGCGACACCTGCCCCAAAAAACATGGCCTGTGTATGAAGGATTGCTTCAAATTGAACCACACCTCCAAGCACTACTAATTTACAGGAAACTATAGATTAGTTCCAAAAAGGGGGCACATCTAGCGAAGTTTCTTGGGGGTCTAGTTTCTAAAATTATGTCACTTGTGGGGTTTTTTTTTTTTACTGTTTAGGCACATCAGGGGCTCTGCAAATGGAACATGACGCTCGCAGACCATTCCATCAAAATCTGCATTCAAAAACATCACTACTTCCCTTTCGAGCACCGTGTGCCCAAACAGTAATTTTCTCCCACATGTGGGATACCAGAGTACTCAGGACAAATTGGACAACAACTTTTGGGGTCCAATTTCTTCTGTTACCCTTGGGAAAATTAAAAATTGGGGACTAAAAGATCATATTTCTGGAAAAAAAATAGGATATTATATTTTCACGCCCGGTCGTTATAAGCTTCTGTTAAGCACTTGGGGGTTCAAAGTGCTAACCAAACATCTAGATAAGTTACTCAGGGGGTCTAGTTTCCAAAATGGGGTCACTTGTGGGGGGTTTCCACAGTTTAGGCACATCAGGGGCTCTCCAAACGCGACATGGTGTCCGATGTTAATTCCAACTAATTTCAGTTTGAAACAGTCAAACGGCGCTCCTTCCCTTCCGAGCCCTGCCGTGCGCCCAAACAGTGGTGCCCCCCCATATATGGGGTATCAGCATACTCAGGATAAATTGGAAAACAACTTTTGTGGTCCAATTTCTCCTGTTTCCCTTGTGAAAATAAAAAATTGGGGACTAAACGATCATGTTTATGGAAAAAATATGATTTTTTATTTTCACGCCTGGGCGTTATAAACGTCTGTGAAGCACTTGGGGGTTCAAAGTGCTCACCACACATCTAGAAAAGTTCCTTAGGGGTCTAGTTTCCAAAATGGGGTCAATTGTGGGGGGTTTCCACTGTTTAGGCACATCAGGGGCACTCCAAACACAACATGGTGTCCGATGTCAATTCCAACCAATTTTAGTTTGAAAAAGTCAAACGGCGCTCCTTCCCTTCCGTGCGCCCAAATAGTGGTCCCCCCCACATATGGGGTATCAGCGTACTCAGGACAAATTTGACAACAACTATTGGGATCCAATTTCTCCTTTTACCCTTGGGAAAATAAAAAAATTGTTGCTAAAAAATCATTTTTGTGACTAAAAAGTTAAATGTTCATTTTTTCCTTCCATGTTGCTTCTGCTCCTGTGAAACACCTGAAGGTTAATAAACTTCTTGAATGTGGTTTTGATCAGCTTGAGGGGTGTAGTTTTTAGAATGGTGTCACTTTTGTGTATGTTCTTCCATATAGACCCTTAAAAGTGACTTCAAATGTGAGGTGGTCCCTAAAAAAATGGCTTTGTAAATTTTGTTGTAAAAATGAGAAATCGCTGGTCAACTTTTAACCCTTATAACTTCCTAACAACAAAAAAATGTTGTTTCCAAAATTGTGCTGATGTAAAGTAGATATGTGGGAAATGTTACTTAGTAACTATTTTGTGTGACATATTTCTCTGTTTTAAGTAATTAAAAATTCAAAGTTTGAAAATTGCAAAATTTTCGCCATATTTCCATTTTTTTCAGAAATAAACGCAAGTTATATGGAAGAAATTTTACCACTTACATGAAGTACAATATGTCACGAGAAAACAAACTCAGAATCACGAAGATCCGTTGAAGCGTTCCAGAGTTATAACCTCATAAAGAGACAGTGGTCAGAATTGTAAAAATTGGCCCGGTCATTAACGTGCAAACCACCCTCGGGGGTGAAGGGGTTAAAAAAAATTGTAAAAAAATAATAATAAGTAAAGAACAAAAATAAAATATTAGTCCAATAAATAAATGTATGTAAAAACAAAAATAAGCAAACAAAATACATATATTGAGTATTGCTGCTTCTGGAACGACTTGACCTATAAAATGTTGACATTAATTAGCCCCTTCAGTGAACACTGTAAAATTAAAAAAAACAAAAACAAAACATTAGGCAAAAAATAATGCTTTTTTTTTTATCATACTGCTGAACGAAATACAACCTGTTCTCACATTTCCTAATAGCTCAGTGTATTATTAGGTTGATTCCCAAGTGAAAGGTCATTGGTTTGAAGTGGAATAAAACAATCAAATAGTCAAGATGCAAATAAAAATAGCAGCTCTGAAAACGTCATATTGCCCGCAAATAACAAGCCGCCATACAGCACCATCTGCTGAAAAGTAAAAAAAAGTTAGAGTTCTCAGAATAGAGCGATGTCAAAATAATTCTTTGTATAAAATAGTTTTTATTATGTAAAAATGCCAGTGTAATCATACTGATCCGAAGAGTAAAACTGCCTTATCAATTTTACTACACAGTGAACAGCATAATAAATAAAATAAAAACAATTCCTAAATTGCTGTTTTTTTTGTTCTTCTGCCACCAAAAAATCAGAATAGAAAGTGATAAAAAAAAAAAAAATGTATTCGAAATGGTACCAATGAAAACATCAACTCGTTTCGTAAAAAAACAAGCACTCACTTAAAAGTCGGCAGAAATATGGAAAAATTATATCTCTCAAAATATGGAGATGCAAAAATTTTGTTTTACAACAAAAAAGTGTCAAATATATAAAAAAAAACTAAATAAATCTGGTATCGCTGTAGTCACACCGACCCAAAGAATAAAGTCACCTAATCACTTACACCGCACGAGGAACGACGTAAAAAATAAATAAAACTAATTCTTCACCTGCTGTTGATTTGTTCATTCTGCCTCCCAAAGATCGAAGTATTGCTCATTATAGTGAATGCATCCATGGGTGTTTCATCTGAATCACGTCACTCCGAGATGTAGATGGAAACCCTGATGTAAGTGCTCAGTGTAGAGCACAGGAAAAAATGTGATCCCAAGTGTTATATAAAATCTTGCCAATAAAAGCTTCAACTCAATCCACAAAAAATCCAAGTCCCCACTCAGGTCTGTCGATGGAAAGATAGGGGGCTTCAACATTACTGGTACAACAAAGGCTCTGAAAAAGTGAAATGGCTCCTGGCCCTTGGAAGAATTTCAGTAAGTTTTGCGCTCCTAAATTCAGATGCCCCCTCCTTCTGAGCCCCAGAGTG
Source organism: Oophaga sylvatica (assembly GCA_033576555.1). Taxonomy (NCBI): domain Eukaryota; kingdom Metazoa; phylum Chordata; class Amphibia; order Anura; family Dendrobatidae; genus Oophaga; species Oophaga sylvatica. The sequence continues at coordinate 60,755,143 of JARQOD010000002.1, forward strand.
CCTAAACCACATTAAGCAATCACATGTTTAACACTTCTGTAGCGATGAGAGCCCATCTAATTTACGGGAGCATATGTTCAGAAGCACGAACTGGACACAATGTACTGGGCATTACAACATACTGTTCACAACATTGTCAGATCTACAATTTTCACTCAGCAACATCCACTGCTGCTTGTTTAAGGAAAACACCCATGGAGTTAAATTCATCACTACATCTGTAAATAAAATTCCCAGAGAGGTGTAATTTCAAAAATAGGGTTACTTGAAGGGAGGATTCTGCTCTTTTACCACTTAAGGGCTCTGCATATTGAGTCTGCAAACTATTCTAAGACAATTTGTTCTCCAAGAGTCAAATTGTGCTTGTTCTCTCCCGGGTCTTGCTGTGTGGCTAAGCAGTACTGTACAGCCACATATGGGGTATTGCCACGTTCAGCAGAAATTGGGTGACACATTTTGTGCCATTTTTTACTATTTTGCTGTGTGACAATGTAAAATCTGGAGGTAAAATAAAATGTGCTAAAAATGTAATTATTTTTTCTTCACCACCCAATGGTATAAAATTCTGTGACACGAGATTAGATTGGGTTACAGTTGAATCACTTAGTGTCCATAAAGCCATCTTGAGACTCCAACTAGGAGCTATAAATGGGCTTACGGTGGTTTTATTCAGCTTAACGCAGTCATGTCCATCTTTCACCTCCAACTTGGAGAGTCAACTGTAGTGTAGGTATTTATCAACTTAAATGCTTAGCAGTCCATCTTATGATAGCAGACTATGAGGATCGACTGGACTTATACTGGTTTTGTTCAGCTTAGCCATGCCTAAGCTACAAATCCAATTAAAAGGATAACCTGTAACCAACTTAGATGCCAGTCCAAGTTACGACTCCAGCCCCGAAGATTAACTCGACTTAAGGGTATGCCACACTAAGCGAGATCGCTAGCGAGATCGCTAACGAGATCGCTACTGCGTCACCATTTATGATGCAGTAGCGATCTCATTAGCGACTTAGCTGTGTGTGACATGTAGCAGCGATGTGGCCCCTGCTGAGATGTCGCTGATCGCTTATGAACGTTCTGAGCCGTTGTTTGGTCGTTGGTGTCCCGCTGGTGAGCCTGAATCGCTGAGTGTGACACCCTTTATGAATGACTTTACTAGCGTCACAGGTGGGACTAGGTTTTCCCAACGACCGCAGAGGTCATTATACAGATTGCTGATGAGTTGTGTTTGGAATCACAGATCGCTGAGGAGTTGTGTTTGGAATCTAACTAGCGATCACATAGCGATCGCACTAGCGATCTCGCCAGGTCGTGTCGTTGTCGTGATCGCTGGTGCGATCGCTAAGTGTGGCAGTGCCTTTAGGGTACGTCCACATGTTCAGTATTAGGCAGCGCTTTGGATGCTGCACATGTCCGCTGCATCCAAAGCGCTGCCAGGTTTTGAACACAGGTGCTTCCACATGTGTTCATTAAACCGTGTGGAATCACCACACCCAATACATTGGACGGGTGATATTTATCTTGCGGAGTCTGAGCATCTCCATAAGATAAACAGACATGCCGCAGGTGCCGGTGGACGCATAGTGGACATGGGATTTCTTGAAATCCCATCCACTATGCTGTAACATCTGGCCGCTGTGGATGTACGCAACACGCAGCGTTTACTGACCGTGGTAACATACCCTTACATTTCCTTTGACTTATCACAACTGTGACCAATTCCAATAAGGGTAAATGTGATCTGATGTTAAATGCAGACCAGTTCAATATGCTATCCAAATATGAGGGATTAACCGGAAATCTGTTGGACTCACCAGCTACCCCAGGACTGTATTTTATTAAGGCCCTTCTTTCTTGTTTAGTAAAATCACCACACACCAACGGCATCATCCAGAAGCCATCCTTACCAATATCAGCAGTATTGCTAGTAAAAGGGTAGCAAAGCTTTGAGACAGTAGTGAAAACAAACCTATAAGCCCCAAGTCAGCTGGCTAACCAGGCAAAAGCCATGGCCCCAAAAGCTGTACATACCACTGAAAGTCATACTACACCGAAGGCCCCATCAAGTCAATCCTAGAACTAAGGTGACAGGCTATTACACAACTATAAAGTGGACAGTAAACATTAAGGCAATCCAAACATGAGACATGAGGTGAAATGTCAACCATGACACAGCCAGACTTGAAGTAGCAGGCCAAACACCAACCCCCAACCAACGAGGGGAGACGAGAGGCCCAAAAGGCTCAATGCGCAAGTCACGAGGCAGCAGGCTCAATACCCAAGGCACGAGGCGACAGGCTCAATACCCAAGGCACGAAGCCAGACTTGCAGCCAGTCCAGCACAAGACATTACGAAGAATCAATCACAGGATCTATTGACAAGACAAACTTTTTAGTCAACTAAGCCACAGTACCTAAATGAGAAATGCCAGGCTGCAAGCCACGTGCACAGGAATGTGAGAATCACTAGGCCCCAGGGTTACTGAAACACAAGGCCCTAGGCCAGATACCAGCCCTTAAGCCAGACATCAAACATAGGTAGGTACTGAAACATTAAATGGAGATTCTCCCAGACTAATGTTAGCATTTCAGCGCCCAACTGGGCCCCTGTACTCCCTGCCATTCTTGCTACAGAACACACGCTATGGTGCTCCATGACTCATGGCTGCTTCAGCTGTGTGCTCAAGGCTCCTACATCTAATGGTCAGGAAACCACACTGAAGGAGGGAGTGGGTGCCTTTTATTTTGTGCTCTTGGCTTCCGGTCCAGTAATAAGGGCAGATCCTACTCTCTCAGGTACTGTCATGGGTGAGGTGAAAAAAAATGTTCAGTTTTTCCTTCCACATTGCTTCAGTTCTGTGAAACACCTGAAGGGTTAATAAACTTCTCAAATGTGGTTTTGAGAATCTGGAGGGGTGCAGTGTTTAGAATGGAGTCACTTTTGGGTATTTTCTGTCATATAGGCCCCCAAAAGTCACTTCAAAAGGTGATGTGGTCCCTAAAAAATGGTTTTGTCAATTTTGAGAAAAATAAGAAATTGCTGCTTAACTTTTAACCCTTACAACTTCCTAACAAAAAAAAAAAACACATTTGTTTTAAAAATGATGCTGATGCAAAGTACAGTCATGGCCAAAAGTTTTGAGAATGACACAAATATTAATTTTTACAAAATCTACTGCTTCACTTTTCTGATGACAATTTGCATATACTCCAGAATGTTATAAAGAGTGATCAGCTTAACAGCAATTACTTGCAAAGTCAATATTTGGCTAGAAAATGAACACATTTCAACATCATTGCAGCCCTGCCTTAACCCCTTCACCCCCAAGGGTGGTTTGCACGTTAATGACCGGGCCAATTTTTACAATTCTGACCACTGTCTCTTTATGAGGTTATAACTCTGGAACGCTTCAACGGATCTTTTTCTCGTGACATACTGTACTTCACGTTAGAAGTAAAATTTCTTCGATATAACTTGCGTTTATTTTTGAAAAAAAAGCAAATATGGCGAAAATTTTGAAAATTTTGCAATTTTCAAACTTTGAATTTTTTTTCCCTTAGAACAGAAATATGTCACACAAAATAGTTAAGAAATAACATTTCCCACATGTCTACTTTACATCAGCACAATTTTGGAACCAAAATTTTTTTTTGTTAGGAAATTATAAGGGTTAAAAGTTGAGCAGTGATTTCTCATTTATACAACAAAATTTACAAAGCCATTTTTTTAGGGACCACGTCACATTTGAAGTCACTTTGACGGGTCTATATAGCAGAAAATACCCAAAAGTGACACCATTCTAAAAACTGCACCCCTCAAGGTACTCAAAACCACATTCAAGAAGTTTAATAACCATTCAGGTGCATCACAGGAGCTGAAGCAACGTGAAAGGAAAAAAAAAATATTTAACTTTTTAGCCACAAAAATGATCTTTTACAAACTTTTTTTTATTTTCACAAGGGTAAAAGGAGAAAATGGGCAGATAAAGTTGTTGTGCAATTTCTCCTAAGTACGCCAATACCCCATAGTGGGGGAAAACCACTGTTTGGGCACACGGCAGAGCTCGTAAGGGAAGGAGCGCCGTTTGACTTTTTCAAACTAAAATTGGCTGGAATTGAGATTGGACGCCATGTCGTGTTTGGAGAGCCCCTGATACGCCTAAACAGTGGAAACCCCCCACAAGTGACACCATTTTTGAAACTAGACCCCCTAAGGAACTTATCTAGATCTGTTGTGAGCACTTTGAACCCCAAAGTGTTTCACAAAAGTTTATAATGCCTGGGTGTGAAAAAAAAAAAAAACAATTTTCCACAAAAATGATTTTTTAGTCCCAAATTTTTGATTTTTCCCAAGGAAATTGGACCCCAAAAGTTGTTGTCCAATTTGTCCTGAGTACGCTGATACCCCATATGTGGGGGGGGGAAACTGCTTGGGCGCACGGCAGGGCTTGGAAAGGAAGCAGTAACGTTTTGGAATGCAAACATTGATGGGGGTCATGTTCCGTTTGTAGTGCCCCAGATGAGCCTAAACAGTGGAAACCCCCCACAAGTGACCCCATTTGGGAAACTAGACCCCCTAAGGAACTTATCTAGATCTTTGGTGAGCAATTTGAACCCCCAAGTGCTTCACACAAGTTTATAATGCCCAGGCATGAAAATAAAAAATCCTATTTTTTTCCCACAAAAATTATCTCTTAGTCACTAATTTTTTATTTTCCCAAGGGTAACAGGAGAAATTGGACCACAAAATTTGTTGTCCAATTTGTCCTGAGTACGCTGATACCCCATATGTGGGGGGAACCACAGTTTGGGCGCATTGCAGAGCTCGGAATGGAAGGAGCACCATTTGACTTTTTCCAACCAAAATTGGCTGGAATTAAGATTGGACGCCATGTTGCATTTGGAGAGCCCCTGATGTGCCTAAACAGTGGAAACCCCCCACAAGTGACCCCATTTGGGAAACTAGACCCCCTAAGGAACTTATCTAGATCTTTGGTGAGCAATTTGAACCCCCAAGTGCTTCACACAAGTTTAGAACGTAGAGCCGCAAAATTAAAAATCATATTTTTTCCACAAAATTGATCTTTTCACCCCAATTTTTATTTTCCCAAGGGTAACAAGACTCCAAAAGTTATTGTGCAATTTGTCCTGAGTGCGCTGATACCCCATATGTGGGAGTAAACCACTGTTTGGGTGCATGGCAGGGTTTGGAAGGGAAGGAGCGCCGTTTGACTTTTTCAATGCAGAATTGGCTGGATGCCATGTCGTGTTTGGAGAGCTCCTGATCTGCCTAAACAGTGGAAACCCCCCACAAATGACACCATTTTGGAAACTAGACCCCTCAAGGAACTTATCTAGATGTGTGGTGAGCACTTTGAACCCCAAAGTGCTTCACAGAAGTTTATAACGTACAGCCGTAAAATAAAAAATCTTTTTTTTTTTTTTACAAAAATGATTTTTTCGCCCCCAATATTTTATTTTCACAAGGGTAACAGGAGAAATTGGACCCCAAAAGTTGTTGTCCAATTTGTCCTGAGTACGCTGATACCCAATATGTGGGAGTAAACTACTGTATGGGCGCACGTCGGGGCTCGGAAGGGAAGTAGTGACGTTTTGGATTGCAGACTTTGATGGAATGGTCTGGGGGCGTCATGTCGCATTTGGAGAGCCCCTGATGCGCCTAAACAGTGGAAACTCCCCACAAGTGACCCCATTTTGGAAAATAGACCCCACAAGGAACTTATCTAGAAGTGTGGTGAGCACTTTGAAGCCCCAAGTGCTTCACAGAAGTTTTATAACATACAGCCGTAAAAACAAAAAAATCATTTTTTTTTTACAAAAATGATTTTGTCGCCCCCAGTTTTTTATTTTCCCAAAGGTAACAGGAGAAATAGGACAAATTGCACAATAACTCTTGTGGTCCAGAGTACGCTGATACCCCATATGCGGGGGTAAACTACTGTTTGGGCACATGGCAGAGCTCAGAAGTGAAGGAGCACCGTTTGACCTTTTCAACGCAGAATTGGCTGGAATTGAGATCAGACGCCATGTCACATTTGGAGAGCCCCTGATGTGCCTAAACAGCAGAAACCCCCCAATTCTAACTCCAACCCTAACCCCAACATACCCCTAACCCTAGTCCCAACCCTAACCACAAACCTAACCCTAACACACCCCTAACCGTAATCCCAACCCTAACCCTAATCCTAACGTTAGCGCCAACCCTAACCCTAACTTTAGCCGCAACCCTAACCCTAACGGGAAAATGGAAATAAATAAATTTTTTTAATTTTATTATTTTTCCCTAACTAAGGGGGTGATAAAGGGGGTTTGATTTACTATTTATAGCGGGTTTTTATGATTGGCAGCTGTCACGCTAAAAGACGCTTTTTATTGCAAAAAATAGTTTTTTCCATCACCACATTTTGAGAGCTATAATTTTTGCATATTTTGGCCCACAGAGTCATGTGAGGTCTTATTTTTTGCAGTACGAGTTGACGTTTTTATTGGTACCGTTTTTGAGCACGTGACATTTTTTCATCGCTTTTTATTTCGATTTTTGGGAGGTTAGAATGAACAAAAATCAGCAATTCATGAATTTCTTTTGGGGAGGCGTTTGTACCGTTCCGCGTGTGGTAAAATTGATAAAGCAGTTTTATTCTTCAGGTCAGTACGATTACGGCGATACCTCATTTATATCATTTTTTTTATGTTTTGCCGCTTTTATAGAATGAAAACAATTTTATATAAAAAATTATTATTTTTGCATCGCTTTATCCTGCGAGCTATAACTTTTTTATTTTTTCACTGATGATGCTGTATGACGGCTCGTTTTTTGCGGGACAAGATGACGTTTTCAGCGGTACTATGTTTAATTATATCGGTCTTTTTGATCGCGTGTTATTCCACTTTTTGTTCAGCGGTATGATGATAAAGCATTGATTTTTTGCTTCGTTTTCTTTTTTTTTTTTTAAGGGGTTCACTAAAGGGGTTAACTAGTGGGACAGTTTTATAGGGGGGGGTCGTTACGGACGCGGCGATACCAAATATGTGTACTTTTATTGTTTTGGTTTTTTTATTTACAGGAAAAAATGAATTTATTGGGGAATATTTTTTTTTTATGATTTTTTTACCACTTTTTATTTTTATTTTTTTTACTTTTTTACTTTGTCCCAGGGTGGGACATCACTGTATTTTAGCAGATCGCTGGTGTGACAGTGTGCACA
>JARQOD010000002.1:60762471-60789635 GCA_033576555.1 Oophaga sylvatica
CTCGCTCCAAGCCTTGCTCTCGCTCTAGTGGTTTGTTAATGCCATTACCTGTGCCCAAAAGGCCATGGACTCATCTCTATGGATTTTATTTCCGACCTCCCTGTTTCTCAGAGAATGACCGTTATCTGGGTAATCTGTGATAGCCTTTCCAAGATGATACATCTTGTGCCATTACCTAAGTTACCTTCCTCCTCCGAATTGGTGCCTTTGTTCCTTCAGCACGTGGTTTGGTTACATGGCATTCCGGAGAACATTGTGTCTGACAGAGGAGTCCAGTTTGCTTCCAGATTTTGTTCTAAACTTGGTGTTCAATTATCTTTCTCCTCTGCTTTTCATCCTCAGACCAATGGACAAACCGAGAGAACAAACCAGACTTTGGAGACTTATTTGAGATGTTTTGTGTCTGCTGATCAAGATGACTGGGTCTCTTTTTTGCCTTTGGCTGAGTTTGCTCTTAATAATAGGGCTAGCTCTGCCACCTTGATGTCTCCATTTTTCTGCAATTTTGGGTTTCACCCTCGATTTTCTTCGGGACAGGCGGAGGCTTCTGTCTGTCCGGGTGTTGACTCTGTTGTGGAGCGAATGCAGCAGATTTGGGACCAGGTAGTGGAGAGGTTGTCTCTCTCTCAGGAGAAGGTCCAACGGTTTACCAACTGGCATAGGACTGATGGTCCTCGGTTTAAAGTGGGGGACTTGGTTTGGTTGTCCTCAAGAAATATCCCTATGAGGGTTGCATCTCCAAAGTTTAAGCCCAGGTTCATTGGACCTTATAAGATCATGGAAATTCTTAATCCTGTTTCCTTCCGTTTGCTTCTTCCAGGGACATTTAAGATCCATAACGTGTTCCACAAGTCCTTATTGAAGAGGTTTGTCGAGCCAGTGGTTCCTATGGCTGTGCCTCCTGACCCTGGTTGAGGGCAATCTGGAGTATGTGGTTGAGAAAATATTGGATTCTCGTTTTTCTAGACAGAAACTCCAGTATTTGGTTAAGTGGAGAGGTTATGGTCAGGAGGACAATTCTTGGGTGTTTGCTTCAGACATCCATGCTAGGAGACTGATCCGTGCCTATCACCGAGATCATCCTGATCGGCCTGGTTGCACAAGTGAGGGTTCGGTGACCCCTCCTCAAGGGGGGGGTACTGCTATGAATGTGCTAGAGATGGTTTCTGAGCAGAGGCTCCCTCTGGTGGTTACAGACAGTACTGAACCTTTCAGGATTGGCAATCTGGGTTCACGGACTGATCTGATATAAGGGAGGTTCCCTCCCATGATGGTTGCCGGTGATCAATTGTTCTTGTCTCAATTGTGGTTCCTGGTTCATTTGGAAGTTTGCTGGAGTCTTGCCTGCATCTCCTACTTTCAGATAAGATATGTTTTGCTTTTCTTTTTGTACTTGCTTTTTGCATTGTTTTCTGCACTTTTGTGAAGGTCAGCCAGGTCCCTCCTGGGGCCTGAGCTCCTCACAGTTTATCTGCAGCCACTGTTATTTGCTCATTTGCTTTTTCCTGTTTTTTCAGCGGCTGCGGCTTGTTTTTTGTTCACACTGAGATCTGATTTAGTGGGTGGCGAGATCGTGTGATCTCAGTATTTTTGTAATCAGAATTGTTGGATTTTTGTAGGGTTTTCTGGGTTGCAGAAAGTAATCTCTCCTGTCCTATCCTATTTAGTCAGCTTGTGGCCCCAGCGTTTGCTCAGTCTATTTTCTGCCTATGTTTGTATTTTCATCTTGTCTAACCGCCATTATATGTTTGGGGGCTTCCTATTTTCTTTGGGGATCTGCTCCGGGCAGATAGCTTTCATCTTTCTGCCTTTAGGTGTAGTTATCTCTCAGGCTGTGACGAGGCATCTAGGATCAACGTAGGAACGCTCCACGGCTACCTCTAGTTGTGTCGTTAGATTAGGAATCTGCAACCCATCAGTTACCAACATCTCAGGTGTTCGGCTGCCCTGCTGTTGTTCCTGTCCTCCTCAGCTACCGAAACATAACAGCCTGTCAGTAAAGTTTGCCTTTCTGGGTTAGCAAGAACCTGTTGTATGTCGTTTGAATTATTTACTGCGTCATCCACCCTGCACCATGACAGTTACCATCATCTACTAAACACACTATAACAGCCCTGGGGCCTAGCTCTGCCCATGGAGAGCTGTAACAACTTTGCTGCGTCACCAACTGCCCCAGAGGATTTGAATCGCAGCGTCGGCCATATTATTGCTGAACACCACGGGTGACGTCAGAAACTATTTCCCTTTTTACTTTTATTTTTCCCTTTTCATCATCTTTATTTTCAAACACCTTTTTTATTGGACGCCCAGGGCCACGGACCGGGTCACTGTCACCGTGACAATTCCCCTGAAGAATCGTCAGGCCCGGGTTCGAGTACCCCACAGCCCTTGGGGGCACTCCACTTAGCTCATAAATTGGCCAATTCATGTGTACCAAGTGCCCTGTATTTTGTTGGTTATATATGGTGTTGGCTACTCTTAGTAAGCACTTGTAAACACCCATTTTCTGTTTGGAAGTGACAGTCAGTCTTTTGATATTTGTATACTTAGGCTCTCTTACTGAGCACTGCACCCCTCAGCCTCTGGCAATTTTAATTACAGCAGGTTCCTACATTCCCATATAAATGTAGGCTTTAGCCTAAGAGGATTCACATTAGGCAGGTTCCCAGTAATGAGAATCGCCTTATCGTGGCTGCCGGGTACACATAAATTGGTCAATTTATGCTCTAAGTATTCTCATTTTTTCATATTTTCTATAGCAGTAATACAATTCAGATTTAATATGTTTCATGTTTGCATGCTATAGCGCCACAGATGCTACTTTATTTTGTTATGAATCCTAAGACTGATACGCAACACTATGCTTATATCTAGCTGCAATGAATTATCTTATCTTCCAAACACAAAATGAAATCGGGAAATGCAAAACATACTACGCTGGGTAAAGTTTAATACCATCTTTCCTCATATGCCAACAGCCTTAAAAAGGCTTGAGGTACTTTTGTTAGCCGGCACCTGATCCTATGCCATCTTTGCAAAATGTCAAAGATGCCAGCTCATTTTCTCTCAATTGGCTAACAAAAGCCACCTCTTTTGCACAAATTAAAATATTTTTTAATGTCAAATATATCAAAATAGCTGAACTATACTCTTCAAATACACCCAGAGGGCAATTTTGTATCCATCCATCCATGCATGGCTAATCAAGAGGGAAGGCAGTAGAAGGAGCGTGTTCAGAGGTCATGCTGTATGTGAACATATGCCCAGGAAGAGTCGTCATTACAGATTCTTAACAATATCTCTTCGGTGGGTTTTTTCGCCATGCTCTTTCGTATCTGATGTTTCTTTAGAAGTCATTTCTCAGGAGATTAGGGCCCTGCATGGTGCATAGCTGACACGCTGTTGACCTGGAAGATTTTCAAAGTAACCATTAGCAAAACATAGTGCTCAATGGCAAAGCACGTCATTCTGCTCAGGTTCCCACCAGTCTTTTGATTTGTTGAATGCACAAATGACCAACAGGGCAAAACATTTAGCAGGCGTGTTCTTTCAAACTATTTCTTAAGACAAATTTGCAGAGTGATAACGTTTATATAGCGAAGCATTGACTACATTCTGCACCAGAGACCAGGCTGTTCAAATCCTACTGTATCTTCCAGAGTTTTTTTTTTTTTACAAGAGTAGTACCTTTATCCACCGAGCCTGTTTTCAGCTTCCTGACCGGACCAAATTTTCCAATTCTGACCAGTGTCACCTTATGTGGTAATAACTCTGGAACTCTTCAACGTATCCCACTGATTCTGAGATTGACTTTTTGCTACACATTGAAGAAATGAATATACGCTAATATTGCTGACATTTATTTGTGAAAATATCAGAATTTGGGCAAAAAATTAGCAGTTTTCAAACTTTCAACTTTTATGCCCTTAAATCAGAGAGAGTTACAGTGTGTACGGAAAGTATTCTGACCCCTTTCATTCTTTCACTCTTTGTTTCATTGCAGCCATTTGGTAAATTCAAAAAAGAGTGAAAAAATTCTTTCCATACCCACTGTATATCATGCAAAATAATGAACAAATAACATTTATCACATGCCTACTTTACATCAGCATCATTTTAAACATAATTTTTTGTTATGTAGTTAAGGGTTAAAAGTTTATCAGCAATTTCTCAATTTTCCAACAAAATTTACAAAACCTCCTGAGTACACCGATATCCTATATGTGGTGGAAAACTACTGTTTGGTCGCATGGCAGGGCTCAGAATGGAATTCACAGAATTGTAAAATATTAGGCTGAGTAAGTGGAAAATTACCATATTTTCCACTAAAATGTTGTTTTGTCCCTAGACTTTAAATTTTCAAAAGGGATAATGGTAGCAATTTCTCCTGAGTATGCTAATACCCCATATGTGGACAAAAACTAATTTTAAAGGCACAGTGCAAAGTACTGAAGGGAAGAAATTTGAGGGTGCCATGCCACATTGGTAGAGCCCCTGAAGTGCCAGAATTCCTCCATAAGTGACCCCATTTTACAGCTATACTCTCCAATGAATTCACATAGGTGTGCAGTGAGCATGTTGACACCACATGTACCTCACAAAATTTTATACCATTGGTCAGTGAGGAAAGAATAATTAAATTTTTACCATTAAACTGTTTTAGTCCCAAATTTTTAATTTTTATAAGAATAAAAATGGACCTCAGATTGTTGTGCAATCTTCAAGAAGAATTCCTGTTGTGCTACGTCTAGGAGAGTATGCCATTGTCTCCCATTGTCTTAGGCCTTCCCTGGCTGAAATAACACAATCCGATCATTGATTGGCGGTCCAGAGTAGTAGTCAGTTGGGGCAAGTTTTGTAAAATCTGTTACCTGGGAGCTACAATCTCTGCCGTCTTTGTTAAATCTACCCCTTCTTCTCTGGTGGAGGTAGCTAAGGTGCTAACGGGGAACAGGGGCAAGACTCTACCCACACCTCAGGTAAAATCTGAATCTCTGTGTCCTCTCGGTAAGATTGATCAGGGGGGGGTGGTGGTTCCCTCTGAGTATCCTAAGGATAAGAATTTTGTCACACAGGGAAACACCTCTGTTGTCTGTCCTTTAAGGTGAGTACCATGTTGTGCCAAATGCATGCATGGTGATATACATTCAGGTCTGGACCTGTGTGTGAATAAGTACTTGTTGGTGTCCACTAAAAACATTAGGTGGAAGTACACATCTGGTAGGATGATCGAGCAGTATAGGGTGGTGGCCGTTCTCAGCCCTGGGGCCAACAGTTGGGGTTACCCCAGTGAAGCGTGTAAATAACGTGTTCCACAGGTCATCGCTCAAGAGATTTGATGGCCTCCGGCAACTTAAATTATTACCATCACCATTGGGCTATGTTTGTTATGACACTTGAGGACCAGAAGACTATGGAGGTGAATACTAGTGGTGTTATGTGTCCTTGCTGTACATCAGTTCCAATCAACTCTGCTCTTAAGGGTCCAGAGGCCCTTCATAGAAAGGGGGGTACTGCCATAAATCATTAAGGGATCTGTGGTAGCTCTGGGTCTGCTGAAATTTAAATGTTTTTTCCTTTTTGTACACCAAGAGTTAATGTCTGCTGGCAGTTTTTAGGCTGGTCAGCTGATGTTAGTTGGTAACCACTTTACCTAAATTTAAATAGTCACATGACCCATAAGCTGGGTCGGTTATAGAGTTTTCTTCAATGCAGATCAGCTAGGGGTGTGAAGCTCTCCTGTGACTGTTGTGTTGCTGCTGTGGGAGTTTAGATTCTAGTGCCATTATCTCTGCTGCTGTCGAGCTTAGCCACAGAGGTTGAGTTGAGTATTTCTTCCTTTTTTGTTTGTCCAATGTTTGTATTTTCCCCTGTATTTAACCATCTGTGGTGGTGAGGCTAGCATCCTTGACGGCCAGTGCACTAGCCAGGGGGTGACAATCAGGGACGTGATGGCGGTGGGGGGGGTGTGGGGGTGTGAAGGATCCACATAGGGGATCAGAAGAGCCTAGGGACACGCACAGGTTGGCGTCAGGAAGTGTCATATCCCTCTCTCCATTCTTTTAGGGCTTTCCCCTCTGCTTTTCCATCCTGTCGAATATATATGTTGTGTCATCCACTGGACTTACCCGTGACCAAGCGTGACATTCCCAAAGAGAAATGAGTAAAACTGGCACAATTTCTCCTGAATGTGGAAATACCTCATATGTGGCTGTACAGTACTGCTTAGCCACACGGCAAGACTCGAGAGTAGAGATAAGTGAATATTTCAATGTTTGTTTCGGATTACGATCGCTGTATTTGCAATATTCACCAATTAATTTGTCGAATATAACCGAACGCCATTCATGTTATTGAGAGGCAAAAACAAACGCATGCCCAATACCTTATAACTGCTGTAAATGCTGTCAAAACACATCAAATGAGGGACAGACATCAGTAAAGTGGCCTCAATTCACCAATTCACCCACAGTACAGATTTTAGCATGGCACTGTAGCAATCAGCCAGGCATGAGGTATCGGGGTTCTGGGACAGCATTTGCAGCTTTCAATTTAATGGCACAGTAATACGAGGTGGGCGAGGGATCGGTGTAGGGCCCCTTTGCTGGGAGCCCTGATACCACATGCAACACCTCTACCTGCTTTCATGCTCAGCCACAATCAGGTGGCAAAATATCAGTTTTCTAGACTACCATTGTCAGAAAAATTTAAGGATAGTAACACGGGTAGTTGAGTCCAAGGAAGGTGGAGGCCTACTGTTACAGGCAACACGCATTAAGGAGACCCAACCAGGAGTGTCCACATTTCAAAAAATTATTGGTAGACATCAAAGTGGCATCAATTTCACCACGGTAGAAATAGTATAATAGGGACTGACAGTTCTTCAACAACACCCAATCCAGCAGATGGACACCCAACCAGGAACGTTCAAATTAAAGAAATGAAGGTCTTATGCCACAGAAGTGGCATCAATTTCACTAGAGTAGAAACAGTATAATAGGGCCCAATAGGTCTTCCACTAAAGCCAATCCAGCAGATGGACACCCAACCAGAAGTGTTCACATTTTAAAAAATGAGGGCCTGACACCACCGAAGTGAAATAACTGTCATGAGAATAGAAATAATATAATTGGGACCGAGACGTCTTCCATTACAGCTAACCCAGCAGATGTAGACCAACCATGACTGTTCACATTTCCACAAATTTGTGTTAACATCAGCAGCAGCCACACTAAAGATATCACAGAGTGCAGTTACGTGACATTAATGCATCACACTAAAAAATGCAATATCACATAGCCTTCCCATCTAAATCCATCATCGCCACCTCTGCCTCTAGTGCTGAAGTCATGGAATGCATCCTCATCATCCCCCTGATTCTTTCAGTCCATCTCCAAAACATAGTATTATTCCCAGTGAACTTCGGGAGGTTATTTAATATGGCCCCCAGGGAGATACTGGACCTAGTGCTTCCCCCAACTGCTTGATCTGCCGCCTCCACGCCATTGAACGACATCCTGCAGACTACGTCAATTGTAGAAACTGCAGGTACACGGGATGTCGTCGCGGATCAGAGGCAGATCAAGAGTTAACAGTTTTATTGATAAATGTATTCTCCACACAGGGAGAGACAGGGCACGGGGCTTTTGGTTTGGGCAGGGGATAAACAGGGGCGGACTATAGTTTAAGAGAAATTATGGACTTATCAACCTGTAGTCTTCTTGATTGCAGCTTCCTGGCACCAACAACAGCGGCACATGAAGTCTCGGAGGTATCTGTAGATGACGGGGGGTCCACGAAGCAGGCCTAGAGTCTCTGATGAGTGAGGGGGGTTCCTGTACCCACAGATGCTAGACACTGTGCTCAGTCCACTACCGGAACAAAGCTCCTCTCCCCGGTGAGTACAGTTACTTGACTATGAGGCTCATGCCTAGTCACCTGCTCCCGGCTGAGCTGCGCGCATGAAACAGTCACTGGTTTCAAAGGTGAGTCACCACCTGTCACGGATGATGGCGGGGAACTGACAGATTGTCGTTCACTTACAGTGGACCTGGTCACAGGGGATATATATTGGCTCCGCCTGCACTCGTGATGCTCTCCTGTTGCAGCCGACACTACACCCGCTGTACGCTTTGTTTTCCCGCCTGGACTCTGCTCCCTATCCCTCGCGCAGCACCTTTTAGCTCTGTTCCGCCCCACCGAAGACACGTGCAAGGGTAAGTCTGCACCTGAAAGTCTCCCCCTGCAGCATTGGTGACAGTCTCGGTAGTTCCGGAACCGGCGCGAGGAAGGTACCCCTTGTTCATCCTCTTACAAACTCACGACCCGGACTTAAATAACAGGACAAACAGGATGTTCCATGACAGGGCGAGATACAAGACTCCATCTTGGATAAGGGAAAACAGGTTCAAAGGGAAATCCGGAATCCTTACACAGCCATTCATACATATCAAAATCAATGTTTGAGACTCATATGACAACAGTCTATGGCTCTTGACCAACTGAAAATAGACATCTGGATAATTAAGATTAAATACTGTGCCAGGAGTGGTCAAGGACCACTCTCGGCACTTTAACCCATGGAACACTGCGATCAAACAAGATCACAGCGTCCAGTGCCGGCAGAGGGGCTGACAGCCCATCTGCCTTTGGATTGAAGACCCCGCAGCATGACGCGGGGTCTCGATTGCTCCCATTGTAACCCAATGTCATGATGACATCTGGGTTTCCAGAGCTGAGAGAAGTCTCCTGGTAAGTACTGTGCACGGATTGCAGCGCTGCAAAACAGCTGACATGTGCCAGACAAGATTTGGGGACATCAAAGGGAGGGAGTCCAACATCAGCGTACTATTATGCCCGATATCGGAAAGGGGTTAAAGTGTGGCATTTGCAAATTTTCATGCAATTTGATATCTTACTGAATCACTTGTTTTATGAGTGCCTTAGTTCTGATAATAAAATAGTGAAGCCAAACATTTCTGGGCTAACTATTTGAAACCAGCTCTAGAAATGTCACTGGAAATGTAGTATTACAAATTCCCATTGAAATAAACAGTAAACCATGATCATTTGAGCCAAACTCAATTCTAGGCCATACAGAATAAAATCTACCAATTGTCTGAATGCTGAACCCAATATAACTCAGTATAACTCTACCCCCACCACTGATTGGCAGCTTTCTGCCTATGCACAGTGTACACAGAAAACTACCAATCAATGCTGTAAGCGGGGTTTACACAGTACAGGATTCAGAGAACTACTAGATCTGCAGCAGATAAAACAGTGATTTCAACAAAACTGCAAGTAGTCCAGTAAGTAACACATTGTTGGAATCAGGCTCTCTGCCCCAAATTATTCTGCTTTCAGATGGGGAAGCAAAACCAGATGACAGATTCCCTTTAAGTAAAAAAAAATGTCTGTGAAGGTGTCCATAGGTTTAAAATTTGTAAAAACTTGTGGCAACAGCAGTTTAGTGATGTTATGCTCACTGTTATTACTTCCCGATGACTCTTTAAAGTGCATCTGGGACAGATCCAGAATATTTGTGAGTGTTTATGTGCTCTGTGTATATTATGCATCGGTTTATATGGAACGCAGCGTACAGATTGCTTACATCCACAGATTCACGCTACATACACTTCACTATGATGAACGCTTCTCGTTATCCGCCTGCTGGTTACGGTCTTCTTCTGTTGGCTCCTGTGGATTTAGCATTCAGCGCTGGTTTTTCCTGTTTAACATCGGGCTACCTCTAAGTCTCTGCTCCTTATGAATGTTACATGATGATATTGATTTGTGCGTTTCCACAGCAGCTATGTTGTGTGGGATCCAAGAGACCTCTTATAGTGGTTAGATTTTAAATGACAAGAGCATCGGTGAAAATGTGCGCACAGTGTTAATAAACTGACGGATTAATAATTGCATTTATAATTGCTCGTATGCTAGTGTCACGCTGTCTAGCAGATGTATAAATATATAATGTCAGTAATCTAGCAAGTGGGACAACATTCTATATAACATATAAATAGGTAACATTAACATGTATATATAGCATAGTATTACCTGACATAATATCCTGTGGGTCAATACTGAATCCTTTTCACGCTGTCTCTGGCTAGAGGTGGACCGGGGTTTATGCTGACCCTAAACTGGGGTCCTGACTAGTCCCTCTACCTGGAGGTACTGTTAACGGTACAGAGGTCCAGGCCACCAGCGTAAACCCTGTCTCCTATAAATCCCTGACCACTGTAATCTAGTCCTTAGAAGGACCCTGATTACCACCATAGGGAATGGACAGGTAAAGGTAAACAAACAGTATAGACAAACGAGACAGACAGGGGATAAAGTAAATACTGTCTTTCATACAACATATAAACACAGAGGGAACACCAAAGGTCTAGGAGATAAACTATAAGCAAGGAGAGGAGAAACAACATAGGAACTCTTAGCTTAAGTCTTCTCAGAACCGATCCTAACTGCAGTCTGTATGAATGCTTTCACCGGCATCTAACCAGCAGACAGGCAGCTATATAAAGGAAACTAATTAGAACATAATCAAAAGCAGCCGGGCGAGGCTGGACCTAGTCTTAGCAAAGAGCTAGGTAAAATTAACTCCCTCACCACCAAACACAAAGTAACAGCAACTCAGCTGCGAGAAGTCAGAATGTGCAATCGCGACGATCCTCGTGGCGATGCACCCATGACAGCTAGTGACATGTGGTGCGCTGTCTTCTTTCAAATTTGGCTATTCGTCCAGTAATGTGCTTGGCCTCTCCCTGTATACTAATAAGCTGAGGTCAGTGGGATCATTAGTGGATACCCTAATGGTACAGCTGGCCGATGTGTGTGGTTACCTTTTAAATAGTCCATTGAGTTTGGTTACAATCTTATATCACATACCCTTTCACTTTTGACCAATTTCATGTTCTGCAGTTTTAGGTAGCAAAAATGCTGTGGACAGAAAATCGGCTGAATTTTTTAGTGCCAGCATAGTGCATGTCACGCTCCACAAGGAGGAGAGATGTTACCTCTTAAACCCCCAGCATAGTGCATGAAAATTTAAGAAATACATGCTAGCAGAAATATGCACAGCGCAGATTGACAAGTGCTGCAGGTTTAAGATCTCTGCATATCAATGTAAGCTGCGGCTGTAGGTTTAATTTTCGCCCTTTGCAATGTGTGAAGATCACTTTTCAAACGGCCATTTTTCGCTTTTCAAGTTCTATTTCTGTTTTTCACAGATGGGCTCATACCTTAGTTGTCAGGGACACCGCACTGCACTTGCTCACTGAGACAGTGCGTGTGTCCTTAGTGAACAAACTATGCCCAAAGATACCTGTAGCAGAGCCGCAGCAGAGATGACGTGTGTTTCTCAGTAACAGGACCTTCCACATGTGACTGCTAGTGGGCGGAGCCGGCCACACGTCTCTCAGAGTCAGCAGTAGCAGATAGAGAATGCTTCAGAGCAAAGGACCTGCAGGCACGTGACTGCTAGTGGGCGTGGCCTAAGCTCCAGAGAGCTATGAGGTGAAGGAAAACTCCTAGAAGGGTAACTACGGGACACAGTTACCAAGGGGCATATACCGAACGGATAATCAGAACGTAGCCAAGGGGTCATACACATAGAGGGCGACGAAGTACAAGAGGAGCAGGCAGAGCGAAGTCAGAACGTAGCCAAGGGTCATACACGTAGAGAGCGACGAAGTACAAGAGGAGCAGGCAGAGCGGAGTCAGAACGTAGCCAAGGGTCATACACGTAGAGGGCAGCAGAGTACAAAAGGGACAGGCAAAACTCAAAACAGGGACACAGCCAAATCAGAACCAGACAAACAGAACGTAGCACAGGCACAAAGCACTGGCACAAGCACAACAGGGTCACACACACTCGGCCAAGGGTCAGAGTATAAGCGACAGAGGATGGCCCCACAATGAGGCTATAAAAAGCCTCCCAGAATCCCAGAGTGAGGCCATCCCGGTTAACCCTAAAACCACCTAATCCCAGAAACTCAGCAGACCATGACATTAGTATAGTCTTTGGGGTTGTTCATGTGTGCGATTTTTTTTTTCTTCAGATTGAGTGGTCATCGAAAAAATCGCGGAGACTGTCTGAAATTAGTCCTAGTGTCGTCTATGGGTCCGTGAAAAAATCAGACAGCACTAGGATGTGATCAGAGTACTGTCTTTGGACAGATAGGAAAAAGTACAGAAACTTTTTTATGTCAGAAAAGCTGATGAAACTGATTAAAATCTGATGCAACTTTCACAAAATCACTACTGAAACTTGGACCATTTTTCTAGTACATGAAAAAAACAGACGTCTGAACCAGCCATTGGACTGATGAGAGTAGGCAGTCACTAGTCACTACCTTGTTGTTGTCTCTGGTGGCCACACACAAACTGCCTAATTTGTCTTCTATAGAGTTTAATATTATAAGTATATTATACATGGCAGTAATTTAGTGTAAATACGTTCAATGTTTGCTTATATCTTGTTGCACACATCGGCTGCCATTTTCTTTGGTAAGTCTATATTAGGCCGGCGTCACACTGGCGACAGAATCGGACGACTGTAATACGATGAAATATCGTATTGCAGTCTGCCCTATGTTAATCTATGGAGCAGCTCCCAGTATCCGCTTTTTTGTGGTCCGTTTTAATCGTCCGAGTGCAATCGCAGCATGCTGCGATTGTCACCGATTGTGGGTCGACTATCGCCAATGCAAGTCTATGGGAGCAATGAAAAATCTGATTACAAACGGACCGCACGTGTGAGTTGCGATGAAATCGCACCACTATCCCAGGTGTCAGGAAATTGCATCAGGATAATTGCCAGGAAAGGCTGACATGCTAATTAGGCTACGAAAATTCAAACCCAAACAGAAAACCGCCTCCACGGAGTCCAGAACCATGGCCACTCACATCAATGTGGAGATGTTGATCGTTCTGGTCCAGGAGAGACCAGAACTTTGGGACCAGCGGGATCCAAATTATTCAAACCGCTCGCGGAAGGACGCGGCTTGGCGGAGAATATGTTCCCAGATGTTTCCAGATTTTGGCGACAGGTCTATGGAGGACCAAGAACGCATTAGTAAGTAACGTCTTGAAAACGCTTAAAATACTGCATTACTACTCAGTATGTACCAACAACAATGTGTTATAATGTCCTTGTACCCTTATATGTGAAACATAAATGTGGCAAAAAAAACACTTATGCCTGTTGAACCCCCAGTGCTATGTGAGTAATCCAAGCACATCTAATATTTAGCTCCTGTAATTTAAAAAACAGCCGCACTCCAACAATCTTTAAATGCAAGTGCAAAAAGTTTAAATTGAAAACAGCACAGCATCAACAAGGTGTAGAGGTAACGTTTCGACCCTGCAATGGGTCTTTCTCAAACCTTAAGGAAGATACCACAAAAGGAACAGAGGAGGCCACTGTGGGATATGAGAACTTTAAAATGCTCCAGCCCATATATACGGGAATCCCACAGGGCAGGGACGAACTGAAGGTCCTGGTAGGATGAAGGTTCAGGTGCCGTCAGTGGTGGTGTGATACTTAGCTCCAACTGCAATGGTCGCCAAGTTTCAATTTAAAAATGTGTGCCTACGCAATAAATGCCTAGGTGAAGTACTTAATATGTGTCCCTTTTGTTAATCCCATCGCTGTGTCACAAATAAATGCTCATTATTGTGACACATATGTCATAGAGCTTTGTATGTATGACCCCTTGTAATATTAAGTTGTTATTTTAGCTACATACAATATGTTGTGGTGTTCTGTACCCCTAACACGCCAAAAAAAAATAATATTGCAGTTGTACGGTATTTATTTGTAAAATACATAACAAGGGCAGATAAGTATAATTTCTTATTTTATCCGTTACTTTTTCAGTCTCAGATGTTACAAGGCGTTGGCGCAGCTGTAGAGACTGCTACAGGCGAGAGAGACAGCTGAGGGGGCGCAGTGGGGCAGCAGCAACCAGTAAACGCAAATATGTCTATTATGATAGACTGAATTTTCTGGCTCCAGCTATGGATTTGCGACCGTAAGTTAATGTCTGTACAAAGTGTATTGCTATTTTTAAGAATAAATTGTAATACAATTTTTTTATTCTCTAGCACCGAGTCAAACCTTACTGAGAGAGACCCAGCTTCTGACTCTGAGGCAGTGATCGACCCCGTGGGGGATGTTGAGGAGGCTGGCCCGTCATCAGCAGCAAGTGCAGCAGCAGCATCACCACCACCACCACCAGCAGTGGAGTCAGAGAGCTTGCCTCTTGAGTCCCAAGACCCTCCCCTCAGCAGCAGCCCTGGTAGGCCCCTGGATGTGGCTTCGCCTCCTGCAGTTGTGGCACGGCGAGCCAGGTGTAGAAGAGAAGGAGTTGGTTCTGGCACAAGGAGGCAGGTGGACCGAGGAGTTCTGGACTATTTGTCCAGTGTAGCAAATGATGATGGGGAGGAGGGATTTTGCCGCAGTCTGGCCCGTTACCTCCGGGCTATTCCAAGACAGCACAGACTGCGGATCAGAAGCGGACTGCAGATTGTTTTGGATGCTGGAACAGCGCCTAATGATCCAAGCAACCTACTAGATTATCTAGACAGATGGGTGGTTGGTCCAGAAAATGTCTTAAGGTTGTTTGGACCAAATCCATCACAATCTGCTTCAGCCTCTGATCCTTCTCCTCATCATCATCCTCCTCCTCCACCTCCTCCTTGTGTCCAACAGAACCCAACTCCTCCCTCCTCCTCCTCATCCTACTGCAGCTCCTTCTTTATACGGAGCTCCACAGCTCCAACCCGTGGGACAGAGTGGCCATTCACAATATGCCCACTCGACCATACCCAATGTTCAATGCTGGCCACAACATGGGTATGGTCGACATGGGCATTTTGGGGGCTACAGTGGAAGTGGGCAGTCATATTATGACTACCCACAACAGTTCCCAACCTTCCCTTACCCAAACCCACATACAGACCCAGCAACAACCAGACAGCAAACTACACAGTCAGCCACCACTCATGGTGACACAGTGGCTGGAGAGCAGTCAAGGCAGCCCTCACAATCTGGGCCTCCACCTTCACCACCCCACACCTACCACCATTTATAGGTGTAATGTATTTTTGTTCTATTTGTTTTAAGTTATGAACATTATAGTTTGTTATAGTCCTTCAATTTTCTCAGGAAATATGTTAAAAAAAATTTATGAGCCAGTTGTAATTGTTCATTATGTTTACAGCGACAAAACATTATCTACTACATAAAAAATTGTTTTGACTCGCATTAATTGTATGTGATTATTTAAATATGTATTTGTTTAGTTAAATATGTTATGGTGTGCCTAACTTACACACAATATGATACAAAAACAAACACAACATATACAATTAAGTGAGCATAAATATCTTTATGACACAGCAACATAGCCACACTACATGTGTAATAATGCCTCCTCTTGCCAGGCAGTAGCACCCTCAGGGGACACAAAATATTGAGTCAACACATCACGTACTTTTAGGCCTGAAGGGGGATGACGGGGATGGATGGGTGGTGACATAGGCAAAGAGACATTCACAGAGGCTAACTCACCCACATGTTGTGAGGAGCATTCATGGATTCTACAAAAATTATGTAGGACCACACATGCTTTGAGGACCACATTAACATTGTCTTCACTGAGTTGAATTGCAGATTGAAGTACCCGCCATTTAGCACAAAGAATTCCAAATGTGCACTCCACCAGCCGCCGAGCACGTGACAGGCGACAATTAAATATTCGACGCCGATGGGTGAGATAACGACGGGGATATGGCCTCATTACATGACGGCTTAATTGAAATGCCTCATCCGCTACTATAACATAAGGCACATGTTCTGTATTAGAGTCTGTAAGTTGACTTGCTGGTGGTAGGTCCAGTTGGTTATTGCGTATCCGCCTACCCATTATGGAAGTATTGAAGACTCTTGAGTCTCCAGTCCTTCCATAGGCCCCAATGTCTACAATTATAAACATGTAGTTTGTGTCGACCAAGGCCAACAATACTACTGAAAAATATTGTTTGTAATTGAAGAATTGGGAGCCTGAGTTAGGAGGTTTACGAACACGTATGTGCTTGCCGTCCAGGGCTCCTATACAGTGTGGAAACTGGCAATTTTCCTCAAAACCCTGTGCTGTCCTCAACCAGTCACTCATTTTTGGCTCAGGCATGACGTCTTCATGTAGTCTGTTCCAAATTTCCACACAAGTTGACCGCACAATGCCTGAAATTGTTGATCGGCCTATTAAGAACTCTAAGTGCAGAGCAGCGTAGGACATGCCAGTAGAAAGGAACCTGTAACACACAAAGAACATAGAACATGGAGAAATCATCACCAAAAACAACAAGCACAGCATGCACAACACTTACAATGCTTGAGTTTGTTAGACCACACATGCTGGAAATTTGATTACAAGCCATGGCTTCTGTGGAATACACCAAAGCCAATCATTTCGATAGGTAAGCTTCAGAAATACATTACTCACATTATAAGTTTCCAAGAAGTGTGCTCAAACACTTGCAAAGTCACTATGTCGAGGAAAACATCATCAACATATCGTTGACACACATACCTTATTGTTAGGAGAAGGTGTTCCTCTGCAGAAATTGCTTTTCTCATCCTGGTGTCCTGAAATGTGATCCCGGGGCGCACAATGTCAAGCAACGTATCAAAGGTAGCTATGCTCATTCGACAATATTGGAAAAACTTATCTCGATGCCTACGCAGTGACAAATATAGGCGGTGAAAATGCCCTTTAGTTATCCTTCTTGTCAAAAGTGGATGTACCCACATTCTGGTGCGTCTTCTGGGATCTGATATTACAGGATATGGCTCCCCAAAACGTCTGGATATAACCCAATGGAACAGCACGTGCTCAGTGGGAGAAAATCTGAGTGTGTCGCTGATGTTTGGATAAAGCAGCTAGCAAGCACTAAGCACAAGGAACAAAATGACACCAGTGCAAAGGTGGGAGGCTCACACCTGTAGCAGATCACTTAAATATAGCTCTGCCTGATGATTTAAATGAGTATCAGGCCTCAAAACCGTTATTGGTCCTTTTTGGAAAGCTGCGACAAAAAAACGGTGGTCGGATGAAAATCGGATGTTACAAGGTACACACACATGCGATTAAATCGCATTTTTGAAGGAAAATCGGATGCTAGGCGGATGTGTGATGTTTTCATTTTGTTCCGATAATCGACCGACTAAAACGGTCCAATTTTTTGTAGTTGTGTCTGACCCCGGCCTTACAGTCGTGGCGGCTTCCACCTTTTCGTATGTGCTTCATACTGTTAGGAGGTGCTGGTCAGATTTGCGTTTTTTGGTAGCTTACTTTTTATCATCATGTCATTTTTAGATCCAAAATTCTCTGCTGTTTAATTTCCTAATATATTTTCATAGAAGTCAGAGCTCTACTTTTTTTATACAGAGCTTCAAGGGAGATTTAAAGGGAACTTTTCATGAGCACCTCTGGCACTGACTGACAGCCAGCTCAGCGTGGATACAGCCGCCACTCACTATGCACTGAGCGTTGATTGAAGCCGCGCCAGCACCACCCTTAGGCCGGGGTCACATTACCGTAGAATACGGGAGAGTGCTATGCGAGAAAACATTGCACAGTACTCAGACCAGCTCTTTAATTCAATGGGGAAAATCAGTGATAAATGTAAAGCCATACGCATGTAATATGGATGTCATACGGATACAGAGGTGAGAGAAAATTGCATTATCGCATTGAAAACGCATTACACACAGATTACTATATGGAGAACACTTGTGCGACTCTCGGCAGGGAGACTCGGACTGATTTTTCATATGTTCAGTGTGACCCGGCCTTATGACTGAAGTTGAACACTTCCAGGAGGAATAAAGTTAATTAACGTGAACAGCAGTTTTTAAGTCTTGCCACAGATTCTCAGGGTGATTTAGGTCTGGACTGCGACTGGGCCATTCACACATATGAATATGCTTTGCCCTAAACCATCTATTGCAACTCTGGCAGTATGCATATGTTGCGACCACGCACCACAATTGTGGATACCAGGGCTATGGGGTACTCGGAGCCGAGCCCATGGGCATCTATGGGAGTTGTCACTGGTAGCGGTGGCTCGGTCCGTGGCCCTGGCGGTCGTGCAATGGGGGAATATTTACAGGGGATTATTAGGATAGTTCGTGACGCCACCTGTGGTTTCTGGTAATTTGTACCAGCGCTGCTGTAAGGGTCTTCACAGGGGATGTTATGGGGCAGCTTGGTAGTAAGTCTCCCACAGGTGAGACGTGTCCCTGGAAGTCTATGGTGATGATGATGCAGGGTGTAGTAATAATTCAGCCAAACACAATGCAGCTTCTTTTCATACCTTTTACTGATGATGGTTCAAGCAGATCCCGGGAACCTGGTCGGGGTGGAGAGTGCACATTCAGGTAGCAGCCGAGCAGGTTAGAGGCCTCCTTAACTTCCATATAATGTGAGTCCAACTTGCCTGAAGCGAAGTTAACTCTAAATCTCCAGCTTTCTCTGTAGCTGTACTGCCCGGCCAACGTTGTGGTGAAGCCTTCTAAGTGATGGAACTAAGTCCTTACTTTTGCTTGGCCTAGCTCAAAGTCCCTGTTCCACCTGACTCCGGTTACGTATTGACACTTAGGGCTGCTCTCTGCGACCTGTAGTCCAGATGCCTCTGGTTTTCTTGTCACTATGCTTGAAACAATAGTAACGCTTCGGTCCCCAGTGACCGGTGATTTAGTGCAGGTAATCCAATACCTAAGGCACTGCTCTGTCTTCTCCACTGTGCCCTTCGCCCTGCTTTCCGCTCTTAACATAAGCACTGCTGCATAGAAGTCGAATCACAGATTCCCTGTTTGGGCTCGCTGAGCAGCTCTCAGTATTCTCCTAGTCCAGGACCTCTGTCGACTGAACTTCACTGTCCTGGGACAGGCGGCTGAAGTCTCTGCTCTGAACTCAGCAGGAAACCAATCTGACTGACTAACTCAGACAGGTAACTATCCAAGGGATGACTCACTCCTGAGCCTCCCGGAGCTAACTGACTGACTCACTGTCCTAAGACAGGAAGCTGAAACACACTTTCCTATGCTGACACCCACCAAACTTATATACCCCTATGGGTGTGTCTAAATGTGAGTGACATGAGTGAATGCATATCGAGCTTTGGCTGTTACCTTCCAGTGCACTTTCCTGGATTTTCATGTGTGCCTACGTAGCTGGGCTACACATCCCCCTTGGTAAAACACAGCACTCCCGGGCTGTAAAAGACAAAAAGAACATTTTGTTTTGCATTAACAATAAACATTATAACTCTTCCCATCCGGGAGGTACGAATTTCTTGAACGTTACAATATGTACAGTAAGAAAATACAAAAGTATCAAAATATCAAACGTGTTCATATATACAAGATACTTGTGGAGGACCCGCACCAAAAACCTCCCACGTGGGTCCTGGGTGGGCTGCAGGACTTCTGACTGCAGACCTCACTCTAGGCCACACCATACGGGTTTTTCTTCAGAGGTAGATGTGTAATAGTGGCTTCGTGTAAAACCAATATAATGCACCGAAGCGCAACTATTTACAGGATAAGTTCTGGGCTGGCACAGTCCTCAGCCTCTCAGTCCATGACATGGTTAAGGACACATATATATATTTCACTTCAATATTCACATTCTTTTAACTTTCTTTACCCAACCAGGGTATTTTATGCAAAACTATGCAAAATAGGTAAACATCATTTTTCTTATCTTTCTTTCTGGTACCCAGCCGGGTATTCTACTCCATATATCAAACATCAGTATACAATAATACTAAAGTGCAGAAATGGCAATTTATGTAAACATTACATACATTTCAAGTGCAATTATGCGAACTTTCCTTCTCAACTTTATACATGCTTCAATACGGTAAACCCCTGTCTGGGTCCTACCGGTCTTCACATTTTCTTGCAGACTTCAATTACGTCTTCCACACCTGGGGCTGGAACAACGCGATGCTCTTTAGAGCGCATTACAAACAGGTCGTGACCTGCTATCAATGTCTGGGTCGCTACAGTCCTTGTGCGAACCGCTAGGGGCACGCCGGGTGCTTCCTCCTTGTGAGACGCCGATTGCGTCGCTACAGGTGGCACAACATCTTGCGATACTAACTTGGTCGCAGTTTGCGGTTTAGGCGGCAGCGCTGGCTGGGACCTGGGCTGCTGTACAGATTGCGACTTGGTTTGCGTTGAGTAAGCAGGAGGCGATGCCGATTGCGACATAGATTGCGATGGGCCTGCAGGGGGCGATGCTGGAGTACGGCCTGGTGCTGTGGGCGCTCGAGACGGGGACGCTTCGGTAGTGTTGACGTTACCGGCGTCGGGGACGGGGTCACTGACGATGGACACATTGAGGGCATACCAGCCCTTTAAACCCCAGTGCCGTGTATAGCTCACTATGTCCCGTTTACTAGGTCCCTTCCCGGATGACCGATGGGCAGGTGGGACTCTACGTCCGGCGGCTCACAAACACCCCCGGATAGAGTCCCGGTTCCCGGATGAAACCCCAGCCCTTGCGGAACTGGAATTCTACCACGCACCCCTGCCGCCGCGGTTCCCTTCGGGTACCTTTGTCGTTGCGGACCATCTCCTTGTCAGCGACCAACTGCTCATACTGCCGTTGTCGGTTCCGCTGCACCTCCCGCTCTTCCTCCTGCCGGCGTCGCTGCTCCTATTCACGACACTGCATCTCTTTTTCCCACTGGACGGCATACGTGATGTCATCAATACGCTCCATCTCATCCCAGTCGACTTCTGGCAACGATGGACAGGAACCCTCCGGTGTCCCCGCCGGGGAACGGTAATCCGCTGCGGCCTCCTGGCCGGGCTGGCTCTCCGGCACGGGCAGGACCTCCTCAGCCTCCTTCGCCTCCACCGCTCCATCGGTGGGATCAGGTACAGCATATCTGGTGTCCGCCTCCAGTCGCTCCGCAGCCTTTTTCATCAGGGCCTTTGGATAATCCAGTGATAGAGGGGTATCAAGAGACGGTATTTCACTTGTGGGAGAGAACACTGCATCCCATAGCAGCCGCTGTTTCCGGGCACGCCAGTGTCTCTCCGTCTCTTGTAGATCTGCACGATTCTGCAGCTTCTTCTTCAGCTCTGCGTTCTCCCTCCGCAGCTCCATCATGGCGGGGGTCGGTGTCCCGATCTGGGGACAGCTCCGGCACAGGCAGACAGTCCTCCGGTACTGGGCACTGATTCTCCTGTCCTTCCGCCATCTCGGTCCAGGTCTCACTGTGATATCCAACAGGAACATTCTGGTCCTTTCCGTGGAGGCGGGATTTGCGTCTCCTCCTCTTCGCATAGAGGTTGAAGAGGAGGCGTATTTCTTTAGCAGTGGGGCTGGATCTCACGTTGTAGTAGGCCTTGGAGAGGGCGGCCATATCTTTCGCGCCTCAGGGGGGGTACACGCCCACGAATGCACGCCCACCTTCTTCACCAGTGCCTCAGGGCGCCAACTTGACGGTAAAATGGCGGTATTTGGCGCCAAATGCAGCAAGCAGTCTCTTTCATGAAACAGTTCAATATAGGCACACAGGACTCACAATTGCAAGTTTCGGATCCTGTTCGTGACGCCAAGAATTTAGTTGTTGCGACCACGCACCACAATTGTGGATACCAGGGCTATGGGGTACTCGGAGCCGAGCCCATGGGCATCTATGGGAGTTGTCACTGGTAGCGGTGGCTCGGTCCGTGGCCCTGGCGGTCGTGCAATGGGGGAATATTTACAGGGGATTATTAGGATAGTTCGTGACGCCACCTGTGGTTTCTGGTAATTTGTACCAGCGCTGCTGTAAGGGTCTTCACAGGGGATGTTATGGGGCAGCTTGGTAGTAAGTCTCCCACAGGTGAGACGTGTCCCTGGAAGTCTATGGTGATGATGATGCAGGGTGTAGTAATAATTCAGCCAAACACAATGCAGCTTCTTTTCATACCTTTTACTGATGATGGTTCAAGCAGATCCCGGGAACCTGGTCGGGGTGGAGAGTGCACATTCAGGTAGCAGCCGAGCAGGTTAGAGGCCTCCTTAACTTCCATATAATGTGAGTCCAACTTGCCTGAAGCGAAGTTAACTCTAAATCTCCAGCTTTCTCTGTAGCTGTACTGCCCGGCCAACGTTGTGGTGAAGCCTTCTAAGTGATGGAACTAAGTCCTTACTTTTGCTTGGCCTAGCTCAAAGTCCCTGTTCCACCTGACTCCGGTTACGTATTGACACTTAGGGCTGCTCTCTGCGACCTGTAGTCCAGATGCCTCTGGTTTTCTTGTCACTATGCTTGAAACAATAGTAACGCTTCGGTCCCCAGTGACCGGTGATTTAGTGCAGGTAATCCAATACCTAAGGCACTGCTCTGTCTTCTCCACTGTGCCCTTCGCCCTGCTTTCCGCTCTTAACATAAGCACTGCTGCATAGAAGTCGAATCACAGATTCCCTGTTTGGGCTCGCTGAGCAGCTCTCAGTATTCTCTTAGTCCAGGACCTCTGTCGACTGAACTTCACTGTCCTGGGACAGGCGGCTGAAGTCTCTGCTCTGAACTCAGCAGGAAACCAATCTGACTGACTAACTCAGACAGGTAACTATCCAAGGGATGACTCACTCCTGAGCTCCCGGAGCTAACTGACTGACTCACTGTCCTAAGACAGGAAGCTGAAACACACTTTCCTATGCTGACACCCACCAAACATATACCCCTATGGGTGTGTCTAAATGTGAGTGACATGAGTGAATGCATATCGAGCTTTGGCTGTTACCTTCCAGTGCACTTTCCTGGATTTTCATGTGTGCCTGCGTAGCTGGGCTACACACATAGGGTCATTGTCCTGCTGGAAGGTGGACCTATGCGTCAGTCTCAAGTCTTTTCACAGGTTTTCCTGCAGGATTGCCCTGTATTTAGCTTTATCTATCTTCCTATAAACTCTGACCAACTTCCCTGTCCCTGCTGAAGAAAAGCCTCCCCACAGCATGATGCTACTACCACCACAATGTTTGATTGTGTGGATGGTGTTTTCAGAGTGATGTGCAGTATTAGCTTTCCTCCATACAAAGCATTATGCATTTAACCCAAAAAGTTTTACTTTGGTGTCATCTGACCAGAGCACCTTCTCCCACATTCTAGCTGTGTCCTCTACATGGCTTTTTGCAAACTGAAAAATGACTTTTTATGGTTTGTTTTCAAAAATGGTTTTCTTTTTACCACTTCTCCATAATGGCCAGATTTTACAACTAATAATTGCCCTGTGGACACATTCTCACACCCGAGCTGTAGATCTCTGCAGCTCCTCCAGAATGACCATGGGCATCTTGGCTGCTTGCTCTCCTTACCTTGGATCTCAGTTTACGTGGACGGTCATGTCTAGGAAGGTTTCCAGTTATATCATACTTCTTACATGTTTGGATGATGGATTGAACAGTGCCATATAAATTGAAACATCCGACAAATGTATTCTTCAAATAGAAATACTTTTAGCCAATAAGGTGCAAAAAATTATTTCAGTTTCACTTTTTGTGCATATTGCTACCGTAAATGGACATTGCTGTAGATCTAGAGGAGAAACTCCCATATGCTGAGACCAGGGCCTGTTTAGGACAAAGTGGGGTCCTTGAAAAACATTAAAAGGGGGAGTCCAAATGCCTCCATATTTCACCATCACACAGAAACATTTTGGTTGCATTTACATGCGGTGAGTTCAGGCTGTTAAACGATCTTGATCGTTGATACTCAAGTAATTTGACGCTTGTTTCCCGGCCTCTTTACACTGGCTGTGGAAGTATGATGGGCACAGAATAATCACTAGTAGTTCAATCTGTCCCCATACAGTATCATGTTATCAGCAGAATATCTGCAGATTTCACCGGGCGATGTACTGCTGAGAACAATGATTTTGTTAAACAATACAATCACTTGATGAATAGGCAGCATTTTGTTTGTTTAGTATAATGCACCCATAATCCTCCACATAGTATAATACACTCCCCATAGTCCTCCATATAGTATAATGCATTCCCCATAGTCCTCCATATAGTATACTACACTCCACACAGTTCTCAATATAGAATAATGCACCCCATAGTGCTTTATATAGTATAATGCACACCCCGAAATTCTTCAATATAGTATTATACACTCCCCATAATCCTCCTTAAAGTATAATGCACTTCCCTTAGTCCTCCATATAGTATAATACGCTCCCCATAATCCCCCATATAGTATAATGCATTCCATAGTCCTCCATATAGTAAAATGCACCCCATATTCCTTCATATAATGCATTCCCCATAGTACTCTATACAGTATAATGCACTCCCCATAGTCCTCGATAGAGTATAATGCAGCCCCATATAGTACATACAGTATAAAACACAGCCTATAGTCCTTGACAAAGTAGAGTGCAGCCCATATATTGTACATATATTATACTGCACTCCCCATAGTCCTCGATAGAGTATAATACAGCCCCATAGAGTATAATGCACACCCCATAGAGTATAATGCAGCCCCATAGTCTTCGAAGCAGCACCTAAGAGTACATATAGTATAATTCAGCCCCTAAGAAAACATATAGTATAATGCAGCCCCATAAGTATAATGCACAACCCATATATTATAAGGCACACCCCATAGTCCTCCAGTATTATGGACACTACGTGCTCACTGATTTAAAAACAAGGAAATACAATACGCGTTTCTCCCTGTTCCACTGCTGCTTGATCTCTGCAGCACATTTACTCATCAGATACACTGCCCAACACAGTGTGGCGTGATGAAGGGACATCATCACGCACTCTGCATCAGATGCAGAGGGCAAATGATGGGAGAGGGAGTGTCAACTGATGCTCTCTGCTTATCATTGTATTCAAATGTATCGGCATCTATGAAGCCGATACAATAGTATGTGCAATGCGCGGAGAGGCAGAACAGGGGCTGGCAAAGGGCCCCCCCGACTCACGGGCCCCATAGCGGCCGAGTGATGTGCCGCTATTAGCACATGCCACTGGCTGAGGGCCCCTTGGGGAGTGAAGCTCTAGGCCCTGGCTGAGACACTGCAGGGAGCAATAGGACACATGCTCCTGTGCTACACTTTGGGGGTAACCTCCCCGTTCTTCAAGCAGTATCTCATCAACATTAAGCATCAAACAGCATGTGTTTCAATGTTGTACCCCCATCAGTAATCCTTATAAAACAGCGCTGCAAAATGCCATGAAACATAATGTAAAGCAATTTCAAAACGTCATTGCTGTGAACGTCTGTCGTCTTATTTCACTTCTTTTAACAGCTTCAAGGTTCGGACACATTCATTCCAAACAAAGCCACCTACAAAATATACTAGAGTATAAAGCAAAGTCGCCAACGTCGGAGCCACCGTGGATATGACTCAAAGGACGCCGGAGAAGTCGTTTTAGGTAAACAATCGCTAGTGTCTTCCTGAAGCATTTTCGACCTTGGAAAACTGTGTGCACATACCCTAGGAAGAATGGGAATAACAGAAAAACGACACAACATAGAGTTTTGGAAATAATGCTTAAGAATTGTTATTATACCCAATGTCCCTATAACAAGCTGACACTGTCTGGTAAATGGCATTGGCACTGTGGCATCTGTCTGTGCTGTTTAGTATGTCTTTAAATCAGCTGAAATATAATATCTGATATTTAACATTCTGTATTTCTGTGTCTCAAAGCTAAACTCAGGAACTGGGTTTTATATTAAATCTTTAATTAAATTTAAATTGTATTGCGTGCAGTTCATGCCTAATACTACAATATTGGATACTAAATTAGTGGCAGTACTCAATGTGAATATTAACAGCAGCCATTCAATATTCAACGAAAGTACAGAACTTCATATATGTTTTATTAACTGATGCATTATTAAAGAGACGAGTGTAATGAGGAGTTTTATGGTTCCTTTCTTTCGCTGTCTAAGGTGTTGTCAAACCTGACTTTTCAATCTCATAAATGAAATCATGTGTAATAACAACTAAGTCTATGCAAATGACATGCTTTGGATCTTTATTCTAAAAATATTTGGACAGAATTTTAAAAACTAGGTGATACTTACTAAGCTTGGCCTCCTTATAGTTCTCCGGGGCCATAGTATTTGGAGGTGCTTGGTGAAATCATGTTGAGTTTAACCCTTCTGTTCTTTGCAGTTTTCCTGTGAGTTTTAATGTCAAATCTAGGTGTCAAAAGTTTCATTTTTCATCCAAGAAACAGTGCCACTTCTTTCTATAGGTTCGACCTGGTATAGCAACTCAACTTCTTTTGAGTCTACAGACAAAAGTGGTGTTATTACTGGAAAAAAAATGTTTCCTTTTCTAAACACACATGAAAGTGTGCATAACTTGCTGATTGCTAGAAGTCTAACTGCTGGGACCCCCTACAATCTCAGAAATGAGGCTCTGGGTCCTGAACCTTTGATTAAGCAGAGACCCATCTTGAGTGGAGTGAAAATGCACATGCTTAAAGGGATTTTCCACTCCTCACAACCCTTCTGAATCTCTGTGTTTCCCCCTAGTAAAATAATGACACTTAAACTCACCTCCCGGGTCTTTCCAGCAGTGACGGCACTGGTTCCTCCAGAGATCATGTGACATTTTTATGTTATGCGATCCCTGTGGTCAATCAGTACTGGCTTCACTCTCACCTCCCTTGGACAAATCAAGATATCCAAAGGAAATGACAGAGTAGCCGCAGCTTTGGACTGAATTCTGCCCAAAGTAAATTAGAAACATACTGTAATGGTAGTTTAGCACAATGCACAGAATCTGTGAAGGCACACCAGCTCCTTGTTGGTAGGCCACCGTTTCTTACAGCCATCCAGCTATCAAAATATAAAGTCTTGACAATAAATCATTTTATTTTGGCATTGTCAATAAGCAAACTCGCCTTAACTCAAAGCGTTACTACTCCTTTGGGAAGAAATGTTTTCATGACTTCACATCTATGATCAGGATGCCCCCATATACTCTGTATTCTGTAAACTAATTGGCTGCTAAGAGCACTTTAGGATTTAGGACTCCTAAGCAAATTTGACAACTACCTAGCCAGCTTTCAGTTACTGAGGCGATCCTCTAATTTCAGCCACTGGTT
>JARQOD010000002.1:60789735-60896414 GCA_033576555.1 Oophaga sylvatica
GCTGACGTCACTCGTCGTCGGCGCCCAGAAGGGTGAAGATTGGTGGTGAGTGTGCTCCACTATGGAGCTGAAGAAACCACAGAAGATTAATGGGGGGCATAATGTGTGAGTGTGTGTGTATGGGGGGGTAAATTTAGAGTGGGGATGGGGGGTTCTTTTATGTGTGGGGGGATTTGGAGTGGGGATGGGGGGATACATTATGTGTGGGGGGATTTAGAGTGGGGATGTGGGTTCTTTTATGTGTGGGGGGATTTGGAGTGGGGATGGGGGGTACATTATGTGTGGGGGGGATTTGGAGTGGGGATGGGGGTTCTTTTATGTGTGGGGGGTTTGGAGTGGGGATGGGGGATACATTATGTGTGGGGGGGATTTGGAGTGGGGATGGGGGTTCTTTTATGTGTGGGGGGTTTGGAGTGGGGATGGGGGATACATTATGTGTGGGGGGCATTTAGAGTGGGGATGTGGGTTCTTTTATGTGTGGGGGGATTTGGAGTGGGGATGGGGGGTCTTATGTGTGGGGGGGTTTGGAGTGGGGATGGGGGGATACATTATGTGTGGGAGGATTTGGAGTGGGGATGGGGGTTCTTTTATGTGTGGGGGGGTTTGGAGTGGGGATGGGGGATACATTATGTGTGGGGGGGATTTGGAGTGGGGATGGGGTTCTTTTATGTGTGGGGGGGTTTGGAGTGGGGATGGAGGGTTATTTTATGTGTGGGGGGATTTGGAGTGGCGATGGGGGGTTATTTTATGTGTGGGGGGATTTGGAGTGGGGATGGGGGGTTATTTTATGTGTGGGGGATTTGGAGTGGCGATGGGGGTTATTGTATGTGTGGGGGGATTTGAGGGTACTGAAGAGTATGTATGAGGAAACAGTATGGGGGATGGGTGCAGACAGTATGGGGAGCGAACGGGTGAATGTATGTGGACACAGTATGGGGAGTGAGGGTGATGGGATGTGTGCAGACACAGTATGGGGGTGAGGGTGATGGGATGTGTGCAGACACAGTATGGGGAGTCAGGGGTTTGTGTGAGCAGACAGTATAGAGAGTGAGGGGGTAAATATATGAGGAGACAGTATGCTGAACAGGGGGGATGTGAGAGGAGTCAGTGTGAGGAGGGAGGAGAATAGTGTGAGGCGACAGTATATTGCAGATATTTTATTTAGAGGCATTATAATGACTCTTCTGTCTTTAAGGGCATCGTGTGGAGAGTTGGTGCAGAAGAGCGGAGAAGATGGAAATCTGCAGAGACGACTGTGGATGAGAAAACTCATCATGGGATCTGGACAAGATGAAGAAAAGGAGAACGACTCCAAGGACAGCGTCATCTATAAGGTACCTGGATGTAAATATTAATTGTGATACTGACTAATTCTCATGTCTTTATTTGTTAGGAGCATTAAAGGGGTTCTCCAGGTCTGTGTCACATAGAATGACTGCAGACTCAGCACAAACCTGGACAACCCCTTTAATGCTCCTAACATAAATAAAAACATGAGAATTAGTCAATTTCAGAATTCTCACAGTGCGCACTGCACGCTGTTAGGATTCTCTCGTGCCGGTGATTTACATACAAGCGGTCACATGCTGACTAGACGTGTGGCCTCAATGAAAATGAACGGAGCAAGGCCGGGCACGTCTAGTCGGAATGTGGCCAGAAGTATATAAATCACATGCTTATGCTGACATGACCGTGTACTCTTGCCACCGGTAATGGAGAATCCTAAAAGTGTGCAATGCATTCGTTGTGAGAATTCAGAAGCTGCAATGTCAGGATTCAGCTCTGCAGGTTCCAGCTGTCATCTCATGGACACTTCACTCATATGAGATTTTTATTCTTATGGTCCTGTGACAACAAGCTTCTCTTCCTGCTTCTCTCCGTTTTTCACTGAACATTGAGAGCATTAGGGAGAGCAGCTCGTGGGTACATGACTAAGTGTGCAAATCGCATGTGTGCTTGGGGGGGGGGGGGCAGGACACAGCGGGCCACAGCGGGCCACATTAGAGGCCCC
This sequence comes from Oophaga sylvatica, assembly GCA_033576555.1. Classification (NCBI taxonomy): domain Eukaryota; kingdom Metazoa; phylum Chordata; class Amphibia; order Anura; family Dendrobatidae; genus Oophaga; species Oophaga sylvatica. The sequence goes on from JARQOD010000002.1 coordinate 60,791,747, forward strand.
AGGAAGCAGAAGGCCCCTAATGGGGCCCTAGGAAACAGCAGGCCCCATTAGGGGCCTAGGTCCAAAGGAAGCAGCAGGCCCCATTAGGGGCCTAGGTTCAAAGGAAGCAGCATGTCCCATTAGGGGCCTAGCTCCAAAGAAAACTGCAGGCCCCATTAGGGGCCTTGGGCCCCAGGAAACTGCAGGCCCCAGGAAACAGCAGGCCCCATCAGGGGCCTAGGGTCCCAGGAAACAGCAGGCCCCTAATGGGGCCCCGAAAACAGCAGGCCTCTTTACAGTGCTGCAGATGGCGACCAAAATGGTCGCCAAAGCGGCTAAAAATTTGCCACTGGCGACTGGATTATTCAATCCATTCGCCGTTTGCGATTAGTGATTTTTAAAAAATATATATTTTTTTTAAAATGGCGGCCGGAGGCGGGCGGGGGGCCCCATTGTGAAGTTTGCTGTGGGGCCCTGCCGTTCCTAGTTACGCCCCTGGTTCCTTGTATTTGATATTATTGGTCATTTTAAAAATTGCAAACTAAATAAAAATATACCTAAATTGTATTTCATATTTTAACAAATGTTTAATAGGTTACAGTAGAGTAGGGCCCGGCCAAAAGTGTCTACCGTGTTGTGGTGGCGGCTTAAAAAATCTTTTGGCCAAAACAAGAGCTGCTGGTTATATGTGTGATCTGGTGATGGGAACTATTAATGTGTGATTGGTAAGAAGCTGAGTTTTTCCAAGAGAGAGCAGTGGGACTGTGGACAGTTTGAGGGATGGAGGTGGGTCTGGGGTGTAGCTTGGGTGGAGTCTCAAGGGGGCCCCGAAAATTTTGCCAGTATGGGGCCCCAAAATTCCTAGTGGCAGCCCTGGTAATATGTATTGTAGGCACTCTGCTGACAGTAATGTGTATTGTAGGCACTCTGCTGACAGTACTGTAGGCACTCTGCTGGTAGAATTGTAGAAACTCTTAGGCTGTGTTTCCACTATCAGGAAACACAGCGCATATGACGGAGCGGAAACTCCGCTCCGTCTAAGCCCCACCCCCTTTCTGACGCGCGTTATTTCCGGAGGTGTCCAGGACACCTCCGGAACACCTCCGGAAATAACGCAGGGCTACATAGCCCTGTGTTAAATTCCGTTGCGGCGACGCACCGTCGCCGCAAGACGCTAGGACATGCTGCGGTCTGAAAAGACACGCCGCATGTCCGTAAATGCAGGTGTTCCGCCTGCGTAATTTTGCGCATAGTGGAGACGGGATTTCTTGAAATCCCCTCCACTATGCTGTAACATCTGGACGCTGCGTGTTTGGCGCTGCGCCAGCGCACAGCGCCAAACACGCAGCGTTTACTGACCGTGGAAACTCATCCTTACAGCATTATTGTTTATAGGATGCACTCTTCTGGCACTGTTCATGGATGAACACTCTTCTGGCACTGTTTATGGGTCAGCACTCTGCTAGCACTTTTAATGGGGTGATTTTAAGGATGCAATGGCTGCATACCTAGACAACCATGCTGTTGTGCACAAAAAAATACAACACAACTCAGGCAATGCCTTACACTATCTCTTCTTCTGGCATTTATATCGCTTTCCATATACTGGATTATCAAGCTATATTAAATATTTAAACTCTTTACAACTAAAAAAGTTCAAACATACATAGAGTTGTAAATCTATATTTATGGACAATCATGGTTGTTTTTATTTACTACGGACATCCGTTTGTAATAGATCATTACACCAGAACTACAGTACTGGTAAATGACTTGTTCCAGCTCATTTCCTAGGGCTCAAATCATCTCTATTACTGTACATCTAAAAATCACTTAGTGGTTCATCTGTGCAAATAACATTCAAGAAATAATGATGCAGAAAACCTTGTGATGACAGTTTTATAAATGTTCTCCGATTAACAGATGTGACCTGAGCTAAAATAAAAGGAGGGTTAGCTGCATATTTGCAGCCATTACTAGGAGTCGTTTGCTGAATGCACTGACCCTACAGCAATCATAATTATAAACTATGTGCCTCATTCAAATATTTCATCCATCTGCCCAATTCTAAGGACTGTTTCACTCAATGATTTTGAAGGTACGCAATGGTAATTTTACACAGTTACACATAGTTACATAGGTTGAAAAAAGACCTAGAACAATCAAGTTGAGCCTTTCTCCACTAATTATACATTTTTGTCACTAAATTAACTATAATCCACAAAGTTATGTGTATTGAGGAACTCAGCCAGCCCTTTTATAAAAGCTGTCACAGTGTCTTCCAATACTGCATCTTGTGGTCGGGCATTGTACAGTTTGGGGAAAAAGGGAAAATAAGTTTCAGCTCACCCTTAACCCTTTTCCGACATCGTAATAGTACGCCGATGTCGGACTCTGCTGCTGAGCCTGCACCTTTCCGTGCATATGTCAGCTAATATATATAGCTGACATGTGCCAGAAACAGCCATGGGTGGAATCACGATCAATCCGCGGATCTTAACTAGTTAAATGCAGCTGTTAATTTCTGAACGCAACATTTAACTCGCTCTTACCGGAAGTACATCACTAATCCCGCCCATCGATGACCCCGTCACTTGATCGCAGGTCAACATCTGCCTGCTGAATGTGAATTTTTTTCTTTATCAAACCATATCAAACCTACACAGGCCGCCCCAAAGCACTGGAATCTCATTAACTGAAAACTACAAATAAAAATTAAACAACCACAAGACGGATTTCATCAACCAAGGTATCATTTTAATCAGTATAATGGCGCCGACCTGACACTGTAGGCTACTCAACACAATCCTGCTGACGGGTTTCCTATAAGAAGCACTCAAATATGTTCCTTCAGCGAAGCAATGGGTTTAGTCTCTAACAGACATTTTTTCTCTACACTTGGCTATTCCAACTGCATCATCATTGATGTTATACAATAACGCCATAAATTTTAAAATTATGAAACAAAGACTTTATTATTTTTATGCTTGAAGCTGTATTCTTCCTTTTTCACATCAGTTGTCTTCATGTCTGGCAGAGACTAAATCAGGTGCTTCGCTGAAGGAACCTATTCGAGTTCTTCTTAAGGATGAGCTTAAACTTTTTTTCCCTTTTTCTCTGGTATTATCTGCCTGTTTTCATGCTCCCCTTCAACTGGGCATATTGTTTCACTATTTACTGTTGAACAAAATTATTTTTGGAGGTGTATTTACATCTTTTTTGATTATCCTGCTTCAACCCATATGGAATCTTTGATGGGTAACATCAGAAAGGAAGGTGTTTCAACATGACTCTAAAACTATTGACCAGATGTGCTGGACATTATTCATGAAGTTGAAAAATTGTCTTTCACTGAATCTTATTTCTGGTGGGATCAGACCACTCTGGACAATTATGTCCAAAAAAATATGATACCGAGAGGTCTTCGCATAAAAAAGATCCCTACCACAGTTTATAATTGTGACGCTAGTCACAACCCATGGACAATTCGTGAGTCAGCGAAGTAAGTCAGGGAATATACGAAGTCGTAAGTCAGGTCAAATGCCAAGGTTAAAATACCAGAGAAATAGCAGATAAGCAAATAACAAATGGGTAGTCAGAACACGGTCCAAAGGTCAGCAGCAGAAGATCAGAATTTACAGCATAGGAATCAGGCCAACACACACCAGAGAGCACAATCGTAGAACAAGCTTTTGACTGGCACTGATCTGGGACAGACAGTTCACCTAAATAGCAGGGCAATTACCAAGAACAGGGAGCACCTGTGGAAATCTCTGCACCTCCCAGTCAGATAGGTCAACCGAGTTGTCAAAGCACTGACAGCTCAGCACGCCCCAGCACAGAATAGGATGACAGAGCTAAATGTAAAAAGAAGCAGACAGCACTCACAAAGAAAGTCGAGGTGCCGTATTCGTTCCAAGGAACCCTCTTGGAAAAATCCAACGAATAGAAAAAATAGAGGTACAGCGCTCCATCCAGGTGAATTGGTAAAAAAAAGCTTTATTCCGCCATAGTGTAGTACAACATTTCGATCCACATGGGATCTTTGTCATGTATGACAGAGCTGTCCATCACTGAGTCCCAGACACTCTGATCAGATGAATCATGATAGTACCCCCTCTTCAAAGAGGGGCCACTGGACCCCCAGGTTTCCCAGGAAAGCTACGATGAAAAGCTCCAACCAAACGATCAGCCTTCACCGAATGAGCCGGAACTCAGGAACTCTGCTCGGGTCCTTATCCTCTCCAGTGAACAAGATATTGGAGGGAATTTTGGACCCACCGAGAATCCACAATCTTCTGCACCTCGTATTCCCAAACCTCCATCAACAGAGACTGGAGGAAGAGGGGAAGAGAGAGACAACACAGAAGGAACAAACTTCTTTAACAGGGATTTGTGAACAACATTGGGGACCGAAGGGACCACGGAAGCTTAAGGCTATGTGCACATGTAGCGTTTTTTAAGCATTTTTGCCGCGTTTTTATGCGGTGTAATCGCTTAAAAAACGGGTACAAAACGCATCCCATGCAATCCTATGGTATTACACATTGCTGTGCACATGCTGCGTATGTTTGTGGAGCGTAATCGCTTTGCGTTAAAATGCGCAGCATGTTCATTATTTGAGCGTAATCAAGGTGATTACGCCGCCATAGGATTGCATTGGAACGCTTGAAATATGGAAATATTAACCCCTTCCCGACCCATGATGCCTACGTTGGCGTCATGAAAACCAGTGGAATCCCGACCCATGACGCCAACGTAGGCGTCATGCTATAAATCATGTTCCTGCGGGTCGGGTGACCGGGGTCACTGAAAGGTCACCCGACCCGCAGGCACAAGACCCTTTGTGCATCACCACAGTGGGGGTGGCTTAACCCCCACGTGGCTACGATCGCTCTGATTGAAATGAAATTTGGTGAAATATTACAATCCAGCCATGGCCGATGCTGCAATAGCATCTGCCTTGGCTGGACACCGAGTTACGACCCTACCCACACCGAGTAACGGCGGTGATCGGCCGCCGCCACCGATTTCATGGCAGCGATCGGTCACCGCCGTTACTATCTGCTGCCCTGCGCTCTGGTCCTCTCCCCTCCGCTCCGGTCTGCTGCCCCCGCCTTTCGATTCCCCCCCCAGTGTCATTTTACCTCCCCCGGTCTTCTGGCGTCCGTGGATCCGTCCCGGCGTCCGTCCGGGACTCTTCATGGGCGCCGCCATATTGGAAAATGGAGGGCGCATGCGCAGTGCGCCTGCCGGCCGGCACATTCGCAGTGCGCCTTCTAAAGTCCAGAAATTTATTTTGATCACTGTGATAAACTCTCATGGTGATCAAAATAAAAAAATGTAAATAAAGGCCCCCTTTATCTCCCCCATAGGTAGGAACAAAAATAAAATAATTTTTTTTTCTATTAGGGTTAGAATTACAGTTAGGGTTAGGTTAGGGTTAGGGTTAGCCTTAGGCTTAGGGTTAGCATTAGGGTTAGGGTTAGCATTAGGATTATGCTGGATTTATATTGCATTATGGCAGTCCATTAGACGGACGGCGTTACACCGCGGTATAACACGGTGTAACGCAGTCCGTTAACGCTACCATTCACCCCCATTTGCGGGCGCATTGCAACGCATGCTGTAAAGCGGCATGCGTTCGCGACGTGCCAGAGCCTCGGACGCGGGCTGCAGCGTCTGGGCTCTGTCACCGCTAGCGCAGATGAATAATCTGCTGATTCCTCTGCGCTAGCGGGTATAGCATAACGCGATCGCGTTTTGCTATACCGTTACCAGCCCGTCAACGCTATGTGTTGAACAGGCTGGTAAAACGTAATGTGAACCTAGCCTTAGGGTTTGGTTAGGGTCAGGACTAGGGTTAGCATTAGGGTTATAATTAGGGTTAAGGTTAGGCTGGATTCATATCGCGTTATGGCAGTCCGTTAGACAGACTGCGTTACACCATGGTATAACGCGGTGTAACGCAGTACGTTAACGCTACCATTCACCCCCATTTGCGGGCGCATTGCAACGCATGCTGTAAAGCGGCATGCGTTCGCTACGTGCCAGAGCCTCGGACGCGGGCTGCAGCGTCTGGGCTCCGTCACCGCTAGCGCAGATGAATAATCTGCTGATTCCTCTGCGCTAGCGGGTATAGCATAACGCGATCGCGTTTTGCTATACCGTTACCAGCCCGTCAACGCTATGTGTTGAACAGGCTGGTAAAACGTAATGTGAACCTAGCCTTAGGGTTTGGTTAGGGTCAGGACTAGGGTTAGCATTAGGGTTATAATTAGGGTTAAGGTTAGGCTGGATTCATATCGCGTTATGGCAGTCCGTTAGACAGACTGCGTTACACCATGGTATAACGCGGTGTAACGCAGTACGTTAACGCTGCCATTCACCCCCATTTGCGGGCGCATCGCAACGCATGCTGTAAAGCGGCATGCGCTCGCGACGTGCCGTCATTCAGTGATGGAGCCTCGGACGCGGCCTGCAGCATCTGGGCTCTGTCACCGCTAGCGCAGATGAATCATCTGCTGATTCCTCTGCCTAGCAGGTATAGCATTATAGTATACCGTTACCAGCCAGTCAGCGCTATGTGTTGAACGGGCTGGTAAAACGTAATGTGAACCTAGCCTTTAGCATTAGGGTTAGAATTAGGGTTAGAATTAGGGTTACGGTTAGAATTAGGGTTAGGGTTGGAATTAGGGTTACGGTTAGAATTAGGGTTGGAATTAGAGTTAGGGTTGGGGTTAGGCTTGTGGTTAGGGTTGGGATTATGGTTAGGGGTGTGTTGGGGTTAGGGTTTGGATTAGGGGTTTGTTGGGGTTAGGGTTGGAGTTAGAATTGAGGGGTTTCCACTATTTAGCCACCATTGATTCCTGCAAATTTTGCGTTCAAAAAGTCAAGCAGTGCTCCCTTTATTCCGAGCCCCGAAGTGTGCCCAAACAGTGGTTTTACCCCCACATATGGGGTATCAGCATACTCAGGAAAAATTGCACAACAAGTTTGGGGGGGTCTAATTTCTCCTGTTACCCTAGGGAAAAAAAATTGGGAACTAAAAGATCATGTTTGTGGAAAAAAAATGATTTTTTATTTTCACGGCTCTGTGTTATAAACTTCTGTGAAAAACTTGGAGATTCAAAGTGCTCACCACACATCTAGAGTAGTTCCTTGGGGGATCTAGTTTCCTAAATGGGGCCAATTGGGGGGGTTTCTACTGTTTAGGCACATCATGGGCTCTGCAAGCGTAAAATGACACCCGCAGACCATTCCATCAAGTCGGTATTACAAAACGTCACTACTTCCTTTCCGAGCCCCCACATGTGCCCAAACATTGGTTCCCCCGCACATATGGGGTACCAGCGTACTTAGGACAAACAGGACAACAACTTTTGGGGTCCAATTTGTCCTGTTACCCTTGTGAAAATAAAAAATTGTAGACTATAAAATCATTTTTTGAGGGAAAAAATGATTTTTTATTTTCATGGCTCTGGGTTATAAACTTCTGTGAAGCACTTGGGGGTTCAAAGTGCTCACTACACATCTAGATAAGTTCCTTGGGTGGTCTAGTTTCCAAAATGGGGTCACTTGGGGGGGTTTCCACAGTTTAGGCACATCAGGGGCTCTGCAAACGTAACATGATGCCCGCAGACCATTCCATCAAGTCGGCATTTCAAAACGTCACTACTTCCCTTCCGAGCCCCGACGTGTGCCCATACAGTAGTTTTCTCCAACATATGGGATATCAGCGTACTCAGGACAAATTGGACAACAACTTTTGGGGTCTAATTTCTCCTGTTACCCTTGGGAAAATAAAAAATTGGGGACTAAAAGATCATGTTTGTGGAAAAAATATGATTTTTTTATTTTCATGCCTGGGCGTTATAAACTTGTGTAGCCCTTGGGGATTCAAAGTGCTCACCATACATCTAGATAAGTTCCTTGTGGGGTCTAGTTTCAAAATGGGGTCATTTGTGGGGAGTTTCTACTGTTTAGGCACATCAGGGGCTCTGCAAACGTAACATGACGCCCGCAGACCATTCCATCAAGTCGGTATTTCAAAACGTCACTACTTCCCTTCCGAGCCCTGACGTGTGCCCAAACAGTGGTTCCCCCCCACATATTGGGTACCAGCGTACTCAGGACAAACTGGACAACAACCTTTGGGGTCCAATTTCTCCTGTAACCATTGCGAAAATAAAAAATAGGGGGCTAAAAAATCATTTTTTGAGAAAAAAAATGATTTTTTATTTTCACGGCTCTGCATTATAAACTTCTGTGAAGCACCTGGGAGTACAAAGTGCTCACTGTGCATCTAGATAAGTTCCTTAGGGGGTCTAGTTTCCAAAATGAGGTCATTTGTGGGGGAGCTCCAAAGTTTAGGCACACAGGGGCTCTCCAAACACGACATGGTGTCCGGTAACGATTGGAGCTAATTTTCCATTAAAAAAGTCAAATGGCGCTCCTTCCCTTTTGAGCCCTGCCGTGCGCCCAAACAGTGGTTCCCCCCCACATATATGGGGCACCAGCGTACTCAGGAAAAACTGGACAACAACTTTTGGGGTCCAATTTATCCTGTTACCCTTGGGAAAATAAAAAATAGCGGGCTAAAAAATGATTTTTGAGGAACAAAAATGATTTTGTTATTTTCACTGCTCTGCGTTTATAAACTTCTGTGAAGAACTTGGGGGTTCAAAGTGCTCACTACACATCTAAATAAGCTCCTTGGGGGGGGTCTAGTTTCCAAAATGGTGTCATTTTGGTTATTTTTCACTGTTTAGGCACACAGGGGCTCTCCAAACGCGTCATGGTGTCCGCTAACGATTGGAGCTAATTTTCCATTCAAAAAGTCAAATGGTGCTCCTTCCCTTCTGGGCCCTGCTCTGCGCCCAAGCAGTGGTTTATGACCACATATGAGGTATCTGTGTACTCAGGATAAATTGCCCAACAAATTTTAGGATCCATTTTATCCTGTGCAAACGCAACATGACGCCCGCAGAACATTCCATCAAGTCTGCATTCCAAAATGGTGCTCCTTCCCTTCTGAGCTCTCCCATGCGCCAAAACAGTGGTTCCCCCCACATATGGGGTATTGGTGTACTCAGGAAAAATTGCACAACAACTTTTATGGTCCAATTTCTCCTGTTACCCTTGGGAAAATAAAAAATAGAGGACTAAAAAATCATTTTTGAGGAAAAAAAAGATTTTTTTTTATTTTCACTGCTTTGCGTTATAAACTTCTGTGAAGCACTTGGGGGTTTAGAGTGCTCACAACACATCTAGATAAGTTCCATAAGGGGTCTAGTTTCCAAAATGGTGTCATTTTGGTTATTTTTCACTGTTTAGGCACACAGGGGCTCTCCAAACGCGTCATGGTGTCCGCTAACGATTGGAGCTAATTTTCCATTCAAAAAGTCAAATGGTGCTCCTTCCCTTCTGGGCCCTGCTCTGCGCCCAAGCAGTGGTTTATGACCACATATGAGGTATCTGTGTACTCAGGATAAATTGCCCAACAAATTTTAGGATCCATTTTATCCTGTGCCCATGTGAAAATGAAAAAACTGAGGCTAAAAGCAATTTTTTGTGAAAAAAAAGTACTTTCTTTTTTTTACGGATCAATTTGTGAAGCACCTGGGGGTTCAAAGTGCTCACTATGCATCTAGATACGTTCCTTGGGGGGTCTAGTTTCCAAAATGGGGTCACTTGTGGGGGAGCTCCAATGTTTAGGCACACAGGGACTCTCCAAATGCGACATGGCAACCGCTAAATATTCCAGCATATTTTCCATTCAAAAAGTCAAATGGCGCTCCTTCCCTTCTGAGCCCTACCGTGCGCCCAAACAGTGGTTTATGACCACATATGAGGTATCGGTGTACTCAGGAGAAATTGCCCAACAAATTTTAGGATCCATTTTATCCTGTTGCCATGTGAAAATGAAAAAACTGAGGCTAAAAGAAAATTTTTGTGAAAAAAAAAGTACTTTCTTTTTTTACGGATCAATTTGTGAAGCACCTAGGGGTTCAAAGTGCTCACTATGCATCTAGATACGTTCCTTGGGGGTCTAGTTTCCAAAATGGGGTCACTTGTGGGGGAGCTCCAATGTTTAGGCACACAGGGACTCTCCAAATGCGACATGGCAACCGCTAAATATTCCAGCATATTTTCCATTCAAAAAGTCAAATGGCGCTCCTTCCCTTCTGAGCCCTACCGTGCGCCCAAACAGTGGTTTATGACCACATATGAGGTATCGGTGTACTCAGGAGAAATTGCCCAACAAATTTTAGGATCCATTTTATCCTGTTGCCCATGTGAAAATGAAAAAACTGAGGCTAAAAGAAAATTTTTGTGAAAAAAAAAAGTACTTTCTTTTTTTACGGATCAATTTGTGAAGCACCTAGGGGTTCAAAGTGCTCACTATGCATCTAGATACGTTCCTTGGGGGGTCTAGTTTCCAAAATGGGGTCACTTGTGGGGGAGCTCCAATGTTTAGGCACACAGGGACTCTCCAAATGCGACATGGCAACCGCTAAATATTCCAGCATATTTTCCATTCAAAAAGTCAAATGGCGCTCCTTCCCTTCTGAGCCCTGCCGTGCGCCCAAACAGTGGTTTATGACCACATATGAGGTATCAGTGTACTCAGGAGAAATTACCCAACAAATTTTAGGATCCATTTTATCATGTTGCCCATGCAAAAATGAAAAAATTGATGCTAAAAGAAAATTTTTGTTGGAAAAATTAAAATGTCCATTTTTTCCTTCCACGTTGCTTTAGTTCCTGTGAAGCACCTGAAGGGTTAATAATCTTCTTGAATGTAGTTTTGAGTAGCTTGAGGGGTGCAGTTTTTATAATGTTGTCACATTTGGGTATTTTCTGCCATATAGACCCCTCAAAGTGACTTCAAATGTGAGGTGGTCCGTAAAAAAAATGGCTTTGTAAATTTTGTTGTAAAAATGAGAAATCGCTGGTCAACTTTTAACCCTTATAACTTTCTAACAAAAAAAAAATTGCTTCCAAAATTGTGCTGATGTAAAGTAGACATGTGGGAAATGTTATTTATTAACTATTTTGTGTCACATAACTCTCTGGTTTAACAGAAAATTCAAAATTTGAAAATTGCGAAATTTTCAAAAGTTTCGCCAAATTTCCATTTTTTTTTTCACAAATAAATGCAAAAATTATCGGCCTAAATTTACCACTATCATGAAGCCCAAGATGTCACGAAAAAACAATCTCAGAATTGCTAGGATCCGTTGAAGTGTTCCTGAGTTATTACCTCATAAAGGGACACTGGTCAGAATTGCAAAAAATGGCAAGGTCTTTAAGGTCAAAATAGGCTGGGTCATGAAGGGGTTAAAATGTGGTTTACCCCTACATATGGGGTGTCAGCCAACTTAGGACAATTGCACAACAAACTTTTGTGGTCCAATTTGTCCTGTTACCGTCGGGAAAATAACAATTTGTGGTCAAAAAGAACATTTATCAACTGACAAAAAAAATGTTGCTTTGTGCGTCGTGTTTGGCCGTTGTGTTTATCAGTGTCTCCGGTATGTGTCAAAAAGGTCATCATGACTCGTACCTGAGATTCTGTTGAAACATCCATGTAGGGGAGGTTTGCGTGTGTGTGCGCACATGGTTTCACGGATTCATACATATCTACATCGGTTTTGCGTGTGTGTTTCTGTGTGGATATATATGTATATATGTGTGCAAATGTATATGTAGATAGATAGAATATTTTCATTTTGAATGCACAATTTTCTGTTAATCAATTTATGGACTTGTAATCTTAAACATTGTAGATGGAAAAACATCCAGAAGTTTGGGACCGCGCCTGTGAGGACTACAAGGTCTCCCATACCAAACGCGATGCATGGCCGGCAATAGTTATAGAAATCTATCCCCAGTGGCCTCAGCTTCCAAGAGCGGGACAAAAACTGATTTGTAAGTATTCATAAATTTGAAATTGTTTACTTTTTTGAAATATAGATCTTGGAAATCCTAATTTTTTATTCTTATTTCATTTAAGTGGATGATGTTAAGAAGAGGTGGTGGGCAGTGACCGACCGGCTGGTTAGGTCCCTGAAGACACCAAGCGGCAGCTCGCCATTCAGGAGTAGGGTGCCATACGAAGACCTGCTTCAGTTTATTTTAACAAGCAGGAATTTGAGGAGGTAAATTACATATATATATTTTTTTATTCTCAAATTTTTCCAATAGTCCTTTATTAACATGGCTTTTTTGTTCTTTCTACAGCACTGAAGGCAATATAAGGCCACCAACTCCATCTACGCATGATGGCAACAGCCAGGAACACAGACTGGGACAGGAGCCAGAGCACTTTTGTTATGATCTGCTGCAAGCACTAAGGAAAGATGGGAATTCTGTCCCTACAATAGAACTAAGCTGGATCCCTACGATGTAACGGGGAACCTGATCCTGCGACCAGACCCGCTAAAGTCCTCAGCTAGTCTGAACGAAGACCTATAGTTGCGAGGGAGGAATCCCTACAAGATCTAGGGACTGGAAGAAAAGGTGGACACCTCCTAACAGAAATTGTAGCAGGGAAAATAAAATAGAAAACAAATTACTTAGAGATCCTAAGATCAAGCAAAACTGACTGAGTAAGGCACCTAAGCACCCGGCTAGCTTAAAAGTAGATAATACAATGAAGTCCAGCAAAGCCAGAAGGGCGGAGCCAGACTTAATAAGGAAAAAAGGTCATGTGACCAGCAAACTGAAAAAAACCTAACAAGAGGGTTCTAACAACTTTCCTGGGTGTTCTGTTCTATCCCCACATGAGGCAAATGGAGGCATAGTTGATTGAGGCTGGGAGAGTTTTCCTACCTTCCGCTTCCTCATGCAGAGCAGACATGACCAGTGCTGTTCAGCATCCAGAGAGATGATGCACACAAGGGATTGTGAAGTCCAGACTTGTTTATTTTTCAAATCTGGACATACAGCATATGATTGGTATACAGTAACTTCTCCAGAAATGCAGGTGAAACGAGGTGCAGCAAGACGTAGCACCAAGTGTAGCTGCAAGTGTGACCAGCAGGAGTGAGTGGTCGAAAACTGATGCCTTTCACAGCTGGGTGCAAAGCGTGTCTCTCCCATAAAGAACTAAGAAAACAAATGGCTGCTAACAGGAATAAGAAGCAGTGACCTCAGCACAGGAAGTGAAAGGCATGTACCAGAATTAATTAGTTACAGGCTGCCACACAGAAAGGGCCACCAGGTGACAGCAGAGAGCATGAAAGAATAAATTATACACAGCATGGAAATAATACAATACATAACCCAGACAAACGGAACAGCACACTCCCCGTCTGAAATTCCGTAAGGGATTTCACTATACTAGTGCATTTGAAATTAAGTCCAACAACCTAAAAAAAACAAACACATAAACATGCATGAAATGCAATGACTTCGAAACGAGGTAAATGAACGTCTTTAAGTCAGTTCCTAAGTTAATCCAAAGGAAACCCATCTTCAGATCAGAGAAGCCGCACTAGGCCAAACTATCTCCGATCCAACGGTAATCCAATGGAAGTATTAGTGCAGTGTTCTGCTCATCTTTATCCTACCGGAATGTCCGCGGTAGAGAGCGGCTTAAGGCAGACGTGCCATGACAGTTTTTGTTTCCATGTGAGTCGTGATAAGATCTCGCAATGTGGACTAACCTTGCGATGGTCTTGATGAGTTTCACCAGTTGGAGAAGCGTTCGAAGCGCTGGCAACCGAGGCTGGAGGTTGGTTTAGTGTTCGTGGCCAGAGCACTGACCTCGGAGCGAACTTCTGTATTGTTATCCGGATCCTGGATGCTGAAGTCTTCCTGGACACGTTCACTTCCCTAGTGTTTGGTTCCCCTTCCCTAATCCCTTTGGGTTGCACTTAGTCTGTTCTACATTATACGTGACATTAACACCCGCCATTCACGCTTGCAAAAGAAAAATAAATTGACACGTGGGGTTGTTTGTGTTTTTTCTATGTGAGTTTATTTCTTTTGCTGGGTTCATGGAATGGCAGCGGCTGCAGGCACCTATTGTTGGGGAAGTTGCAGGTAGGCGGGTCCAGCTTGAACCCAAAATTGCCCTCCCGGACAGGTTTGCTGGGGGTAGGGACAAGTTTTTTGAGTTTAAAGAGGCATGCAAATTACTGCATTCTTACTCCTCTGGAGATGAGGAGCAACAAGTAGGAATTGTTATTTCACTGTTGTAGGGGGAACCTTAGTTCTGGGCGTGTTCTCTACCACAGGATTCTATGTGTCTGATCATGACTGTATTTCCTTGGCTGAGTCCAAGCTGCGTCGCATTCAGCAAGGAAATCATTTAGTAGAGACATATAACTCTGAATTTCGCAGGTGGTCAACTGACACCAAATGAATGACCTGGCTCTCAGAAGCAAATTCCTATAGGGCCTCTCTGAAAAGTTAAAAGACGCATTAATAGTGTATGAAACTCCTGTGTCTTTGGAGGCTGCCATGTCCTTGGCTATTAGAGTGGATAGACGCCTGAGGAAAAGGTGGGTAAGACCACCTGCTTCTGTGTCTTTGGAGGCTGCCATGTCCTTGGCTATTCCGGTGAATAGACACCTGAGGAAAAGGTGGGAAAGACCACCTGCTTCTGAGCTCTCTTTCCAGGACAAGATCCCGGTGTTGGAGGAAAGGTCCTGGGGTGAACCTATACATGCAGAGTTAAAGGAGTCCATGCAGTTGGGAGGTGCATTCACGTCGCATGTTTCCCCCAACATTTGCAAGAAAAAGCGTTTGTGCTTTTTTTGTAGGGAGAAGGGACATTTTATTGGGGCATGTCCTGCAATCCCAAATAAAAAAGAGACTCGATTAACCTTTAGGAGCCTTGAGCTTGATAATCAAGGGGTGTGTTCGTCTTCAACCTGCAATTTTTGTTTTGTCCTGACAGCTGAGGTGGTGCTAGTGAGCAGGTCTGAAAAAATTTCTGTGTTTGTAGACAGTGGAGCTGGAGTCAGTATGGTGGACGCTGAGTTTGCTAGAACTCATGGTTTTGTCTGATTTAACTTGGCTAAACCTATTTTTATTTGCGCCATCGACTCAGCACCACTTGCACAGAGAACACTGACACAAATTTTTCATAAGACTGAAGTTGGGGTCTTCACATTATGAAATAATCCCTTGTTATGTCCTGAAGGGTCTCCACATTCCAATGGTTCTGGGTTTGCCCTGGTTGGTGAAGCATAATCCAACTGTGGATTGGCAATGTTAGAACCCTCTTGTTAGGTTTTGTTTCAGTTTGCTGGTCACATGACCTTTTTTCCCTATTTAGTCTGGCTCCGCCCTTCTGGCTTTGCTGGACTTCATTGTATTTCCTACTCTTAAGCTAGCCGGGTGCTTAGGTGCCTTACTCAGTCAGTTTTGCTTGATCTTAGGATCTCTAAGTAATTTGTTTTCTGTTTTATTTTTCCCTGCTACAATTTCTGTTAGGAGGTGTCCACCTTTTCTCCCAGTCCCTAGTTCTTGTAGGGATTCCTCCCTCGCAACTATAGGTCTTCGTTCAGACTAGCTGAGGACTTTAGCGGGTGTGGTCGCAGGATCAGGTTCCCCGTTACATCGTAGGGATCCTGCTTAGTTCTATTGTAGGGACAGAATTCCCATCTTTCCTTAGTGCTTGTAGCAGATCATAACAGGCAATCCAGAGAGATTGTAAAGTGGGGAGATTACTTTCATGGTAAATGCCTAAACGTTTCCCCTTCTGCTGTATCTACAGGGTCCTTACCGGCATTTTTGTTTGACTTGGAGGGCCCTGACCCAATTTTGCAGAAAGGGGTAGGCATCTCGACCTTGTACACTGACCTGGAGAGTAAGGTATTGGAGGCTCAGGGGGATGCCCCTACCTCCTGCCCTTTCTGGGAGGTTATTTGTGCCGTCTAAATTGTGCTGCAAAGTAATTAGAGAATTTCATAACTCTGTACTTGCTGGCCACCCACGTGGTAAGGCAATAGCGGACCTCCTTTCTGATCATTTTTGGTGGCTGAGGTTGAATCGGGATGTGGTTGACCAAGTGTCTGCCTGCAATGTTTGCGCACATTCTAAAGTACCGCATAACCGTCCATCTAGTCCTGTTTCGACACTACCTTTTACTAACAGAGTCAGGGGAGACCGGTATAATCATATGACTGTCAGTAAACGCGTGCCAGGTCCAGACCTGAATGTGAATGATTTTTTGTGGTTGTCTACCAGGAATTTCAGGTTGAGGGTTCCTTCTGGAAGTTGGGACCTAGATTCATTGGTCATTTTCTTGACTAGACAGTAGCTCTGGTTCAGAGAATGAATACTAACTCATAAAATGGAAATTCCCATCTAGGTTCTATACTTACTAAGGAGATGGAGTGCTAAATTCAGAGAATGGAGAAGATTCACAGAAAAGTGTTGAAATTAGTAAGGGGATTTAAAATTTCTGTGGCTGTGAGTGGAATGTGCTGAAGGACTCACTTTATAATAGTCATGGTTAATCGTTTTGAGATTGACCCAAAGTTTGGTTTTCACAAAGTCTGCTGCTTTAGTGTTTTTCGATCATTTAGTAAGATGTCTCTATGGTAACTGAAGTGCAGTTATTTAGATACCATTAATAATAATGGTATCTGCAATAAATTAGATATCATTCTTCATTTATGGCAGTGTTCTTAGGCAACATTGTGAGTAAGTATTCTCAAAGTCCTTACTATAACAGCGGCCATAGTCACT
Organism: Oophaga sylvatica; assembly: GCA_033576555.1. NCBI lineage: Eukaryota > Metazoa > Chordata > Amphibia > Anura > Dendrobatidae > Oophaga > Oophaga sylvatica. The sequence continues at coordinate 60,808,436 of JARQOD010000002.1, forward strand.
TCAAAATACACATACTACACCAAATCAATTATGGAAAACCCATAAGAGATAAGAAGTGAAAAACACAGAAATAATTTTAAAACATTAATATTTATTTATATAATTAAAATAAAAAACAATTAAAAAACAGGACAATGGACCTCCAAATAGAGAGAGGGGAGATTTAAACACCAGTTCCCATCAAGATTAAGTGGGCGAATAAGTTGCCAATGAGTAACCAATTGTTAATCTGTACAATTGAAAATTTGCAAAAAGTTATTATTTTTAATTCATATTAGCTATATTGCACAATAAACTGCAAATGCATAAATTGCCTAGTACAGCTTATTAATTTAAACAGCACAGAAAAATGGTTAAATTGAATTTAAATAGCCCACAACCCAGAAGGGTTAATTACAAAAAGCCCTGACATCGTTATAGTAGGAAAACACCTCCCATGCTAATCCTATGTGCTGATATTATATGTGCTATATAGATTATACTGCAGGTCTCTAAGAGAAACAAAACACATGGCTTTAGGCAGCTAAACAGTTAAAGGACAATGCTAAACTGCTCCTTTGATTACCGAATGCTATTTAAACCTTATGTGTATATAAACAATTTATATGCAGCTTAATAAATGGTTACCTTAATCATAGGATCTAATCCATACAAATGGTAATGAATGGCACCATGGAAATTACCTTGGATTAGCAGGGGGCCAAAATTATCAGGAGCAGAGCTAGAAGGAAAACTGGAGCGCTCCCCACACAGCCCGACGAGCGCCGTTTCGCAAAGTGCTTCTTCCTGGGGCGTATACAGGTCAGGTATTGGGAGGTTTTTAAATACTCAACCCTTAATAAGAATGTGTAGACAAGACGCAGGTCATTGGATGTCTTCTGAGCGCACAGCGCCGGGTACCGCCCCTTAGGCTAAGGGGACTTCCAGAGACCGCTCCATGGCATCAGCGAAATCACTGACGTCACATGATCGAGCGCCTCTGGAAGTCAGAGGGCACGGTCACCACTGCGCGTGCGCAACCATGCCGCCGTACCTACGATGTTTACATTAGGGACTGTAGTTAGGGGCGGACTCTGGACAGGAAAAGAGGAGGGGGGAGGAGAAACTATTCACAGCGGCTTAAACACTGCCCTGCTCTGTATCTATGAGAGAAACTGACGTGTCAGAGCAAAGCCCAAAATGGAGAGATAGGATTATACATATAAAGGAATATTAGGAATAATAAGAGGGAAAAATTAACAGAGAAGGGACATACTTAGGAGAACGGAGGAAAATAATAATAATAGTAAAAAATAATAATAAATAAATAAAGAGTAGTGACCATACCTACATGCACAAGACTAAATAATGGTGGGCATATAGATGTATAATTATAAATTATTATCATGAAGTGCAACAATAATAAATGATTATGAAAACAATATATAATATATAATGTGATATCTGTGTATACTTATAAAAATGTCGGCTAAATGCTGAAGCACCCGACTAAAAGTGACCACAGGGAGCGCAAATGTGATTGTTGTTAAAAAAAAAAAAAGGAATTATTTATTTATCTAAAAACAGTCCAATATTGTCCTTAATTCCGGAACACGATCTTCTCCTTTGTATTGGATTCTTCAAGCTTGTGGTGAGTTCCTCAATTTAGGATCCTTTCAATAATTCAACAGTAACATCATTTGACCAAGGAAACGTCTTAGTTCTTAAATAGAAACACACAGGGTGAGTATCCAAAGGTTTTTATACAAAACACATAAACAAAATTAAAAACACCTAAAATAACACCTAGAAAACCCGATAAAAAGAGGGATGCAATTATAGAAAGGAGCTAAAGCCGAAATTTTCGTTTAAACCCTGAGGTGAGATGGTTTGAAGGCGATAAATCCATTTACTTTCTAATTGGGCAAGAGTTTTGCCCACATCTCCACCTCGTATGCCCAGATTAATTTGATCGATTGCCATAAAGATAAGTCCTTTTGAATTAGAATTATGGTAAGTCTTGAAATGTCTTGGTAGGGTTTTTAATTGGGAAATTTCATCAGTGGATTTGGCCTTTTCAATATCTCTTATATGTTCCCGGACTCGAACTTTCAACTCACGGGTAGTCAGGCCCACATATATCAATTTGCATGGGCAAGTAGCATGATATATAACCCCTTGTGAGGAGCATGTTAGATGTTTTCTAATCTCATATTTTCTAGACCCATCTGCATTGGTGAAGAAGCAGGATTTCCTCATGTTATTACATGCCTTGCAGTGTCCACACGTAAAAAATCCCTTGGGTAGATCATTATTTGTAGAGTCAGGAGAAGGTCATAATGACTATGTACCAGCAGGTCTTTTAAATTACGACTTCGTTTTGCCACAAAGGAAGGTGCCGATGGTAAAATTTTACGCAGTGTAGGATCAGTCATTAGAATGTTCCAATGTTTTTTGAATGATGATTTAATGTCTTCCCACTGGTTATTAAAAGTGGATATAAATCTAATTTGATCCTGATTTTGGCTATCAGGTTTAGGATTAGAATAAAGAAGTTGTTCTCTCGGTGTTCTCACTGCTCTTCTGTAGCCGTTTTTAATGCTACGCTTACTGTAACCCCGATTTAAAAATCTTTTGGTTAGGTCAGCTGCCTGGTGCTCAAAATCGTGATTTACAGAACATATACGTTTTGCCCTTAGAAATTGTCCAATGGGTATGGCTCTAACAGTAGATCATGGATGTGATGATGTAGCGTGGAGAAGAGAATTAGTTGCTGTAGGCTTTCTATATAGATTAGTTGTAATCAGCCCTTCATTAGACACTTGAATTTTAAGATCTAGAAATTCAAGATCTCTTCCAGTATTGTAGGTCAATTTGATGTTCAGATTGTTATCATTTAGATTGGCCATTAGATTGGGGAGTCTATCACTTGGTCCTTCCCATATGAACCACACATCATCTATATATCTCATCCATCCCTGAACGAATTGAATATCAGGTATAGAGTCACCCAGAAAAATTTCCCTCTCCCATGCCCCCAAAAACAAGTTGGCATAAGAGGGGGCACAGGAGGCCCCATGGCGGTGCCTTGGATTTGGAGATAAGTGTGTCCTTTAAACGTAAAAATATTATGTCTTAGGACAAAATCCAAAAGTAGAAGAATAAGGTCTCTATTGCAGGGTCCAAAGTACTAGATTGTAAATACCAACTGACTGCTTTTAACCCGTCCTCATGTCTAATAGAGGTATATAGTGCTTCTATATCTGCAGTTACCATGGTCATATTATTGTCAATATGCAGATGATCCAATTTTTGTAAAGCAGCGGTAGTGTCCTGGATATATGATGGCAATGTGTGTACCAGCGGTTTCAAATAGAAATCTATGAACCTAGACACAATCTTGCATAAGCTTCCATTACCCGAGATGATAGGTCTGCCGGGGGATCATTCGGGTCCTTGTGAAGTTTAGGGATGAGATATAAAGTTGGTAATTTTGGGTGTAGGTTAGAAATACTATCCACCATCTTTTTTGTAATGATCTCTTGTTCGAAGGCTTTTTGAAGAATCGCTATTAAATTGGCCTGAAATTTGGATGTGGGATTGAATGTTAGTTTACGGTAACAATAGGGGGCTTCTAGGAGTTTGAAGGCTTGTTTTTCATACATTGTTATTGGCCATACTACTAGATTGCCCCCTTTGTCCGCTGGTTTGATCACTATGCCTTTTAAAGACTGTAAATGTATCAAGGCTTGTCTTTCCTCCTGATTTATATTGGAATTCCATGGAGGCCTGTGTGGTAAATTCTCAATTTCCCTAGTTACCATTTTGGTGAAAACTTCTATAGCAGGACAGGTATTCAAGGCAGGAAATTTCCGAGACTTATTGAATAATTTATGCGGGAATGAGCTTACCTGAAACGAGGTATTCTCCTCTAATAGATCTTCTAAGTCCCTTAACGCTTCCCTTTCTTCCACTGTTGAAAATGTATCATTCATATAGCTTTTGGAATTAAATTTTTTAAGAAGGAGTTTTCTAGAGAAGAGATGTAAGTCTCTAATTACAACAAAAGTGTCCAAAGGACTAGACGGAGAGAATGTTAGACCTCTCTCTAGAAGGCTCAATTGTATTGTAGATAATTGATGTTTAGACAAATTAATTACCTTAAATTGGTCCCCCTGATTACGGAGAGCTTTGGATCGTGTAAAGATGTCCGGGAGTCTTGTATCAGTCCTACTGACCATCTGTCTTCCTGCTGCTTCACTATTATTTCCTTCTCCATCACTCATGGAAGTGTTGTTATCAGAAGTTGAAGGTACAGAACTTTCAGATGCACTTCTGCTGTGAAAATTTTTTGTAGTTTTTTTATTATTACTGTTGGTATTCGGGTTCTTCCCTTTTTTAGGGGAATTAGCTTTCTTACTTTGCCAACGATAAATTTTGTTTGTATCATAATCATTAAGATCACGTCGGAATTTCTTTATCTTGTTTTCACACACTTCCGTTTCTCACTTGTCAACATCCTTGTTGATTTCTAATAGAGTTTTATCAAAATTCTCAACCGGAATATCTTTGAGAAACAATTTCTCCATCTCCTCAATCTCCGTGTCAATTTTTTGTAGGGACATGGTATTTTTATCTATTATAATTTGGATAAATTCCAATGAGCAAGTGGTAGCTGCAGATACCCATCTCTTGACGAGGACATCATCCTCTAATTCAAAAGAGGGATACAGTTGTATCCTTAGACCTCTTGGTATTATTTGCTTATCCATATAGTTCTCCAATGCTGATCTAATCCACCATGTTCTGGTTTTTTTATATAGGGCATTTCGATATTGCTTAATCAGGTCCTTATTGACATTAATTTCATCCGTATTCACATTGGAGGTCCCCTGTTTAAATAAGTCAGTTGCCTTAGTTAGCCAGGTTTTTTCCCTGGCCTTGAAATCTATCCTATAGAAACAACGGACAATTGTAGATACAGAGCAGGGCAGTGTTTAAGCCGCTGTGAATAGTTTCTCCTCCCCCTCCTCTTTTCCTGTCCAGAGTCCGCCCCTAACTACAGTCCCTAATGTAAACATCGTAGGTACGGTGGCATGGTTGCGCACGCGCAGTGGTGACCGTGCTGTTGTGAATAGGCTGGAAATGAGTTCTGAGCAGAAACTCCCTCTGGTGGTTACAAACGGTACTGGACTGTCCAGTGAAGATTGTGAGGATTGGGAATCAGGTGTTACTGACTGGTCTTATATAAGGGAGTCACCTTCCCATCAGGGTTGCCGGTGATCAATTGTTCTGGTCTCAATCCTTGATTCCTGTTTCCTTGGTAGCCTGCTGTGTCGTGTCTGAATCTCCTGCTGATAAGACATTTTCTTCTTTTTGTTTTTGTGCTTGATTTTTGCATTTTGTCCTGCACTTCTGTGGGGGCCTTCAGGGTCCCCTCTGGGGGCTTTTGCCTCTCAGTTCAGTTCAGCCACTGTTGTTTGTACATTTGCTTTTTCCAGTTTTTTCAGTGGCTGCTGTTTTGTTTTTGGTTACACCTGAGAACTAATTTAGGTGGTAGAGGTCGTGTGATCTCAGGCGTTTTTGAAATTAGTAGAGTTGGTGCTTTTCAGGGTTTTTTGGGATTGCAGTAAGTGCCCTTCCTATCCTTTTCTATTTAGTAAGTTTGGGCCCCAACGTTTGCTCATACTATTTTCTGTCTGTGTCAGTATTTCTTCTTGTCTAACCGCCATTACATGTTTGGGGGCTTTCTATGTTCTTTGGGGATCTGCTCCGGGGCAGATAGCTTTCCTCTTTCTATCTTTAGGTGTAGTTAGTTTCTCAGGCTGTGACGAGGCGTCTAGGACCAACGTAGGAACGCTCCACGGCTGCCTCTAGTTGTGGTGGTTAGTCAGGGTACTGCAATCTCATAGTTTCCAACTGCTCTGGTGTATTTCCTTTTTTGCCTGCTCTCCTCAGCTACCAAATCATAACAGTATCACCGGCCGAAACTGAAAATTATATGGTACTCACAGAAGGGAAAAATATTGTGAAAGAAAAAAGTTGTCTGAGTTGTCAGAGATTTTTTTTTCTGTTTGTTGCATTTTTTTTTCACTCTGTATCTCTGGGTGCTGAGGAGGATTTTTTTTTTTCTCTCAATGGAGTTTGCACAGTTGTCTGGCCGTGTGGATCAGCTTGCCACTGAAGTTCGGAGTATTGCTACCTACCTTGCTAGGTTGCCTGTTGTGGAACCTAGGATTCCCATGCCAGATTTGTTTTTAGGGGATCGAGCTAAGTTTCTGAATTTCAAAAATAACTGTAAATTGTTTTTTGCCTTAAAATCTAAGTCCTCAGGGAACGCAGCGCAGCAGGTTCAAATTGTCATCTCTCTCCTGCGCGGCGACCCTCAGGATTGGGCTTTTTCCCTGACACCTGGGGATCCTGTTTTGAGTGATGTTGATGCGTTTTTTCAGGCTTTGGGGTTATTGTACGATGAGCCTAATGTCACTGATCAAGCTGAAAAAACTTTGTTGGCATTGGGTCAGGGGCTTGAGGACGCTGAGTTATACTGTCAGAGATTCTGTAGGTGGGCAGTCCTGACCAAATGGAATGACGACGCTTTGGCAGCTCTTTTTCGGAAGGGACTGTCAGATAATGTAAAGGATGTTATGGTGGGATTCCCTGTTCCCTCTGGTCTCAATGATTCTATGTCATTAGCGATTCAAATTGACAGACGTTTGCGTGAGTTGAAAGGTATGCGTGGAATAATGTTGCCTTGTGAACCTGCTTCTGAATCCATGCAGTGTGATAGAGTGGTTTCTGGGGCACAGCGTCATGAATTTCGAAAGCGCAATGGGTTATGTTTCTACTGTGGTGATGCCTCTCATGCTATTTCTGTCTGCCCTAAGCGGGGAAGACGTTTTGCTCGCTCAGTTGTCTTGGGTAGTGTTCAGACTAAGTTTTTGTTAACTGTTACCCTGATATGCTCTCTGTCCTCATTTTCTGCTCAGGCTTTTGTTGATTCTGGAGCAGCTATTAACCTGATGGATTTTGATTTTGCTAAACGTTGTGGGTTTCCCTTGATACCCCTACGGAAGTCTATTCCCCTACTGGGGATCGATTCTACCCCTTTGGCTGAGAATAAACCTCAGTTCTCTACTCAGGTGATAATGAGGGTAGAACCTGATCATCAGGAGAGTTGCAAATTTTTGGTTCTGTATAATCTGCATGACATTATCGTACTGGGTTTCCCTTGGTTACAGTCTCATAATCCTGTTTTGGATTGGAAATCTGTGTCTGTTACCAGTTGGGGCTGTCAATGTGTTAATACCAACACTCCTGTTTTTTCTGCCTCCCCCCAGGCTCAGGATGTTCCTGACTTTTTGATTGATTTTTCTGATGTGTTTAGCGAAAGTAAATCTGCATCCTTACCTCCCCATAGGAGCTATGACTGCGCTATTGAATTAGTGCCTGGTAGTAAATTCCCTAAAGGTCGCCTTTTTAACTTGTCTGTACCTGAACATGACGCTATGCAGTCTTATATCAAGGAGTCATTGGAGAAGGGTCATATCAGACCATCCTCTTCACCCTTAGGTGCCGGTTTTTTCTTTGTGGCCAAAAAGGATGGTTCATTAAGGCCGTGTATTGATTATCGTCTCTTGAACAATATTACTGTGAAATATCAATATCCGTTACCCTTGATCTCTGATCTGTTTTCCAGGGTGAAAAACGCTACTTGGTTTACCAAGCTTGACCTCAGGGGGGCATATAACCTTATTCGCATTAAGCACGGGGATGAATGGAAGACGGCATTTAATACCCCTGAAGGGCATTTTGAGTACCTTGTGATGCCCTTTGGGCTCACAAATGCTCCTTCTGTCTTCCAGTCCTTCATGAATGACATTTTCAGGGATTTTGTGGATAAATTTCTGATTGTTTATTTGGATGATATCTTGATTTTTTCCAATGACTGAGACTCTCATGTAAAACATATTCGGACTGTGTTCCAGATTTTGAGAGAGAATGCTCTCTATGTGAAGGGATCAAAGTGTCTTTTTGGCGTTCAGAGGATCTCATTTCTGGGTTTCATTTTGTCCCCATCTGTTATTGAAATGGACCCGGTCAAAGTTCAGGCTATCTGTGATTGGGTCCAACCTACTTCATTAAAGGCTCTTCAAAGATTCTTGGGTTTTCCCAATTTTTATTGTAAATTTATTGGTAATTTCTCTGTTATTGTTAAACCATTAACTGATTTGACCAAGAAGGGTTCTGATGTGGTGAATTGGCCTCCTGAGGCAGTCTCTGCATTTCAGGAACTTAAGCAGAGATTCACTTCTGCTCCTGTTCTACGGCAGCCTGATGTTTCTCTACCATTTCAGGTGGAGGTTGATGCCTCTGAAATTGGGGCAGGTGCCGTTTTGTCCCAAAGAGGTCCAGAGACCTCTAAAAGTAACCCTTGTGCCTTTTTCTCTCGAAAATTTTCTCCCACTGAACGTAATTATGACATGGGTAATCGGGAGTTATTAGCCATGAAGTGGGCTTTTGAAGAGTGGAGACATTGGCTGGAGGGAGCCAAACATCAGATGGTGGTCGTGTTGTGAATGGGTTTGAGATGAGTTCTGAGCAGAGGCTCCCTCTGGTGGTTACAAGCGGTACTAGTGAAGATTGTGAGGACTGGGAATCAGGTGTTACTGACTGGTCTTATATAAGGGAGTCATTTTCCCATCAGGGTTGCCGGTGATCAATTGTTCTGGTCTGAATCCTTCATTCCAGTTTCCCTTGTAGCCTGCTGTGTCGTGTCTGCATCTCCTGCTACCAGATAAGAATTTTTCTTCTTTTTGTTGTTGCTATATTTTTGCATTTTGTCCTGCACTTCTTTGGGGGGTCTTCTGGGTCCCCTCCGGGGGCTTCTGCCTTCTCAGTTTAGTTCAGCCACTGTGTTTTGTTCTTTTGCTTTTTCCAGTTTTTTCAGTGGCTGCTGTTTTGATTTTGTTACACCAGAGAGCTAATTTAGGTGGTAGAGGTCGTGTGATCTCAGGTGATTTTGAAATTAGTAGAGTTGGTGTTTTTTCAGGGTTTTCTGGGATTGCAGTAAGTACCCTTCCTGTCCTTTTCTATTTAGATAGTTTGGGCCCCAGCGTTTGCTCATTCTATTTTCTTTCTGTGTCAGTATTTCCTCTTGTCTAACCGCCATTACATGTTTGGGGGCTTTCTATTATCTTTGGGGTTCTACTCCGGGGCAGATAGCTTTCCTATTTCTATCTTTAGGTGTAGTTAGTTTCTCAGGCTGTGACGAGGCGTCTAGGACCAACGTAGGAACGCTCCACGGCTTCCTCTAGTTGTGGTGGTTAGTCAGGGTACTGCAATCCCATAGATTCCAACTGCTCTGGTGTATTGCCTTTTTTACCTGCACTCCTCAGCTACCTAAACATAACAGTATCACCGGCCTAAAAATTGAAAATTGTATGGTACTCACAGAGGGGAAAAAATATTGTGATAGAAGAAAGGTTGTCAGAGTTGTCAGAGACATTTTTCTGTTTGTTGCATTTTTTTTTTTTTATTTATTTTTTTTTTCCCTCTGTATCTCTGGGTGCTGGGGAGGATCTTTTCTCCCAATGGAGTTTGCACAGTTGTCTGGCCGTGTGGATCAGCTTGCCACTGAGGTTCGGAGTATTGCTATCTATCTTGCTGGGTTGCCTGTTGTGGAACCTAGGATCCCCATGCCAGATTTGTTTTTAGGGGATCGAGCTAAGTTTCAGAATTTCAAAAATAATTGTAAATTGTTTTTTGCCTTAAAATCTAAGTCCTCAGGAAACGCAGCGCAGCAGGTTCAAATTATCATCTCTCTCCTGCGCGGCGATCCTCAGGATTGGGCTTTTTCCTGATCCCCGGGGATCCTGTTTTGAGTGATGTTGATGCGTTTTTTCAGGCTTTGGGGTTATTGTACGATGAGCCTAATGTCACTGATCAAGCTGAAAAAGCCTTGTTGGCATTAAATCAGGGGCTTGATGACGCTGAGTTATACTGTCAGAGATTCCGTAGGTGGGCAGTCCTGACCAAATGGAATGACGACGCTTTGGCGGCCCTTTTCCGGAAGGGTCTGTCAGATAATGTAAAGGATGTTATGGTGGGATTCCCTGTCCCCTCTGGTCTCAATGATTCTATGTCATTAGCGATTCAAATTGACAGACGTTTGCGTGAGCGGAGAAGTATGCGTGGAATGGTGTTGCCTTGTGAACCAGCTCCTGAAACCATGCAGTGTGATAGAGTGGTGTCTGGGGCACAGCGTCATGAGTTTCGAAAGCGCAATGGGTTATGTTTCTACTGTGGTGATGCCTCTCATGCTATTTCAGTCTGCCCTAAGCGGGGAAGACGTTTTGCACGCTCAGTTGTCTTGGGTAGTGTTCAGACTAAGTTTTTATTAACTGTCACTCTGATATGCTCTCTGTCCTCATTTTCTGCTCAGGCTTTCGTTGATTCTGGAGCAGCTATTAACCTGATGGATTATGATTTTGCTAAACGTTGTGGGTTCCCCTTGATACCCCTACAGAAGTCTATTCCCCTACTGGGGATCGATTCTACCCCTTTGGCTGAGAATAAACCCCAGTTTTCTACTCAGGTGATAATGAGGGTTGAACCTGATCACCAGGAGTGCTGCAAATTTTTGGTTCTATATAATCTGCATGACATTATTCGTGCTGGGTTTCCCTTGGTTGCAGTCTCATAATCCTGTTTTGGATTGGAAGTCTGTGTCTGTGGCCAGTTGGGGCTGCCAATGTGTTAATACCAACACTCCTGTTTTTTCTGCCTCCCCCCAGGCTCAGGATGTTCCTGACTTTTTGTTTGATTTTTCTGATGTGTTTAGCGAAAGTAAATCTGCATCCTTGCCTCCCCATAGGAGCTATGACTGCGCTATTGAATTAGTGCCGGGTAGTAAATTCCCTAAAGGTCGCCTTTTTAACTTGTCTGTACCTGAACATGACGCTATGCGGTCTTATATCAAGGAATCATTGGAGAAGGGTCATATCAGACCATCCTCTTCACCCTTAGGTGCCGTTTTTTTCTTTGTGGCCAAAAAAGATGGTTCATTAAGGCCGTGTATTGATTATCGTCTCTTGAACAATATTACTGTGAAATATCAATACCCGTTACCCTTGATTTCTGACCTGTTTTCCAGGGTGAAAAACGCTACTTGGTTTACCATGCTTGACCTCAGGGGGGCGTATAACCTTATTCGCATTAAGCACGGGGATGAATGGAAGACGGCATTCAATACCCCTGAAGGGCATTTTGAGTACCTAGTGATGCCCTTTGGGCTCACTAATGCTCCTTCCGTCTTCCAGTCCTTCATGAATGACATTTTCAGGGATTTTGTGGACAAATTTCTGATTGTTTATTTGGATGATATCTTGATTTTTTCTAATGACTGGGACTCCCATGTGAAACATGTTCGAACTGTGTTCCAGATTTTGAGAGAGAATGCTCTGTATGTGAAGGGATCAAAGTGTCTTTTTGGCGTACAGAGGATCTCATTTCTGGGATTCATTTTGTCCCCATCTGTTATTGAAATGGACCCGGTCAAGGTTCAGGCCATCTGTGATTGGGTCCAACCTACTTCATTAAAGGCTCTTCAGAGATTTTTGGGGTTTGCCAATTTTTATCGTAAATTTATTGGTAATTTCTCGGTTATTGTTAAACCATTAACTGATTTGACCAGAAAGGGTTCTGATGTGGTGAATTGGCCTCCTGAGGCAGTCTCTGCATTTCAGGAACTTAAGCAGAGATTCACTTCTGCTCCTGTTCTTCGGCAGCCTGATGTTTCTCTGCCATTTCAGGTGGAGGTTGATGCCTCTGAAATTGGGGCAGGTGCCGTGTTGTCCCAAAAAGATCCAGAGACCTCTAAAAGTAACCCTTGTGCCTTTTTCTCTCGAAAATTTTCTCCTACTGAACGTAATTATGACGTGGGTAATCGGGAGTTATTGGCCATGAAGTGGGCTTTTGAAGAGTGGAGACATTGGCTGGAGGGAGCCAAACATCAGGTGGTGGTCCTTACGGACCATAAGAATCTGGTCTATCTGGAATCTGCCAAGCGACTCAATCCTAGACAGGCCAGGTGGGCCTTGTTTTTCACACGTTTTAATTTTGTGGTTTCCTTTCTTCCTGGCACTAAGAATGTTAAGGCGGATGCCCTCTCGAGGAGTTTCCTTGCGGACTCTCCTGAGTTATCTGATCCTTCTGTTATTTTGAAAGAGGGTGTAGTTCTTTCCGCCATCTCGCCCAATTTGAGACTTGCTCTGGAGGGGTGTCAGGAGGATAGGCCCGAGCGCTGCCCTGTTGGAAAATTGTTTGTCCCGGACCAATGGAAAAAGAGTGTGATGTCTGAGATTCATTGTTCCGCATTGGCTGGGCATCCCGGAATTTTTGGTACCAGAGACTTGGTTAGTCGGTCCTTTTGGTGGCCTACCTTGTCTCGTGATGTCAGGGAATTTGTGCAGTCCTGCGGGACTTGCTCTCGCTCCAAGCCTTGCTCTCGCTCTAGTGGTTTATTGATGCCATTGCCTGTGCCCAAGAGACCATGGACCCATATCTCTATGGATTTCATTTCCGATCTTCCTGTTTCTCAGAGAATGACCACCATCTGGGTAATTTGTGATAGGTTTTCCAAAATGATACATCTTGTGCCATTACCTAAGTTGCCTTCCTCCTCTGAATTGGTGCCGTTGTTCCTTCAGCACGTGGTTCGTTTACACGGCATTCCTGAGAACATTGTGTCTGACAGAGGAGTCCAGTTTGTTTCCAAATTTTGGAGGACTTTTTGTTCTAAACTGGGTGTTCAATTGTCTTTCTCCTCGGCATTTCATCCTCAGACCAATGGTCAAACTGAGCGAACAAACCAGACATTGGAGACTTATCTTAGATGCTTTGTGTCTGCTGATCAGGATGACTGGGTCTCTTTTTTGCCTTTGGCTGAGTTTGCTCTTAATAATAGGGCTAGCTCTGCCACTTTGATGTCTCAGTTTTTCTGTAATTCTGGGTTTCACCCTCGATTTTCTTCAGGACAGACGGAGGCTTCTGTCTGTCCAGGTGTTGACTCTGTTGTGGAGCGTATGCAACAGATTTGGGACCAGGTAGTGGAGAGGTTGTCCCTCTCTCAGGAGAAGGCCCAGCGGTTTGCTAACCGGCATAGGACTGATGGTCCTCGGTTTAGAGTGGGGGACTTGGTCTGGTTGTCCTCAAAGAATATTCCTATGAGAGTAGCATCTCCTAAATTTAAGCCTAGGTTCATTGGACCTTATAAGATCATGGAGATTATTAATCCTGTTTCTTTTGGTTTGCTTCTTCCAGGGACATTTAAGATCCATAACGTGTTCCACAAGTCCTTGTTGAAGAGGTTTGTTGAGCCAGTGGTTCCTGCTGCTGTGCCTCCTGACCCTGTTTTGGTTGAGGGCAATCTGGAGTATGTGGTTGAGAAAATATTGGATTCTCGTTTTTCTAGACGGAAACTCCAGTATTTGGTTAAATGGAGAGGTTATGGTCAGGAGGACAATTCTTGGGTGTTTGCTTCGGACATCCATGCTAGGAGACTTATCCGTGCGTATCATAGAACTCATCCTGACAGACCTGGTTGCTCAAATGAGGGTTCGGTGACCCCTCCTCAAGGGGGGGTACTGTTGTGAATGGGTTTGAGATGAGTTCTGAGCAGAGGCTCCCTCTGGTGGTTACAAGCGGTACTAGTGAAGATTGTGAGGACTGGGAATCAGGTGTTACTGACTGGTCTTATATAAGGGAGTCATTTTCCCATCAGGGTTGCCGGTGATCAATTGTTCTGGTCTGAATCCTTCATTCCAGTTTCCCTTGTAGCCTGCTGTGTCGTGTCTGCATCTCCTGCTACCAGATAAGAATTTTTCTTCTTTTTTGTTGTTGCTATATTTTTGCATTTTGTCCTGCACTTCTTTGGGGGGTCTTCTGGGTCCCCTCCGGGGGCTTCTGCCTTCTCAGTTTAGTTCAGCCACTGTGTTTTGTTCTTTTGCTTTTTCCATTTTTTTCAGTGGCTGCTGTTTTGATTTTGTTACACCAGAGAGCTAATTTAGGTGGTAGAGGTCGTGTGATCGCAGGTGATTTTGAAATTAGTAGAGTTGGTGTTTTTTCAGGGTTTTCTGGGATTGCAGTAAGTACCCTTCCTGTCCTTTTCTATTTAGATAGTTTGGGCCCCAGCGTTTGCTCATTCTATTTTCTTTCTGTGTCAGTATTTCCTCTTGTCTAACCGCCATTACATGTTTGGGGGCTTTCTATTATCTTTGGGGTTCTGCTCCGGGGCAGATAGCTTTCCTATTTCTATCTTTAGGTGTAGTTAGTTTCTCAGGCTGTGACGAGGCGTCTAGGACCAACGTAGGAACGCTCCACGGCTGCCTCTAGTTGTGGTGTGATTAGATCATGTCTGTGTACCTTGCAATCCCATAGATTCCAACTGCTCTGTTGTATTGCCTTTTTTACTGCACTCCTCAGCTACTAAACACAGTGGTCCTTACTGACCATAAGAATCTAGTTTATCTGGAATCTGCCAAGCGACTTAATCCTAGACAGGCCAGGTGGGCCTTGTTTTTCACACGTTTTAATTTTGTGGTTTCATTTCTTCCTGGCACTAAAAATGTTAAGGCGGATGCCCTCTCGAGGAGTTTCCTGGCGGACTCTCCTGAGTTATCTGATCCTTCTGTTATTTTGAAAGAGGGTGTAGTTCTTTCCGCCATCTCGCCCAATTTGAGACTGGCTCTGGAGAGGTGCCAGGAGGATAAGCCCGAGCGCTGCCTGTTGGGAAATTGTTTGTCCCGGACCAGTGGAAAAAAAGTGTAATGTCTGAGATTCATTGTTCCGCGTTGGCCGGTCATCCCGGAATTTTTGGTACCAGGGACTTGGTTGGTCGGTCCTTTTGGTGGCCTACCTTGTCTCGTGATGTCAGGGAGTTTGTGCAGTCCTGCGGGACTTGCTCTCGCTTCAAGCCTTGCTCTCGTTCTAGTGATTTGTTGATGCCATTACCTGTGCCCAAGAGACCATGGACCCATATCTCTATGGATTTCATTTCCGACCTCCCTGTTTCTCAGAGAATGACCGTCACCTGGGTGATTTGCGATAGGTTTTCCAAGATGATACATCTTGTGCCATTACCTAAGTTGCCTTCCTCCTCTGAATTGGTGCCTTTGTTCGTTCAGCACGTGGTTCGTTTACACGGCATTCCTGAGAACATTGTGTCTGACAGAGGAGTCCAGTTTGTTTCCAGATTTTGGAGGACCTTTTGTTCTAAAATTGGTGTTCAATTGTCTTTCTCCTCGGCGTTTCATCCTCAGACCAATGGTCAAACTGAGAGAACAAACCAGACATTGGAGACTTATCTTAGATGCTTTGTGTCTGCTGATCAGGATGACTGGGTCTCTTTTTTGCCTTTGGCTGAGTTTGCTCTTAATAATAGGGCTAGCTCTGCCACTTTGATGTCTCCATTTTTCTGTAATTCTGGGTTTCACCCTCGATTTTCTTCTGGACAGACGGAGGCTTCTGTCTGCCCAGGTGTTGACTCTGTTGTGGAGCGTATGCAACAGATTTGGGACCAGGTAGTGGAGAGGTTGTCCCTCTCTCAGGAGAGGGCCCAGCGGTTTGCTAACCGGCATAGGACTGATGGTCCTCGGTTTAAAGTGGGGGACTTGGTCTGGTTGTCCTCAAGAAATATTCCTATGAGAGTGGCATCTCCTAAATTTAAGCCTAGGTTAATTGGACCTTATAAGATCATGGAGATTCTTAACCCTGTTTCTTTTTGTTTGCTTCTTCCAGGGACATTTAAGATCCATAACGTGTTCCACAAGTCCTTGTTGAAGAGGTTTGTTGAGCCAGTGGTTCCTACTACTGTGCCTCCTCACCCTGTTTTGGTTGAGGGCAATCTGGAGTATGTGGTTGAGAAAATATTGAATTCTCGTTTTTCTAGACGGAAACTCCAGTATTTGGTTAAATGGAGAGGTTATGGTCAGGAAGACAATTCTTGGGTGTTTGCTTCGGACATCCATGCTAGGAGACTCATCCGTGCGTATCATAGAACTCATCCTAACCGACCTGGTTGCTCAAATGAGGGTTCGGTGACCCCTCCTCAAGGGGGGGGTACTGTTGTGAATAGGCTGGAAATGAGTTCTGAGCAGAAACTCCCTCTGGTGGTTACAAACGGTACTGGACTGTCCAGTGAAGATTGTGAGGATTGGGAATCAGGTGTTACTGACTGGTCTTATATAAGGGAGTCACCTTCCCATCAGGGTTGCCGGTGATCAATTGTTCTGGTTTCAATCCTTGATTCCTGTTTCCTTGGTAGCCTGCTGTGTCGTGTCTGAATTTCCTGCTAACAGATAAGACATTTTCTTTTTTTGTTTTTGTGCTTGATTTTTGCATTTTGTCCTGCACTTCTGTGGGGGCCTTCAGGGTCCCCTCTGGGGGCTTTTGCTTCTCAGTTCAGTTCAGCCACTGTTGTTTGTACATTTGCTTTTTCCAGTTTTTTCAGTGGCTGCTGTTTTGTTTTTGGTTACACCAGAGAACTAATTTAGGTGGTAGAGGTCGTGTGATCTCAGGCGTTTTTGAAATTAGTAGAGTTGGTGCTTTTCAGGGTTTTTTGGGATTGCAGTAAGTGCCCTTCCTATCCTTTTCTATTTAGTAAGTTTGGGCCCCAACGTTTGCTCATACTATTTTCTGTCTGTGTCAGTATTTCTTCTTGTCTAACCGCCATTACATGTTTGGGGGCTTTCTATGTTCTTTGGGGATCTGCTCCGGGGCAGATAGCTTTCCTCTTTCTATCTTTAGGTGTAGTTAGTTTCTCAGGCTGTGACGAGGCGTCTAGGACCAACGTAGGAACGCTCCACGGCTGCCTCTAGTTGTGGTGGTTAGTCAGGGTACTGCAATCTCATAGTTTCCAACTGCTCTGGTGTATTTCCTTTTTTGCCTGCTCTCCTCAGCTACCAAATCATAACACCGTGCCCTCTGACTTCCAGAGGCGCTCGATCATGTGACGTCAGTGATTTCGCTGATGCCATGGAGCGGTCTCTGGAAGTCCCTTAGCCTAAGGGGCGGTACCCGGCGCTGTGCGCTCAGAAGACATCCAATGAGCTGCGTCTTGTCTACACATTCTTATTAAGGGTTGAGTATTTAAAAACCTCCCAACACCTGACCTGTATACGCCCCAGGAAGAAGCACTTTGCGAAACGGCGCTCGTCGGGCTGTGTGGGGAGCGCTCCAGTTTTCCTTCTAGCTCTGCTCCTGATAATTTTGGCCCCCTGCTAATCCAAGGTAATTTCCATGGTGCCATTCATTACCATTTGTATGGATTAGATCCTATGATTAAGGTAACCCTTTATTAAGCTGCATATAAATTGTTTATATACACATAAGGTTTAAATAGCATTCGGTAATCAAAGGAGCAGTTTAGCATTGTCCTTTAACCGTTTATCTGCCTAAAGCCATGTGTTTTGTTTCTCTTAGAGACCTGCAGTATAATCTATATAGCACATATAATATCAGCACATAGGATTAGCATGGGAGGTGTTTTCCTACTATAACGATGTCAGGGCTTTTTGTAATTAACCCTTCTGGGTTGTGGGCTATTTAAATTCAATTTAACCATTTTTCTGTGCTGTTTAAATTAATAAGCTGTACTAGGCAATTTATGCATTTGCAGTTTATTGTGCAATATAGCTAATATGCATTAAAAATAATAACTTTTTGCAAATTTTCAATTGTACAGATTAACAATTGGTTACTCATTGGCAACTTATTCGCCCACTTAATCTTGATGGGAACTGGTGTTTAAATCTCCCCTCTCTCTATTTGGAGGTCCATTGTCCTGTTTTTTAATTGTTTTTTATTTTAATTATATAAATAAATATTCATGTTTTAAAATTATTTCTGTGTTTTTCACTTCTTATCTCTTATGGGTTTTCCATAATTGATTTGGTGTAGTAACATTGTGAGTAAGCCAACTCCTTTGGATGAAAAGTCCCCACACATGAATGGTCTCAGAATGCTTTTCTACTGGCATGGCACAGGACTCATGGTAGTGCTCACCTTTCATTATCCAGATATACTTTCTTCCTGCTGTCCCAATCAGTCTGAAGGGCACTCTCTGATTTTGTTGTGCCTTAGGGTGAGTTTCCACGGTCAGGATACGCTGCGTGTTTGGCGCTGTGCGCTGGCGCAGCGCCAAACACGCAGCGTCCAGATGTTACAGCATAGTGGAGGGGATTTCAAGAAATCCCGTCTCCACTATGCGTAACAATACGCAGGTGGCAGACCTGCGTAAACGGACATGCGGCGCGTCTTTTCAGACCGCAGCATGTCCTCGCGTATTGCGGCGACGGTGCGTCGCCGCAACATAATTAACACAGGGCTATGTAGCCCTGCGCTCTTTCCGGAGGTGTTCCGGAGGTGTCCTGAACACCTCCGGAAATAGCGCGCGTCAGAAAGGGGGCGGGGCTTAGACGGAGCGGAATTTCCGCTCCGTCAAAAGCGCTATGGTTCCGGACCGTGGAACCATAGCCTTACATGCGCTTATGACTCACCTTAAGAATAAAGGTATCACATACCGATCTGGTTACCCCTTTCAACTAGTTGCCTCTCATAATGGAAAATCTGCTGTCTTCCAGAAACTAGGAGACTTGTCTAATGTTCTTGGAACTTTCCAGGTTCCGATGGCCTCTGCACTGGACTACTCCTCGTCATCTTCCTATGATTCTGCAGCATGAGAAATGGCAACCAAGCAAGCTGAAACACCCAGAAAAACCTGAATGCAACTTATAAGTATAAATAGCCCTTTTCTTTTGTTATCAATCTCTTTGTTCATGTAGACTAGCATAATAGTTGAGCTTTTCTAAGCATTATGGTTTACTGCTTGTTTTGTTTCTATTCGTCATTTGTACCTTATTCCGCTGTAAGTCATCATATGATGGAGGTGTGTGATGAAGCATAAATGTTGGTTCTCTGCCCTTTTTTTTTTTTTTTTTGTTCTTGTAATTAAGATATCCATTTATTCAATCTCTAAATAGCTATATGGTTGGACAATAAGCTCCACACCGCTAACAAGCGATTCATGTTGGTTCTCGAATGTGACCCCAAATTGTGGCTCTTCCCCTCTAATTTATTTAACTTTTGTTTTTGGCTGTTAGTTAAAATTTAAATTTCAGCCAATTTGGATGGGAGTAAATAAACGCAGTGTATTGTGTATGACATGCTAGATTCCACTATATTCTACTTTAAGCATTTTCTGATTAATCATCTATAAGTTAGTGTGACGTTCTTAATTAGAGGTGCTGGAAACTCATCCATAGCTTGTTCTTTCTCTTCTAAGACACCAGACCAAGGCCATGTTGGTTGGCTTACTTTGGGGAATTATCCCCCATCAAATGTTTTAGTAGTTTTTAATGTGGTATGTTCATTTGTTTCATGTCTTACCTTTGTCTCCCCAATCCTCTGTTAATGACCTTATGTTCTTAAGGAGTGGTGAACTGTACTTTCCACATCAGATGCCAAATTTACATGCATGACACTATCTCTCTACACAGATAAGTCTTCCTTAGCAGCAAAGAAGACAGCTTTTCTATAATTTTCATTAAAAAATCTCCTATCTTTCTCCTTTAGGAGATGTACTTTAACCCCTTCACGACCTATGACGTATAGGTATGTCATTGGTCATCTCCCTCCCTTTGATGCGGGCTGCGGCGTGAAGCCCACATCTATTCCAGCACATGACAACTGATTTGATCATGTGTCTTGTGCCACTAACAGCCGCGGGTGGAATCGTGATCCACCCGCAGCTGTTAACATGTTAAATGTTGCTGTTAATCTCTCAAATATTTAAAAAAATATGAATTCAAATCAACTCCCTTTTGCCCCATTCATAATAAAACAATATTAAAGAAAAAACACATATTTAGTATCGCTGCATTGAGAAACACCCGATCATATATAAAAATAATTAATTGGATGTTTTTCACCACTTAAATAAAAAAATAACCTATACATGTTTGATATCTAAAAACTCGAAATGACCTGGAGAATCATAACAGCAGGTCAGTTTTAGCATTTAGTGAACATGGTAAAAAAAAAATTGTGGAATTGCATTATTTTTGACATTTTGCAACACCTGGAATTTTTTTACCGTTTTCCAGTACACTGTATGGTAAAATCAATGGTGTTGTTCAAAAATAGAACTTGATTTACATAAAAGATGGCCTCACATGACCATGTTGATGGAAAAATAAAAAAGTTACAGCTCTATGGCTCTGAGAAGGGGAGCAAAACAAACCCAAAAATGCAAAATCCCAAGGTGTTAAGGCAAGTTGTATGCCTAAAGTGCAACAATAGATACTGTACCAAATGGGTATATAGCTCTTAAGGCACTGTCACACTAAGCAAGATCGCTAACGATATCGCTAAAGAGTCACCGATTTATGACGCAGTAGCGATCTCGTTAGCGACGCAGCTGTGTGTGACATGTAGCGGCGATGTGGCCCCCGCTGCGATGTCGCTGATCGCTTTTGAACGTTCTGAGCCGTTTTTTGGTCGTTGGTTTCCCGCTGGTGAGCCTGAATCGCTGAGTGTGACACCCTTTATGAACGACGTTACCAGCGTCGCAGGTGGGACTAGGTTTTCCCAACGACCGCAGAGGTCGTTATACAGATCGCTGATCTCTGATGAGATCTTTGTGTTTGGAAGCTAACTAGCGACCACATAGCGATCGCACTAGCGATCTCGCCAGGTCGTGTCGTTGTCGTGATCGCTAGTGCGATCGCTAAGTGTGACAGTGCCTTTACACTAACACTAGTCGGGAGGGGTTTCCATAGGTTTTCACATCTCTTTTCTTTCACAATAAGTGAAGAAATAATGAACTCTTAAGGTAGGGTCTTAGGCTGCTTTCACACATCAGGCTTTTTGAATCAGGCGCGATCCGGCATGTTTTTAAAAAAACGGATCCGGTACCGGATGCGTTTTTTTAGCATTGACTTACATTAGCGCCGGATCACGCCTGATGTCACTGCGTTGCATCCGTTTTTGGCCGGATCCGTCGGAATTGTACATTCCGGCGGCCGGACAAGACGCTTGCTGCAACGTTTTTTTTTTTTCCGGAGGCGCCTGACAGTGCCTGAATCGGCACTTCAGGCGGCCGGAAACAATGCAAACCTATGGAGCCGGACCAGATTTTTGACAAATCCGTCAGAAAACTGATCCGGAGTCCAAGGTCTCTCTCTCTCTCTCTCTCTCTCTCCCTCTCTCTCTTCTCTCTCCCCTCGGTCATTCAAGCCTGCATTTTCAACATGGAAATTTTATATTTCCGGGTTGAAAAGGTCAGGACGGATCAGGCAAAAAGCCTCATCAGTTGCATCAGTTTTTTAAAATCAGCGCCGGATCCGTCCTATCAGGCATAGGACGGATTATGCCTGATTCAAAAAAACTGATGTGTGAAAGTAGCCTAAGCTTTAAAGGGAACCTGTCAGCTGTTTTGGCCGCTATAAGATGCGGCCACTGCCTTTCAGGGCTGATATACAGCATTCTATAATGCTGTAGATAAGCCCCCGATCTGACCTGCAAGATAAGAAAAATAAGTTTTATTATACTCATCCGGGGGGGCGGTCCGATGGGTGTCGCAGGTCCGGGTCCAGCACCTCCCATCTTCTTGCGATGCCACCCTCCTGCTTGCTTCATGGCTCCCCGGCATCATGCTCCTGCGCAAGCGTACTTCTCTGCACTGTTGAGGGAAGAGCAAATTCCTGCAGTGCGCAGGCGCTGGGCCTCTCTGACCTTTCCCGGCTTCTGCGCACTGCAGTACTTTGCTCTGACCACAACAGGGCACAGAAGTACGCCTGCGCAGGAGCGTGATGCCGGGGAGCCATGAAGCAAGCAGGAGGGCAGCTTCGCAAGAAGATGAAGAAGATGGGAGGCGCAGTACCTGGACCTGCGACACCCATCGGACCGGACCGCCCCCCTGGGTAAGTATAATAAAAATTATTTTTCTTATCTTGCAGGTCGGATCGGGGGCTTATCTACAGCATTATAGAATGCTGCAAATAAGCCCTGAAAGGCGGTGACTGTATCTTATAGCGGCCAAAACAGCTGACAGGTTCGCTTTAAAGATAGAAGTGGCGGACTTCATATATATATATTTGCTAATCTATACTTTCCTAACCAGGGTCAAATGGACTTTGTAAACTCCCTAGTTTGGCTGAATTCACACATGGCTCTCATCTGATTGTAGGGGCAGATTTCTGTTGATGGACCTATCCATGGACTCTTCATTGTGTAGGTCATCTGTTCTAAGGGTAAGGGTATTTTCTGAGATGTGCTTGGTGGTTCTATGATGCATCATTTATCCAAAAATAAAGACTATCACTTTCACTAACGAGCAGAAAAGCTACATGAGAATAGATTATCTTTTTCTCTATCACTCTCGGTTAAATTCCTCCCCAAAATGCACTCATGTGTTTCTATGGTCAGATAACATTAAGTTAAATAGAACTTTCTATTGGAAACTAAATGATAATCTTCTCAGTGACCCTCTCTGTATTCCTGAGGTCAAGCTGGCAGTTCCATCCTTCTCCTTAAATTATGCAAATGATGACACTAATGCTCCTATCTAATGGAAAGTCCTTACGTGAGTCCTTCTGCGCATCTTTATTTTTCAAGGCACTCGCTTAAAGAAGGACGGATCTGACATACTCACTTGGCTCCTGAGAAAACTGAGGGCCAAGGAACAGGCCAATAAAAGCTTGACCTCCTTGGTGCTTGAGGGAGCGATATATCGATCATCCAGCATGAAATTCTGGATCAAAGATCCCTGAGGGCTAAGGAGAAATTACAAAAGGGATTCCCTGAATATGGCGATAAGTGTAGAAGATAACTGGCTAGGTCCTTACATTCAAAATTTATTCTCAACTCAAGGCCAATGCAGTCGCTCTTTCAGAGATTATGATCAAATTCTATCCGTATTGGGAATCACTCTATATTTCACCTCACTGGAACTCCTCACAACTTGTCTCAAAGGAGTGATATGATTAGAAACTATTAATTCACCAGCTTCCCTGAAGAACAAGGACAGATCTGATCCTCAGGATACATAGCTGGAATCTGGGCCTCTGACCGTACACCATGCTGCTCTCAGATAGCAGCAACATAGTGACAGATGGAAAACCATTTCATAAAGCTCAATCTGCTTTTAATAATAAAAATGATACTTGCTAGGAGTGCCCTCTGTCACTCTTCTGTACATTCTTGTACTGGAATTCCAAGCAAATGCTTGGAGGAGTAATGATTCTATCTAGGTAGGTGCTAGTCAGTATATATTTTGCAAATGAACTATTCATTTATGTTACCAGTCCCAGAATAGGACTCCTAGTCATTCCACAGGAATTTTAGATATTTAGCTGTCTAAACAATTTCAAGGTGAATGTGCAGAATGTGCAGAAATCAGAGATACTGAACATCTAGAGTTCCCCTTGCGAGGCAGAGCATGTGAAATCTGTCTACACCTTCAAATATTTAGCTGTGTAGGTCCCGTCTAACCCAACAGAGGTTTTCCGTCTCAGCTTCTCTTCACCTGTTGCGGATCCAAGGGTTGGATTGGCTTTGCCAGTTGAGAAGGGTAAACATTATGAAAATACATCCCTTAGCTAAGATTCTTTATTTTTTTCCAAATAATTGCTTGCTTCTTTGACCGGTCACTTATTGATGACCGTGCAGAGAATTGTTCATACATTTATCTGAAAGAACTCAGCACCTCAGCTAAGACATGTTGACCTCAAACAGCATTGTAAAAAATGGTGGCCATGGACTTCTGAATTTACTCTTTTTCATAAAGCAACATCATTTAATTGTTTCCTAAAGGAGAGAGAGATAACTGCTTCCTTGACTTTGCCGAGATTTTATTCTGTGCTAAACAGGTGGACAAGGGATGCCTTAGTACCCTCCTCATTGATATCTCTTATCTGATTCATTTCTGGAATAGGTAGAGGAATTAATTTATCAATTTTTTTTAAAACCCTAGATTCCACATCTGAGCATCCAAACATTTCAGGACTTTTGCAGAAAGGACAAACAGGGCCAAGTTGTGGTTCATATAGATAGACTTATTAGACCCTTAGTATCCAAGAAGTATCATTTCTCCTTGCGGAGGTCAATATGCTAAGCATGCCGAGATGAGAAGACTTAAAGCCGCAATGCTCCTCTGGGAAATATGCTAATTATGCAAATTGTCTCTTCAGAGAGGAAGAGAGCTAGAACTCTAGTGCCACCTATAGGAAGGTAGCAATCCTACAAGTCAATGTTGACCCTTTAACGAGCCTTGTCACATGACCTAGGATAATAGCCAAACCAGAATCTCAATTTGCAGTCACTGTGTTTCGGGGTACTGCCCCTCGTCAGTGCAAAGCGGAGATCTGGTTTGGCTGTGTGAGAGGCGTCCGAACATTATCCAAGAAGTATTGTTTCTCCTTGCGGAGATCAACATGCTAAGCATGCCGAGATGAGGTCATGTGACAAGGCTCGTTAAAGGGTCAACATTGACTTGTAGGATTGCTACCTTCCAATAGGTGGCACTACAGTTCTAGCTCTCTTCCTCTCTGAAGAGACAATTTGCATAATTAGACCCTTAGTAGACATTTAGAATTATAAGCCTGTCACCAAACGTGTTTGGATGGCTTATGATCAACTTGGCCAGTTCAGATTCAAGGTAAAAACAAAAGATATTTAAAAGAAACCTTTTATGTTCAATCCATGTCTCCGACTCATGCCATGTCTATGATATAAGATCTCTTTCTGAGGGGTCGATCAAGCCCTATGATAGCCTTTGCAGCTGTTTGGGTAAAAGATTTTGGGAGAACGTTCATTCCTTACAAGAGGGAAAAATCTTTTATCTTTTTGCACAAGCTATCCTCCATCCTGTAAAATTCAGAAAAATGGCTACAAAGTCTTAAATAGATAAGCACACGATCATGAATGGCTCAGTATTTGACACAGGTGAAATATGCACCAAATCTGCATCTGAGGTCACTGGCAGGTCACCTGCATTTTTGATGCGTTTTACATGCATTTTTTATGCGTTTTTTCCGCATGCGTTTCTCATGCGTTTCTTCATTGCATGCGTTTTTTTGTCACTTGAAATAAAGCTAATTGAAAGTTGGCTTCTGGGAAGGAAAAAAAAGTGATTTCCTGTTTGCAGATATATATGGAGGTATGTGCACACGGTCAGTAAACGCTGCGGGTTGGACTCTGCATACATCCGCAGCGTCCAACATGCAGCGTCCAGCTGTTACAGCATAGTGGATGGGATTTCAAGAAATCACATGCCCACTATGCATGCACCGGCGCCCGCGGTTTACCTGTGGAGCCGGACATGTGGCGCGTCTTTCCAGACCGCTGCATGTCATTTTATGTAGCGGAGATGCTCAGTCTCCACTGCGTAAATTACCCATAGACTTTCATTAGATGCAGTAAAACCACATTATCTTCGTAATCACATGCGTATTAAGTGCGGGAACACAGCTTACTACTCACGTGTACTAATTTACATAGTGGTGAATCTTGTGACACAGCCGGACGTACATGACACAGGAAATGGAGGAAAGCACAGACGTCCTCTCCTTTTTTAATGAAAAATTATTAAAAAAAAATAGTGTGGGGTCCCCCTATATTTGTTAACCAGCCAGAGTAAAGCAGACTACTGGGACTGGTATTTCAGGCTGGTAAGGATCCAATATCCATGAATCTTACCAGCCTGATAATACCAGGCCACAGCAGTCTGCTTACCTTGGATGGTTAGCAAAAATAGTAGGATCCCCTCCAAAAAAAACAGCATGGGGTCCCCCAATTTTTGTTAACCAGCCAAGGAAAAAGCAGACAGCTGCGGCCTGGTATTCTCAGGCTGGCTAGGCCCATGGCTTTTGGCCTTCACCAGCCTAAAAATAGTAGCTCACAGCCACCCAATTGGCATATCCAAAGATGCCACAATTGTGACACTTTACCCGTCTCTTCTCACTTGCCCTGCAGCGGTAGCAAGTGGGGTTCATATTTGTGGGGTTGATGTCACCTATGTATTGTCAGATGACATCAAGCCCACAGCTTAGTAATGGAGAAGCGTCTATAAGACACTTCTCCATTACTAATCCTATAGTTACATGGTAATTAAAAACACAGCCAGAATAAAGTATTTTAATTGAAATAATGACACAGATTCCTTTAATAGATCTTAATTAAACCATACTCACTGCATCGTCTATTCCACCGATGCCCTCGTCTCCTGGAAGAGAATTAAAATAAAAAAGCAACAATATCCTTACCTGTCCGCCGAGAAGATATATATACTGTCCCACGATGAGTCCATCTCTGCTACATCTGGATGCCTTTGGCATTATGCCACCATTCAGCCTGACATCCAGAACACAGCTGAGCTTGAAGATGATCACCGGAGATAACTCGGTCCCCGACGGTCACGTGCAATGCAGTTCTCGTGATCAGCTGATCGATCGCGAGAACTGCAGTGTAAGTGTACTTTCGGCTGAAACAAGGTACAACATTATTCAAATTAGTACACATGTGTAGTAAGCTGCATTCCGCACTTAATACGCATGTGACTAAGAAGATATTGCGGTTTTACCACATCTAATGAAAGTGTATGGGTAATTTACGCAGCGGAGGCTGAATGTCTCCGCTATATAATTAGACATGCTGCGGTCTGGAAAGACGCATTGCATATCCGTCTCTGCAGGGAAGCCAGAGGCGTCTGTGCACGCATAGTGGGCATGGGATTTCTTGAAATCCCATCCATTATACTGTAACATATGGCTGCTGCGGGTTGGACGCTGCGGATGTACGCAGCGTCCAACCGGCAGCGTTTACTGACCGTGGGAATACCCTAATAGTTGCACTGAGGGGTACCATATTTTCACTGAGACTATGATGCATATTTGCCACAGATCCATAACAGCATTCATATGGGAAAACAGGCAGAATATGTATGTATGAATGTTCACTAAAGCTGCCAGCTGACATAACAACGTTCCTACAACAACAAGTATTATATTTCTTTTTTTTTAACAAGTGGTATGCACAAAACCATTTTTCTCATGATGCTGTGTTAATGATTTTTCCATTGAAAATATCATGATTATGAATTATACATTTATTTTACCCAGTCGCGGAAAGCTAAAGTGTGTTCACCTCTTCTTAACCCCAGCACAGCTCTGTCTATTCTCGGCAATGAGTGCCTTTTTGCAATCCAATTGTAGTACATATGATTCAAAAGAAAGCCTTTGTTAATTCTTCCTTAAATAGGCTCAATTTGTGTTTACATGCCTAAATCTTTAACTCATTAATGATTGGACGACTTTTCATTTTTGAAATTTCAATTTTTTTTTTTTTAATTTTATTTTTGTTCACTTGCTTTCAAGGGCCATAGCTTTTTATTTCAATTTTTTTGCTGACAAAACTCCTTTAAGGTCTTGATTTTTGTGGGAATAGGTACACAGTGGCATGTTAAACTTTGGGCACCCCTGGTCAAAATTACTGTTTTTGTGAACACAGTTAAGCAAATTGAAAACAAAATTATCTCTAAGGCCTCTTTCACACATGTTTTTTTTGCCGTCTGGCGCGATCCGGCGCATGTCATTGCGTTTACTCCGTTTTCTTCCGGATCGGTCATAGATTTTAATTCCGGACAGGACGCATCATGTAACGTTTTTTTTTGTGCCGGAAACGCCTGACAGCGCCTGAAGCGGCGCATCAGGCGTCCGGAAACAATAGAAGTCTATGGTACCGGAACAGTCTTTTGTGCAATACAGCAAAAGACTGATCAGGATTCTGGAAATCAAGGACTACTACTACTACTACTACTACTCATTTTCCGAGCAAAAAACGTCAGGACGGATCCAGCTAAAAAACGGATCCGGCACATCAGTTTTTTACAATCTATGCCGAATCCGTCTTTAAAACAATTTGCCGGATTGTGCCTGATTGCAAAAACCGGATGTGTGAAAGAGTCCTAAAAGGCCTAAAGTTAAAGATGACACATTTCCTTTGTATTTTAGACAAAATGATATACAGTACAGACCAAAAGTTTGGACACACCTTCTCATTCAAAGATTTTTCTGTATTTTCATGACTATGAAAATTGTACATTCACACTGAAGGCATCAAAACTATGAATTAACACATGTGGAATTATACATTACACTTTACAAAAAAGTGTGAAACAACTGAAATTATTGTTTCACACTTTTTTGTTAAGTATATAATTCCACAAGTGTTAATTCATAGCTTTGATGCCTTCAGTGTGAATGTACAATTTTCATAGTCATGAAAATACAGAAAAATCTTTGAATGAGAAGGTGTGTCCAAACTTTTGGTCTGTACTGTATATATATTTTTATCTTTACATTTTAAAATTTACAAAAAGGAACATGGGCCAATGCAAATGTTTGGGCACCCTGCATGGTTAGTATTTAGTATCAACCCTTTTTGAATGTATCACAGCTTGTAAATGCTTTTTGTAGCCAGCCAAGAGTCTTTCTATTCTTGTTTGAGGGATTTTCATCCATTCTTCCTTGGAAAATTCTTCCAGTTCTGTGAGATTCCTGGGTCGTCTTGCACTGCTATTTTGAGGTCTAGCCACAGATTTTCAATGATGTTCACATCAGGGGACTGTGAGGTCCATTGTAAAACCTTCATATTGCCTTTTAAGGTTGTCTATTGTGGATTTTGATGTGTGCTTAGGATCATCATTACTATTACATTTCTAACTTGGGAAACGGCAACTTGAAAACGCTTTGCTACCATCTTATAGCTTTCCCTGCTTTGTGAGCCTCCACTATCTTCATTTTCAGAGTGGTAGGCAGCTGCTTAGAAGAACTCATGGTTGCTGTTTTTTGGCACAAGGTTAGAGGAAGATGGGTTTTTATAAAGCTGTGAAATTTGCATCACGAGGCCTTTCCTAACAATGATAGTTAACAAGCCATAACCCTAACAGTCTAATTAGGTCTGAAACTTTGGTCAAATTAATATGAGGACACAAATCTCCAAGGGTGCCAAAATTTTTGCATCGGCCCTCTTTCCTTTTTGTTACTTTTTAAAATGAAAAAAAAAATAACGATGTATATATATTTTTTTTGCCTAAAATTCAAAGGAAAAGTGTCATCTTAAAATTTAGGCCTTTTAGAGATCATTTCATCTTCCACTTGCTTAACTGTTCACAATAACAGTAATTTTGACCAGGGGTGCCCAAACTGTTACATGCCAGTTGTGACAGGGTCACTGGCACGGTATATGAGGGAAGATATGTGTCACAAAGATTGCGTTCTTTTGTGATCTAGAAACCCATTTCTCTTCAGCATGCTAGGTGCTGAAGGAGGTAATCAGCCATTATATGAGACAGGTTTATAGGTGAGTAGGTGAGAGATGGGCGGGACGCCTATTCACCATATCTCCACCTCAAGGCAGTGGCTGGGGAGTTAAATGTTGAGCCACTGGTTTTTTTTCTCTGTGTGTTTGGAGAGGAAAGACTCCAGACATGGCTCCAGGTGGAGCTGAGGACTTTTGTGTGTTATCTGTGGGTGAATCATGCAGGGAAATGGACCCTGTTGGACTTTATCTTTGTTTTGTGTTTCCGTTATGCCAGAAAGGCCACGTTTACTTTCTTCAACTCTGCTACGGTTTATGCTGTGCTTTAATAAACCAGCAGGTGATTTACCACAAGAGGCGTTCCTGAGTTTACCTGTGCAAGCAGCTGAGTGAATCAACACCTCACACAGTGTGCTTTTGAATAACAGCGTCTATTTTACCACATAATGTACTGAAAAACAGCAGGAAAAGTCATAGTGCTCTAAGATTGAAAAAACCCTGCAATTCCACAAATAATTTTTAAGTTTTTTTTTGTGCAGTTTTTATGACTTAATGCAAAGATATAATGACCTGGCAGTATAATTCTATACATCAGTATGATTATGGCAGTACAAAACTTGCCCATTTTTATATAACAAGTTCAAGACCAGACTATGTACTCCTGTTTCTGACCAGGTACATTTTCGTTTTTTTTTTCCTTACATTTGGTTTAAAGAGCTATAATATCTAGTCTCAGTCAGGTATGCCAGTAATTTTTGAGTCTCTTTTTTTCGTGACGCATGGGGCTGTTTTTATGTCACTGTTACAAGAACCGCTAAAATACATTTAAAAATTTGTTTCCCTTTTTATAACAATTTTTATATGTCGGACACTTTTTTTTATGCATGTGAGGCTAATAACAGAGATTTTGGATTGAAAGTTGCATTTTATTTTTTATGTATTAATTTTACTTTTTCATTTATTTTACATAGTGTGCCCTTATAAAGTCATAAAAGATCTTTGCAGTGTGGGAGAGGAGCATTTTAATATTTTATCTCCCCTGCAACTTGGGCTGGTATATTAGTCCCAGTTACAAGGGAAATGCAGCGTCCTTGCTGCTTAGTATAGCTGTCTGTCTAATATAATCCAGCAACTCCCTCCTTATATACAGTGATCACATGACCGCTGTGTAAGGAGGAGGAAATGCTATCGGCACTTGTAATTACTGCACACACAGCACTTGTTTGCACTTTTTTTGGTGTTAACCAGACAGATTAGAAAGTAGTGAACATTGGATAACAGGGAGTTGTGAAGAAGACCGGTGAATGTGGCTATTGCCTCCTATTTTTTGTAACCAGTCTTTGACCCTTTAAAATCTATATTTATTCACTGGACAATGGCATCAATGGGCATAAATATGACAAAAAGGTCTGTCATGGTCTATTGGTGGTGTAATACCCAAAGGTCTTTTCAAATGAACTGAATGTAAAAAGTCAGACATAATCACCATTGCCTTTTCAACATCCTGATGCAGGGACCTATATTGATTTTTCACTTTTCCTAACCTAAAGAACTAAAATATCGGATGAGAGTGAAGTGGAATGAACACAGTCATGTACTGAAGCGATGCTAAATAATGCATCCAATAATGTTAATATGCTGCAATATGTCATTTCTACAGAGACTTTTATGTAGTCACAAGCCTATTGCTATTTTCTGTAAAATAACATATTGCAATATACTGTATATTCCGAATAACCAGACAACCCATTCTAAAGCACTGGACTGCGGAAGGGAAATGAGGACATACTGATGTCCGAAGAGAAGCAATAGCTTCCCATTTTATGTGAAGAATTTATTGTATTAATGCATCAGACACGGTTCTCCCTATTCTTTTATGCAACACAAATAACTAGAGGCAGCAGCATCACTAATAACCCTATGATAGCCGTTGATGCTACCACCTGGTGGGACAACTCTTTTTATTTTTGGGTTGTCTTGGTTATTTTATTGCAGAAAAATAGCAGTCACCGGCTGTCGTCCCAGAATTGTAAGCAAAGAAAACAACCAGATGGCGATGCAAATGAGATATCGTTTCCGAGTCATTCTTGTATACACATTTCGAGTTAATCCAATTTCATTTGTATGCAGATATGTTTCTAAGTAGATGTAATGGAGCAATGTTTTGGTCTTTCTCCATAGAACTGTTTGCTGGCTTGGCCTATGTGTAGACATAGGTGTGATGCAATTTTAATGCATTGGGCGAAGTTAGAATGACGATCTTCACAGACAACTTGAGATAAGCAAATGAGTTTGCAGAAGCCTGGCCCTGCAGGAAGATGTCACGCTCAGACACGGGTATGTCCGGCGGACGACACAGCATATAGGTACAACGGGATGGAAAAAAGGAGAGGACGGCCCTAATGGTCGGGATCAGGAGATGGGACACATCCTGACACCAACCTGTGCCTGTCCCTAAGCTCCCCTAATGCCCTTTGCGGGTCCTTCCCCCCACCGCCGTCACATGCCTAGTCCCTGACTGTCACCTCTATTATCCCTGACTAGTGCACTGGCCGGCAAGGACGCTAGCCTTACCACTGCAGATGATATTACACAGTGGAATTGACAAACAAAGGACAGACCAAAAGGATACTACTCAGCTCAGAATCTGCTGCTAAGCTTCACAGCAACAGAGTAAACAGCAACAGGAAAACAGAACTTCAACAGCGGCAATACCACAGTCACAGGCGAGCTCCATACAGCTAGCTGGTCTGCATAGAAGTAACTCTATAACCGACGATCAGCTGATGGGTCATGTGGCTATTTAAAGGGAGGTTGGAGTAGTTACCAACAAACATCAGCTGACCAGCAAAAAAGAAACTGCCAGCAAGCGACTGACATTATGTCATGACTTTGTTGTCGGGTGTCCTGAGACCAGGGGCTCCTCCCATATACCTAACCTAATGCTAGGTTCTGATGGTAAAGACACCGGGGCCACGTACCTTGCTTTAGCTCCTGAATCCGCCCTCAGTCTGTACCCTTCCCCCACCCAGGGAAGAGCGGAGCAATAGTGTACCGTAATACACCAACCAGACTAACAAGGTAATACAAACAGGGATAAAGGAAAATACCTATCATACAAATACACTCACACAAACAACACAAGTTTGCATCGGAGAGTGAAGGATGGGATTAAACCAAAGTAGAAGAAGGGGAATTAGCACACACCCAAAACTTAGCAACAGTGACTGATAAATCCAACAAACGTCTTCTCCAACAATAACCACCAATAACCTCCTGCCATGCAGCATAAGCTATCTCTGGCAATAAGTGCTAGCCAGGACCCAGATTATATAGAAGATGGGAGTGGTTAACAGTGCACAGCTGAGAGCCTTAAAGCTTCCAAGAGTTCTCAACTGAGAAGAACTGCACTGCTAAAAGAACCCTGCACCGTTTAATATGAAGATGTAGCACTTTTAATCAGTGCAGCAGGAGGAGAAATCAGATGCTGCGGTCTTCTGGTCCTCTCTGTCATAGTAAATCTGTGACACATTAACTCTTGCTGGACCAAAGGAAACAAACAACTTTTAAATTTCAGCAGACACAGAGCTGCCACGAATCCCTTAAGAATTCATGACAAAAGGTCAAGTACTCTGTGGCCGTTAGACGGGACTCCTGAAAACCGCCACCTACCTGAAGGCATTCCCTTCTCCTCTTTTAATTGGTTGGTCATCATTGATGTAGCGTGATGGGCATATGACATCATGCCAGGGCTGCTAATCAAAAGAGGAAATAGCATTTAAGAGGATGTTTGCAGGGCCCGTCTAGTGCACATGACATACTGACCTGACAAGCTAGTCCAGGGTCCTTTCGAATTTACTTGCTCACTTCTACAGACAGCCAATGTTGCTGCATATATTACATTACAGATTTACAGTGTGTAATTCATGTAGTTCTTCTATATGGAAATACCATTTTACAGACCAATCTTTTAAGACTAGAAGTGAGCAAATATTAATTCAAAATGTGACTCCCACATCCTTATCTACTATTCATGCTGGGGAAGCTGAAACATGTCAAGATAACTTTTACATAACTTTTATTTGGTTCATTCATTTCCAACAGGTTTCAAAATGTCAGTATAGATTTTATATCTTGTATCATCCTTTTTCCATTAACAATTCCAAATGCAGCTATTTTTTACATTTTTCATTTTACCCCATGCTGAGTTATTCAAAGCTCACCTGTCACTAAAGAGTGACAATGCACAAGTCTCTAGAATGAGAAGATCCCTATCCCCAGTTTTGGTAAATTGACTTTCTATTGCAGTAAATGAGAATGGGAGTGCATGTGCGGTGAAAAAAACTCCCGGATTTATTATATTCTTTGCACCAGTTTTTCGTTTAGTTTTGCACCTTTTTTTGTTATCATCCAATTCATAGATCAAATTGCATCATTTTTTAAGTCTTTTTTATCTGTGCTCACCTGTGTTTTTTTTTGTTGTTGTTTATTTTCTGCCGTTCGGGCAGAGTCTAATAATTCGGACTCGCTTCCACTTGCGATTAAATTGGATGAATGCAATATGATTAAAAATCGAATTGCATTCTTACCAATTTAATCCTATGGTTCTGTTCTCAAGTGCGTTTTTATTTTCTGCTCCCATCGGATTACGATCGGATAGGAAAAAAATCGTAGCATGCTGCGATTGCATGCTGAATATGAATCGAACGCTCCCATATAAGTTTATGGGTGCGTGTGAAACATTGCACTGTACTCGGATATCACCCAAGTGCAGTGCGATTCCTGACCGACGTAGGCAGCAGATGAGATGAGAAGAAATTACTTTCTCCGTCTCCTCCAAGTGCAGTGCGATTCCTTTCTCCGTCTCCTCCTCCGCTGTGCTCCGATTCTGTCATGTAGAAGGATCGGAGCATAGAGCACTCGGCTCCCTCTCACAGCAGAGCAGGAATTGAGTGTCATTAGCATAGCCTTCCAAATGTCTTCGCTTGATTCATCAATTGTGACTTTTTAAAAAGTCGCAAAGTTTGGTGTAACTTCATTAAAGTAACCCCTCCACCCCCACTTCTCTGGTGTTTTTGAGTACGCCAAAAGTTTTAGTTTTTGCCAAATTCATGAATCGTATGTTAGATAAAATTTCCCCCAAAAGACTACAAGTAATAAGACAAGACAAAGGAAAGTGACTTAAAAAACAAAACAAATGATGAATAGAGGCTAAATTGTTTTTCATCTGTGTGATACTCATCTCTTTGCATTGGGTTCTATTTTTTAGCGTGCATGTGTCATCCATTTTTTCAAATATGTTAAAATACAGATGTCAAATCATATGGAAGTTTTTCCAACCATTCTATATAAATTGGGTATAACGTGACTCAGTAACCTGACTGGCTGAGTCCAGCGAGCAAAACAGAAAAGAGTAGGACTTTTACCCATCTTTTTCATATGACCTACTGGTCCACATGAAAAATCAGATGTATGAATCAAAATACAGCATAGTCTTTGCTTGCCTTTTTTTTAGGTTTTTTTTTTTCTTAAATTTTAAACATTCTTTGAAGTTTTAAAAAGTTTATGTGGTACAAAAAATTGAAGACGCAAACGCTATACTCAATAAAGACGCAATTTGAAAAAATGGAGTAAGATGTAATAAAAAGCAAAGGCCCTTTAATGTATTGCAGCATTTTTCCTTGCCGTTAGTTAACTTAACATTTTCAGGTTGTCAGAAGTTACATCCTTCCAATTAAGCTTTATCCATTTTTTTTTGTTTCATTACTTTTTCATAGAGATGAGAGAAACAGAAGATGGCAAAAAGAAGCAGGTTTTTTTGAGGAAATGAGGCTTTGCCCAACAATTTGTAATTTTTGTATGTCATTTTTTTGCCACGAGGTTAATAATAAAACTGTCCCAAGGATCAAAAGACAGAACAGAAACCCCAGGCTATGTTCCCATGATGAGCTTTTGGTGACTTTTAGATTTTCAAAAAACTACAAGTAACTTATTTTACTTAATTGGAGCAGAAATGGTGCAGAAAATCAGCTACAGCAAAAGATGATTGTGGGAATGTAGCCTTAATGGTAACCCCCTCCTAGTGTTAACCAGGGCCGCCATCAGGGCATGATAACCCTTACTGCGGTATGGGGCCCGGTGATTAGGGGGGCCCGCCGCCCGAGCACGCCGGTCCGCGCTTGGGCCCGGGGGCCCCAACATTTTGAGGCTCTCCCTGCTCCCCAAGGGGCCCCCAGCTAGCGGCACATCACGCAGCCACTATGGGGTCCCCTGTAAGGCAGGGGGGCCCGCCTGCCCCCAGCGCCGACTCGACTCCCCCCGCCCCGCTGCTTTGAACTATACCGGAGTCTGCCGGTACAGTTCAAAGCGACGATGGAGGAGAGAGCGTCAGCTGACGCTCCCTCTCCCATCATTCCCCGCTCTGTCTCTGACACAGACAGTGCGTGCGCGATGACGTCATCGCGCACTCACTGTGCACCAGGCAGTGCAGGAGACAGGAGCCGGGAGCAGCGCGGGCACGAGGAAAGGTGAGGAGTGCTTTTTTTTTCTTCTTCAATATGCCAGTGAGTACTAAACTGTGGCTGTGGGGCCATTCCTGGGGGGTGAGGCTGAGGGGTGAGATGAGGGCTGTGTTATATGGGGTGTACTATACACTATTTGGGCAGAGCTGTATACTATGTGGGCAGCGCTGTATACTATGTGGGCAGAGCTGTATACTATTTGGGCAGAGCTATATACTATGTGGGCCACGCTGTACACTATGTGGGCCATGCTGTACACTATGTGGGCCACGCTGTACACTATGTGGGCCACGCTGTACACTATGTGGGCCACGCTGTACACTATGTGGGCCCTGCTATATACTATGTGGGTCCTGCCGTTACTATGTGGGCCCTGCTGTATACTATGTGGGCCCTGCCGTATACTATGTGGGCCCTGCCGTGTTGTGTTTAGGTAGCTGAGGAGAAAAAGCAAAAACGGTAATACACCAGAGAGGCTGGACTAACCACACAGCTAGAGGTAGCCGTGGAGCGTTCCTACATTGATCCTAGACGCCTTGTCACAGCCTGAGAGATAACTACACCTAAAGGCAGAAAGATGAAAGCTATCTGCCCCGGAGCAGATCCCCAAAGAAAATAGGAAGCCCCCAAACATATAATGGCGGTTAGACAAGAAGATAGCACGGACACAGACAGAAAATAGAATGAGCAAACGTTGGGGCCCAATCTGTTTAGACAGAAAAGTACAGGAAAGAATTCTGACTGCAATCCAACAAAAACCCTAAAAAATACCAGCACTTCTGATCGCCAAAAAACCTGAGATCACACGATCTCTACCACCTAAATCAGATCTCTGGTGTAACAAAACAAAGCCGCAGCCACTGAAAAAACAGGAAAAAGCAAATGAACAAATAACAGTGGCTACAGATAAATTGAGAGGAGCACAGGCCCCAGGAGGGGACTCGGCTGACCTCCACAAAAGTGCAGAAAACTATGAAAAAAGCAAGCACAAAAAAAAAAGCAGAAAATATCTTATCTGAAAGCAGCAGGTGCAGGCAAGACTCCAGCAACTTCAAAAAGAACCAGGAACCACAACTGAGACAAGAACAATTGTTCACCGGCGACCATCATGGGAGGCAACCTCCCTTATATCAGTCCAGTCCGTGATCCCAGATTGCCATTCCTCGCTGTGAGGTTCAGTACTGTCTGCAACCAACAGAGGGAGCCTCTGCTCAGAAACCATCTCCAGCACATTCATAACACTGCCGTATACTATGTGGGCCCCGCCGTATACTATGTGGGCCCTGCTGTACAATGTGGGCCCTACTATATACTATGTGGGCCCTGCTATAAACTATGTGGGCCACGCTGTACACTATGTGGGCACTGCTATATACTATGTGGGCCACGCTGTACACTATGTGGGCCCTGCAGTATACTATGTGGGCCCTGCTGTATACTATGTGGGCCCTGCTATATACTATGTGGGCCCTGCTATATACTATGTGGGCCACGCTGTACACTATGTGGGCCCTGCTATATACTATGTGGGCCACGCTGTACACTATGTGGGCCCTGCTATATACTATGTGAGCCTTGCTATATACTATGAGGGCCCTGCTATATACTATGTGAGCCCTGCTATATACTATGTGGGCCCTGCTATATACTATGTGGGCCACGCTGTACACTATGTGGGCACTGCTATATACTATGTGGGCCACGCTGTACACTATGTGGGCCCTGCTGTATACTATGTGGGCCATGCTGTACACTATGTGGGCCCTGCTATATACTATGTGAGCCTTGCTATATACTATGAGGGCCCTGCTATATACTATGTGAGCCCTGCTATATACTATGTGAGCCCTGCTATATACTATGTGGGCCCTGCTATATACTATGTGGGCCCTGCTATATACTATGTGGGCCACGCTGTACACTATGTGGGCCCTGCTATATACTATGTGGGCCCTGCTATATACTATGTGGCCCACGCTGTACATTATGTGGGCCCTGCTATATACTATGTAGACCCTGCTGTACAATGTGGGCCCTGCTATATACTGTGTGAGCCGTGCTATATACTATGTGGGCCCTGCTATATACTGTGTGGGCCGTGCTATACACTATGTGGGCCCTGCTATATACTATGTGGGCCTGCAATATACTATTTGGGCCCTGCTATATACTATGTGGGCCCTGCAGTATGCTATTTGGGCCCTGCTGTATACTATGTGGGCCCTGCAATATACTATTTGAGCCATGCTATATACTATGCGGGCCGCGTTATCTACAATGTGGGCCCTGCTATATACTATGTGGGCCACGCTGTACACTATGTGGGTCACGCTGTACACTATGTGGGCACTGCTATATACTATGTGGGCCACACTGTACACTATGTGGGCCCTGCTATATACTATGTGGGCCCTGCTGTATACTATGTGGGCCCTGCTATATACTATGTGGGCCCTGCTATATACTATGTGGGCCACGCTGTACACTATGTGGGCCCTGCTATATACTATGTGGGCCACGCTGTACACTATGTGGGCCCTGCTATATACTATGTGGGCCACGCTGTACACTATGTGGGCCCTGCTATATACTATGTGAGCCCTGCTATATACTATGAGGGCCCTGCTATATACTATGTGGGCCTTGCAATATACTATGTGGGCCCTGCAGTATGCTATTTGGGCTCTGTTGTATACTATGTGGGCCTGCTGTATACTATGTGGGCCCTGCAATATACTATTTGGGCCAAGCTATATACTATGTGGGCCCTGCAGTATGCTATTTGGGCCCTGCTGTATACTATGTGTGCCCTGCAATATACTATTTGGGCCATGCTATATACTATGCGGGCCGCGTTATCTACTATGCGGACCGTGCTATATACTATGTGGGCCCTGCTGTACACTATATGGGCCCTGCTGTATACTATGTGGGCCCTGCTGTACAATGTGGGCCTTGCTATATACTGTGTGGGCCGTGCTATAAACTGTGTGTTCCGTGCTATATACTGTGTGGGCCGTGCTATACACTATGTGGGCCCTGCTATATACTGTGTGGGCCCTGCAATATACTATTTGGGCCCTGCTATATACTATGTGGGCCCTGCAGTATGCTATTTGGGCCCTGCTGTATACTATGTGGGCCGTGCAATATACTATTTGGGCCATGCTATATACTTTGCGGGCCGCGTTATCTACTATGCGGGCCGTGCTATATACTATGTGGGCCCTGCTATATACTATGTGGGCCGTGCTGTATATTGTGTGAGTCCTGCTGTATGCTATGTGGGCCACGCTATATACTATGTGGGCTGCGCGATATACTATGTGGGCCATGCTATATACTATGTTGGCTGTGTTATATGCTATTGGGAGATATATTATATTTTATAGGGTGGCTGTGTTATATACTTTGTGGCTGTGTTATATATACTATGGGGGGGCTACGTTATATTCCTTTGGGGAGGCGGGCTGTATGATATTCTATTTGGGGATACATTATATTCTATGAGGGGCTGTATTATATTTATTATATTCTATGAGGGGTGATTGCATCATTGTCAGGATCCCGTCTGGGTTGGAGCCGATGTTACTGCAAACACTAGGGGAAGCAGAGGCAGGTAGCGTAGTCAGGTGGCAGCCGGAGGTCGGTACACAGGAAAGGCAGTGTTTGTAGCAGAGGAGCAGGCAGATAACGTAGTCAGGTGGCAGCCGGAGGTCAGTACACAGGAAAGGCAGTTCGGTAGCAGAGGAGCAGGCAGATAACGTAGTCAGGTGGCAGGCCGAGGTAAGTTCACAGGAGAGCAGTGTTTGTAGCAGAGGAGCAGGCAGATAACGTAGTCAGATGGCAGGCCGAGGTCAGTTCACAGGAGAGCAGTGTTTGTAGCAGCAGGAACAGCAGGAGAAAGAGCTTGACTAAAGGCTGGAAGCACAATAATCTCGCAATGACACACCCACAGGGCCAGGTTTATATAGGGCGTGTAATTGGCAATCAGAGGCCAAACGAGAAAGCACTGGGTGAATCCGATCAGGAAGAACAGTCAATGGTATCTGGGTTCAGCAAGGAACTTTGTAGCCAGCAGAATAGCTCAGATGGTAGAGCTGCTGGCCGGTGTACAAGAGACACTAGGTTCGATTCCTGACAGTACTCCCCTCCTTCCAGGATGGCCTCTGGACATCTCAGGAGCTGGCCTATCTGGGTACCTCTGATGAAAGGCTCTTGTAAGTCCAGGAGCATGTGTGTAGCCCTGGTGTGAAGGCACACGCAGTACCCTGGAGGATGTGTGGAGAGGTAACAGTTTAATGCTCAATAAACATTCACTCCATCACACACTTAGACACACCCATAGGTTATAAAGGCTA
Source organism: Oophaga sylvatica (assembly GCA_033576555.1). NCBI lineage: Eukaryota > Metazoa > Chordata > Amphibia > Anura > Dendrobatidae > Oophaga > Oophaga sylvatica. The sequence goes on from JARQOD010000002.1 coordinate 60,848,673, forward strand.
GTGAAGTCAGTCAGTCAGTCAGTCAGTTTCCTGTCGTCGGACAGGGCATTCAGTCTGGACTCAGAGAGGAGTCAGCAGCAGGACCTTCAGTCTCCTGTCCCAAGGACAGTGGAGTTCAGTGACGTGCTCCTGAACTAGAAGATTACTGAGCACCTGTTAGCAAGCTCTGGGAAGAAGCAAGAAGGGACTAGCCTGCATTACCCTAGGAAGTGTGGAGTGCTTATGCTACAAGCGCGGACAGGGCGAAGGGCGCAGTGGAAGGAATTCAGAAGTGCCTTAGGATTGGATTATCCTGCACATTGTCACCGGTCACTGGCGACCGAAGTGTCACTATAGCTCCAGGTATAGTGATAGAAAAACCAGAGGCTTACTGGACCTTAGGTTACAGAAAGCAGCCCTTGGAGTGTCGGTACGTAACTGGGGTCAGGGAGAGTGGGAACCTTGAGTCAGTGCACGACAACAGTAGGAACTCAGCTCTCTCAAAGGAAGGCTCCGACCACAAAACTGACCGGGCAGTACAGCTAAGGAGTTAGCTGGAGCATTCGGAGTGGACTTGGCTCTATGCTAGTCGGACTCACCATTTTGAAAGTGAAGGAGGCCCATAACCTGTTCAGCTGTTATCTCAAAGCACATCCTCCACCCGACCAGCCTCCCTGGGACCTGCCTTATCATCTGACAAGTAAAAGGTATGGAAAGACGCTGGATGGTGTGAGGCTGATTTATTTACCTGCACCCGACATCATTAATTCCATAGACTTTGAGGGACCAGTCCCACCTGTAGGGGACCCGACATCTAGCTGCCACACCATCCCCTCAGAGATCTACAGCAGCGCTGGTCTTAATGATCAGAGAACTACAGGTGGCGTCACGAATGTTATACACCTATCCCCTGTAAATATACCCCCCAACATACGCCTGACCGCCAGGGCCACAGACCGAGCCAGCGCTACCTGTGACAACCCATAGACTTCCATGGGCTTGGCTCTGAGTACCCCATTGCTCTGGTAAACCACAATTGTGGTGCGGGTCGAGACAAACTTGGCGTCACGAACAGGATGCGAAACTCGCAAAATTGCGAGCCCTGTGTGCCTGTGGAGGTGTTTTTGTGGAAAAGGACTGTTTGCTATTTTTGGTGCTAAAATCCGCCATTTTGCCGCCAAATTCGCGCCCTCAGGCGCTGGAGAAGAAGGTGGGCGTGGATTCGTGGGCGTGTGCCCCCCCAGTGGCGCGAAGAGAATGCCTGCCCTCTCAAAGTGCTATTACAACATGCGATCCTGCCCTACAGCAAAGGAGGTCCGCCTCCTCTTCACCTTCCCTGCGAAGAGGAGGAGACGCAAACCCCGCCTCCACGGAAGAGACCGGACGGCTCTGGAAGAAGAGAGACTGTTCTGGAACATCATGGAAGCAGGACGTGTGCAGCCGAGCAGGGAAGCGGTGGAAGGCAGGCCCCGTTCCCCAGCCAAGCTGCCACTAGAACCAGAACCATCTGTGGTCCTGCACCTGCAGCAAGCCTTGCTGGAGATTGGAGAGGAAAATGCCAGGTTAAAGAAGATGATTTCGCAACAACCTGGCATGGAGGAGATCGAGAGACGCCGGCGTACCCTGATACAGCGGCGGCTGTGGGACGCGGTGTTCTCTCCCCTCGACGACCCCCCACGATTTGAACTACCAAGACTTCTGCTGCCCAAGGCTAAGGAGCAACCGGAGGCTACCCCCAAAAGTACCGACCCTGATCCCACCGATGAAGCGGTGGAGGCGAAGGAGGTTGAGGAGGTACCGCCAGTTCCGGAGCGCCCGCCCGGCCAGGAGGCCGCAGCAGATGATCGATCCCCGGTAGGGACACCGGAGGGGTCCTGTCCATCATTACCAGACGTCGACTGGGATGAGATGGCGCGCCTGGATGACGTCGCCTACACCGCCCAGTGGGAACGTGAGTGGCAGCGTCGCGAAGAGGAACAGCGACGCCGGCAGGAGGAAGAGCGGGAAGCGCAGCGGAATCGGCAGCGGCAGTACGAGCAGCTGATTGCGGATAAGGAAAGTGTCCGCCGGGAAAAAGGTACTCTAAGGGAACCGCGGCGGCAGGGGTGTGTGACAGAGTTCCAGCTCCGGAAGGGCTGGGGCTTCATTAGAGAACCGGGCCTCTACCCAGGGGTCTTTGTCAGTCGCAGAGACGTAGAATCCCACCTGCCCATCGGCCATCCCGGGAGGGACCTAGTTAATGGAGACATCGTCACCTATACACGGCACTGGGGTATGAAGGGATGGTATGCCCTTAATGTCACAATCGTCCGTGACCCCGTCCCCGACGCAGGTAACGTCACCATTGCCAGCGCATCACAGTCCCGAGCTTCCGCTGCACCAGGCCGTGCCCCGGCATCGCCCCCTGAATGTCCCTCGCAGTTCGAAGCACCGCCTGCATACTCTTCACTGCCTTGTCTTCCTTCTACATCGCAAACTGCGGTTACAGCTGAATCGCTACCTGCAACGCAAGCTGCGACGCAATCGGCGTCTCACAAGGATGACATACCCGTTGCGCCCCTAGTGGTTCGCACGAGGACTGTAGCGACCCAAACCCTGATAGCAGGTCACGACTTGTTGGTCATGGGATCTAAGGATCAACGTATTGTTCCAGCCCCTGGGATGGAAAGTATAATGGAAGCCTGCAAGAAAATGTGAAGAACGGTAAGACCCAGACAGGGTTTACCGCAACAAAGAAAATGTAGAAAGTTTTGATAAAAGAAATAATTGCTGTTTTGCACTTTATTGCTATGTGTAGTGTTTGCATAGTTTTATTTATATTGAGTAGAATACCCGGCTGGGTACAAAGATGAAAATTTTGAAAAGTTAAAGAATTTTGAGAAATAAAGAATAAGAGTTTTACATATAGAATACTCTGGTTGAGTAAATATCGTTGGATATATTATGTAAATATTGAAGTGAAAAGTATATTTGTGTCCTTTTATTATGACATGGACTTTGAGGCTGAGGACTGTGCCAGCCCAGAACTTATCTTTGTAAATAGTTGCGCTTCGGTGCATTATATTGGTTTTACATGAAACCACCTCAACTACCTCTGAATATAAAACCCGTGTGGTGTGGCACTGAGTGAGGTCTGCATCCAGATGTCCTGCAGCCCACCCAGGACCCACGTTGAAGGTTTGGTGCGGGTACTTCACAAGAATACTGTGTATATATTGAATGCCTTGATGCTTTAATACTTTTTGTATTTTCCTATTGTTATAATGCAACGTTTAAGAAATTCGTACCTCCCGGATGGGAAGAGTTAATGTTTATTGTTAATGAAAAACAAAATGTCTTCTTGTATTTCACAGCCCGGGAGTGCTGTATTTTACCATGGGGGAATGTGTAGCCCTGGTGTGAAGGCACACGCAGTACCCTGGAGGATGTGTGGAGAGGTAACAGTTTAATGCTCAATAAACATTCACTCCATCACACACTTAGACACACCCATAGGTTATAAAGGCTAGTGAAGTCAGTCAGTCAGTCAGTTTCCTGTCGTCGGACAGGGCATTCAGTCTGGACTCAGAGAGGAGTCAGCAGCAGGACCTTCAGTCTCCTGTCCCAAGGACAGTGGAGTTCAGTGACGTGCTCCTGAACTAGAAGATTACTGAGCACCTGTTAGCAAGCTCTGGGAAGAAGCAAGAAGGGACTAGCCTGCATTACCCTAGGAAGTGTGGAGTGCTTATGCTACAAGCGCGGACAGGGCGAAGGGCGCAGTGGAAGGAATTCAGAAGTGCCTTAGGATTGGATTATCCTGCACATTGTCACCGGTCACTGGCGACCGAAGTGTCACTATAGCTCCAGGCATAGTGATAGAAAAACCAGAGGCTTACTGGACCTTAGGTTACAGAAAGCAGCCCTTGGAGTGTCGGTACGTAACTGGGGTCAGGGAGAGTGGGAACCTTGAGTCAGTGCATGACAACAGTAGGAACTCAGCTCTCTCAAAGGAAGGCTCCGACCACAAAACTGACCGGGCAGTACAGCTAAGGAGTTAGCTGGAGTATTCGGAGTGGACTTGGCTCTATGCTAGTCGGACTCACCATTTTGAAAGTGAAGGAGGCCCATAACCTGTTCAGCTGTTATCTCAAAGCACATCCTCCACCCGACCAGCCTCCCTGGGACCTGCCTTATCATCTGACAAGTAAAAGGTATGGAAAGACGCTGGATGGTGTGAGGCTGATTTATTTACCTGCACCCGACATCATTAATTCCATAGACTTTGAGGGACCAGTCCCACCTGTAGGGGACCCGACATCTAGCTGCCACACCATCCCCTCAGAGATCTACAGCAGCGCTGGTCTTAATGATCAGAGAACTACAGGTGGCGTCACGAATGTTATACACCTATCCCCTGTATCCCCTGTGGGCTCGGCTCTGAGTACCCCATTGCTCTGGTAAACCACAATTGTGGTGCGGGTCGAGACACATGGACGTTGTCCTTTGGTTCCCATGAATTTTCCTCTGGTCTGTAACCTTCCCACTGCACCAGATACTGCAGTTTACCTCTGAATTTTCAGGAGTCCAGAATTTTATTCACAATGTATTCTTCTTCACCACGGATCCTTTCTGGTGGAGGAGGTGGCTGAATTCTTCCTGGAAACGGGTTTTCACAGAAGGGTTTGAGCAAGGATATGTGAAATACTGGATGAATCTTTAGATTGTTGGGAAGTTTTAAACGAAAAGCAACCTGGTTAATTTTTGCAGAAATTTGAAAAGGTCCAATGAATTTCTGACCCAATTTGGAGGATGGCACATGTGTCTTAAGGTTTTTAGTGGACAGCCAAACTTTGTCTCCAACCTGAAGAGCAGGGGGCACTCTCCGATATTTATCTGCTGCTTCCTTATATACTTCCTGGGTCTTGAGTAATATCTCTGATAATTCCTTCTGGGATTCCTGTAATTTTGCAAGCCTGTCATTAACAGCAGGAATAGGAGTGTTCACTGGCAGATTAGGGATAAATACTGGATGTACTCCATAATTAGCAAAAAATGGGGTTTGAGATGTAGCGCTATGTATGGAGTTGTTGTAGGCAAACTCTGCTGTTGGTAAGTAGTCCACCCAGTCATCCTGAAGATAGGAAATGAAGTAACGGAGGTATTGCTCCAAAGTCTGGTTCGTTCTTTCCGTCTGGCCATTGGACTGAGGATGGAAAGCGGTAGAAAGATTCACCGTGACTCCCAAGGCTGTACAGAAACTCTTCCAAAATTTTGACGTAAACTGAACGCCTCTGTCAGACACCACGTTGTCAGGAATTCCATGTAACCTGAATACCTCTTTGATCATCAGTTCTGCAGTTTTTTCAGCAGTAGGAATTCCTTCAGTTGGAATAAAGTGGGCCATTTTTGTGAGTCGGTCCACTATGACAAGGATGACGGTCATCTGTTTGGAAGGGGGTAGTTCCACAATAAAATCCATGGAAATAGATCCCCAAGGCCTGGATGGAACTGGAAGTGGTTGCAAGAGTCCTAGAGGAGACGATCGTGGGGTCTTGTTTCGTGCGCATGTTAAACAGGTTGAAACATATTTCCTCACGTCCTTCCTACAATTAGGCCACCAAAAGAAACGAAGTAGTAAGTCTTGTGTTTTTGCAACTCCAGGATGTCCTGCCAGTTTAGAATCATGGACACTTTTGAGGACTTCAAGACGAGAAGATTCAGGTACATATATTTTGTGTTTCTGCATCCAAAACCCCTCTTTGAATGAAAGATCAACGTCTTCCGAAGGATGGTTAAGGAAAGAGTCCTCTTGATATCCATCTTTAATTCTATTACATAGTCCTCTAGAGTGCAATATTCCCCAAAAATTTTTAGGGCCTAGAATTGTATCGTCATTACTAGACCTCTCCTGAGGTTCCGAACACATCCTGGACAGGGCGTCAGCCTTGCCATTTCTTGAACCAGGCTGGTAAGAAATTATAAAATTGAATCTTGAGAAAAATAAGGCCCATCGTGCTTGTCTTGCAGACAATCTTTTTGCTGTACGGAGGAATTCAAGATTCTTGTGGTCCGTGAGGACAGTCACAGGGTGATTGGCACCTTCCAGAAGATGTCTCCACTCGGAGAAGGCAACTTTAATGGCTAACATATAAGTAAATTTCACCGCACACTCATTGAAAGTAGATTTGCAATGTGAAAATTTATTTTAACAATATCTGGGCAAAAACAGGAATACAAGGTCTGAAGCGATATCAATACAACGTTTTGGCTCTGCCAGAGCCTTACTCATGTATTCGCTGTAGGTAAAAAAGAAATATATAAGTATTGTACATAACATAACAAAATTGTATAAATGAACAAAAGTCTGTGCACAATAACCATAGTAAATTAAAACTTCTCCAAGTGTTATTTGAATACAAGACAAAAAATAGGTTAAATACGAATTAAATATATCCAGTCTAGATAACTGGTACCAAAATGAGTTTTCATATAGGAAAGAAAGGAATAAAAAAGAAAAGGACAATTACATGATAACAATAATTACCTCAGTCCAAGATATGGATAAAGATGAGTGCATATAGAAAAGAATAATCCACAGTCTATATGGTGGCTGTAAAGAATAGTGACAATGTTATAGCTAGGACAAACATCAGGTATATGCAGAGTAATAAAAGAGGAAAGTAATACCTTTACTTGGCAGCCTTAGTAGGGGAAATTAGTCCAGTGAAACTGTGATTCAAATATATTGGAATAGTCAGTGGCCGCAATATTAAATGTTACCATACCCAAGAAAAAGTTTTTTGAAAAAATACCTGTAGTCCCGTTAGCTAATGAGCCAGAAGGCTTGTCTTATACCTATAAGATACATTGTCCCCATAAATATAGCAGCAAAGTTGTAGTGCATTAGTGAAAAAATACCATTGCCGCAAAGATGCCGCTTGATGGTAATGCTGGTAAAAAATAGCCGGGAGGCACTTTACCTGGTTGATCGCTAGTCCCAGTGTGAGGAAATACAGCGGCGCTCCCTCGCCTTGCTGTGGTGATGTTGTGTGCTTCAGAACTGAAAAGCGCTCTATTTGTGAGCGCTAAACCGGAAGTAGAGTGACAAAACCGGAAGTGACGTTACGTCACCTCAGCGCTGACTCTGGTCCTGCGCAGTGGCTGTGTTCAAAGGCTAAAGTGTAGCTGGCCAGGGTAGTGCTGAGTACTGATTTAGTAAACACATAATAATGTATAATTTGTGGATTTTCTGAGTGGAAATAGTTATGGCGGCTGGTAGTGGTATCTATGATGAAATATAGGATACAAAATGAAGAAACTATAGAAAATAAAAAATAAATTTTTTTTAAAAAAAAATAATAAGGCATAATATGGGGGCAAAAAATGGTAAAAAAAATAAAATAAATAGGGGGAATAAATTAATTGAAAAAATTAATTGAAAAATAGGAGGAAGGGCAGATACTAGAGGGTTAGGAAAACTCACCTAAGGCAATAAGGTATTAACGGGTCTGAAAGGGAACAAAAAGACATTAGTATATATTGATATTGTGGTTTAAGTCATACAAGCCAATCGATTTCTCTGTTAAGGCCTTTAGGTGCCAACGTATCCAGTTTGTGTATCCAGAATGTTTCCCTCTGTTTAAGCATTTTGATTCGGTCACCACCTCTTCTTGGACGTGGTACACCTTCTATGACTTGGAATTTAAGTTGTGCCACTGAGTGTCTAGCTCTAGAAAAATGGTCGGGTAATGGGAGCCAATTCTTTTGGCATCTAATTGTGGACTTATGGCCAGCAATGCGGTCCTTAATATGCTGGGTCGTTTCTCCAACATATAAATTTCTTGGAACAGGCCAGTCCACTACAGCATTGATTTTGCCGGGATCCATGCTCAGACCTTCTGGGGAGATGATATATCCCAGAAATTGGATACTGGTTTGTTCAAACTCACATTTTTCAAGTTTAATGTAAAGATGGTTCTCCTGTAGTCGTTCCAAGACTAACTGGACGTGCCTGCGATGCTCTTCCAAGGTGTCTGAAAATATAAGAATGTCATCGAGATAAGCCACAACGAATTGGTCCTAGAAATCTCGAAATACATCATTAATAAAATGTTGAAAGGTGGCTGGGGCATTGCTAAAGCCAAAGGTCATAACCAGAGATTCAAAATGTCCATATCTCGTTCTGAAGGCGGTCTTCCACTAATCTCCTGGGCGAATCCGTATGAGGTTGTAAGCCCCTCTAAGATCCAGCTTCGTAAAGATTTTCGCAGAACGGAGTCTCTCAAATAGTTCAGGAATCAAGGGTAGCGGGTAGCGATTCTTGACAGTGATATTATTCATCTCTCTGTAGTCAATACATGGCCGCAGAGTGGAGTCTTTCTTTTCAACAAAGAACAGGGGTCCCCCAGCTGGAGATGTGGAAGGTCGAATAAAGCCTTTCTCTAAATTTTCATCCAGGAACTTTCTTAATACCTTCAATTCAGGTTCGGAAAGATTGTAAATCCGTCCAAATGGAATGGTTGCTCCTGGCAGCAATTCAATGGGACAGTCGTAAGGACGGTGAGGAGGTAATTGATCTGCTTTCTTCTTACTGCAGACATCAGAGAACTGCTGATATTGAGGTGGTAGTTTCTCTTCCTTCTCATGCGAAATCTCAGAGATTTGGACTTGTTGGAGAACAGGGGGTTCCTTATGACAATTATTCTTACAGTAGTCAGATGGAAAGGTGATGGTCCTTGATGCCCAGTTGATAGAAGGGTTATGGACTGAAAACCAGGGGATCCCTAGAATAACCGGAAATTTCGGAGATGAAATAAGGTGGAAACTGACAGCTTCATGATGATCCGGTTCGATACAAATCTCCAGTTCGATTGTCTCATGCGTGACAGGTCCAGAAGACAAAGGTGATCCATCCACAGTTTCCATTTCAATTGGTGTGGATTTGGTCCTACTGGAAATATTATTATCACGTGTAAATTTTAAGTCCATAAAATTTCCTCCTGCTCCCGAATCCAACAGGGCAGAGCATTGTATTTTTTGGGTGCCCATTACAACCTGAATGGGGATTACAAAATGAGATGATGTAGTATGTATTTTGTCTATTTCTGGCGTTACTGATGAGATAGTCTGCAAGATGGAATCCGACTGCTGAGAAAGGTCCATATTGCTTGCAGACCTGTTGTTGGTAAAGGCTATAGTCCTTTTGTTAGGACAGTTGATGGCATAGTGTCCAGGGTCCCCACAATAGAGGCAGAGATGTTCTGCACGTCGCCTCTCCTTCTCCTGTGTAGAGAGTGGTCTTCGGATGACGTCGATCTGCATCGGTTCAGACACGCCTTGCGTCTTTTCTTGGTGGTCTGATGCTGAAAATGAGAAGCCAGGGCTATTCCCAAGTGCTCGCAGTCTCTCCTTTCTCCTTTCAGTAAGTCTTTGGTCAATCCGGATACATAGTTGAATAAAGTCCTCCAACTGATCAGGGGTCTCAACCCTGGCAAGCTCGTCTTTCACTGGTTCTGATAACCCTCGTCGAAATTGACTTCTCTGGGCCGCTGGATTCCAGGTGGTGTCGGCCACCCAGCGACGGAACTCCGATGTATATTCTGCAACAGAGCGACGTCCTTGGCGCAAATTATGTAATTTGGTTTCTGCTGTGGCACAGCGGTTTGGGTCATCAAAAACTTGATTCATAGCTGCGATGAAAGCTTCCAGGTCATTAAGGAGGGCATAGTCCTTTTCTACATAAGGTGAAGCCCAAGCAAGAGCTTCATCCGTCAGGAGATTTATCATGAAAAAACTTTCTTCCTCTCACTGGTAAAGGGAGCAGGTTGTATCTGGAAGTATATGCGGCATTGATTGAGGAATCCTCAGTACTGCTGGCGATCCCCACTGAACTTTGCAGGCAGCGGAAGCCGCGCGTTTGATTCGGACCCTGAATTGCGCACGTCCAGAAGTTGTTTTTGTAGCTCAATTACTGTAAGGTTCTTTGTCTCTGTTGACATGTTCCTTGAAACTCAGTTTTCCGTCGGCCATTTTGCTTTCTGTCTTTCTGCAGCTCTTGCCCTCAGTTAATATGGAGTTTCAGTTTTCATGTTCCCGCCCTGATTCTTCCCTCTTGCTTCTTAAGCAGCCTCAGCTGAACAATCAGTGCTCCTGAATCAAGCCTCAGTCAGTCTGTGACCTGACTCCTGGAAGCCTTGGACTTGTACTCCAGCTATTCCCTACTGAGGAACCTTGGAACACTTTTGGACTCTGGAAACCTGCTGTTTGGTGAATCCATGTTTGCAGAGGAATTACGGTACAGAGAAGAGATCCTGAACCTGCTTTGGAGATTTATTGTAGTGCTTGAAGTTACTCTGGCCTGCTGTGTCTCCTGTCGCTGTTCCTGCAAACTGTGTGAACTTTTCAGCATGCTTGTATGAAGTAATACAAGTCATTTTATATCAACCTATGTCTCCTGTGTTTTCCTCGCACCCAAGCACAAGACGCTATAGGAACTGTACACTATACATGACAAGATTCAGGAGCCAATGTTTAGTGTCTGCTGGGTCTGGGAAAGCCGTGTCTGCTGTGACTGTGGATATCAGATGTCCGTTTAATACCTTATGTGATGACAGTGGTTGTGACTTCTCACAACCATTCCAGGTGAGCGCATTCCCTTAAAATTTTACTCTGGAGTGTTACCACAGGTAAACACTATTGTTTTTTTTTTTTTTTTCCTTTCCTCTTCTCCTTCCAGCACTTCTGCCTTAAAAGATCTGGAAGATGGAGGCCCGCATAAAGGAACTTTGCGGAGTGACTGATACAATCCTTTCAGATGTACAGACTTTAAAAACCCGTTTTGCAAGCCTACAGGACCTCACTAATTATAATTTGCAAGTGTTTGGACAGACTACCCAGGAATTGCGAGCCAGGATTGAGGCTCTAGAGGAACGAGCCCAGGCTCCTGCCATAACCTCAAGTTCTGGGATCCCCAAATTACCTCCTTTTCGTTTTTTGCGGTGAACGTGAGAAATTCAGGGGATTTATTAATCAATGCAATTTATTTTTCTCTGCACATGCTTCACAATTTCCCACTGAACGATCCAAAGTGCTTACTATAATCATGTTGCTTACCAATAAGGCTTTGATGTGGGCAAACCCTCTGATTGAGACTGAGGATGATTGTTTGAATCACCTTGATGCTTTTATTTCAGCCATGGGGCAGGTGTTTGATGACCCCAATCGAGGTGCAACAGCTGAAGCAGCCATGTTAACTTTGCGCCAAGGTAAGCGTTCAGTAGCCGAATATGCCCTGGATTTCAGGAGATGGGCTCTTGATACCACTTGGGACACTTCCGCTAAAAAATCTATTTTTCGGAAAGGGTTGTCTCCACTGATTAAGGATGAACTTGCTCGTGCCGACCCTCCCACTGCGTTAGGTGACTTTATTAACTATTGTATCCGTATTGATGCTCGTCTGACTGAACGCAGACAAGAGAGATGGTTCGAAAATAATCGCACTAACCTTTTACTACCTCCCTCCTCAGCTAAGGAACCTTTGAGTAGGATCACAAGGGAACCAGAACCTGAACCCATGCAGGTGGACTCTTTACAAAGACGGGTTAGTGATGCACGCAAAGAACATCGTATAAAGGAAAATCTATGTTTCTACTGTGGTAAGTCAGGGCACTTCATTATAAACTGCCCCAGCCGTTCTCGTAAGACTACTGCAGCAGTCATTCACTGTGAGTGTTGCGAGAGGAGCTCTGTTATGTCCGAGCCTCAGGCTCCAGAGAGATCTGCTGCAAGAGATCTTGATTTCTCGGACTTAAACTCTGTTAGTTCTGGGGACGATGACGGTATAAACGCTGCAATTTTTCAAGTTTCCTCAGCGGTGTCCCAGCTGAGTTGTAAAAGAAACAATTCTCATTGCTTCCTTTCCATCAAACTCTGGGTTGACTCAGTCTGGGTGTCTAGCTCTGCTATGATCGACTCAGGAGCAAGTGGAAATTTTATGGATATCTCCTTTGCTCTGAAACAGGGGATACGTTCAGTGAAGAAGGCTACTCCAGTACAGATGGAGACTGTGGATGGCTCTCTACTGACTTCTGGACCAGTGGATCAAGAAACAGAGCCTTTGAGGGTCCTTATGGGTAAAGATCATCAGGAGAAAATGTCTTTTATGCTTATCTCTTCTCCCCACTTTCCCATTATTCTAGGGCTACCATGGCTGCAGGCGCAGAATCCTACGATTAACTGGGAGACCAAGGAATTACACTTTCCGGAGAAACAGATGAGTCAAGGAGTTTCAGCTTGCTCTGTTCCTAAAGGAACCATGTCAGTCCCTGAACTACCAGCTGTATACCAGGACTATGTGGATTTATGTGACAAGAAGAACGCTGATCAGCTTCCTCCTCACCGTCCATATGATTGTCCAATTGAATTATTGCCTGGAGCCGAGATACCTTTTGGTAAGATCTACCCCTAGCGGGGCCCGAGCTAAAAGCTTTGAAGGATTATATAGACGAAAATTTAGCCAAGGGCTTCATACGCCCCTCTTCATCTCCCGCAGGTGCACCCATCTTCTTTGTGAAGAAAGATGGATCTCTGAGACCCTGCATAGACTATAGGGAACTCAATAAGGTTACTATTAGAAACCGTTATCCATTGCCTTTAATCCCTGAGTTGTTGGAGAGAGTGCGGCATGCCAAAATTTTCTCTAAACTGGATCTCCGTGGGGCCTATAACTTGGTCCGTATTAGACCTGGGGATGAATGGAAGACTGCTTTCAGGTCACGCTATGGACACTTTGAATATCTAGTTATGCCTTTTGGTCTGAGTACCGCCCCAGCCACTTTCCAACACTTCGTGAATGATATCTTCAGGGATCTCCTAGATACATTTGTGGTGATTTATCTGGATGATATTCTAATTTTTTCTAACTCCACAGAGGAACATCATGGACATGTGAGAATGGTCTTAGAACGCCTAAGACAAAACCATCTCTACATCAAACTTGAAAAGTGTGAATTCCATAGGACCGAAATTCAATTTCTGGGGTATGTACTATCTACGCAAGGGATTAGTATGGATGGAAGCAAGACCCAAGCCATCAAGGATTGGCCAATTCCTAGAAATGTGAAGGAGGTGCAGCGTTTCATCGGGTTTGCCAACTTCTATAGACGTTTCATTAAGAATTTTTCTGAGGTAGTGTCACCTATCACCCAACTTACCCGGAAACAGTCTAGGTTCTCCTGGACCCCGCAAGCTCAGGAAGCATTTTCCTGTTTAAAGGATAAATTTACCACCGCACCTATCTTAGTACATCCCAACCCTGAGCTTGCCTTCATAATAGAGGTGGATGCTTCAGACTGTGCCGTTGGAGCTATACTCTCTCAGAGAACAGGTGAGAAGAATGTCTTGCATCCCTGTGCCTTCTTTTCCCAGCAGTTGTCTTCGGCTGAGAGGAACTACGATGTGGGCAATAGAGAATTGTTGGCCATTATTGCCGCCTTCAAGGAATGGAGACACCTTCTTCAGGGAGCTGCACAGCAAATAGTCGTCCTGACAGACCATCGTAACCTTGAATTTATCAGGTCGGCTAAGTGCCTGACTCCTCGCCAGGCTCGCTGGAATCTTTTCCTAAACCAATTTAATTTTGTCATTTCTTATAGACCAGGATCGCGCAATGGAAAGGCTGATGCACTCTCTAGGATTCATTCAGCAGAGACATGTCCACTTACTCCTCCTAAGACTATTCTTCCTGACTCTAGATTCCTGGGAGTGATTCATAATCAAGACCTACTTAAGGACATCAAGGAAGCATACCATGCGGATTCTTTGTTGGCTCAACCCCCAAGGGACGTAAGTCTTGTCTTTAAGAATGGTGTGTGGATTCAGGGACAACGTCTGTATATACCTGAAACAGTCAGATTGAGAGTATTGCAACTCATCCACGATTCCAAGATAGCCGGGCATAGGGGAATTCTAAAGACACAAGAATTTCTTTCTCGTTTCTTTTGGTGGCCCACTTACAGGAAAGATGTTTTAAACTATGTCACTTCATGTGAAGTCTGTGCAAGATGCAAAACACCTCGCTCCTCACCAACTGGTCTGTTGCAACCTCTTCCCACCCCGTCCCGTCCGTGGGGATCCATTTCTATGGACTTCATTGTGGAGTTACCAACCTCTCAAGGGAAGAACACCATTCTAGTGGTGGTTGACCGTCTAACAAAGGCAGCTCATTTTATCCCTTGTGTCGGCTTACCCACTGCAAAACAGACATCAGACTTGATGATTAAGAATGTGTTTCGCTTACATGGAGTACCGGATGAGGTCATTTCGGATCGAGGGGTGCAATTCACTTCAAGGTTTTGGCAAAATTTCTGTGCAGCATTGGACATTAAAGTAAACCTTTCTTCTGCTTTTCATCCCCAGACTAATGGACAGACAGAACGAACCAATCAGACCCTGGAGCAGTATCTCCGTTGTTTTATCTGCCACCTACAGGATGATTGGGTGGATCTACTTCCACTGGCTGAGTTCTCTTATAACAACTCTCAGAGCGCCTCCACTAAGCAGTCTCCTTTTTACTCCAATCTAGGTTATCATCCTAACATTCTTCCTCGATTTCCCATAGATACGCCCTTGCCGGCAGTGGCTGAAAGAATCACTTCTTTACAAAAGAATATGGATCTTCTAAAGGAAAATCTAGAATTTGCTCAGGAAAGGTACAAGAAAGCAGCAGATAAATTTCGTAAACCTGCACCAGCTTTCAAGGTAGGAGATTTGGTCTGGCTGTCAACCAGAAATCTTAAATTAAAGATTCCATCGTCTAAATTGGGACATAAGTACATTGGACCTTATAAGATCAGTAAGATTATAAGTGCTGTTGCTTGTCGTCTTCAACTGCCCAGAACTATGAGAATCCACCCTGTCTTTCATGTATCCCTACTAAAGGCTGCAACACCCAATACGTTTCCTGGACGTTCTTCTCCTTGCCCTGACCCAGTGCTGGTCGATGGTCAGGAAGAATTTATGGTGGAAAGGATTCTAGATTCCAGGTTGTACAGAAATCAGTTGCAATATTTGATTAAATGGCAGGGCTACCCAGTGGAGGACAACTCATGGGAACCAGTCAATAATGTAAATGCTCCTCGCCTGCTCCGCCAGTTTCATCAGAGGTACCCTGACAAGCCTGGTCTGAGGTCATCCGGAGGTTGTCCCTAAGGGGGGAGTAATGTAAGGTTCTTTGTCTCTGTTGACATGTTCCTTGAAACTCAGTTTTCCGTCGGCCATTTTGCTTTCTGTCTTTCTGCAGCTCTTGCCCTCAGTTAATATGGAGTTTCAGTTTTCATGTTCCCGCCCTGATTCTTCCCTCTTGCTTCTTAAGCAGCCTCAGCTGAACAATCAGTGCTCCTGAATCAAGCCTCAGTCAGTCTGTGACCTGACTCCTGGAAGCCTTGGACTTGTACTCCAGCTATTCCCTACTGAGGAACCTTGGAACACTTTTGGACTCTGGAAACCTGCTGTTTGGTGAATCCATGTTTGCAGAGGAATTACGGTACAGAGAAGAGATCCTGAACCTGCTTTGGAGATTTATTGTAGTGCTTGAAGTTACTCTGGCCTGCTGTGTCTCCTGTCGCTGTTCCTGCAAACTGTGTGAACTTTTCAGCATGCTTGTATGAAGTAATACAAGTCATTTTATATCACCTATGTCTCCTGTGTTTTCCTCGCACCCAAGCACAAGACGCTATAGGAACTGTACACTATACATGACAATTACGTCCTGTTGTAGCACCGTGAAATCAGTTTGTAACTTGGAATATTTTCCTTGAGAATCAGTACAAAAACTTTGAAGCTCCGTAACTTGCCGCCTCAGGGTGTTCACAGCGGACTCCATTTTGGCGCGAGATTATTCTGTCAGGATCCCGTCTGGGTTGGAGCCGATGTTACTGCAAACACTAGGGGAAGCAGAGGCAAGTAGCGTAGTCAGGTGGCAGCCGGAGGTCGGTACACAGGAAAGGCAGTGTTTGTAGCAGAGGAGCAGGCAGATAACGTAGTCAGGTGGCAGCCGGAGGTCGGTACACAGGAAAGGCAGTTCGGTAGCAGAGGAGCAGGCAGATAACGTAGTCAGGTGGCAGGCCGAGGTCAGTTCACAGGAGAGCAGTGTTTGTAGCAGAGGAGCAGGCAGATAACGTAGTCAGGTGGCAGGCCGAGGTCAGTTCACAGGAGAGCAGTGTTTGTAGCAGCAGGAACAGCAGGAGAAAGAGCTTGACTAAAGGCTGGAAGCACAATAATCTCGCAATGACACACCCACAGGGCCAGGTTTATATAGGGCGTGTAATTGGCAATCAGAGGCCAAACGAGAGAGCACTGGGTGAAGCTGATCAGGAAGAACAGTCAATGGTATCTGGGTTCAGCAAGGAACTTTGTACCCAGCAGAATAGCTCAGATGGTAGAGCCGGTGGACAAGAGACACTGGGTTCGATTCCTGACAATCATACTCTTATGAGGGGGCTACATTATACTGTATGAGGTGGCTACATTGTATTCTATGGGGGGCTAGATCATATTGTATGGGGGCTTCATTATACTTTATGAGGCAACTACATTATATTCTATGGGGGCTGCATTATACTATATGAGGAGGGCTACATTGTATTTTATGGAGGGGCTACATTATACTATATAAGAGGGCTCAATTATATTCTATGGGGGGTTTACATTATACTCTGTGGGGTGGTTGCATTATACTCTGTGGGGTGGCTGCATTATGCTATGTGGGGTGGCTGCATTATGCTCTATAGGGTGACTGCATTATACAATATGTGGGCTGTATTATACTGTATCGAGGACTATGGGGAATACATTATACCATATGAAGTCCTATGGGGTGCATTATACTATGGGAAGTGAATTGTACTACATGGATGACTATGGCGGTGCATTATACTATATGGAGCACTATGAGGAGTGTATTATACTATATGAATGACTGAGTGTATTTTAATATATGGAGGGCTATTAGGAGTGTATTATACTATATGGAGTACTATGGATACATTATATTATATGAGGTGTATTATACTAAACAAGCAAAATGCTGCATATTCATCGAGTGATTGGTGTTAATGTCTCATTGGTGAGGGCATGGTGCAGAAGTGAAGTTTTTCCATGAAAGGGTGGAGGGATTTTGAAAGGTTTGCGTGGTGGAAGAGGAGCTAGGGTGGATGCGGAACTGGGGGGTGGAGCCTGGGCGGAGTCTCAAGGGGGTCCCATAAATTTTGCCAGTATGGGGCCCCAAAATTCCTAGTGGCAGCCCTGGTGTTAACACCACTGCTGAGCGAAAAAATGTGCAAATAATAATACATCTACAAAAACCATGATGCAAAAATCTCTCACTTTTAACGAAGCCTTACCATTAACTTTTATTTTTCCTAAACCAGTGTAAGGCCATGTTCACACTATCAGTATTTGGTGAACTTTTTACCTCAGTATTTGATATAGGAAATATGTGTATCTTCGTACCGTGTTAGCCAGTAGATAGAAAAATATTTAGAATTCAGAGTCCTCAGTGGTTGATACCTTTTAATGGCTAACTGAAAAGATGGTAACAAATTGCAAGCTTTCGAGACTACTCAGGTCTCTTCATCAGGCAAAGACTAAAACAAAATATGAAGAATCACATATTTATACACAACACAGCACAGAAACAATGCAATAGGTAAGACAAGTGACTTGAAGCAGAACTGTCATTATGGGAGATGGAGATGAACATAAATATTGGAACAGTTCATAGATAAGGAGTGTGAAAGTTTTATTGCCCTCTGATTGGGGTCTGGTATGGTGTTGTTTTGAAGGTCTTAGGAGCAAATTCCTTAATTGATGTAAAAAGACATAAATCCATGCGATACATTCATTCCAGCACTGAGTGTAACAAAGGTCCTCATAAGTTTATATTCCCAAACTTTTCTGTCTCTCTCAGATTTAAATTTAGCTTTTAATACAAGTAATTTCATGTCCATCATGCTATAACGGGGATACAAAAATGTTTGGCCACAGGTAGATCCATTCTTTTTTCTCTTATTGTGTGGCGATGAGAATTCATCCAGGTACTTTCAGCTGCATCACATCTAATGTGGTGTACCTAATTATTTGTATGAAATGTCCAACTGGGGGTCTGTATGTGGGGGAGACAGGGCAAAAACTGAGAGCAAGGATGAATTCTCATCGCCACACAATAAGAGAAAAAAGAATAGATCTACCTGTGGCCAAACACTTTTGTATCCCGGTCATAGCATGATGGACATGAAATTACTTGCATTAAAAGCTAAATTTAAATCTGAGACAGAAAAGTTTGGGAATATAAACTTATGATGACCTTTGATACACTCAGTGCTGGAATGAATATATCGCATGGATTTATGTCTTTTTACATCAGTTAAGGAATTTGCTCCTAAGACCTTCTGGGGCAAAACAACACAATACCAGTCCCCAATCAGAGGGCAATAAAACTTTCACACTCCTTATCTATGAACTGTTCCAATATTTATGTTAATCTCCATCTCCCATAATGACAGTTCTGCTTCACGTCACTTGTCTTACCTATTGCATTGTTTCTGTGCTGTGTATAAATATGTGATTCTTCATATTTTGTTTTAGTCTTTGCCTGATGAAGAGACCTGAGTAGTCTCGAAAGCTTGCAATTTGATACCATCTTTTCAGTTAGCCATTAAAAGGTATCAACCACTGAGGACTCTCAATTCTAAATATTTTTCTACCTCAGTATTTGTAAGCCAAAACCAGGAGTGGGTGATAAATACAGAAGTGGTTACGTGTTTCTATTCTACTTTTCCTCTGATTGTTCCTCTCCTGGTTTTGGCTTACAAATACTGAGGTAAAAAACTGACAAATACTGAACTTGTGAACATGGCCTAATTGTTAGTGTAGTGTGAATGTGTTAATATACTGACCGATTGTCGTCTTTGCTGGTATCCAGCACCGTTTCGCTCCATGTGACTCAGAAGATGAGCGAAATGGCGATGGATACCACAGAAGACGACGATTGATGCATATATTGACACCCTGACACTACACTACAATAAAATCTACACAATTTAGGGGAAAAAAAAGGTAATGAGAGGGCTTCTTTTAAGCAAAAAGGAATATGATAAGCATGGCGCAAAAACGAAAAAATGGTGTACAGGCGAAATAAATCAAATGCTCACACACAACAAAAATGCCAAAAACAGTTGAGGGGTAGGAAAATCACTTGTGATCACTGATCACCATCTTTCCTGTATTGGAGATTATGATAGCCCTGCTTTCTGGACCCTCTGTGATAAAGACCCCCTATATTAGGTGCAGTCACACCAAAATCTTTTCAGATTATTAGTGATAGGATTAGGCTGCTTTCACACATCAGTTTTTTGATATCAGGCGTGATCCGGCGTTTTAAAAAAAACGGATCCAGTACCGTATGCGTTTTTTTGTAATTGACTTTCATTAGCGCCGGATCGCGCCTGATGTCAGTGCGTTGCATCTGTTTTTGGCCGGATCCGGCGGAAATGTACATTCCGGCGGCCGGACAAAACGGTCACTGCAACGTTTTTTTTTTTCCGGACCCGCCTGATAGCGCCTGAATCGGCGCCTCAGGCGGCCGGAAATAATACAAGTCTATGGAACCGGACCAGTCTTTTGTGCAATCCATCAAAAGACTGATCCGGATTCTGGAAATCAAGGACTACTACTACTACTACTACTACATTTTCCACTGTCTCCGGACATGCGAACCTGCATTTTCCAGCTGCAAAACTTCTTTTTCAGGGTTCAAAAGTTCAGGTCGGATCCAGCAAAAAAACTGACCCGTTGCATCAGTTTTTTCATTTCAGCGCCGGATCCGTCCCTTCAGGTATTCGACGGATTATGCCTGACACAAAAAAACTGATGTGTGAAAGTAGCCTTAAACAGTTGACTAGAAAAAGTTTTGTTTTAAGCCTGTATCCAGTAGCATAATAAAACTGATGATGAACATAATAATGATAATAACACTATGTATTATTATGTTAATTGAATCTAATAAGCCAGTCATAGGAAAGCTTCCATTTAGTAGACAATGAGCACGATCCAGTTACATAATGTAAAATCTAAATAAAGGTTCATTCACACTGATTTTTCGCATCATTTTCTAAGGCATAAAATAACATTAATATTTAGATGTCTTCTGAAGCATTTTTTTTCATACATTTTTTACATGTTTGTTCCCTGTCTATCCTTTTTTTGGCTTTTTTGTTTCTTTTAAAGTTTATAGTGAAATATGAGAATACCTCATCATCTCCTGCCTCGATTACAGCAACCTCCTACTCTCTGGCCTCCCTTCTAGCACCCTGGCACCACTCCAATCCATCCTGCACTCTGCTGCCCGACTAATCCACCTGTCTCCCCGTTATTCCCCAGCCTCTCCTATCTGCCAAGCCCTTCATTGGCTTCCTATCGTCCTGAGGCTCCAGTTAAAAACCCTAGCTATGACATACAAAGCCATCCACAATCTGTCTCCTCCATACATCTGTGACATGGTCTCCCGGTACATACCCACACACAACCTTCGATCCTCTGAAAATCTCCTTCTCTACTCCCCTCTTATCTCTTCTTCCCACAACCGTATACAAGACTTCTCCCGTGCATCCCCCATACTCTGGAACTCTCTACTCCAACACATCAGACTCGCGCCTACCATGGAAACCTTCAAAAAGAACCTGAAGACCTACCTCTTCAGACAAGCCTACAACCTGCAGTGATCCTCAGTCTACTGAACCGCCGCACGACCAGTTCTACCCTCTCCTAGTGTATTCTCACCCATCCCTGTAGACTGTGAGTCTTCATAGACAGGTTCCTCTCTCCTTCTGTACTTGTGTATGCCTTGTATAGCTCACGTTTATTGTACTTGTCTATATTTGCCCTGTAAGGAAAAGGTTGTCGCCATTTTGTATAGGGCCTGTACCAGCCTCCATTTTGTCAGTTCACACAGCCACAGACTTTTAGCTACACAGGGCCTATTAGCATATTCAGTACGGCCAGCTTTGATGTCCACTATGAATCAATAGGCCTTTACATGCTAATTGGTTTAGGCCAGGGTCTGAATAAGATGGTCAGTCATATGGTAATTAGCTCAAGCTCAAGCCATTGTTTCCTGCTCCATATGAATTGCAGGCCAGTTAATATGCGGGCTTCAAAGCAAATGGGGAAGGGCCTAGCAGGTTTAAAAGCTGTAGCCAAGAAGAGGCTGGCCTCTCATTCCATTTTCACACACAGAAGCACCAGGGACAGACTTGCCAAATGGAGCTGCAGCACATGCATTGGGGGCTGTCCAGCAACTGAAGACTTTCACCTGGGGAACGCAGAGCTCCATGCCTCCCCATGACCATACAACCCGGTAATATTGATCTATAGCTAATACCTTTAAGCCTTGTACATTATTGTTGTATTCTTACTCTGACTGCAAATCCATTGTAATTACGTTGTATAGCTTTACTGTATATTTCTGTAATTATCTAGTGCACCCTTAAGGCAAATTAAACCATAAAATTAATCTTGGGCTGATGCTTTTACTCTGATCACGAATCTTAGAATACCCAGTGGGTAACAGGACACCTTCCCCGGCGGCCATTTGCTCTAGGTGCAGTTCTCTTACTGACCTGAGAGACAAAGGGGGGCGCCGGAGAGCTGTACCTGTGGAGTTACGTCCCATTGGTGACGTGGGAGGAAAGGGATCGTCCGTCACATTTGGTAGCGGCGGTGGTATCAGAAGCTGTGATACCCGGGCTACCGTGTGGCGGCCGGCTGAGTTCCTCACAAATTGGTGGCAGCGGTGGGATCAGAGTAATAGTGTGTGTGGGACCCCTACTCCCAGACACTAGAGACTACCAGCAGTATTTTCACTGCTGGGGTCTTAAGGTCAGCCCAGCACTAGACGGTCAGAGTGTAAATATAACAAGTTGTGTGCAAGGTCAGGGTTGCAGCTGTGTTTCAGTGACCAAAGGTTCCCAAGATGGCGGAAGGCACCAGGAGTAGGGCAAAGGGGGAGGCCAATGCTGTGGCCTATGAGGGGTTTGATACCGATGAGGGGGAGCTCAGCCAGGGCTCCCCAAGGAGCCCGACCCCCGTGCTCAGTCTCACAGTGGACTGCCCACCCCCTGCCCGTCCCAGTCTGTCCAGATCGGAGGCCATGTTCCAAGCGGCTATGGCACAGCTCGAGGCTGGTAATGACGCCGCCTATGACAGACTCCTGGTGGCGGCAGAGAAAGCAGCAGAGCGTGAGCGAGCAGAACGCCGTGAAGCTGCAGAGCGTGAGCAAGCAGCGGCAGAGAGAGCAGCAGAGCGTGAGCATGCAGAACGTGTGTTGCAGGCTACAGAACGCCGTGAAGCTGCGGAGCGCCAGCACCGACTGGAGATGGCTCAGCACGGGCCCCCGCTGGACGCACCAGGCCCACCGGAGACAAGGGCTTCCAAGGTCCGGGCGGAGGACTTTCCCTTACTTGAAAAGGATGGAGACCTGGATTCCTTTCTGCTTGCTTTTGAGAGGACATGCCTCCAACATCATCTGGCCCTGGATCAGTGGGCAAGGTACCTGACCCCCCGTTTGAGGGGTAAGTCCCTGGAAGTTTTGGGGGACTTACCTGCCGGGGAGGAGCAGGACTACAACAGCATCAAGCGGGCCCTGATCCAGCACTACAACCTCACCCCGGAGTCGTACCGCAGGAAGTTCAGGAGCCTGCAGCGGGGTTCAAAGGACACCTGGACCGACCACATGCGGGCCCTGTTGAGAGCTGCGGAGCGCTGGACCTCGGGTCTAGAGCTCACTACCCGTCAGGAGGTCCAGGAACTGTTTGTCGTGGAGCAATTTTTGTGGAACTCCCCAGAAGACCTCCAGCAGTTCCTCCGTGACCGGAAACCAAAGGGGGCTTCTGCTACAGCCGCCCTGGCAGACGAGTATGCCAACAACAGGGCGCCGGAGCCAAAGAAGCCTGCCAGCAGCACCTGGAGAGGGGATAAGCCCAATCCTGCCCCAGCCCCATATCCAGCCCCCAGAGTGCAAGGGGTGTACCCCCCTGCTGCCCTCTCCAGGCCAGGAACAGAACCCAGACGTTGCCATAATTGCAATCAGCCAGGACACTTTAAGGCTGCATGTCCCCAGCGCCAGAAGGCCCCATCCCTGTCCCAGAAACCGTCCACTGTTTTGTGTGTGGAGGGGGTGGTGGGAGGTCCCTAGACAATTACCAACCCGTCACCATCGGCCGCTCAGCGGTCATGGGACTGCGGGACACAGGCGCTGAACGAACCCTGGTACGCCCTGAGGTGGTGTCCCCTCAAGACTTGGTACCTGGGAAAACCCTTTCCGTCTCCGGAATTGGAGGCGTTGAACCGGCGCTGCCCGTTGCCAAGGTGTATTTGGATTGGGGTGCCGGGAGGGGGATGCGGGAGGTGGGAGTAACGCCGAATATTCCTGCAAATGTGTTGCTTGGGACCGATTTGGGGCGGCTAGTGTCCCAGTATGTGGCCACTGAACCCCCAAGTCCGGCTCCCCAAGAATGTCATGACTAGTGTTGAGCATTCCGATACCGCAAGTATCGGGTATCGGCCGATATTCGCGTTATCGGAATTCCGATACTTAATTCCGATACTTTTTCCATATCGTATACCGGAATCGGAAGTTCCCATAATTCTTTGAGAGGCAATGTGATTTTAGTCAGCCAATGAGGAATCCTACGAAGTGTGGGCACATCCTGTAATGCTGCGGTCATCTTAACTAATGGCATGGCTGTGATTGGCTGCTGAAATGATGTCAGAATGCACTATAAAAGGCGCCGCCGCCATTTTAGCGTCACTGTGCTGTGAACTCAGTAAGGGACAGAACGCTACTCTGCTAACTCTGAGGGACAGTTACATATTGCGATTTTGTGTACTACTGTGCTTGAGGCAGGCTAGTTTACCAACCGCTGTGTAAAGCTTCATTTTGCCAGTGTTGTTTTAACAGCTCTGTGCAAGGTGTGTGTGTGACAGTGCAGGTGACGCTGCAGTTTGCTCTGCATCCACCGCTGTTTGTAGGCATCTGCACGTGTCACTGACTCTTTTTTTTTATTTTATTTAGTGGAATTGGTGCAGCTCCATTATATTAGAAAAAAATCAAATCTATTAGTGTGACGTGCTTCCATCCGTATACAATACATTGGTTGCAAACACTATAGAACTACACAAAGGAGCTTTTCACAGATAGTGAATAGTTGTGTTTCAGTGTTCACTGCAGTCTGTGAGGTTTTGATTTTTTGAGTGCAGATCACGCTCCAGTTAGTTCTTCAACCACTGCCGGTTGTAGTCTGCTGAGCGTGTGTCACTGCCTCATCCTTCACATTTTTCTCTAATTGGTGCTGCTCCATTTTAGTGGAAAAAAATCTAATCTATTAGTGTGACGCGCTTCCATCCGTATACAATACATTGGTTGCAAACACTATAGAACTACACAAAGGAGCTTTTCACAGATAGTGAATAGTTGTGTTTCAGTGTTCACTGCAGTCTGTGAGGTTTTGATTTTTTGAGTGCAGATCACGCTCCAGTTAGTTCTTCAACCACTGCCGGTTGTAGTCTGCTGAGCGTGTGTCACTGCCTCATCCTTCACATTTTTCTCTAATTGGTGCTGCTCCATTTTAGTGGAAAAAAATCTAATCTATTAGTGTGACGCGCTTCCATCCGTATACAATACATTGGTTGCAAACACTATAGAACTACACAAAGGAGCTTTTCACAGATAGTGAATAGTTGTGTTTCAGTGTTCACTGCAGTCTGTGAGGTTTTGATTTTTTGAGTGCAGATCACGCTCCAGTTAGTTCTTCAACCACTGCCGGTTGTAGTCTGCTGAGCGTGTGTCACTGCCTCATCCTTCACATTTTTCTCTAATTGGTGCTGCTCCATTTTAGTGGAAAAAAATCTAATCTATTAGTGTGACGCGCTTCCATCCGTATACAATACATTGGTTGCAAACACTATAGAAGTACACAAAGGAGCTTTTCACAGATAGTGAATAATTGTGTTTCAGTGTTCACTGTAGTCTGTGAGCTTTTCATTTTGTGAGTGCAGATTACGCTCCAGTTTGTACTTCAACCACTGCCGGTTGTAGTCTGCTGAGCGTGTGTCACTGCCTCATCCTTCACATTTTTCTCTAATTGGTGCTGCTCCATTTTAGTGGAAAAAAATCTAATCTATTAGTGTGACGCGCTTCCATCCGTATACAATACATTGGTTGCAAACACTATAGAACTACACAAAGGAGCTTTTCACAGATAGTGAATAGTTGTGTTTCAGTGTTCACTGTAGTCTGTGAGCTTTTCATTTTGTGAGTGCAGATTACGCTCCAGTTTGTACTTCAACCACTGCCGGTTGTAGTCTGCTGAGCGTGTGTCACTGCCTCATCCTTCACATTTTTCTCTAATTGGTGCTGCTCCATTTTAGTGGAAAAAAATCTAATCTATTAGTGTGACGCGCTTCCATCCGTATACAATACATTGGTTGCAAACACTATAGAACTACACAAAGGAGCTTTTCACAGATAGTGAATAGTTGTGTTTCAGTGTTCACTGTAGTCTGTGAGCTTTTCATTTTGTGAGTGCAGATTACGCTCCAGTTTGTACTTCAACCACTGCCGGTTGTAGTCTGCTGAGCGTGTGTCACTGCCTCATCCTTCACATTTTTCTCTAATTGGTGCTGCTCCATTTTAGTGGAAAAAAATCTAATCTATTAGTGTGACGCGCTTCCATCCGTATACAATACATTGGTTGCAAACACTATAGAACTACACAAAGGAGCTTTTCACAGATAGTGAATAGTTGTGTTTCAGTGTTCACTGTAGTCTGTGAGCTTTTCATTTTGTGAGTGCAGATTACGCTCCAGTTTGTACTTCAACCACTGCCGGTTGTAGTCTGCTGAGCGTGTGTCACTGCCTCATCCTTCACATTTTTCTCTAATTGGTGCTGCTCCATTTTAGTGGAAAAAAATCTAATCTATTAGTGTGACGCGCTTCCATCCGTATACAATACATTGGTTGCAAACACTATAGAACTACACAAAGGAGCTTTTCACAGATAGTGAATAGTTGTGTTTCAGTGTTCACTGTAGTCTGTGAGCTTTTCATTTTGTGAGTGCAGATTACGCTCCAGTTTGTACTTCAACCACTGCCGGTTGTAGTCTGCTGAGCGTGTGTCACTGCCTCATCCTTCACATTTTTCTCTAATTGGTGCTGCTCCATTTTAGTGGAAAAAAATCTAATCTATTAGTGTGACGCGCTTCCATCCGTATACAATACATTGGTTGCAAACACTATAGAACTACACAAAGGAGCTTTTCACAGATAGTGAATAGTTGTGTTTCAGTGTTCACTGTAGTCTGTGAGCTTTTCATTTTGTGAGTGCAGATTACGCTCCAGTTTGTACTTCAACCACTGCCGGTTGTAGTCTGCTGAGCGTGTGTCACTGTCTCATCCTTCACATTTTTCTCTAATTGGTGCTGCTCCATTTTAGTGGAAAAAAATCTAATCTATTAGTGTGACGCGCTTCCATCCGTATACAATACATTGGTTGCAAACACTATAGAACTACACAAAGGGGCCTTTCACAGATACTGAACAGTTGTCTGCAGGGTTCACTGTAGTCTGTGAGGAATAACCACACTTAGGCCTTAACTTTTCTGACTTTCTTTATCAATCTACCAAGATGAAGAAGTCAGTGAGTAAGGCACGTGGTCGTGGTCGAGGCCGTGGATTTGCAGCAGGGAGAGGACGTGGGGATTCTGTGGCTGCTGCCGCACCCAGTGACACAGCATCCACCAGTTTTCCCCGTGAGCGTTCCTTTATGCGCACTTTTGTAGGAGCTCAGCGTACCCCCCTGCTGCGTGAAGAACAAATTGAAGCCGTTGTTGGTTGGATGGCAGCCAATGCATCGACTTCAATACCTTCCACCTCCTCTCAGGACCACAGCACTGTTGAACAACCATCAGTCTCTTCACCGCCTGCCAAATTGCCCAGGCAGTCAGAGAGCTCTGTACAGGAGCCAGCTGAGTCTCTGCTTCTGTTCTCAGAATCTGTTGGCTTGGAAACAGGGGCCCAGCCAAGCAGCATTCTGGAATGTGAAGAAGAGGCAGTATGCAGTGATGCGCAACAGCTGTGTCTCTCTGAATCTGAAGAGGCGGGTGAGCCAGTGCCGATGGTCAGCACACCGCAGAACGCATCTGATGATGATGAGACTCAGTTGCCAGTTTCTGTTGAGCATGGTGCTGGCCAGACCACCCAACAACAGCAGGTGTTGGAAGAGGGTAGTGGTGGAGATGATGAGGTCCAAGACCCAACATGGCGTGAGGAACAGGAAGGTGGTGGGAGCAGCTCTGAGGAAGAGATTGCACCAACGGTCCAAACAGTAGGGAGAGGTAGGCTGCAGACTCGCTTGCCTGTAGCCTCCAGTTTGGCACCCGTTCGGAGCAGTTCTCTTACAACAGCCAAACCGGGCGCTCCCAGGACTTGCTCTGCGTGGTCCTTTTTTGATACAGTTGCAGATGATATTTGCTATGTCAAATGCAAGCTGTGTAATCAAAAAATTAAAAGAGGTAAAAGTGTCAGTAACCTTAATACAACAAATATGTGGAAACATGTGCGGTCAAAGCACTTTGTTGAGTTACAAAGACACACTGGAGATGTAGGCCAACCTACAGCAGCACCTACATCTTCAGCTCCTGTTGGAGCCTCTTCCTCCAGTTCACACACAGCTGGTAAGGCTTCCTCAAAGGATCGCCATGGAAGAACCTCTGTCACTGTTGTCCAGAGACACAGTGTTATTCCACCCACAGGTGCAAGTTCCCTGTCATCCTCACACACCCAGGCCACAAAACAGCCATCGGTAGCACAGGCATGGGATAAAAGACGGCCATACTCGGCAAACCATCCACGAGCACAGGCTCTGAATGCTGTCATTGCAAAACTCCTGTCCCTTGAAATGCTGTCATTCAGGCTGGTGGAGACTGACAGTTTCCGTGAATTAATGGCATTGGCAGTCCCACAATACAATGTGCCCAGCCGATTTTATTTCAGCAGGCAAGCCGTCCCTGGTCTGCAAAAGCATGTTGAGGCAAAAATTAAACATGCGCTACTAAACGCCGTCAGTAGCAAGGTCCACCTGACCACCGATGCGTGGACCAGTACCCATGGCCAGGGACGATACCTTTCACTCACTGCCCATTGGGTGAATGTTGTGGAGCCGGGTACAGATCTTGCGAGTGGTGCTGTACGTGTTCTGCCAACTCCAAGGATTGCCGGAATCAAGTCTGTCCACATTGACTCCTCCTCCTACTCCAGTTCCTCAGAATCATCGCTGCAGGAGCCGTCACGGTCTACCTCCACATGGACCCGTGGACGCTTACCTGATGCGACCGATATGAGCACAGCCGTGGCCAAACGGCAACAGGCCGTTCTGAAATTAATTCCCATGGGGAATCGAAGCCACACAGCGCAGGAGGTCTGGAATGCCATCAAGCAGGAGAGCGACGTGTGGTTTTTGCCAGCGAATCTCCAGCCAGGTTTGGTAGTGTGTGACAATGGCCGAAATCTGGTGGCAGCTCTGGGCCTTGGCAACCTCACTCACATACCATGTCTGGCACATGTGCTCAACTTGGTCGTGCAGAGTTTTTTGAGGGACTATCCGGATCTTGATGCACTGCTGCACAAGGTCCGCCTAGAGTGCGCTCACTTGCGACGTTCCAGCATGGCCAGATCGCGCATTGCAGCTCTGCAACGCAGATTGCGCCTTCCTGAACATCGCATCATATGTGACGTATCCACCAGGTGGAATTCAACGTTACATATGTTGGAGCGGTTGTGTGAGCAGCAGCCAGCAGTTATGGAGTATCAGCTGCATCAGGCGCAATCAACACGCAATTTGCGCCGTCCACACTTCACCATTAATGAGTGGGCCACTATGAAGGACATGTGCCACGTTTTGCGTGCGTTTGATGAGTCAACGCGGATGGCGAGTGCAGATGATGCACTAGTCAGCCTGACTGTCCCCCTTATCTGCCTGCTTCAAAAAACACTGCAAGCAATAAGGGATGAGGTTTTGGAAGAGGTGGAGGATGAGGAGTCACAAATTCCATCACCTTCTGGAAAGTCAGCGCAACGTGGTTCCTCACAAAGGGCTGGGCAGGGCTCACTTTGTGAGGAGGATGAGGAGGAGGAGTCAATGGAGGAGGAAGACATCGCTCCAGAGGGAGGTACACAACGCTCTAGTCAGTATGTAGAGCGAGGGTGGGGTGATGCAGAGCAGGCAGAGATAACGCCTCTTGCAGAGGACAGCGTTTCTTTGCCAGTTGGGAGTCTGCAGCACATGGTTGATTTCATGCTGCAGTGCCTAAGAAACGACCGCCGCATCGCCCACATTCTCACGACGTCTGATTATTGGGTGTACACCCTCCTAGACCCTCGCTACCGGGACAACGTCAAAAGCCTCATCACACCGTTGAACCGGGAGCGTAAAATGCGGGAGTACCAAGACACACTGGTGCAATCCCTAATGTTCTACCTTACTGCCGAGAGCACTGCTGCTGCTACTGCTTTACAAAGCAGCTCTGTGCGTCGAGGCAGTGTAGAGAGCTCTGCAACAAGAGGGAGCACACGCAGTGCCTCTGCACAGGGAAAGACCAGTATGTTCAAAATGTGGCAAAGTTTTGTGGCAGCGCCACAAATGTCTACACCATCCGAGAGGGCTCCAGTCAGCGGGAGGCAACGTATCCGTCAGATGGTGACAGACTACTTGGCTTTGCCTCTCAGTGTACTCCCAGATGGCTCTTCCCCATTCAAGTTTTGGGTCTCTAAGCTGGATACATGGCCAGAGCTTAGCCAGTATGCATTGGAGGTGCTGGCTTGCCCTGCTGCCAGTGTATTATCGGAGCGCGTCTTTAGTGCTGCAGGTGGTGTACTAACAGACCGTCGCATGCGACTATCCTCCGATAATGTAGACCGGCTTACTTTTCTGAAAATGAACAAGGCATGGATCTCGCCAGAATTTCTCTGTCCGTTTTCAGATTAAATAACTGGTTCGCAACGTTATCCATGTCTCCTGTTATGTTCATCTTTCTACCACCTGAACTCTACTCCCTGGGCTCCAACACTGCCAGTTGCTGCTCAGAAGTGTCGTGTCCACAGAACAAAACACAAGCTCTACTGTTAGTGGGGTTCAGTAACGCCAGCTGTTCCCCTGCTGTGTCAACGGCAAGAAGTGTCCTGTTCCCGACACATGGACAGAAAAACACATGACCAACATGCTCCAAATAGGGAAGAGCCGTCACCCTGCTTGTTATGCTGAAAACATGAAATTGTGAAGTTTTGCAGGCCTAGAATGATAAATTTTTAAGAAAAATATGGACAAATAATAATTTGTCATCACAGCGCATATCTGCACATGTCTATTAGAAATGGTAACAAAAAATAAAACATAGTCTACTCTTCACATTTTTAAATTAATGCATAAAAGTACATTTCAGACTTATGAATTAATGCTTTTAAAGGAACTTTATCTGTACCTGTAAGATAATGCACTCAATGGATGTACGAATCATTACATCCTCATCATCATCATCACGAGTTTTATTTATGACAGACATTATAAAATACACATACTGATGCCAACTGTAACTTCAAACACCATATATGAAATGGCCAGCATGTAAACATGGTAATAATGTCCAATAATAAATTATTACATCTAGAAAGTGCATCATGCATACTGACAATAGGTACTTATACCTGCAAGTGCTGTTGAAACAACCACAAGAGATATAAATTAATACTGGTATATAGGTATCACAGTGCATAGTTACTCATGGACAATGTTGATGTAATACTGTATCTCAATTAAGTCAGCGTCAACCATTAGGCTTGTTAGTCTTGTACATTGTTAAAGAGGGAACGTAATTTTTTGGTTTGTCATAGGTGTAGTATTACACATTAAATTATTACTGCTGTATTTTTTTTGGCGTCCCTAGTGCGCAATAACGCAGCCTAACCTCACATTTGATAGTCAGCTAATTGCCACACGCTACCCTACCCTACGCGTGACAGTAGGAAGGTAGTGTTGACGGATAAAGCTTTGCGCAAACAGACATTCTTTTACCCTCTTCAACACTCTACAAGCAAAAAATGCATGATTTCAGCCGCAGACTTTATTGACGTACAGTATAACATCGGCATTACCCATCAGAGGCTGTCCACTGTGTGATACAGACATAGAATATACCTTTGCTATCCGTAGCCTTTGTTTCACCTACACTTGCAGGCACACACTTAAATTGTGACAAACAATGCCTAATGTTTTTTTAAATGGTTATTTTTTATTGTACATTATTGTGTCATCAATCACATTGATGAGTCCATGCTGGACATGTCATACATGCTATAGAAAGTTACGATTTTATGAACTTAAATAATTAAATTGTCTGTGACTGTCACATAAAATTTGCGATGATGATGATGAGTGACTATTACAAAATCCATTGTCTTCACTATGTTATAGTTTAACATTGCGTTCCTTAAGCATTATTCATAAAAAAAAAAATGTACTTTTATTCTTAAATTTACAACACTATATTTTGTTACCAATTTTTTGGGTGTTGTGTTGTTCCATTTATTTTTGGCATGTGCATATATGCGTTTAGATTTGTATTTTCTTTATTTTTCCTTCTTGAAATTAGAAAACATGTGTATCTTTGTACCGTGTTAGCCAGTAGATAGAAAAATATTTAGACTTCAGAGTCAGCAGTGGTTCATACCTTTTTATGGATAACTGAAAAGATGGAAACAAATTGCAAGCTTTCAAGGCTACTCACGTCTCTTCATCAGGGAAAGACTAACTAAAAAAATTAAGCATCACATATTTCTATACACAACAGGACACAGGAATATTGCAATAGGTAAGACAAGTAAGTGACGTGTATCAGAACTGTCATTATCTCACAGGGATGAACATAAATATTCAAACAGTTCCTAGATAAGGATAGAAAGTTTGATTGCCCTCTCATTGGCGTATTTTTTGGGGTTTTCATGACCCTGGAAGGGCATAGACGCAGATTCCTTAATTGATATAGAATGACATAAATCCATGTGATCTATTCATTCCATCACTAACAGTGTCAAAGGTCATGATGAGGTTATATTCTGAAACCTTTGTACGTTTCTCATATTTGAAGTTATATTTTAATAACAGTAATTCCATATCCATGATGCTATGACCGGGCGGGCATACAAAAGTCTTTTGCCACAGCTAAATTCATTAATTTATCTGTGATTGTGTGGCGCTGATAATTCATCGTTGTTCTCCTTTTTGTTGCCGGTCTCCCCTCACTTGTCCCTCCCTCACTTGTCTTAGCTATTCCTGTGTCCTGTTGTGTGTAGAAATATGTGATTCTTCATTTTTGGCTTTACTCTTAGCCTGATGAAGACACCTGAGTAGTCTCGAAAGCTTTGAATTTGTTACCATATTTTCAGTTAGCCATTAAACGTTATCAACCACAGAGGACTGTCAAGTATAAATATTTTTCTATTCTTGTAATTGAAATTTATCATTTTATTGTTGTAGTAAAACTTCATTTATTCTTGTTTGAAGTACATACATTTGCAATGGCCACGTAACAAGGCAATAACTCAATATTTTATGCCTACACCCTCCTTGACCCTGGGCTCCAACACCGCCAGTTGTTGCTTGGAAGTGCTGTTAGCACAGTTAACACTTGCTCCTGTGTTACTGGGGTTCAGTAATGTCAGCTGTTCCCCTGCTGTGTGAACGGCAAATAGTCCTGCTGCCTCCACCATGTTCTCTTCTCATCCCTGGGTTACAACACCGCCAGTTGTTTCTCGGAAGTGCTGTTAGCACAGTTAACACTTGCTCCTGTGTTACTGGGGTTCAGTAATGTCAGCTGTTCCCTGCTGTGTGAACGGCAAATAGTCCTGCTGCCTCCACCATGTTCTGTTCTCATCCCTGGGTTACAACACCGCCAGTTGTTTCTCGGAAGTGCTGTTAGCACAGTCTACACTTGCTCCTGTGTTACTGGGGTTCAGTAATGTCAGCTGTTCCCCTGCTGTGTGAACGGCAAAAAGTCCTGCTGCCTCCACCATGTTCTGTTCTCATCCCTGGGTTACAACACCGCCAGTTGTTTCTCGGAAGTGCTGTTAGCACAGTCTACACTTGCTCCTGTGTTACTGGGGTTCAGTAATGTCAGCTGTTCCCCTGCTGTGTGAACGGCAAAAAAGTCCTGCTGCCTCCACCATGTTCTGTTCTCATCCCTGGGTTACAACACCGCCAGTTGTTTCTCGGAAGTGCTGTTAGCACAGTCTACACTTGCTCCTGTGTTACTGGGGTTCAGTAATGTCAGCTGTTCCCCTGCTGTGTGAACGGCAAAAAGTCCTGCTGCCTCCACCATGTTCTCTTCTCATCCCTGGGTTACAACACCGCCAGTTGTTTCTCGGAAGTGCTGTTAGCACAGTCTACACTTGCTCCTGTGTTACTGGGGTTCAGTAATGTCAGCTGTTCCCCTGCTGTGTGAACGGCAAAAAGTCCTGCTGCCTCCACCATGTTCTGTTCTCATCCCTGGGTTACAACACCGCCAGTTGTTTCTCGGAAGTGCTGTTAGCACAGTCTACACTTGCTCCTGTGTTACTGGGGTTCAGTAATGTCAGCTGTTCCCCTGCTGTGTGAACGGCAAAAAGTCCTGCTGCCTCCACCATGTTCTGTTCTCATCCCTGGGTTACAACACCGCCAGTTGTTTCTCGGAAGTGCTGTTAGCACAGTTAACACTTGCTCCCGTGTTACTGGGGTTCAGTAATGTCAGCTGTTCCCCTGCTGTGTGAACGGCAAAAAGTCCTGCTGCCTCCACCATGTTCTCTTCTCATCCCTGGGTTACAACACCGCCAGTTGTTTCTCGGAAGTGCTGTTAGCACAGTCTACACTTGCTCCTGTGTTACTGGGGTTCAGTAATGTCAGCTGTTCCCCTGCTGTGTGAACGGCAAAAAGTCCTGCTGCCTCCACCATGTTCTCTTCTCATCCCTGGGTTACAACACCGCCAGTTGTTTCTCGGAAGTGCTGTTAGCACAGTCTACACTTGCTCCTGTGTTACTGGGGTTCAGTAATGTCAGCTGTTCCCCTGCTGTGTGAACGGCAAAAAGTCCTGCTGCCTCCACCATGTTCTGTTCTCATCCCTGGGTTACAACACCGCCAGTTGTTTCTCGGAAGTGCTGTTAGCACAGTCTACACTTGCTCCTGTGTTACTGGGGTTCAGTAATGTCAGCTGTTCCCCTGCTGTGTGAACGGCAAAAAGTCCTGCTGCCTCCACCATGTTCTGTTCTCATCCCTGGGTTACAACACCGCCAGTTGTTTCTCGGAAGTGCTGTTAGCACAGTTAACACTTGCTCCCGTGTTACTGGGGTTCAGTAATGTCAGCTGTTCCCCTGCTGTGTGAACGGCAAAAAGTCCTGCTGCCTCAACTTTAATTTCCATGGGTACCTTCTGCTACCCATCCGGGTTCCAGTACCGTCAGCTGGTTCTCCGCAGTGCCTTTGGCGTAGGTGCCTCCATGTCGGTATCCGAGTTCCAGCAACGTCTGCTGGTCCTTGGTAGTGCTTTGGAGCACAGGTACCTCCTGCTTAGTAACCGTGTCCCAGTAACGTCAGCTGGTCCTCGGTTGTGCCATTGGCTCTTTTCCTTCTGCTGACCCTCCGGGTTCCAGCACAGTCAGCTGGTCCTCGTTACTTTCATTGGCTCTTGTACCTTCTGCTACTCATCCGGGTTCCAGTACCGTCAGCTGGTTCTCCGCAGTGCCTTTGGCCTAGGTGCCTCCATGTCGGTATCCGAGTTCCAGCAACGTCTGCTGGTCCTTGGTAGTGCTTTGGAGCACAGGTACCTCCTGCTTAGTAACCGTGTCCCAGTAACGTCAGCTGGTCCTCGGTTGTGCCATTGGCTCTTTTCCTTCTGCTGACCCTCCGGGTTCCAGCACAGTCAGCTGGTCCTCGTTACTTCCATTGGCTTTTGTACCATCACCAACAGGACAAAGAAGGTTAAGACAAACTACAAGATACAGAACAAGAGACAGAAGAACAATAAGCAGAAGATCAAAAAGCAGAAGAACATTAAGTATAAGACCAAAATGAAGAGCAAAATATATGCTCTAAATTCTAAGCAGAAGAAGACTAAGCAGTGTATGGGGGTGAGTCCGTTCCTCCTCGTGGTGCCCCTGGAAAATGCCTGATGCTGCTGCAGGCTAAACTGAACGCGGACAAATACTGTTGTAATTAAAATCTTTTGTGACAGCAAGAACGGAAGGATGAAAATTCAGAGTTTTACAGATTACAAGTACAGGAATGTCTGTCACAAATAAGAATATGATGAAAAGGATGAATAGGAAGAAGATGAAGAAGTAGAATATGAAGAATAATAACTGTTTAATAAGAACAATATAAGTAATGTTAACAAAAAGATGAATAGCAAGAAGTTTTAGAAGATTAAGAAGGTGAAGATGAAGAATAATTTGATGAGAAAGATGATGCTGCTGAAAATTATGAAGGAGAAAGTGTGTGAAAAGTTAAAAAGGTGAAGACCATGGAAGTTGTGAAACAGACATATTTGACAAAATAGAAAAAAGGTTAACAACATTGTCAATTTGTTCGTCAATCCGAACGTATTTCCTAAAAAAAAATAAATAATGCTATTCCATTGGATTGGGTCAAACATCTATGCCTTTAATGTCTCCTCAACCTCCCCCAATACATTCTACATTACTCTTTCTTGTTTTCCTTCATGTACAATTAACCAACAAGGCAAGAATGGGTTTTTTTTAATTTCGATATTTTGTTCCCATAGACTTACATGGGACTTCCGGTATCGGTATCGGGTATCGCCGATATTTTAGTGATATCGGCGATACCATTACGATTCCGATACTTTAGGATATCGGAAAGTATCGCTCAACTCTAGTCATGACTCTACTGTGAATGCTAATGTTAATGTATTGAATGTGCCTCCAACAGTGGAGGAGGGAGTGAAACCTGATGGTAAGCCATGCACTGACACTACACACACAGGGCTCACAGTGAGGACAGGTGAGGAGGCTGTAGGGGAGAGCTCAGAGGTGGAGGGAGGGGCTGCTATGGGCAGTGTAGGGCCCCTAAGTGAATCCAGCCTGCTGAGTCTAGGGCCCCTGCAGGAAGAGGAACAGGCCATGGGGGGAGGGGGTGTCCCGGGAGAGGAGCCACCAGGTAGGACCCCAGGTCAGGAGTTCCCCACATCCGGGATGTCAGGAAGTCAGGGAAGTCTGCCTGACCCGGCGACTTGGTCAGAGGATGAGGGAAAGCAGGCGCTACCCGTGGTCTCAGCGGTCGTGGCCGCTGTTACCAGGAGTGGGAGCGCTGAAGCCCAAGGAGCCTCGCAGAGGTCCGACGGTTTCCCCCTCTCTGACCAAGTGGCTGCCGAGTCAGACAGTAGCCAGGAGACAGATCCCGGGGAACTGACAGAGGACAGGGCAGTTTCATCAATTCTTGCCATATCTAGTCAGGGATTTCAGGCAGAGTTGGAAGCTGACCCTAGCCTGAAGACTCTCAAGGAACAGGCGGCACAGCCTCCCCTGGAGTCTGACCGCGAGCGAGTGGTCTGGGACCAGTGACGGCTGTACCGGGTAACGGTCCAGCAGGGTTCACCGGAGGCGTGGCCCAGGGACCGACAGTTAGTGGTGCCCCATCCGTTCAGGGCGGAATTGTTGCGGATCGCACACGAGATTCCAATGGCCGGACACTTAGGGATCACTAAAACCAGGGCCAGGCTAGCTCAGCATTTCTACTGGCCTGGAATGAGGACCGAGGTGATAGCCTACTGCCGTTCGTGTGACACCTGTCAGAGGGTGGGGAAGGCGGGGCCGCGCCCCAAAGCCCCACTGGTAACTCTGCCCATCATCGAAGAGCCTTTCTCGAGGGTGGCTGTGGATCTCATTGGACCTCTGTCCACTCCCAGCCGCTCCGGGAAATGCTTCATACTAACGGTAGTGGACTATGCCACCCGGTACCCGGAGGCGGTAGCTTTGTCGTCCATTCGGGCCGACAAAGTGGCCACTGCCTTACTGGAGATTTTCTCCAGAGTGGGGTTTCCCAAGGAAATGCTCACCGACCGAGGGACCCAGTTCATGTCGCAGCTGATGGAGTCTCTCTGTAAGCAGGTACAGGTGCAACATCTGGTGGCCAGCCCGTATCACCCACAGACCAATGGCTTGTGTGAGCGGTTCAATGGCACCTTAAAGCAGATGCTGAAGATGTTGGTCGACTCCCACGGGAGAGACTGGGAGCGGTATCTCCCACACCTGCTGTTTGCCTACCGGGAGGTTCCACAGGCCTCAACGGGGTTCTCCCCCTTTGAGCTCCTGTACGGGCGACGTGTACGGGGGCCCCTTGCTCTGGTGAAGGAAGCATGGGAAGGGGATTTAGCCACGCCTGGAGTGTCGGTCATTGAGTATGTCGTGCGCTTCCGGGACCGAATGATGGCCTTGACACGGCTGGTGCATGACAATATGGCCCAAGCTCAGGCTGACCAGAAGCGATGGTACGACCAGAATGCTTGTGAGCGGACCTACCAGGTGGGTCAAAAGGTGTGGGTACTGGTCCCCATACCCAAAAACAAGCTTCAGGCGGCCTGGGAGGGTCCATACCTCGTGCACGAGCAGCTCAACGCTGTCACCTACCTGGTCACCCTGGACCACGCCCGTGGAAGGAGGAAGGCCTTCCATGTGAACATGATGAAGGCCCACCATGAGCGGGAGGCTTATGCTCACCCAGTGTGCAACCTTCCAGAGGAAGGAGAGGCAGAAACCCTCCTCGATCTGCTCACCCAAGCCAAGGCGGGTGGATCCATCGAGGATGTGGGGGTTGGCCACCAGCTCTCGGAGTACCAACGTTCCCAGCTGGGGGCCACCCTGCACCCCTTTCGGGAGCTGTTCAGCAGCCTGCCCGGAAGGACTGAGGCAGCAGTCCATGACGTGGACACTGGTAACCACCCCCCAATCCGGCGTTCAGCATATCGGGTCTCTCTTGAGGTGCAGCAGCAGATGCGCCAAGAGATAGACGAGATGCTGAGGCTGGGGGTGATCCAAGCGTCCAACAGCGCGTGGGCTTCGCCTGTAGTCCTCGTCCCTAAAAAGGACCGAACTACGCGGTTCTGCGTGGACTACAGGGGGCTCAACGCTGTGACGGTCACCGATGCGTACCCAATGCCGCGCATCGATGACCTGCTCGACCAGCTGGCCGGGGCCAAGTACCTGACCATCATGGATCTGAGCAGGGGGTATTGGCAGATTCCCCTGACCCCTAGGGCACGGGAACGCTCTGCCTTTATCACCCCATTCGGACTGTACGAGTCCACGGTGATGCCCTTCGGCATGAAGAATGCCCCTGCCACTTTTCAGCGGATGGTCAACACGCTGCTCGAGGGACTGGAAGGGTATGCGACCGCGTACCTGGATGACATTGCCATCTTCAGTCCCACCTGGGAGGATCACCTAGAGCACCTGGCGCAGGTGCTCGGGCGGATCCAGCGAGCAGGCTTGACCATTAAGCCGGAAAAATGCCAGCTGGGTATGAGTGAGGTCCACTACCTGGGACACCGGGTAGGTGGGGGAGCTCTGAAGCCAGAGCCCGGGAAGGTGGATGCCATGGCATCCTGGCCCACCCCCAGGACCAAGAAGCAGGTGATGTCCTTTTTGGGTACTGCTGGGTACTATAGGAGGTTTGTTCCACACTATAGTGCCCTGGCCAAGCCCCTGACGGACCTCACCAAGAAAAGGCTGCCCGTCGCAGTCGACTGGACAGTCGCCTGCGAGACAGCTTTCCAGGCGCTCAAGACCGCCCTTTCTAGTTCTCCTGTACTACAGGCAGCCGACTTCACGCGGCCATTCTTAGTGCAGACCGACGCCAGCGACTTCGGCCTCGGTGCTGTGCTCAGCCAGGTTGACACTACGGGCCATGAACACCCCATTTTGTACCTGAGCAGGAAGCTCCTGCCGAGGGAAGTGGCCTATTCCACGATGGAGAAGGAATGTCTGGCAATTGTGTGGGCCCTGCAGCGTCTGCAGCCATACTTGTACGGACGCCAATTCACCGTGGAAACAGACCACAACCCCCTCAGCTGGTTACACACGGTCTCTGGGACGAATGGGAGGTTGCTACGATGGAGCCTCGCTCTCCAACAGTACCATTTCACCATTCGCCACAAAAAGGGCAGTGACCATGGTAACGCTGATGGGTTGTCCCGGCAAGGAGAGGGTGCGGTAGGGCGCACGGGGGAACACAGG
Organism: Oophaga sylvatica; assembly: GCA_033576555.1. Lineage (NCBI taxonomy): Eukaryota > Metazoa > Chordata > Amphibia > Anura > Dendrobatidae > Oophaga > Oophaga sylvatica. The sequence continues at coordinate 60,888,012 of JARQOD010000002.1, forward strand.
AATGTGATACCCCCTAGCGCCCTCAAAAGCAGGGAGGTGTAAGGAAAAGGTTGTCGTAATTTTGTATAGGGCCTGTACCAGCCTCCATTTTGTCAGTTCACACAGCCACAGACTTTTAGCTACACAGGGCCTATTAGCATATTCAGTACGGCCAGCTTTGATGTCCACTATGAATCAATAGGCCTTTACATGCTAATTGGTTTAGGCCAGGGTCTGAATAAGATGGTCAGTCGTATGGTAATTAGCTCAAGCTCAAGCCATTGTTTCCTGCTCCATATGAATTGCAGGCCAGTTAATATGCAGGCTTCAAAGCAAATGGGGAAGGGCCTAGCAGGTTTAAAAGCTGTAGCCAAGAAGAGGCTGGCCTCTCATTCCATTTTCACACACAGAAGAACCAGGGACAGACTTGCCAAATGGAGCTGCAGCACATGCATTGGGGGCTGTCCAGCAACTGAAGACTTTCACCTGGGGAACGCAGAGCTCCATGCCTCCCCATGACCATACAACCCGGTAATATTGATCTATAGCTAATACCTTTAAGCCTTGTACATTATTGTTGTATTCTTACTCTGACTGCAAATCCATTGTAATTACGTTGTATAGCTTTACTGTATATTTCTGTAATTATCTAGTGCGCCCTTAAGGCAAATTAAACCATAAAATTAATCTTGGGCTGATGCTTTTACTCTGATCACGAATCTTAGAATACCCAGTGGGTAACAGGACACCTTCCCCGGCGGCCATTTGCTCTAGGTGCAGTTCTCTTACTGACCTGAGAGACAAAGGGGGGCGCCGGAGAGCTGTACCTGTGGAGTTACGTCCCATTGGTGACGTGGGAGGAAAGGGATCGTCCGTCACATTTGGTAGCGGCGGTGGTATCAGAAGCTGTGATACCCGGGCTACCGTGTGGCGGCCGGCTGAGTTCCTCACATGCCCCTTTTCACATGTAAAGCGCCATGGAATAAATGGCACTATATAAATGTATAATAATAATATCTGAGGCCATAGTGGTTTTTTAGCTTTAATTCATGAAACACAATCTGTCAAATGTTGGTTGATCATAAGTGAGACACCTCAGTTGAACATTATATAGTACTTGTAATGATAAAGACTAGTGACCAGGAATACACGACTATCAATCTTTTTGCAGCCATCTATTACTTTTGTGTACATTTATTCTTCTGTCGAATGTGTTTTTAACTACGGTACTTGTAGAAAAGACAATATATTAAACCTAAAGGAATCATTCACACATTGCATGTCAGAACAAGAACCTTTGCTATTTAAATCTTAATACAAAAACATCTACGTTTGCAAGAACAAACGGATTTTTAATTCTATAGTTCACTGCTCATGGCCTATCGGCTACCTCTGCAGGGCAACAGAGGTGGCCGTTTTTCCAGGGCAAGAACGGGTGTATTCATCAGTTTTTGGTAGTGCCAGTCTTAATTAAACAGGAGCACCGCCTTGCAACCTTTGTTTCTTAGGGTACGTCTCCACGTATCGTAATCCCTGCGCTTTGTACGGAGCGGAAAGCCCGCTCCGCTCAAAGCCCCGCCCCCTTCTGAAAGCGCGGTGATTCCGGATGTGTTCATTAAACACATCCGGAATCAGTGCACCTTATACATCGGACTCTGTTATTTACCTAAAAAGACGCGCTGCATGTCCAGAAACGGAGGGCAGCCGGCTGCGTGTTCGCACGCATACAGTAGTGGAGACAAGATTTCATAAAATCCCCTCCACTATGCTGGAATATCTGGCTGCTGCGGATTAAATGCTGCGGTAGGACGCAGCGTTCAATCCGCAGCAAATACTGAATGTTTCCGCTACGTGGAAACATACCCTTAGAGATTGCAAACCTTGCTCTGAAGCTGGCCACATCGCTGGATCTGGCCTAGCCAGATTTAAAGTCCCTATATTGCACATTTTAAGGCAGTGATTACAGCTGAGTCCAGGAGGGACTGCTTAGACTCATCATTTTCAACCTCTGTTCCTAAAAGGCATTGTGAAAATCACCTTTTTGCCAAGTTGAATAAATGTCTCTTTGAGCATCATAAACTACCATTCTTCAGATTCCTCATCTCATCTTAAGGTCAACACATAGATACAGAAAACGTTTCTGCTATTTTGAATTGGCCCCAGCACATTGGTCTCAAAGGCCTCCTAAGATTCCTCTGCTTTGAAAATTACTGTTGTCAGTTCATTAAAAACTCTCAAATAATTGCTCCTCTGAGAATCCGAACTCAGAAGGGATTTAACTCCTGTAATTGGTCAGATCCTGCTATTCATGCCTTCTAAGAACTTAAATTTTGATTTCTACTGCTCCTGTTGTACATTATCCTGATGTTGAGTCATCCAAATAATATAATGCACCCTCCATACAGTATATGCACCTCGATAGTTCTCTATACAGTATAATGCACAGCCCATAATCATCCATGTAGAATAATGCACTCTCCATACTCTTCCATACATTATAATACACAGCCCATAGTCCTACATATAGTATAATGCACAGCCCATGCTGGTATATGTCCCCCATACAGGTATGTGTTTCTCATCCTGGTATATGACACCCAACCAGATATATGTGTCACGCTGTCTAATGATATGTATACAATGTCAGTAAACTATTAATACAGGAACAACACTCTATACAACAACTAGTATAGCAACATCAGCATGTAAGTATAGAATAGATTTACCTGACACGATATCTGCTGAACTCAGGGTTAATCTTGAGGACTTGATGAGCTGAAACAGGAAAGAGGTGGACCTGGGTCTAACCTGACCCTACACTGGGGTCCTAACTAATCCCTTACCTTGGAGGTACTGATAATGGTTCAGAGGTCCAAGTCTCCAACCTAACCCTGTCTCCTATCAGACCCTGAACCCTGTAATCAGTCCTAAGAAGGATCCTGACTACCACCAAAGGGATATGGGCTGATCTTAGCTAAATACACAGATTAGACATATAAGACAGACAGGATAACACTCGCTTGCATACACACTCAAACACCAAAGGAACATAAATGGTCTGGGAAATAAACTCTAACCAAGTTGAGCTTAGAACAACTAAGGAGCTCACAACTAAAGTCTATACAGATTCATTCCTATCTGTGGTCTGCATGAAGGTTTCACTGGCAACTCCCCAAGCAGACAACCAGGAATTTAAAGGAAACCAATCAACAAATAATCAATTGCAGCCGGGAGAAACTGCACCCAGTCCCAGCACCGAGCACAGACAGAATTAACTCCCTAGCTGCCAAACACAAAGAAACAGCAGCTCAGCTGTGAGAAGTCAAAATGTGCAACCGCGACGATCTTCGTGGCAATGCACACATGACAGTACCCCCCCTTCTACGAGGGGCCTCCGGACCCTCAGGGCCAGGCCTGCCCGGGTGAGTTCTGTGGAAGGTCCGAACCAAACGATCTGCGTTAACATCAGACGCAGGGACCCACGTCCTCTCCTCTGGACCATACCCCTTCCAATGCACCAAGTACTGAAGGGACCGGCGATTCAGACGTGAGTCAATGATCTTTGATACTTGAAATTCCAAGTTACCATTGACCAACACAGGAGGAGGAGGTAGAGGTGACGGTATGACTGGTGCCACATACCTTTTAAGTAATGACTTGTGGAACACATTATGAATTTTAAACGTAGGAGGGAGGTCCAGACGAAATGCCACAGGATTAATTATGGAACTGATCCTGTACGGCCCGATGAATCTGGGACCCAGTTTCCAGGAGGGCACTTTAAGTTTTATATTCCTGGTAGACAACCATACCAGATCGTTCACATTCAGATCTGGACCAGAAACTCTCCTCCTATCAGCCATACGTTTGTAACGGTTCCCCATCGCACTCAGATTATTCAATACACCTCTCCACACAGAAGCAAGTGACGACGAGAAACGCTCCTCCTCAGGAACCCCAGAAGGGCCCCCCCCATTGAAAGTACAAAACTGGGGATGAAAACCATATGCCCCAAAAAACGGGGACTTACCAGTGGACTCGCTCCGCCTGTTGTTAAGAGCGAACTCTGCCAGAGGCAAGAAAGAAGACCAGTCCTCTTGGTTCTCTGAGACAAAACACTGGAGATATGTCTCTAAGCTCTGATTCAGACGCTCTGTCTGACCATTGGTCTGCGGATGAAAAGCCGAGGAAAATGACAATTGCATCCCCCGACGTAAACAAAATGCCCTCCAAAATTTGGACACAAACTGAGACCCCCTATCTGACACCACATCAGAAGGCAACCCATGAAGTCTAACGATCTCCCTAATGAACACCTGCACCAGAGTTTTAGCATTAGGGAGTGCAGGAAGAGCAACGAAATGTGCCATCTTACTGAACCTGTCAACAACCACCAGTATGACAGTATTCCCTGACGACGGAGGAAGGTCCGTAATGAAGTCCATAGATAAATGAGTCCATGGACGCTCCGGAAGTTTCAAGGGTAAAAGGGTCCCAGACGGACGGGTATGAGGAGTTTTAGAGCGAGCACACACCCCACATGACGCGACAAAAGTTATAACATCTTTATTAGCATTAGGCCACCAAAACCGGCGAGAAAGGAGATCTAAAGTAGCCTTACTCCCTGGATGTCCTGCTAGAGCAGAATTATGATGTGCCTCAATAACCTTTTGTCTCAACAGATTTGGGACAAACAGTCTCCCTGGAGGTCCTGCAGGGGCGTCCCCCTGAGCCTCTAACACCTCCTCCTCAAGCTCAGAAAATACAGCCGACACTACCACCCCCTCCTGAAGGATAGGACTCGGGTCATCCGTTTTCCCGGCCCCTGGGAAACTGCGAGACAAGGCATCAGCCTTTACATTCTTAGACCCCGGGCGATAAGTGACGACAAAATTAAACCTGGTAAAAAACAACGACCATCGAGCTTGTCTGGAATTCAGACGCTTAGCGGATTCCAAATACAACAGGTTCTTGTGATCAGTAATAACGGTAACCGGGTGGACTGCCCCCTCCAAAAAGTGACGCCATTCTTCAAAAGCTAACTTAATGGCCAAAAGTTCCCTATTGCCGATATCATAATTCCTTTCGGCGGACGACAATTTCTTAGAAAAGAAAGCGCACGGATGCCATTTACCAGGGGACGGACCCTGGGACAATATAGCACCCACCCCTACGTCAGACGCATCAACCTCCACAATGAACGGCTGAGATGCATCTGGTTGGATGAGAACGGGTACCGAAGCAAAACATTTCTTCAAAGAGGAAAAGGCTTGGCAAGCTTTGTCCGACCATTTAGAAAAATCCGTCCCTTTTCTTGTCATGTCAGTGAGAGGTTTGACGACAGATGAGAAATTACAAATAAATTTCCGGTAGTAGTTAGCAAACCCCAAAAAACGCTGCAGAGCCTTAAGATCCCCTGGCTGATCCCATTCAAGCACTGCTCTCACCTTTTCAGGGTCCATACGGAAACCGGAGGCTGACACCAAAAAACCCAAAAACTGAAGTTCCTGTACGGCAAATACACACTTCTCCAGTTTGGCGTATAATTTATTGTCTCGCAAGATCTGCAACACCTGTCTCACATGCTCCTGATGAGACACAAGATCTGGCGAGTAAATTAAAATGTCGTCCAAATATACAACCACAAACAGCCCCACAAGGTGACGAAAAATGTCATTAACAAAATGTTGGAATACTGCTGGTGCAGTAGTCAGACCAAAAGGCATGACTAGGTTCTCATAATGTCCCTCCGGCGTGTTAAACGCCGTTTTCCACTCATCCCCCTCTTTTATCCTAATCAGATTATACGCCCCCCTGAGATCCAATTTAGAAAACCATTTGGCGCCAACAATTTGATTGAAGAGATCAGGAATAAGAGGGAGTGGATACGGATCTCGAACAGTAATCCGATTAAGTTCGCGGAAATCCAAGCAAGGGCGTAGGCCTCCATCTTTCTTCTTCACAAAGAAGAACCCCGCGGCTACTGGGGAAGATGAAGGTCTAATATGCCCTTTGGCCAGACTTTCAGAAATATAATCTTTCATAGCCTGCCTCTCAGGACCAGAAAGATTATACAACCTAGCTTTAGGCAACTTAGCATCAGGAAGGAGATTAATAGAGCAGTCATACACGCGATGAGGAGGCAACTCCTGACACCCCTCCTCAGAGAAAACATCCCCAAAATCCTCCAAAAAAGGAGGCAATGTACTAGGCACGACCGCACTGATGACTGTGTTCATGCAGTTGCTTTTGCAAAACTCACCCCATTGGCTTATTTCTCTGGACTGCCAATTAATCACAGGGTTATGTTTAACCAACCAAGGAAGTCCCAACACAATGGGAGTAGGTAGACCCTCCAACACATAACAAGATAATTGTTCCCTATGTATTGCCCCTACCCGAAGGTCAATGTTATGAACCTCATGAACAAAGCTACCTTGGCCGAGAGGCCTGGCGTCAATGGAGAATATAGGGATCGGTTTGACCAATACACTCAGATGCATACCTTGAGCCTGAGCAAACTGAGCGTCAACCAGATTAGCCACGGAACCACTATCAAGAAGAACAGACAATCTCTCCACTCTCGTACCAACTACCACCTCCACTGGTACAAGGAACTGAGAAGAACTGGCGGATGAAATACATACTCCCAGGTTGTCGTCCAACACACAACCTGGGATTAACAGTTTTCCGGCGACTTTTGGCTCAACAAGGCATGGGATGGACATTCTCCAACAAAATGTCCCTCTTTCCCGCAGAAAAAACATCTTCTAGTCCTGCGGCGTACCGCCAATCCCCTCCTACTAAATGATGTCCCTCCCAACTGCATAGGCTCATCCGAACAGACAAGGGGAACCTCAACATAAGGGATTTTAGTGGTAGGTGGAGAAACAACAGGGAGTGGGGTTACCTCACCCCTCTCCCGAAGCCGTCTATCAGTACGGATAGCTAAGGCCATAGCAGCCTCCAGAGAAGGAGGAGACTCATACTGAGCCAAAACGTCTTTTAATTTATCAGAAAGCCCATGACAAAACTGGCTCCTAAGAGCTGGGTCATTCCACTGAGTATCCGTGGCCCATCTACGAAACTCAGAAGCAAATTCCTCTGCCGGACGATCTCCCTGCTGTATCTTACGTAATTTTGTCTCAGCAAGAGAGACCCGATCTGGGTCATCATATACCAATCCCAGGGCAGTAAAAATTGATCTACAGACAGTAGAGCCGGGGATCCCGGAGGAAGGGAAAATGCCCAGGATTGAGGGTCCCCTTGCAGAAGTGAGATAACAATTCCCACTCTCTGCTCCTCACTCCCTGATGATCGAGGCCGAAGCCGAAAATACAATTTACATGCCTCCCGGAAGGTGAAAAATTTGTCTCGCCCACCAGTGAACCTGTCCGGGAGAGCAACCTTAGGTTCAACTCTGGTTTGCTCCAGGGGAGACAAAACTTTGGTTAAATTTTGCCCTTTCAGTCCATGGAAATCCCTGCAATGCGAGCCGTCTACGGGATCATGGTAACTGGGATAATTTTTAGGGGGAGTGAAAAGTACAGTTTTAAATGTTATGTATAAAAGTCGTAAATATTAAACGGGAAAACACTTATACAACAAAGTTAGCAAATCCTGAAAGTATGAATAGATTTACCTGCCATTTGCTGAATCGGGTTAATTTTGAGGCTTGATGAGCTGAAACGAAAGAGGGGACCGGGGTCTAACCTGACCTACCTGGTGTCCTAACTAACCCTTACCTTGGAGGGATGATAATGGTTCAGGGTCCAAGTCCCAACCAACCCCGTTCCATAACCCCGAAAACCGAACAGCTAAAAAGGATCCTGATCCCCCAAAAGGGATAGGGCTGATTTAGCTAAAACCCGATTAAAATTTAAACAGACAGGATAAAAGCTTGATAAAAACTAAAAAAACCCCAAAAGGAACATAAAAGGTCGGGAATAAACTCTAACCCGTTGAGTTAGAAAAACTAAGGAGCTCACAACAAAGTCTATCAGATTCATTCCCTTTTTTGGTTTTGCAGAAGGTTTACTCAACCCCAAGAACAACCGGAATTTAAAAGGGAAACCCAAAAACCAAAAAATCAAATTTCAGCGGGAAAATGACCAGTCCGACGACACAAAGATTAACTCCCCATGCCAAACACAAAGAAACGCGTCAGTGTGAGATTCAAAAGGTCAACCCCACGATTTGTGGAAAGCAAAAATGACAAAATGGTCCCTGGTTTTTGGCCCCCTCCCGGGGGGCCCAACTTATGGCCCCCTTCTGGGTTTTAGCCTTTATCTTTATTGCCTATGGTTATAGCCCCCCTCCAGTATATACCCCCTGTGGGGATATGGCCCCCTCCTGGTATATGCATTTGGGATATGGGCCCCAAGGTTATAGCCTCATCTGGTATATGGCCCCCCCCTTGGTTTC